>JBANSL010000007.1:48089537-48684537 GCA_037127255.1 Persicaria tinctoria | reverse complement strand
CCTTCCACAACTTGAACTTCCCGAAGAACTCATATTTGTGTTTCATGAAATACACATAGACCTTTCTGAAATAATCATCAATAAAGGTAACAAAATACCTGGATCCTCTTATTGACTCTGCTTGAGTTGGCCCCGATACAGCAGAATGCACGTAGTCAAGTAGGCCATTTGTATTGTGTTTGCATGTCTTGAACGATATTTTGGATTATTTTTCCATCGGACCTTGCAGAAATCCATCTTACAACTCCTTACACCTGCCAGAAGACCTCACTCATGCAGCTCAGTCATGTTGTGCTCACCGATGTGGCCATGGCGCCTGTGCCACAAAGCTGTAGTATTAGACTCGGACTCCACAATTGCAGCTCAACCTACAACCGTACTTCCTAACAAGAGATAGATATTTCCAGAGGTACGTCTCGCCCTCATTACTATTATGGCTCCTTTTCTCATTTTCAAACTGTTATCGACTGTCTTGTAACGGAACCCATTTGCATGTAATGTACCCAAATAAATTAGTATCTTCTTAAGATCTGGGACATGACGTACATCAGTCAATTTCAGGACTACACCATCATGCATCCTGAGTTTGATTTGCCCGATTCCTGAGTCTGATCTTCAATAAATAAGACTTTCTAAAGATAACATCTAGATAATTAATTGTCTAAAACAACACATTGCAAGAAGCTTTTTATGGCATTGCTGATGACATAAAAAATTACCTTCTATTGGTCATATGAAGAGAATAATCAAATAGATGAAGATGGGAGCTTATGTAGAAAAAGTGTCTTGGTTTCAAGCGGGATTTTCAGTTAGGTGACGTCTCGATAAAATGGGTCATTTGAAAGTTTTATTTATCAGATCGAGTCATACTATACCTTGTTGGACAGGGGACTCGAAGATCTATAACTTTGATGTTGAAGACTTTTGTAAATTCGGTCTTAAAAGAACTTTAATCGAGCCATCTTTATAGTAGGATTCTGAACGGGTGCACACCCATGTCTATTTTTGCATGTCCGTGCATTCTCCTATGCCCCCGCACGTGTCCGATTTGGTGGCTTAGCTTTGGCGTCGTGGGCCCACATTCCGACATCTATCATATTATATCTAATTGCATTATTATATTTGGTCTATTTTCATTGTTAGAACCTTTGTAAATTAAGATATTAGTTATCTATAAGTTTGATCTTAATTAGATAAAGATATATTTATTTTAGAAAGTATGAACACCATCTTTTTCCTATCTTGGGCTCAAGTTATCTTAATCATTTGGGTCTAAGTCAAGAAAATAATTTTAACAATCATAAAACATAAACATTTATATCTATATACACATATTTTAATTGTGTATATATAATTAACCCCTTGCCAACAAAGTTTAATACCCCTCTTCTTTTTAGTGTTGAAATCCGTGTCATGATTGGCCGGGTTTTGGGTGTTTTTCTTAAGGTAACGTGTGGCTCTGTATTTGGTGTTCCTGAAGTTTCTACAACTTGGTTGGGTTTGCAGCGTCCCAATTCGGAACATGTTAAGGTCGTGGTAGTGTGCAATTAATGACTCTGTATCCGGAAGATTGGTCCTTGGAGCTTTGTCTTCACTACCCACATGAGTTAGAGTCCTACTGTACCGCTGACCTGCGGTGCTTCCCGAGATAGGAAAAATCCCCTCATCATAGCACAAGGGCGTTTAGGTCATTTACCAAATTCGAGTATTCAATACGACATTGATGCCACCATTTCGCCTATTGATTACGATAACGGTTTCGTGCATTAAGAGCGTTGACTGGATTAAATAAGGTAACGGTTTCTTTTATTTAATATCGTAACTGTTTCTTTTATTTAATACTCAACCAATATAAATAAGATGAGATAAATTCATATTGAGGATGAACAAGGACCGACTTGAGCGTGGGAGGGTCCTACGCCCTGACCTTGTTGTTCTTGGATGGCAGGATTTCGATGGGATTCGGATCTTCATCAATCCACAATTCCCTTCAAGAATTATGGTGCAGATTTTATGCATAACATTTGGCTCCGTCTGTGGGAATTCGATCAAAAAGCTACAAGACCGAATCTAGAGAGAGAGAGAGATCGATTGGGGTGCAACCTCCTAGATAGAATCAACCTACAGTGAGATTGAAAATTGAATTTGAAAGAGGGGGAGAGACTGGAGCAGATCTGGTGATCTCCTTGACGGAGATTCCGAAACCGAAATTCGTCGCTCCTCAACAACTGCCTCCATCTCGTCATCGGCGCCGCCGCATCTCCCTCGTCAGAGAAGCCGAAGATTGCCGTAAAAAACTGAGAGGTAGGCGCCGGCGTCGCCTCCTCGATGCCTACCGCGAGGCGGATCTAGATCCTCCTTAGGTTGTCAGATCCTTCTTAGGACATGAGGGGAGTACGTCTGTCGGATTTCATTGCTTCCTCATCGGCGCTGGAATTTCGGACTCGACTTAGCCTTTTAATTCTGAACCCTAGGCATCCAGCAATTGAGTTATAGTCCAGTTCTTGGAAATCAATTAGGTGATTATGGAGCAGTCCAATAAATAAATAAAAAATAGTACCCTCGACTAAAAATTGGGTTTATTCATCTTGTGCTCCAAATTGTTAGACTGATGGTGTATTTTTAGTTCAATCTTTCGAATGGTTGAGCCTGCAACTTATTTGATTCATGAGCTTGTAACTTATTAATTATTAGATTTGACCGCCTAAAATTGATATTTAGCCGCTGATTTTAATTTGTGACACCCTATATTTGTGTTAGCAATACTTTTCCAATGCATATATGGTTAAGTACTTTTTTATGTTTCTATTAGTTAAAACCTATTTGCTTAGTATCTTTGAGTCCATATATATGATTTTCATCATCTAACTTTGCGAATATATGAATTAGTTTGACCTATATGTACAAATACATACATCTTTGTTGGTTCTATCGATTATGTGGTCATGAATTGAGTTGATCATGTGCTTACACTTGTTTCTTGGAAAGTGGGTTGTGTCTTGTGCTTTTGTTTTTGTTTGTTGTACTTGTTATGTAGTCTTGAAGAGGTGTTAATAGAAGGAGAATGAGCACCAAACGTTGAGTGTACTTTAGATAAAAATATGAATTCAAGCCCAACAACCGATACTGGGGCAAGGTTCGATGCTACAAAATGCACCGGGTCATCACTGCATTTAGAGAAGGTCATCCATTTTCAGAAATAAGAGGGATGAGCAGTAAAACCGCTAGCTTCAACCCTAGAAGATGTATGGTTTAACAAGCGTTGGATGATCAGGAGTCCATCGATCTGTTCGCCTCACATGCGACATAAGAACCCAAAGGCTAATCTTTTTCACCCTTCATGTATACAATATAATATCTTATCTCAATAATCAGATTGAATAATATAAACATAAGAGGCATGTGGGGGAAAACGATATCATTCCCGCATATGGAACATGGAGGAACAACCAATCTTCAAGTGTAGGGTTTATATACAGCAACTCCAAGGTCAAGAAAGATATCAAAGAGCCGAAAATAAATCAAGTTGTGAAGGATTCCACCAAGGGAAAGGATGAATGTAAGAGCTATATACTATACTTCTCCACAAAAATATATAAATCGTGTGCAGGAGCATATAACATATTAGGTACGCCACACATTATGATCGAGACCACTCTTCTAACGACTTAGTTGCTTTAAATTATGTAGAAATACATTGTTTTTTTTTTATCAGGTCCTGCAACTATATAGACGTCATGGAACGATGTCTTCAAAGTATCAATAATTATTCAGGAAAAAGAAGAGTCGCCACTTACGACCACGGAAAATCGCCACTTACGACCACCGGAAATAGCCAATTACGGCCAATAGCCAATTAAGGCCAGCGATAGCCATTTACGGCCAATAGCCAATTATGGCCAACGATAGCCATTTACGACCAATAGCCAATTAAGGCCAACGATATCCATTTACGGCCAGCGATAGCCATTTACGGCCAATAGCCAATTAAGGCCAACAATGGACATTTACGACCAATAGCCAATTACGACCAATGATAGCCAATTAAGGCCAACGATAGCCATTTACGGTCAATAGCCAATTACGACCAACGATAGATATTTACGGTCAATAGCCATTACGTCCAACGATATCCGCTTACAACCAATAGCCAAACTACAGGCCAAGCGACTACCATCTACGGCAAAATCGTCACTCACTCGATAAACTTCGCCGTGTACCTTTTTTGGCTTCCTTCATTATCGAGACATGAAGAAGAAACCCGAGGGGCAATTGAGATAGGGAAAAGCCCTTCATCATAGCACAAGGGCTTTCAAGTCATTTACCAAATTCGAGTATTCAACACGGCATTGATGCCACTGTTTTGCCTATTGATTACGATAACGGTTTCGTGCATTAAGAGCGTTGCCTAGATTAAATACGACAACGGTTTCTTTTGTTCAATATCGTAAATGTTTCTTTTATTTAATAATCAACCAATATAAATAAGAGGAGATAGATTCATATTGAGTATGAACAAGAACTAACTTGAGTGTCGGAGGGTCCTATGGGGAGACAAGCCCCGCCCCGATCTCGTTTGTTCTTGGATGGCAGGATTTCGATGGGATTTGGATCTTCATCAACCCACAATTCCCTTCAAGAAATATGGTGCAGATTTTATGCATCACACTTCCCTTTGGTGGTACTTGACTTCGTTCTTTGTCGTCATCCTCAACGTTACGCCTTTAGTTCTGCTTAGTTTCTTCCATTTCAGAGTGCATGTTATGTGTTGATTGTGCCTTTTTTTTTTGTTTTTTCGTTTTTTTTATGTTCGACGGTTCATCCATCTGTCGGCTTTGTCGGCCTCTCGAGCTTCAGGTATGTCTGAGCTCGAATTATTACTTAATAAAAAAAATTAGGTTTAGTTTTCTATTGATTATGTTATAATATGACAATTAAAATCAGTAAGTTTTGAGAATAATATTTTATGAGCACATTGCTTTTATATTCTTTTGGCTCACGGTTTGTTTGTGGACTCGATCAAGGCTTCAAAACCGTTGAGATTGAATAGCGACTAACAATTCGTGGACTCGAGTTCTTTAATCTATTCGACTGAAATAAAAGTGCTTGTACGAATATGAAGATCGGGACCTAACAATTCAAATACACAATGAAGTAATTCCAAAGGTATCAATTAATGCTACAATTGGAAATCGAAGACCTAATCAAAGAATTGATCTGATAAATTGAGTCGAATCAATAGTTTGTCCAAGAATTCAGTGAGCAAGAATTGGAATCTTCAAAATCTCCATTGGCTTGCGAGCATCGAATTAAGCAAGGAGTCATCAAGGACCATGAGGACTTTCACGTCAAATTATGAAGGAAAGGGAAAGAGCAATAGTTTGTGTTAAGCATAAAATCTGCACTTCTCCTTCCCGTCGATCGATCTTTCTGCACAGATTAGAAGGAGAAGAAGAGGCGGGGCTCGCTCCCCCGGAGGAGCCTCCGATGCTCAAGTCAGAATGTGTCGGCTGAAAGAAGCCCCCCGAAACCCTAGTTCATCACCCATATATATAATGAAAATTAGGGTTGAAATAAATGCTACCTCGTAAAAGACAATTGTGCCCTCATGTTCCGTACGGGCTTATTTTAGCCCTATCAATTGCCCCGCAGGTTTCCTCTTCACGATCTAGTGATGAGGAAAGATGAATAACTCGATACTCTTCACTTGTTATGATCAAATATCACTAGTGATGCTTGGCCCTTGTCTTCATTGTATCCTACAAGTTTTAGCATTCTCAACCGAATAACACAATATAGTGCAGTTGGTGCGTTATTAACTGATCAACTGAAAATTACTGCTCAAAATGATTAGATGATTTTTTTGCCATAAATGAGAGATAATGTTAGTTGATGACATTCTCGTTTGAATTTTATTTATGATCGACAATTCGATGGTTTTCATTAAGCTTGAGCATTTCGCCTTGAATGACATTCTTATCGCTTGATTTTGACTTTTGCTGGCCCTTAATGGCGTTATTGTGACTTTAAATTAGCTTTAAGTAGCGATTCTTTGGCCATAAGTGGCGATCCTTTGGCCTTGATTGGCGTTCTATTGGCCTGAAATCGGCGAACTTTGGCCTTAAGTGGCGATCGTTTTGGCCTGAAATCGGCGAACTTTTGGCCTTAAGTGGCGAACCTTTGGCCTGAAATCAGCGTACTTTGGCCTTAAGTGGCGAACCTTTGGCCTGAAATCGGCGAACCTTTGGCCTTAAATGGCGAACCTTTGGCCTGAAATCGGCGAACCTTTGGCCTTAAGTGGCGGTCGTTTTGGCCTGAAATCGGCGAACTTTTGGCCTTAAGTGGCGTACTCGTGGCCTGAAATCGGCGTACTTTTGGCCTTAAGTGGCGATTCTGTTGGCCATAAGTGGCGATGTTTTAACTTTTTTGAACGATTGTTGTAGCTTCAAAGACGGCGTTCCATACTTCCATGACATTTGTAGTTGAGTAATAGGAATCTTGAAGGCCTTCATTACCCCCAATTTTGTTGTAGTGCTATTCTTGACATGGCTAGGAGTTGGCTTTAGGTAGAATATTACACCTCTAATTCGCTTGTGTCTTTTTAACTCTTGATGCCTCAAATCATTTTAGTTGCCCCAACGCACTTTGTAGTATCGAATCTTGCCCCAATTCGATTGTGAGACTTGAATTCGTGCTTTCCTCGGGGAGCACACTCGATACTTGTTGCTCATACTCCCTCTATAAACATCCACTCAAAACTATATAACAAGTAGAGCAAACAAAAACAAAAGCACACAAGGCACAACCTACTATCAAATAAGCAAGTGCAAGAACATGATTAACTCAACCATACAATAGATCAAACCAACAAGATGTGTGTATTTGTATATATAGGTCAAACTCATCCGTATATTTGCAAAGTTAGATGATGACAATCATATATATGGACTCAAAGATACCGCACAAATAGGTTCTAGTGAATGGAAACATTAAAACATTAACTGTTGATGCATCAACAAATTATTGCTAAAACAAATATATGAATATGGGTCTCATAAATTAAAATGTAATGGCTAAATCAATTTTAGGCGGTCAAATGTAATTAATCTGCAATCAATAATAAGTTACGGCCGTTCAAGAATCGAATAAGCTACGGGTACAATTTGGAGCTCAAAGTTATCGACTTCAAATTATTCAATGACAACCAAAGGAAATGAATTGAAAAGAAGAACTTGTGATACCGATGCGATGTTTTTGCAATGGATATTATGACCACGACCCTTGCTGCATCAATGCAATCGGCCTCGATATGGTCCGACACACGCCCTATCTCGACGGCGCTCACCAATGGCGATCGATGCCCCAAGCAATACAAGCTTTTGTTCAGGGGGAACGCCACTCGCCATGCCTGGTTTGAAGGTGATGGCGAACCTTTTACAGAGATGGATGGAAAGATCTGCTGGAGTCAGACCGAAAGTGACGAGCGAGTCCCGTCAATTGGGAGAGATGGCTTGTAAAGCCCTATCAAGACGCCCAAGTCAGGCGACACTTCTGGCATCGCATGGGTGAAGTTGAGGAGAGTTGGGATCTGAATGGCAGAGCCGGTGGATACGGTAGATGCAACGTCGATCGTTGACGCGAGGAGGCTGTAAAACTCCATAGAATGACAAAAGAGAATGGTCTAATCAGCGCCTCTGACTCGACATCACCATAACGTCCGTTGATGGGGTTCAACGATCTATGGCTCGAGAACGTTCTCGGAGTGTGTGTGGTGTGGCTATTGGGGGCGGCGTTAGGATTGGTGGGCGAAGGCGAGAGGAGGGCAGTCGACAGAGGCACTCTTGACGATCCACCGCCTCATCCCTCTCACCAATAATCGATCCTTTGCTTTTTTTTATTGAGAATTCCGACCTACTGCTTTTTTATCGAAATCCCCACGGACGACGCCAAATGTTAAGCATAAAATCTGCTCTTCTCTTTCCCGTCGATCGATCTTCCTGCACAGATTAGAAGGAGAAGAAGAGGCGGGGCTCGCTCCCCCGGAGGAGCCTCCGACGCTCAAGTCAGAATGTGTCGGCTGAAAGAATCCCCCCGAAACCCTAGTTCATCACCCATATATATAATGGAAATTAGGGTTGAAATAAATGTTATCTAGGAAAAGACAGTTGTGCCCTCAAGTTCCGTACGGGCTTATTTTAGCCATATCAGTTTGAAATCTCTATTTGGGATATTGTAGCACAAAATTTTCAAAAAAAGGAAAGGGAATTTGATATTCCTATGATGATGAAGATGTGGTGATAAAAGGAGTTATCGATATTGGGCAAAATTAAATTGGCATTGTGGCATCCTCTAATGTAGTCCAAGTGTTTGTAGAAATGTCTAGGCTAGTTGGTATGATTATTTTCGACCTGGTGCTAGTTTTGATGTTATAGATTCTGAGAGGGGTAAAGGCAGAGCAATCAGCATGGCCTTGTCTGTTCAGTTGGGTCACAACTTAATAAATGGTGTTGTTTTGCTCAGTGTCAAATTCACCCATTTTTGTATAAATTTTATGCCATTTGATAGAGGACGAATAGGTCATGAAGAAGCAAACTAAGACTCGGTCATGTTGCCCTATGACAGGAGATCAAAGACATTGTGTTGTTCAAGCAAGGACAAAAGCTTATTCGTCACTTTTGTTTTCAATCAAGGAGGAGTAAGAATCTTGGTTATCATAGGATTGGGATAATTGCAAGAAAGTGGAAGCTAACTGGATGCTGGAATGTAATCACATACATTACTAGGGGTTTGGCTCATATATGATCTGGGGGATCATGTAATGGCATAGATGATTAGATAGGTGGAGTTAAGAGTCATTGACACTGAAGTCTCGTTAGGACAACAAAGTTGCGATTCAGTTACGGGTGTTGCATATTGCGATCACATCCTCTTAAAGAATGGACAATATGCCTTTACTACTAGGGGTGTTATTCGAGTCGAACGAGCCGAGTAGGAGGCTGCTCATATTCAACTTGTTTTTGTTCAAGCTCGAGTTCGAGCTCGGCTCGAATTTTTGTCGAGCTTATAAGTGAGCTCGAACTCGGCTCACGAGTATTTGAACAAGCTTGAGCTCGAGCTCGTTTTGCTCATTTTTTTTCGAGTCGAGCTCGAGCTCGTGAGATCGTTCGAACTCATGAGATCGTTCAAGCTCGGTTGAGCTCGTGTTATTGTTGTAGCTTGTTTTAGCTGGAAGTTCGTTTCCGAGCTCGTATTTAGATCGTTTTTTAGCTCGTTTATGGGCTCGAGCTCGTTAGCTCTTTTGGCTGCTTGAAGTGAACGAGACTGATTTGAGATCGAGAAACCCTAAAACTAAAGGGAAAAAAAGCACAAGGGTAAATTTTTCCGAGCTATAAGAGCTACTCGAGCTCGTACTCGGCTCAAGATCGATTCGATCTCGAGAACCCGCTTGAACTCGACTCGTTTTTCAAATGTGAATGAGCTCGAGCCGAGTTTTTCGAGTCGAATCCGAACAACTCATGTTCACATAACACCCATATTTTTCCTCATAATAGAGGATACGCAAAAGTTGATGTTCTCGACGCACATGAGGTGAGGTGAGCTAGTTAGAGGATTGTTTTACGAAGCACATATGAGCTGAATTGCTCCATCCAGTGTGCAAATGATGGCCTGATGCGGTTCCTGATGTAGTTCTGTTTGCTGAATGAGCCCACCTACAACAAATTTAAAGGAAGCGAGGTCTAGTACTTGTTCTATCATTTTGGAGAAATGCTGGATGTATATTTTTAGGGGAACGTAGCAAGTGGAGTTGGTACTACTTTTAGCTGAGGAACAACCAGTGTCCTCGTGTTGCCTATACCAACTACCAAGTGGTTGTACATGTCACTGAAGATCAATTCTATTTCTAAGCACCAACAAGACCATGTAGAAGTTGCTATCAACCATATAAAGTCTCCTTCACCATTGCATTATACTTGGAAACTAATGAACTATGCCTGTATTTTGAAATGTTTTCTAAAGTTCATGATATGTTTGAATTGTATATAAAAGTTTGAGGAAAAAGCTTTTATAAGGGGTATGTATTGTCATCATATATATATGAGTTATGTATTGTCAAGAATCCCTTAGTTGTAATTGTGGAAATCAATCAATAATCAAATCCACCCAATTAATTCTTTTCTCCTTCTCTCCTTCTTTCCCTTATTCCTTCCCTGAACTCTTTCTCTAACCTTCAAACTCATTTGTTTTCTGAGTCTAGATGAAAATAAAATGTCTTTTTTGTATGAAAAATAAGATAGGAGTGGTAATGATTACAGGGGGTATAGGAGATATAAGCCTTGTTCAAATGGGTAATTAAAAGGGGGAAATAAAACCAATTTTGTATGAAAAGTTTAGAGAATAACATAATGATTAAATTTTTTTAACAATATATCTTGAGCTATAATTGGACTACATTTATTTCATTTCCCTTTACCTTTTCAAAATTTAAACCAAACCACACTTAATCCCTTCCTCTTTCCCTTCAATTCTATGGATCCCAACTTAGGTTACACAAATGCAGGATTACCTAATCTCGTCCCATTTTGTGCCATGATTGTCCCTGCACGTACAAAACTAATAAACCTTGTGACATTCATAATGTTAAATAGAATATATGTATATGCCCAATTACCTATTTGTAATTAGGGTTAACTATCTTGTACTCCTATATATATTCTAATGATAGCGAAGGCAATCTAGTAAACATTTTTTTGCCCCCTCTCGTTATAATCGACTATATGCCTTGTTTTGTTGCAATCATGGGTTGATTTTTTTCATCATCATCATCAATAACCAACTAAGGTATGGTAACCCTCTTTTCTATCTAAACAACATATGATCCACCCACAACAAAAGAGAATAAACCCAGAGAGCCACCTTTCAATCACGTATTCTTGTTGTTTCAATAAAATTAAACTCAGTTAAGCCTCAAAGACATACAATTGATCCTCAATAGACAGATATTACACATGTATACTATTACAACTTTCATTTGCGTTGTCGGATAATATGAGATCCTCCTTCATGTCATCAACATTAGAGAAAATGAAGTAGTTAGAATTCGGAAGTTTTGTTGGTAGTTGTTTTTCTATGAAGGGCTCCTTGGGAGGTTGTGGCCATGTGGTGTTGATGGTTGTCCTAGCGGCTTTGCTAGATGTCGAACGCTTTTCAAATATTTGATCAATGAGCTTCAGCAGCAGATGGAAGTGGTTCTCAACCTTTTCAAAGAATGAGAATAGACCTGTCAAAACACAAGCACACCCGGTCGACCCTACCCGAACGCCCGAAAATTTTCTGACCCGAACCCGGAAATTTTGACCCAAAAATTTTTTCCGAACCGAACCCCAAAATCCGGAAATTTTCTGAATAACTTGGGTTTCAACCCGGTGACCCAATTGACCCGGTAATTTTGACCCGATTTACCCGGTGACCCAATTGCCCCAAGATGGTGGCCAAGAGAGCAGTTGCTAAGGCTAAAGATAAAGCCTTTGAGAGATTGTACAAGGCTTTGGACGAGAAGGGAGGGGAGCGGGTGCTCTACCGACTTGCGAGGCATAGCGAGAGATCGAACAGAGACATCGACACCGTTAGATGCATCAAGGACGAGAGCGATCAAGTGTTGGTTGATGATCCACAAATCAAGGGCAAATGGAAGAGGTATTTCTCTTAACTGCTCAATGAGATACCCAACTTCTCGGGAGGGAGCTACGGTCCTTCAAACCCTATCGAGCTCGGCTTCCATCGTCGCGTTACTATTGAGGAAGTTAAGGGGGCTATTTGTAAAACGAAGTACAACAGAGTTGCTGGTCCAGATGATATTTCGAGAGACGTGTGGAAATGGTTAGGGGCCAAGGGTCTTGTCTGGTTGACTTCTCTTTTCAATGCTATCTTTCGGTCAGCTAAGATACCATCTGAATGGAGACTTAGTAAATTGGTCCCGGTCTACAAGAACAAGGGGGATCTCCAGTGTTGCGGTAAATACAGGGGTATCAAGATGCTCAGTCACACGATGAAGATGTGGGAGAGAGTTGTTGAGGTTAGACTCCGGAGACTGCTGGTGCACATTTCTGAGAACCGGTTTGGTTTCATGTCTGGTAGATCTGCTATGGAAGCTATTCATTTGCTGAGACGTTTGATCGAGTCGCACGGAGATAGAAAGAAGAATATGCACATGACCTTCATTGATTTAGAAAAAGCGTACGACAAGGTTTCGAGAGAGATGCTTTGGAGATGATTGATTGAGAAAGGAGTGCATGGTCTTATATTAGAGTTATCAGATATATGTACGATGGAGCCATGACCAGTGTCAGAACTCCGTGTGGGGATTCTGACTACTTCCAGGTTCGTGTGGGGCTCCACCAGGGATTTGCTCTCAGCCCGTTTCTGTTCACGTTGGTTATGGATACTCTTTTTGCTCCGCTTCAAGAAGAGGTTCCTTGGTGCATGCTCTTTGCTGACAACATTGTGCTTGTGGACAACTCTAGACCGGGATTGGCTCGCAGGCTGGAATCCTGGAGAGATGTGTTGGAGTCAAAGGGTTTTAGATTGAGTAGGACCAAGACCGAATACGTTCTCTGTTTCTCTTCGGAGAGGTCACGGACCCTGACTCATATGTGGTTCTGGGGGAAGATCTTATTCCCAGGAAGGAAGTTTTCAAGTACCTAGGATCGTACGTTCAAAGTGACGGTGGATTGGATAGGGATATCGATCATCGGATTCATGCTGGGTGGTTGAGATGGAGAAGGGATTCAGGGGTGCTTTGTGACAAGAAAGTCCCAATAAAACTGAAAGGAAAATTCTACAAAGTGGTTGTCAGACCGGCCCTTCTTTACTGCTCAGAGTGCTGGCCACTCACTAAAGCTCAGGAACAGAAGTTGTTAGTGGCAGAGATGAGAATGTTGCGTTGGATGTGCGGGCTTACGAGACTTGATAGAATCAGGAATGCCGACATTAGAAGGAAAGTTGGAGTGGGGAGTATTGTTGACAAACTGCGAGAAGTCAGATTGCGCTAGTTCGGACATGTGAAAAGAAGACCTAGATCGGCCCCAGTTCGAAGGTGCGAGATTCTGAATTTTGGAGCTTTTCGTAGGGGGAGAGGTAGACCAAAGAAGAGCTGGATGGGGACTATCCGTCAGGACCTCAATTTACTGCAGCTTTCAGAGGATATAGCATTGGACAGAGACAACTGGAGGAGACGCATACGGGTGGCAAACGTTTGGTGCGGGGGGAGTGGTGTTGTGTGGGCTTGTCCTGCTTTCTCTCTGTTTCTCTTTTGTTTGCTTGCTCCGTGACTAGATTTGTGTTCATGCTTTACTAGGGTCCTTGTTACATTTCGTTCTGGGTCTTTCAGAAACACTCTCTCGGGCTCCCCGGGGTAAGAGTGCGTACATCCTGACCCCTTGGACCCTGCTTAATTGCGGGATACACTGGGATGTTGTTGTTGTTGTTGTTGTTGTTGTATAGAGATTTCAATTTATTACATTTTATAATTACAATCACTTGATCTTTCATTTTTCAAATCAACTTTTATATTTATTTGTATTGTGTAATACTCCATCCGATCGATAGTATGATTTTTTATTTTTCAACACATTTTTTTTAACAAGATAAAAATTCTAAAAAATATTAAAATATTAAAAAAAATTCTATGCTTATTACTAATTGCATGAAATTATTTTTAAAAAATTATTTTAAAATTTGATATTTTATATATTATTACATTTTATTAAAAATTACGAGAAATAATAAAAATCAAATGCTTTTTAATAAAATGTAATAATATATAAAATATCAAATTTTTAATAAAGCTATTTTTAAAAAAAATATTTAAAATTTTGATATTTATATATTATTACATTTTATTAAAAATTATGAGAAATAATAAAAATAAAATATTTTAGACAAGATATAGTATATAATTACAAGCACTAGAACTTATGATCGTCTTTAATTTTAAAATTTTAAAATTATCAAACCATAATTTTTTTAATTTGAAAAAGATAAAATTGACAAGAACAGTCATCATCATTCATCTCAAAACTAGTCCAAAGGTTTAAGATTGTATCCCAAGAGATTGTCCAGCTCTAGCAGAGAACAAAGCCATGTGAAATCTTATAGTATTGATTTATTGCATTACAGCGTATAATAAAATATCGTGTCAAGTTTCATTCAATACAGCATGGGGAAAAAGACAGAAGAGATCTTACTTTAGTACCTCTTCCTCATATCCAACCCTTGTAGCCAGATCTGCGGCATGCTCACTCATGAAGTCCCAAGTTCTTAGATAGTAACTCCACCTCCATTTCCGTATCATCTGTTTTTTCGGTGTCTAACATGGCATTTTCAGCACCATCACGAGCAGGGCTACTAAGAAGGAATTGTTCAAGCTTATGCAAGTCAAGTTCAGGTACTATGGGTGAACGAGGTTCAGAAAGAAGAAAACTTTCATCAATAGGAAAGGATGTGAAATCGATATTCATGAAAATGTCTTTGACTGCATCGAATGAGAGATCATGCTCCATGTTTGTCTCAGAATCAGGTAGAGGAAGGGTAGGGGCTGCAGCTTCTTCTCCTGGAGGCAGGTATCTTATGATTGCCCCGTCAGCAGATATTGCATTATTTTCCTCTGATCCATCCTTGATTGTAATCTTCCCTGTTTCAGCCATACGCCATGGGTTTTCCTTCGACTGGAGAAGCTGTGTCAAAAGTGCAGGATTCTGGATAACCATCACTAAAAATGAGAGTAACTGTTGCTGACTCGTTTCCATTCCCTGAATGCGTTCTCGTAAGACTAGCAACTTCTCCTGGGAGATAGCTTGGTGATCTCTAAGCTTAACTAACTCCTGCATAAGAGTGTTTTTATCAGTCTTGAGGGCTTCGACTTCTTTTTCCAAGCTGGAGAGGTCAAATCTGTCCACCACTTCGACTCGCTGGTCCTCATGGGAAGAGCCTTTCTGCTGTGTTGAACCTGGAGGATGCTTTCTCCTCTTGATACTGCTTAACAATTGCTTTTGCCCTTTCACAAATTGTTCATTGTAGAATTCCCAGCGATCAAAACCCATCTTTCTGAAACCCTGCAGCAAATTAAGAACCAATTGTAGTTCAAACTATTGCTCTTTCATAAATCGAAATAAGGACAAAATCAATCAAAGACATAAACAATCATGAATAGAAAAATGAAGCGAAGAAAACCCCCAGTCTACAACATAAAAGAAGTTATAGAGAGCATAAAGATTTTCAGATTAGCAATATATCAATCACAATTGGAGGAGAAAGAAAACAAGGGGGAAAGACACTTATACAGTTATACAACATATGATAGATTATATGACCGTCCTTTTCATCCAGGGTAAGGAAAATAATTCAACTACAGGTGGAAAGGCTAAGACGAGGGGTGTGTACAAAGATAGAAAAAAGCAATCAGGCTCATCAAGACTAGTATAGACGTTCAAATCCATCCTCCCACAGCGCCCCCCCAAAGTCAAAAGTCAAATATATATTCCACTACCACGGATGCACATTCCCCAAATAAACAGACAGCGGTTAAGAGTTTTGCTACATAAAGAGATCAATTCATTGCAACTAATAACCTCTATAACAAGGCAGCAGAATGTTCAAAATAGCAACCCGTGCACCAGGATCCCAGATAAGAGGTTTTTCATATGTGAGTTATAGTTTATCCACATATAGAATCAGGCCCATATGGTACCATTCCTGAAGAATCGGGAATAGGAAATTAGGTATGCAAATGGTATGACTTGTAACTGAAATCAATCCGACTACTAGAATGAAAAACAACAATCTGAGTTATTAGTTATGCAAATGGTATGGCTTGTAACTGAAATCAATTTGACTACTAGAAGAAAAAACAAGAATCTGAGTTTCTACACTGAAGGAAAAGATGAACAAAGAAGCTAAGAAACATAGGGAACAATTACAAAAGTAAGAAGTGATAATTCTTTAGATGACAACGATTACTTAAATAGAAATAAATTTCAACCACTCATCTATAATAAAGCCATCTTGAAGAGGTAATAATCAATTAAAGAGGGAACTAGCCGCATATTGTTCAATCTTCTAGCTTCAACCATGAAACTTGGAATAACATAACATTTGGGTCATGGTGGAACTGTTACCATTTACCACAATCTAGAAACCGAATTGCATGAGATAGTCCAAGCATACAACAGTCTGGATAGATTGGTCAAAAGTTAATATTAGTTGAAGTGAAATACGGAGTATATGGACAAAGTAAACATCACAGCACCCTAATAAGTCTAACTAACCAGCTTTTGAATGCTATGTCATCAACTGAAAAACCTGTATATTGAGACATCTAACATATAGAAATTCCCATCAATTAAATATCAACAAGGACGACATAATTGGCATATGATTGATTCATACTTAATAGTGTACCATATCAATCTAAATCAGGTTTCAATGCAATCAGGAAGTGAAGTTTTGAAAGAAGGGTTCATCAAGGAGAACTCTAACATGAAGTATTGATGCTAACTTGCACATGATTTCAAAGGTGTTGCACACATCCGAGGACAGGATATAGGGGTCCTAGTTATAATTGGACAACTGAAAGAAGTAATAGCTAAATTATGAAAGAGCAAACACTTGTTGTAACTGTTGGATTTCGAGAATCCCGAGCCGGGTCGTATCAAATCGGGAGTCGTGTCGGGTTTATTTTTATTTTTATTTTTGTTTATAAGGTCGGGATCCACCACTTTACACAAAAGCTTAAGCCATTGTGTAGGGGCTTCTCCCAACCTTATATTTTGGTTTGTTATACCACCCACAATCAATGTGGGATGGCTATTTATCCCAACACGCCCCCTCAAGTGCAACCCGCCTGGATCGGGTTGACACTTGAAATCTCTTTCTTTCTTTTTTTTCTTTAAATCTTCTCCCGGGTCGAGACTCTCAATCTCTTTATAGCTCGCCCGGTTTTTTACAACGGGATTCGGCATCTCATTCTCTTTTAGCCTATCCCGAAGCCAGGAAAACCGACCCGACTCGAACCTGCTCTGATACCATGTTGGATTTTGAGAATCCCGAGCCGGGTCGTATCAAATCGGGAGTCGTGTCGGGTTTATTTTTATTTTTATTTTTGTTTATAAGGTCGGGATCCACCACTTTACACAAAAGCTTAAGCCATTGTGTAGGGGCTTCTCCCAACCTTATATTTTGGTTTGTTATACCACCCACAATCAATGTGGGATGGCTATTTATCCCAACAGTAACAGCTCTCTTTACCTCTCATAAAGTTATTAGAAAAAGAATGAGAACTGATATGTACACTGTTATGGCATCCTTGGGAAACCAAAGATGCCAGTACATACATTGAGTTTAAAAAAAAAAAAGCAAAGGCAAATTTATATTATTCTAATTTCCAAGTCTCATGGCTGAACCCAGAACAATGATGAAAAAGCATCTAGGAAATTTATTCATAGTAACTGCTCTCTATGAGAAGGTATCTTTCCCTTGAGTTAGTGCAGAAAACTCAGATTGTTTCTTTTCATTTAGCAATAAAAAACAGATGTTCATACTGAGTCAATTTGATTCCCAACCCAAAACGTTAAGTATCTCCCATTCCTATTCGTCGGCCTAAAATCTATCCAATTGAAGACCAAGATTCAAGATCCGGTTCATTGCTCAGTCCAATAGTTGAGCAGTCTCAATTTAAAACCACAAATCCTCCTCTCAAAGTGAACATAGCCTTAATCAATCTTCAAAAGTCAAAATAACATAATAATCAATCTCGCGGATGTATATGCCAAATTAGACCATGACCGACGATTTCTACGACTAGAATTCAATTCAACCATAACTCTTTGGCAAGTGGGTATTTTAGGGAAGGGAAGGGATTTGAAATTGAGAAAGAGAAGGGAAGGGAAGAGAAGGGAAATGATTTCACTTTTCCGTCAAATTCCACCAATTTGCTGGGTTGTGAAATCCCATCAAATAGGGTAGTTATTCAAGTTTAAAATCTCTTCCATTCCTCCCGATTGTCTAGCCAAACACTCAATTCATTTTCCCTCCCTAAAAATCCCATCAAATCTTCTCAAAGTATCAAACTATCCGCCAAAATTTCAGAATCCGCAAACTAATTATAGGCATAAAGGCAGCAGACAGACTATAGCACGTCAAGCAGAACGATTCGGCTAGGGAAGAAAGCGATACAGCGAGAAGATAAAGAACTAGAAACTTACATATATATTTAGCTGCCTCATGAAACTGGAGAAATTGCTGTGCTTGAAGAATTTAGGGAGCAAGTCGCGGGAGAAGTCAGTCATATCCCAGATAATGAAGCTGTCGCCGGATTGACTCCACGAAATTACCTGATCGGTGGACTCATCATCCACCATCTCGTAGCACTTAGCCAGAAAGGGGGCTATATTCGATCCATGCTCGGCAGTTTTCACCATTACTTCAACAATCGAAACCCTATTCCCCGTTAAACCCAATTCAAAGGGTTCGACCTTGTAATTCTTCAAGAGAATAAGCCGGAATTTTCTTCGATTTCAATCGAGATTGAAAATTAAAAGTAGAATTGAAAAGTCGGCCACTTGCGACTCGAAATCTAAAGCAAGTTGGAAATTTTTATGGAAGCACCACGTACCTCTTTTGTGAAATTCGGAGGGGGGAGGGAAAATATCTGGGAGTCGTTCTCCGACTCTCGACAAAATCGGATCCGACCTCATTATCGCGAAGTCACGTGTTCAAGCTTGTTCATTTGTTAAACGAGTTCGAGCTGAGCCAAATTTTTAAACGAACTTTCTTTTTCGTTCAAACTCGACTTGTTTTTAGTAAATAAACGAGCTCGAGCCGAGTTTTTTTCGAGCTTCGAGTAGTTTACTTGGTCAAAACATATTAATTTAAAGAAAATTTTAGAAATTTCATAGAATTCGAGCTATTTAAGCCTAAATCGAACGAGTCGAGCTTAAAATCATGTTCAGGCTCGACTTGTTTAGGTAAGTGATACGGGGTTAGCTGTAACGGCCCGGAATTATGATTTCCGGGTTACGTTTCAAGGGATAAAACCCCTTGTTCGGATCTTGCAATCCAGGTACGGGTCGAGGTTTCAACTCATTTTAAAATTAGTAGAAAGAGGGATTTCAAACCCTAAAAACCTCGAAGGGCCGTTGGTTACCCTTAATATGTCCTAAGAATATGTCGCGAAATCCATTTCAAACGGAAGTAAGGCGAAAGCAAAGTAAAGATACAAGTGTCACGGCAGAACCGATCAAACCAAATCATGAGTGTGTAATTACCATTTTACTAAATTAGGATATTAGCCAGATTCTTCGATTCGCCAAAAGGAAACCCCGTCATATAGACATCGAGTACTCAAATCTGCAGAAATACCTTTGAAAGAAGAACGGGGAAAGGAGTCAGATCGAGCCACTCATGCGGGATCGGCAGTCCTCGCTGAGGCCACATAGTATGTGCTATACCTAATAAAGATGCTCTAATGCAGTACGAAAGTCAAACACACTAGCATGCTCCTAGTTCATAATAATGTGCAGAAATACTGTAAAGGGCCCAAGACAATGCCAAATGGCATATCCCTCTCTTACCTCCACCCCCTTCCGATAGGGCGGAGACTGGCCAGCTCGTGAATGCATTCCATCATAATCGGGCGGCACGCATGCCTAACCCGCTCCACAATAAAGCCCGCAGGCATCTCATAATATAAGGAAGTTCATGACTCGATTGACTCAGGGTATCCGATGAGGCTGGGCTACCCTATGACCCTAGCAAAGACTCTAGGACTATCACAGATAACGGCCGTTCTGTTTCAAACGCAATAAGTAAGGAGATGCTCATTCAATTAGTGCAACCTAAACAGGATACTACATGACATGCTTTTATGCATATGCAACACCTAACATAAAATGCAACGACATGCATGAATGTCCAACCTCAGTAAGCCCCTAGGGAACTTACCTGAAGATGCAGAACAACAAGATAACACAAGCAAGACCCAAATTGCAAGTCCAAAGCAATACACACCTATCATCAAGTCGTTTCCATAAGCTACCGGACCATCATTCATACACACGAACCTCAAGTTCTCAACATGCTCAAAACCAATCGATAGTAAAACCGTTTTCCAAAATCTTTCCGATATGATCAACATCAACCAAAATCATTCTTCTCATTTCCTTCTCAAAACCAACATCATCAAACCAAGACAAAGAATCCCGACATTAAACATTTAAACCTTAAAACCAATACCTCAAAATCATATTATAGAAGTAATTCCGGCATTTTTATTTCAACACATCAAATCCTTTAAGAATCATTTTCGGACGACTTAAAACCTTTTCTAAATAATTTAGCAACAATGTTTATCTAAAATAAATCCATCTTTATAATCCCCATTTATAAAACATATTAAATAAATTACTTTATCACTTAACCTCAATAAATCACTTTAGAATTCCTAATCACATATTAAAACATCATAAAAATACCTATTCCAAACAATATCACTTTTAACCTATTTTATAATATAATAATAATAATTTCAGAAAATCAATAATTATCTAAAATCATAACATATAGTTTATACTATAATCATACATAATATAACGCACATGTATCTAATAGCCAAAACAAAACAACAAATAACACTTGACAAATATTTAAGGAAAAATGGAAGAAAATAATCCCACCTATTCATCTTAGTCTAAAAATAATCTCAACTCTAAAAATATACAATTATAAACCAAATTAGTTTGATAAAGTAAATATATGAACTATTGATTTCTCCGATTGAATTCCGGTAAAACATTGCTGATGTGGTTATTAAAAAAAAAGAATATTGCTGATGTGGCAGAGAGGGTAAGTGACCTGTAAAATAAAGGTATAATAATAAAAAAAAAAGGAATAAGAAAAGAAATGAAGATAACAATTAGACAGTTCGACTTTTGACTTCCGACATCAAAATTTCCTCAGAGATCTCAGGTACAGACGCTATATACATCAAAACATGGGAACTTAGGAAGAGGGTTTCCCTATTGTGTGCTTGGAGGCTGCGCGCAGAGGATCTCCGCGGCGAAGGTGGCAAGTGGGACGAGCTTGAAGGTCGAGTGGATGATGAGAGAAGCAAGGAGGTTGTTCTAGCTTACAAAACAGAACGAGAAGAGGAAATCTCAGATTCAAAATGGAGAGAATTGTAGATGGCTGAACTCTATGGATTTTTATTGTTGAAGGTAATTTGATGTTTTGGATTTCAATTACGATTTCAGAGAATGTTTTGATGATTAGGGTTCCTATTTCTTTCCAATTGATCGACTTCACATGGGATAGAAATTCCCTTTTATTTGATGAGGAATTTCATTCATTTATCAAAATTGGGTTCTCGTATATTGTGAATCAAGGAAGATATCAATTTGTGGGTGGGATTTCAATCTTTATGTAGTACTTTATAAATGATCTCCCTAGCTTAATTTTGTGATTCTACAGGAACATTTTTCTTTTCTTTTCTTTTTCATATTTTTTGGTTGCCAAAATCAAATTTGCTTGCTTTCTTTCTTTGATTCTATATAGTACTATATATATGTATAGTTAATCTAATACCGATAACAAAAAAAAAAGTATAGTTAATCTAATCTGTAAGAACAAGTTCTAATTTTCATAGAGTTCTTCTAAAATCAAATACTTGACAAAAACTGCATAACAAGTTCTATAGTTATCCCAGTTTATAAGAACAAGTTCTAATTTTCTTTCTTTATTTGATTCCATAGTATGTGTATATAGCTGCAGAGGTGAAGAAATGGCTAAGAATGAAAACAAAACAAAAAAGAATAAAAATATGCAAATGTTTACATATTAGGAGTATCATCAAGTATTCAAGTCATTAACCGAGTTCAAAAATTCAGAAAACTAGCATTCTCTAAGGATAGATCATGAAATTACATGAAGTCTAAAGCATAAGTCTTTCATCAAAAGAAAAGCAAGTGTGAAGCATATCTTGCAAGAAATACACATTTTAATGTGTAGGTGGACGAGAATGATCTGTTGTTGAAGAAAACACTTGAGATGGGGGCACATTACTATTATGCTGGGAATCTCTACTTACCTGCACATTATTGTACAAAAACTTATCACATTATCATACACTCTATAGGCTACTAATATAAAACTAAGTCTAAGTTGGGTAGATCACTCTATTTGCAATATAAGTTCGCATACCTGTGAACAACCTTCTCTAATCACAACTCCTGGACTAGAGATAGAGGATCTATAAATGATCTCCCCTCTTTCCCCAAATTGGATTCCAGCTCCAACATGAAAGGTACCTAATTTTCCACCTCTTCCTCTGCCTCTACCTCTACCTCTCCCTCTACCTCTACTTCTCCCTCTTTCACTTTCCATTGTAGATGGGTTGGCTTCAACTGTATTTCAGCGTGCACGCAAACACACATATAACAATTTAGTTTTTTAAATCACAACCTAAAATAGAGAAAAAAAAAACGAACAAATAAACAAATTGAGTTACCCGGATTTTTCCTAGGCCTCCCTCGACCTCTCTTCTCTGGAAGAACTGGTGCATTGTTTTTGTTTGGACACTTGCTTTTATTGTGCTCACCCGATCTACATATAGAACATGTCATCTTCAATCCATGCTTTGTTAACTTTCCCGGTCGCTTTAGATCTTCATGGGGATCCTTTCTTCTATTTTTCTTTGGCCTCCCGGGTTGCTTTTTCACAGGTGGAGGTTCCAATGGGAATTCTTTTTTAGACCAATAGCGTTCACTAACAGATGGCGTAATTGTTCCTTGATATGCTCTAGTATACATTTCTTTCTTAAAGTAGTCATGAGCATAAGCTTCTGGACTCACATGCATAAATCCGCAACAAGCAATAGCATGCTTGCAAGGTATTCCAGTGATATCAAACTTCTTGCAAGTGCAAGTCCGCTCATTTAAGTTAACATATAACTTGTCAACCATATCCCTAACTTGAAACTCCACCAAACTAGAAGGCACAACATCCAACTCCCAAGCATATAATTTTTCTTCTTCTAACTTTAACTTGATTCTTGGGCAAATATCATTAGGTTGTTGCCCTTCCATCAACCTTTTTTTGGTAACCAACCTCTGCATTAGTGATTCTCTAATGCTCTCCAACATGTCAATGATTGGTTGACCCCCACATAAGTGTGAATAATATTAGTGTATGCTTTAGTCATTTTTATTAAATGAATAAAACATCATTTACCTTGCTTTAAGGATATATCCATTGAATGTCTCGGCCATGTTATTCACCACAACATCACATTTAGATTGTGTAGGAAAAAATGCTCTACAGAAAACTCTTGGGTTTCGAGCTAAGAAATCATCGGCAACTTTTGTAGAGATTTCTCTCATCTCATCTATTGCTTCTTCAAAGTCTGCCTCACAATATTCTTTTGTTGCCCTCCAAAAGATAATTTTCAATTCATCACCTTTATGAGTCTTGTGCCAATTAGCATATATATGTCTAGCACAATTTCTATGTTCTGACAAGGGAAAAACTGATGCCACTGCATTGAGGAGCCCCTGCACATATATCATTATATATAAAAGAATCAATGAAGTCAAATACTTGTTAAATATTGTATAGTAAAGTTTAAAGGGGGTAAGAAAGTTTATCTCTACCTTTTGTTGGTCAGACATAAATGTCCACCCTTCTCCTTCATTTCCATTGAGAGCATCTTTCAGCTGGCTTAAGAACCAAAACCAACTATCATTATTCACAGCCTCCACCACAGCCCAAGATACCGGGAACATTTGGTTATTCCCATCCCTTCCAACTGCAGTCAACAACATACCTCCAAGAAATGTTTTAAGGAAACAACCATCTAAACATATGAACTTTCTACATCCACTCAGAAGCCCGGTTTTTAGTCCAGGAAAACATATAAATAACCGTTGAAAGACAGGAGGAATAGTAGTGATGGTAACTAGCTCGAGATGAGTCCATGGATTTGATTCTTCACCTCGTGGAGGTAACTCCCAAGCTTCTTGTAATGATCCTTCACAGACCCGTGTAATAGCCTATGTGCTTCAGTTTTAGTCTTATAAGCAACACCCTTTTTTATAATGACACCATATCTCCGCCTTACACTATCCATCAATTCATGAGCAGGCCAATGAGGATTTTTTATAAACCTAGCAAGATATCTTTTTGCCAACCATATATTAGTTATTTGACTGTTCCTGCTCATGTCCCTAGTGCATTGGTGGACATTTGCTACTTTCTTCACAAGATAACAACCTTCCCTTGGGTACCATGAAGCATAAATTTTGAACTGACACCCAGTTTTGCACACAGCACCAACCCTACCTCTCGTATTGTCCGAAATTCCAAACCTCAAACTAAAACCATTACTCGTTCCATAGTCAATGTCAGCCTCCTTAAACTTTTGTAGAGTAGGGAATCTTAACCCAACCTCCCACATAAACTTCTTCCAATCAGTTCTTGAATCAACTGTCTTGTCAATTGTCCTCTTGCCTAACTTAACAATGGTATCATCAATGTTATCATCATATAAGTGAACATCTCCATCAGAATCTTCATACTCGCTTTCCAATTCCTTTGCCTCTATCTCTAATTCAGCTTTCCAAGCCCTAAGCTTCTCCCTAGCTCGCTCATACTCTTCATCACTTGTATTTTCTTCATGGAAATCTGGGTTGAAATTTCCCTCCTCTTCTAAATTAGAATCAAACTCATGAATAACATCAAGACCTAAGCTCTTGCCTTTCCTCTTGGAATCAATCCCTTTTTCTTTGCCTTGATCTTCATCACTAAACTCTCTTGGATCATCATCAGAAGAACTAGTATCATCATTTGGAACGTTATCAAACCCCTCATCATATGCTTCATTTTCATTGTTCTCAAAAAGGTCTTCCCAATTGTAATCATTTCCATCTTCTAACACCACTGTTTTATCCCCATGAGCATTTTGCTCATCCTTATCACTATCAAGAAGGACTGGTTCTTTCACTACTTCTTCCTCCACTAGATGGGATATATAAACATGGATCCCCCCCTGTTTTCATATGCATAGTTTATCATGTCTAACACAGACTCATCATTCCACAAGAGTTTCAATCCATCATCAAACGTGCAACTAGGAACTAGATAGTACATTTGCACAAAATCAGTCTTTTTCTTCAATTTAGATTTAAACACACGCAGCAATTCCCAATATGGTAATTGATTAGTGTTAATTCTAACCAGGGTTTCATCATTGCCTCCCTCATACAACAACTTCTCCTTTTTCACGAAAGTGCCACCATGATGTAGACGAATTTCTATGAAATTTGATCCCATGTTCACTGTTACACAATTAGAATAATACGTTACTGAAATATGAACACAAACCCTAAATATAATACATGATGGATTTGCACAAATTTGAAAGAAGAGAAAATATTAGTAGTTATTTCTTGTTATTCTTGATTAGAGATGGAGGAATCAAATTTCAGTAGCCAAAATCACACCTCTTTCAATCATTTGACTAAGAAATTTTGGAATAACTCACGAATTTATGCATGTTGACTTGAGCAACATAG
Source organism: Persicaria tinctoria (assembly GCA_037127255.1). NCBI lineage: Eukaryota > Viridiplantae > Streptophyta > Magnoliopsida > Caryophyllales > Polygonaceae > Persicaria > Persicaria tinctoria. The sequence continues at coordinate 48,658,921 of JBANSL010000007.1, read as the reverse complement.
ATTTTCCCCTTAAAAGCTTATTGAAGTTGAACTTCACTACTTGCCGCTTGGTTGATTTCGACCTTCTCAAGATTTGTTGAACTTGATCTCTCTGCTTGTTGATTTTTACGGCTTCGTTGTGCTATGTGATAACTCCTCCTACTTGATAACAGTTCTTCTAAAACTTAACCCTAATTGATTTGCAGAATCGTTGGATCGATCTAAAATCCACATCAACTCCCTCCGATGCCACATCATCAACGTTCGCCGGAATTTCAATTAGAGAAATTAATAGTTCATATTTTTACTTTATTTAACTAGTATAGTTTATAATCGTATATTTTTAGAGTTGGGATTAATTTTAGACTAGGATGAATAGGTGGGATTATTTTTTTCCATTTTTCCTTATTAACCTTAACAAATAACAAAACCCAACCCAACAGCTCACATAATATAAGCTGAAACCAACCCAATGGAAAGGCCTAACCCGGATCCAAACCCACGACCCGCCCAACTCAAAAAAAGGGGAAAAAGGAAAGAAGCGGATCCCGGGAGAATAGAAACGGGTTTGAACCCCACCCCTTTCCTCTGGACGCTGCTCGACAAAACGGAGAGAGAAAGCGAAACAGGCCGCCGGAGCTCCGTTCTCGATCCGGCCACTTCCAATCTGATTAACACCCCTTCCCGAACACTACCCACACGGAAAGGAAATAGACAAAACAAGGAAAGAAGGGGAAAAATGAGGACTCACCGAGGTTTCAAAAGGTTCGTCGGAAAACATCGCCGGAGACTCGATTCGGGCTCGCCGAAGGTCGGAACGCGCAGATCTTAGCCTGGGAAGAAGGAAAAGATTAGAAAGGAGGGCCTATAAGGGGTAATCGATCGGAATCGAGAGAAACCCATTTTTGACCTCTTGGAGACGGACAGAGGAGGCGGGGAATGGAGGCAGCTCCTGGGCTCGGTTCGAGGTTCCGACGACTCCCAGCTGCTGCTGCTTCTGCTACAGACGCCGGAGAGGGGAGGAACTTGGAGATGCTGATGTTGGATTGCTCGAAACGGAAGGAGGTAGAGCCGACTCTTCGACGGCGAAACAGGGGACGATGCTCTCGGTTCTGGCGGCGGTTGCGACTCATGGGGCTGAACGACGAAGCGAAGGTGTTGCTCGGGGTTAAGCAGAGAATAAGGAGATGGTGGTGGTGGTCTCGGTGAAGATAGGAGGCAAAGCTCAAAGGGGCTGCTTGAAACATGAAATGAGAGAGGGGAAATGGTAAGGGTTTGCAGATTTGTATGAGCTGAGAAGATAAGGTTTCGGGTTTGGAATTGTGACAGAGAGAGAGAGGACACTCCTCCTCTGATGGGTTTTGCTGGATTTAATGGATGGGTAATAGAGCGAGGCAGGGGGGAGAGGATGAAAATTAGTCAAATTTTTTCTAATTGTCCAAACACCCAAATTATTCTTATCCAAATCATACCACAATTATAATAACTTTAAAATTGGAATAGGGATAAAAGACCGAGACATTTGAGGTGGAAGACATAAGGAATATGATCCTAAGGAAAAATACCCGGAAAAGAAATAGAATATAATAAAATAAATCATGAAACCCGCTCACTCGACTTTAACCCGACTCAAAAGATATAAAGCTTAAAACTTCAAATTGAAATCGAATTCTCGAACTGAATCAAATAATAAAATTATATTATACTTTCAAATTTTAGCAAGCGAAAGCGAAAATAAATCTGAATGAAAGTCCATTTAAGATAATTATATGCCGGAATTCATTTTAAGAGATTTTAGTTAACCCGATTTAAATTCATATTTAATTTTTTTTTCCGAGAATTAGGATTTAAAAATCCGAGTCTTTACATTAGCCGTAGGATGGCCCGATCTTCGACAATCAAACACGAAATAACTAGAACGGAAGCAAGGACTCATGAACAAGAACAAAGACGCAGCAATATCGACCAAGACAAGAACTCGGAATCGACTAAAGACAAGAACTCGACAATTGAAATAAAGACTTGACAATAGAATTGAAAAGACCGATAGATTGGTGATTCGAACTAAGATAGAACGAGATAAAGACCCCGGGACCTCCTTAGAGGGTAGGAACCAAATATCAACGACTATAAAGCATGCCTCTACAACCTCACAATAAAGCGGACAACTTGGAGGCATAAGGAGGGGACTTGTGATTACCAGGATCACCAAGCTCTCGCGAGGTTGATGAACACAAAACAAACCAAGCAAGATCAATTACCAATTGTGCAATCGATGAGCAACGCTTCGAATCGATTGACTTTAGAACGCTCAATGTATTTTCACAAGAGAAACATTCATAAAAATTCAATCAGTGTTCTACCGAGGGGAAGCCGATTATTTAACCTAATCAAAGGTTGAATTTCGGCTATAGTTAAATAAAATAATTAACTTAAGAAATTATTAAAATACCTTATAAGTTTCCTAAAATAGCTTAAGTAGAAAAGTTACTAAAATAGGAAATATAACAAATCTTAACACTTAGATGTTTCGGCCCCAACATGTGCCTAGGAGGGTTCGAGAATCTTGATCCCAATGCACATGTATGTCTTCAGTGTAGGCTCGGGGAGTTGAACCGTGCTCGAGAACAAGGCATGACTCACAAACATGAATGAGTCGCGTTGAAGCTTCTTAGCTCGGGCTCGAGTCATAGGTCCGTCTCCTAAGATGATTGGCGTGTCTAGTGGTGTAGAAGATGGTCCCGCATCAGTAAGTGAACGAGCTCAAGTCGAGCTTTTTTCGAGCCGAGCTCGAGCTGTTCAACTCATATAACAGCCCTAAGTATACTGGGTAGTATCTATGCATTACTAGAATTTTGTCCATAGACATCGGGTATAAACCGATGTTAATAAAAAAAAAATATTCGACGGGTTAGTGGGAGGCGTTAAAGATCCCAACTTTATTACATCGGTTTATAACTGATGTCTTTAATAATTTATAACATCGTTTTTAATTTTAATAATGACTTAAATGCATGGATATAATTACTTTTGATTGAGTCATTTTTTTTTTAGCTCAAACAAATGAAATTCTATTCATAATCAGCAATCAAATAATCCACCACTATCTTAGGTAGTAAACTTTCAGAAAAATATAATGTATCAAAAATAGGTCTAAAAGTGGCTAACGTGTGGGCAACAGTGTTCCCCTTCCTCCGCACATGGCCCCAATCGACAACTGCTTGTGTAGCTCGCATGTAGATGGCATTGATCAAGTGCTGCAGCACCCCTAGGCCCTCATAGCCGCTAGTGAGTTTAGACACTAAACTTAGGCAATCCGACTCGATGTTTATGCACATATAACCCCGCTCCGTTACCCGGGTCAACGCCCAAAGCACGCTCTCAGCTTCCACCACCTCTATGTCATCCGACGCTTGCACCTCTTTGTGACCCGCCAGCAGAAACCTACCGTCCTTATCCCTGACCACGAACCCAATTCCGGCTGTCCCATCAGCTGCAACGGAAGCATCGCAATTGATCTTTGTTACCCCTGCTGCAGGCTTTCTCCACCTATCTTGCCCCGGCCAAGAGACAACAACATGAACCGGAGCCGTCGGGTCAATGTAGCTCTTATACTCACCTATCAGTTGCAACACATTGTTAAGCAACACCTTCGGGTCCTTTCTTGCGCCCTCGAAGAGCCATTTTTTCCTCGACTCCCATGCTTGCCAGACCATCGCAGCCCATAATTGTCTCTCTTCCTCCTTGGCTTTTGTAAACACAAACATGAAGGATTCGAAGATAGACGGTCCCCCAAACCATCGCCTTTCAAGCGCCGGCTGCAATCGCCAAAAGGCTGTAACATGTGGGCACTCAAAAATGGCATGGGCACCCGTTTCAATCCGCCCACACATCTCACACAACAGATCTTCGGTCATCTTGCGCCGGAAGAGATTACTCTTGCAAGGCATAATTTCCTTGGCAGCTCTCCACACTAGCGATTTGATCTTTGGCATGACTTTCAGCTGCCATAGAGCCTTCCAAGCCCTCTTCATAACACACCCATCCGACTGACCCTCTTCTCTATTCTCTCTCTCGTTCATGTCTCGAATCATGTGGTATGCTGTCCGAAACGAGAACATCCCATTCTTCGCGTGTCTCCAGATTAACCTATCTCTAATGTCCGGCCATGTAGACGCATCTTCAACACTATCTGTGCGTCCCCCGACAAAAGGAATTGCTTAACAACATCGGCATTCCATCTCCCATACTCCCAATTGATCAGATCTATGACTCTCATACCTTGCTATCCTTCATAGAAGTTCCCAATGACTCGCCCGCTAGCTGTCCCAATGAACCATTTATCATTCCAGACACTTATCTCTGCACCGTGCCCGACACTCTAAATCAGCCCCTCTTTTAGAACATCGCGCCCCGCGCAAGGCTCCTTCATGTGTAACTGGGCTGATGCCCAATCGTGGCCTCCAAAACGCTCGTATGCAGGTAGTATTTGGCTTTCAGAAGCCTAGCTAAGAGGGACTCTAGGTCTTGGAGCAGCCTCCACACCTGGCGAACTAGCAATGCCAAGTTGAAGCTCTCGAGATCCCTGAACCCCATCCCCTCATCACTCTTTGCCTTACACATCTGGTGCCAACTCATCCAATGCGTCTTCAGTTTCCCTTCCTTCTCGCCCTACCAGAAGTTACTCATGAGCATCTCAAGCTCTTTGCAAAGCCCATCTGGAAGCCTAAAACAAGCCATCGTATAAGCTGGTATTACCTGAGCGATGGATTTGATTAGAACCTCTTTTCCGGCCCTCGACAACGCCTTCTCCTTCCACCCTTTCATCTTCTTCCAAACCCGCTCTTTCAGTTTCTCGAGTATCACCTTCTTGGACCTCCCAATCATGGTTGGAAGCCCCAAATATCGTTCATGCTTTGATACCTCCCTTATGTTTGTTACCGACTGTATTGCCCTCCTTAATCCCTCGCTCACATTTCTGCTAAGAGATAGCTCTGACTTGGAGACATTTCACTTGTTGTCCTGACGATGATCCATAATTATGGAGAATATCAACCATTGTCGCACTCTGCTGGCAGGATGCCCTCAAGAACAAAACACAATCGTCAGCAAAAAATAAGTGATAAATTGGTGGAGCACGCGGTGAAATCCGTATACCCTCGATCTCTCCCCGAGTCTCAGCTCCCTGAATCATGCCTGATAAACCTTCCGCACATATCAGAAAGAGATACGGAGATAACGGGTTGCCTTGTCTTAGCCCTCTACCTGGTGTAAATGTTGGAGACGGAGACCCTTCCACCAAGACGGAGAAAGTGACTGTAGTTACGCAGCCCATGATGAGAGAAATCCACCTCTCTGCAAACCCGAACCTCCTCATACAGTTCTCAAGGAATCCCCACTCGACCCGATCATATGCTTTAGCCATATCCAGTTTCAAGGCCATATATCCTTTCTTTCCCCTCCTTGTCTTCATATGATGAAACACTTCAAAAGCCGCAAGCACATTGTCTGTAATAATCCTTCCAAGCACAAAGGCACCCTGGCTCGGGGCGATTAGCTTCCCAAGGACTCTCTTCAACCTGTTTGTTAGGACTTTCAAAACGATCTTGTACATTATGTTACATAAGCTAATAGGACGTAGGTCCTTCATTCTACATGGGTCCGTTACCTTCGGGATTAGAGTGATAAACGTGTGATTTAACCCCGGCGGTAATGACTGACCATTCAGAATGTTGAGGACAAAATTTGTAACGTCGGCCCCAATGGTCTGCCAACACCTTTGGTAAAAGAGTGCTGGCATCCCGTCCAGGCCTGGTGCTTTGGTGGGGTGCATGGAGAAAATGGCTGATTTTACCTCTTCTGCGGTGAAGGGATGTGTTAGCTCATGGATGTCCTCCGACGACACGAAAGGCTTGATTTCTTGAGTAGCCGTGTCTGGATTGGCAATTGCATCGGATTCAAAGAGTTTGCAAAAATACTCTATCGCCACTCTTGTCTTACCCCCCAACTCGACTTCTCTCTACCATCCTCTCCAATTAGTTTCTGAATCCTATTCCTCCACTTCCTTCCCGATGCTTTTTTGTGAAAGAAACTTGTATTTCTATCCCCACATCGAAACTCATTCGCTCTAGCCCTTTGGAACCACATAACTTCGTCCTTATCCATGAGCACCTTCTCCTTCCTTTCCAGTTCTCTCCTCTCCCGAACCATCTGCCCCGTCATATCGCTTTTGCCCAGCTCTGCTAGCCTTCACCTTACCTTCCCAAGCTCAACTCTCACATTTCCAAACCAGATCTTATCCCAATCTTTGAGGTCCGTAGCGCACCTTTCGATCTTTCCTTCAATGCTGGGCGTAGCGCACCTTTTGATTGAGTCATTTAATGTTAAACCATTATTATTTTTCATTTCTAGCCATTTGGAGGTTTGTGGGGTAATACAAAATTTGAAATTAGCATCACTATTTTTTATAAACCTGATGTCTTACATTGCTACACACATCAGTTATGTATTATTCAATTTGTGAATACACTTTTTTCAGTTGTAATTTGTGATATTATTTTATATAAATATAATATACCATGTTGAATATTTTTAAAGTCAATGTTATTTATATATTTTCAAATCAATTTTTTCTTTAAAAATGATGTTTTGATTATTAACAACATCGTTTTATAAATTTTTAACGATGTAAGTGCTACGTATACACATCTGTTTTTATTATAATTTTCATATATGCTGGGTTTAGAAATCGGTCTATATCTTAATGGTCGACATATTTACAAACGTAGACATCACTTTTTGCTCTCCAGTTCGATTTGTTTCATCACATAAACCCACTAATCTATATTGTGACATTGTTTTGACAAATTGAAAATTAAACAATGCAAAAAACCATAACCAATACATTAAATAATGACCAGAGTCGAATACAAGATGACAATAAGGCTAAATACAAAACAAAATACATCAATAGTCTGATTCTAAGCTACACATAATATCACTTCAAAATAATGTGAATGAAGCCAAAGATACAACATATCTAGTCTAGTCCGGTTCTAAGCTAGACATAATATCACTTCAAAATAAAGTTAATGAAGCGAAAGACACAACATATATATCTAGTCTGCTCTAGATGCAAAATTCACAATTTAAGGCTAAAATGCAACGATCTTCCTCTTAGTCATTCATTGTTTCTTCCTCTTGTTCAGACCTTGTGTTGCCACTGCTCTTCTCTGAATATTGCTCAAATTAAGCATCCAATAGTCAATGAAGAGAAAATCTGAACTAATGTCTATAAAACATATGTAACCATCAATGAAGAACATGAAAACTCTACATAAATACATCATGAATGAGTATAAGAGTGCAACAATATGAAATAGAGGTGCTGCTCCCCACTGAATCATTTCTAGGATGCAAACTAAGAAAAACAGATGAAATCATTAAATACCTTGACTGGAGGTGTTGCTTCCCACTGAATTCCAGCATCATGTAAATAATTCAGAGTTGTTGTTCTGATCAAGTTTGCCTGGTAGACATACAGAGAAATATAAGGTGAACACAACCCATTTAAGCATCAAAATCCTGAGATAAAGATGATCCAAATTGTTCGGGCAAAATAGTTAGAACTTTTCAGACATGCTCAATGTCAAGTTTAGAATTGCAGAGAACGTGTGAATGAAAGAAATAGAAGGCAAGTAGCATTAGAGTTTGCCAAGCACAACAAAGAGCACACTCAAATCCCTTCTTCCAAATCCCCACAACTCATGAGTTACACTAGCTGAAAATTTTCCATCAACAAATTCTCCTTCGCATCACAAGTCACACCGGCTCAGGAAGGGCTTCATCTCATGCTCAAACTCACTTGATAAAAATAGAAGAAAAGGCAAGAGCTTCATCTATTAAGCTCATCGATTTCACTTTCACTGAACACAACACAAGCATGACAAACAAAAGGCTTGTAGAAAATTCAGTTTTCTCTCTCACTCAGGTACAAATCTTATATAAATACATCAAACATGTTCAAGAAAAACCATAAAAAAATTGACATACCACCACTGATAAATATGAGATTGCAACCCTTGAATTTCCACAATGCTCATCCTGAAGTACTTTTTGTTGTAACCAACCTAGCCTGAAATTCAAAACAAAAACCAAGCATTAATCACATTGACATCAACTAAAGAAGATAAATTGCAGGAGGAAAACACAGTTAACCAATAGTCCACAAATAGCATATAACATTAATATTTGCATTTGAAAGAATATAAAACTATAGGAGTCGAGATCACAAATATTTTAAAGGCAAACGAAAACATACCCGTCCCAACTTTTCAGCGTCAACTCTTCAAACCTTGGCACAATTCTACCACCTAAAGAGAAGTGTGGCATACGATATATGACCAAATAGAATATAGATGATATAATATATATATATATATAGGTAAAGGTTCTAGTGAGACGAGTTATATGATGTAACGTGTAACGGAGTTATGAGCGTTGGATTAAAGTAGAATGATTGATTTAGATTTAGGTTTAGATGAATTCAAGCTAATTAATATTTAATGATTCGCTGAATTAAAAAGGAAAGTTCTTGTGATTACCTTTTCAATGTGAACATGAGAGTGAAATTGAGAATTACCATTTAATTTGTTTAATTTGGAAACGTATAGTGCGCAGTTGACTACCGAACATAAATTAAAATTCTCTTCTTTGATCTTGGTGGATGAACAACGTTGGATTATCAACGTTTATTTTTTTCCAATGTTGGGAGATAATTGATGGTTGAAGACTTGAAGCACACATGGATCCATTCCATTCAAATTAATTCCAGTCATTCGAGTTTTATTGAAATGGAAAATACGTTGCAACAGTAAAACGAATAAATATTGTGTAATATTAATATGAATATTGAATTACGTAGATATGAATATCATGGTGTATTAATATGAATATGGTGTTATTCGTTTTATGATACGTGAATATAAATAATATCACATTTATCTATCCATATTTACGTTATAGTCGTATTCACACAAGCATAATATTCATATGTTCATATTTATATAATATAATATTCATATGAATACGACACAATATTCATTCATTTCACCGTTAAAACAAAATGGATATTCAACTTCTCGTCCGAGCAAAATAATGGATATTCATTTCACATATGTTATATATTCATCTCATCCGAGCAAAATATTCAGCACCATATATCTCTACCAAAAAATACAAAAATTCAGCACCAAAACATGAATCTCAATGAATTTTACTGTGGACATATTTACAATGAAATTAACATTAATATATTAACAAAAATTTCGTTGGAATCTTCAACATTAATATATTACCAAAAAATTTATATACATTTTTGTACTAAATGTTCATTAACAGGTATCTTAATATTCATATACATTGTCCAGTTGTATTCCATTACATTATAGATTTAATATTAATTATATAAATAAACCGTCATGGTAGAATTTTTTTTAAGGATTTTAGTTAATTGCATCCTTCCTAATTTAAAGCAATGCCAAATGCTTCTTATCGGGATTTTAGCATTTTGATTTTTATATAATTATTACTGCATTTTATTTCTCTAATCCAATACAACTCACCCACTATAAATATTATGGGATAATTTCAAACAAATCTAGTCCATTGATTAGGTTATGATCCAACGCATGCAATTACGTTACATGTTACACCCTATTTAGTGTTTCATAAGATCCCTCCCCTGTATATATATAAAAATAGGTTATATCACAAACCTGTTTCTATTGCTACAAGTTCCAACTCCGTGCCACCAACCCATCTCACAGCAGATAAATCCCTATTCATTAACAGCTGATTTGCCCCATCATCAAAACCCCACTAACACATAACCATTGTTGCACCAACATCCTGTGACAAGTTTGTAGAGAAAAAAAAGTACTAATCGACACTTCTAAAAGGAAAAAGATAACCTATAAGCAATAATACAAAATTTCCACCACTAACTCAGACTATGGGAGGAGGGGAGCAACTAGCAAGAGAATATATATAGAAATAACCTTGCATTTTTTAACCATTTTTATCAAAGTCTTATTGCTCTTGTCTACGTCATATCTCAAAAATTCTAGAAGATTCTTTAAAAAAGGTAAAGTATGAAGTAAAGGATGTTTTTTATATATGACCTTTTTTTTTTGCTTTTCTTGTTTTGTACATGCAATTCATCAAATTATGACACATTCAAATAGAAATTTTACCAAAACTAGGGAAAAAGTACTAAACTCAAATACAAACCCAATGGGTGGGTGTGTTTGAAAACATCCCAACTAATCAGCATCTAAACACAAACCCAACCCTACCATGTGATTTCCGAGAAAAATAACAGGAAATAAAAGCAATCCCAATTCTCATCTTATAGGTTAGATTGACTCAGATGTGTAGATTAAGTTAGGTAAATATATATCTTCTTAATATCTAAAATCTCAAAAACCTAGAAAACCCATCTCAGCTATTGCCTGCCAGAAATCTCTTCAATCTCTCCAAGGACCTACAAGGGTTGGTTCCCTATGAAAGGATAAGCAAACATGAATTAATGTAGCTATTAGTTTCTAAACTTATGTTAAGAACAAACGACAAAAACAAGCGCTAGATCATAACCAAACAACCTCATTGGATTAGAGGCCTCCACATATTAAGACCATCTTGATAATGCCAAAAGATTAATAACTAAAACCCCATTATCATTAGCTTACTAGAATAACTAGATATGTGTTTTTTTGCACCATCCATCAACGGAACAACTTCTGGATAAGGTACTGGAAGAAGCTGACATGTTGTTTGGAATGTAGAGGTAACTATACACAACATCTGGATAAGGTACTGGAAGAAGCTGCAACATAATTTTATCAAGGTGTGAAATTTATGCGGGTATGTTATGCTATAATTTTCTTTTGTTATTTTCCTATTATTTTATATATGATATCAATGGTCAGATATCATAAATTGTGGTGCTTTTAGCGGTGCATTTGCCCAAATTTAAGATTTGTTCATCCTTCAGGTTTGAATGACATTTTTTCCCTTTGTGGGTTGAGTGCCCAAAATATCCTGGTTTATGTATAACTCGCCAAAGGAAGGAATATCCGTTCATTGAATTATTTCATAGTCCACAACAAAGGAAGGAATATCCGTTCATTGAATTACAAGGTCAGTATTTCTCCCTTTTATATCTCTTTGCTAGAGTTTAGGTGTTTGAAATTAGGGATTTTATTGAATGGTAATTTCGAATTTAGGGTTTACATTAGGACTCCTACCATCTTAATTGATATTTCGGGTTTGATTTGGGGATTTACCCTTTTCCACCCTGTTGTAGTGTCGCCACAGTGCCTCGCCCTCGCCCAATCTAACACCATGAAGAGGTCAACCCTCTGTAATCCCGCTCATCTGTTCTTCTTCTCTTCTTCTTTGTGCTTCATTTGTTCCAAATTCAAGCATATATTCTCATTCAAGTCTTGTTCAGATCAATCAGTTTCTTATAATGGTTTTTAAGACCTATTAGCAACATGTTTCTTCTTCTGTTTTATATATGAGAATGATAATTGAGTAATACTCCGTAGGAGTTACTGAATATAGTATTAGTGTTCACTGTTTCTAAAACTGCATAAATTTCGACTGTAAAATGAAGTTTTTTTTGGTACAAAAATGAAATTTATTGGAAAGTTACTAGTAAATGAATTTTTATCTTGTAATATTACTTTTAGGAGTCTTAGCAAGTTACTGTTGCCCTTATGTTATTTTTATTATTGTTGTGGTTGACACTGTGCAGTGAAAGAATTTGAATTCTACAAAGGTAATAATATATGGATGGGAGTCCAGTCACATGGATCAGGGTTAAAGATCATAACCATTCCAGCCATTGCCCACAAACCCTTGAATTGCAGTGTAAAGTGCATCTTGCTCTGCACTCACCATAAAAGCCACACCCTCTTCTGCACTTCTCCATTGTTGCAGCCACCTAAAAAAGATGAAGTTATATAGAAGCCAAAGAGAACAACATGTAGAAACAAGAAAGCAAGAGATGGGAAGATTGAGAAGAAAACAGGTACCAATTAGAAGCCATGGAATTTATTTTTACATGCAAGTATCTTTTGAGTATCTTTACTTTTGTACTTATTTGTTCATTCAATTAACATGATTTGGTCTTTGGAACCAGTTGATTGAAATGGATTAATATTTCTAATTTTTTCTTTTTCTATAATAAGCGATTCCATCTTTTAAAGTGAACTTGCATCACCCCTTCGACTTTGATATCCTATTATAACTGAAGTTTTACTTATTGAATGATGTTGGGATTATGAATCTTCACTGGCCTCTTGTAAATTTCCCCAACAGCCAGAGCCAAGTAAGCAACTTCAATTAGTTAGGTGTGTCATACTCATAAGGTCATAAGTTAATTGGAGGGAGAGTTGGACAGAATCACACAGAAGGTTTATCGGTAGTGAGTATATAGATTAGATTATTAGCTTATAAAGGTTACTTGCATGGAAAAATAAAGAGAACAATAGGTACTCTCATCTATAAGTACACAAAGAATTAAATATTTTCATTGACCTTGTTCTGAATCTGAACATCTCATAGGAGGAAGGGCCGAATGTAACTGCAAATTCACTTCATCCAGGAGGAGGAGTCACTAATATCCTATGCCACAACGCTACCGCGGATGGTAATTCCTTGGGTTTACTTGTAAAATCAGTTTATGTACATTCAGAAAGTTGGGTTGCGAATATGTAAGAGTGTTCATGATTCCAAGTTAACACAAAAAATGATACTGTTAGAGGGACTGTAAAGACAGTGAGCAAGCTTGTAATGAAAAATGTTCATCAGGTCAAATTTCTCATCAGCCATATTTAGAGCTGGCAAAACCCGACCCGGTCGACCTGGAACCGATTGTTCTGAACACCGACTCAACCCATCCATTTTGGACCTAAAATCCGAATGAACCGAAACCTATTAAGACCCGAACCCGTTATAACCGAAACCTGAAATAACTCGAACTTTAAGATACATTCTAGTAAATTTTTTTAAAATTAATATTGAAATAATCGAACCCGAGACAACCGAAACCCGAATAACCGAAACCCGATACAACGAAAACCCAAACCCGACCCAACCGATTGACCAAATTATTAGAGATTACCCGAAATCTGAATGACCCGAAGCCCGACTAACCGAACTCGAACCCGACCCGACCCGCCTGATTGCCCCGTCTAGCCACATTCAACTTCAAGAGTTCACCTTTTCATACATTGCTGATGCATGTGTACATAATTGTGTGAGGGGTAGGGAGCAGCAACTACATGCTATGTGGCACTGCATCCGCAGGTAAAAGAGGTCAGTGGAGAGTATTTTGTAGACATCAACATTGCCAACCCATTGTGTCAGGCCAAAGACCCAGAGTTGGGTAGGAAGCTCTGGCCTCTGGGACCTCAGCTTGAGCTTGCCAGATTCCCACGTGGGGATACAACTAGTATAACTAAATAAATGATGTTTAATTTTTTTAATTAGATAAAAATTCGAGCTCAAACATGCCTGAAGCTCGAGAGGTCGACAAATTGGCATACGGATTAACCGTCAACATACAACATACTAAACACACACATAAACACTAATGAAAGAAACAACCCTAAGCACCCATATAAGTCGTCAGCCAGTGGAGGAGTCGAGGGAGATCCAAGGCGAGCCACGAATGCCGAGAACACGGGAGAGTGTGACGACTCACATGGCGTCTCGATGCCGAGAAGCCGAAGAACAGTAACCCACCACCGAAAAGGGCAATGCCTGGGAAATGCGGACCACCGGCATTGCCCTCACCTAGATGAAGGATCTTCGAAGACCACGAACACAACCACGATCCTTTCGATCATACAGGACGTTCGATACTGCAACCAAACTCGGAACTGGTCGCACCAACGCCAAAGCAGCGACTCAACGCCAAATGAGGGAACAAATACAAGCCAAAAAGGGACGATCTAAACATCAGACGAAAATATGCGTGCAAACTACAGAAACTAAACTAAGAGTCCGGGATGGAATTGTTTAAACTATTAATTCACAAATTATTTTCCATACCCTTTCGGAATTTTGATCCAACCCATTTAGGATTTTTGTCAAACTCTTTCAGGATTTTTGTCAGACCCTTTGGAGATTTAGATAAAATCCTTTCGGGTGGGTTCGTAAATGCATAAAAATATAGTCTCATATATAAATATATATAATCCTTTTTTTCGGGTTTGTTTTAGGCCCAAATAAACCTGGGCAAACGCGGGCCAGCCCGACCGCGTTTTTGGACGGGCTTGGGTAGAGGGAAAAGCCCAACTTGGCTGCTAAGTCCGGCCCGCACACCGCATCGGGCACGAGATTGGGTAGGGCAATCTACCCGTTACTACCCTCTCTATATATAAAATATATGTATAATATAAATTATTAATTATAAGAAAAAAACTCAAAACCAAAAAAAATATCTATACTGCTAAATAGTATACCCTAGTAGTTCCCTAAATACTAAATTCTATAGCTAACTCGAAATTGCTTAGCACTTTAGCAGCTAGGGCTGCATTACACAACCACTTTTTGTTGGACTTTATTTTCTATTTGTACTTTTTTTTGAACCGGGAAAAATTTGGCAATAGGGCACTCCTATATGCCAAGAGCCTCCAAACGGATGAAATTGCGAAGCATAGAATCGCCAGAGTCACAGAGCCAGAGAAAGTAATGTCTAGATGTGATAATCGGTCCGCAACACGATTTTTTGTACTTTGTAGACTTAATAGTTTGTTGTTTTGTTGGACATTACACAACCACTTTTTTTCCATGTTTAACGTGTAACACTTTACACATTGATTGCTCAAACAACTATCCTTAAGTAATTTGGCGGGTACTTGCGGGTCGTCCTTGCCCGCAATAACAGACGGGCTCGAACAACATTTTCAACCCGTTAAGTAGGCTTAGCCCGACCCGTGCCCGCAACACCGGGATAAAATTTAGGCTAAAACCCGACTCAAGCCCATCCCGCGCCTGCGATTGCCCTGGTCTAGGCCCAAGACAAAAGTATTGCGCCCAAAGACAGGATTTCGGGCCAAGATCCAAACTCGGGCCACAAATGGGTCCAAGGAAGATCGACACCAAAGGAGAAACACAGCCCCGATGTCGATCAGGAGGTCGACGACCACCATAGGATAGCAACCCAAGGCAGACGACAACTAGAAGCCAACTCGGCGGCGAGATAACAGAAACAAAAAAAATAGGAAGACAACCCCGACAAAGGATGCAAACACAACGGAGGGGGACCGAAGCAGCCAGAAGTCCTACCATATGAGATTGACGGGAAGGAAGGGGCAACCCGACACCCCCAAAAGGCAAAAGCCCCAACCTAATTTTACCAATGAAGAAGATCCGACATACCGCCCAACCAAACCCTAATCGGGCGACGACGAAAGCCAGGATTCAGAAACCATGCCAAGAACGCGATGAACTGTCACACCCTGAGGAAGAAGAAGAAGCTGAAAGGATGGATACACAGTTGGTGTCTAGAAGTCGCAGGGCAGCCCCAAACAAGACCAGAAGTCGAACCACGACTAAATCCCGAAAAAAAGGAAAAAATCGACCACAAACACCAGCGAAAAATGGTAAGGGTGGGATGGATCCGACGAAGCCAATGTTGGAGAGGGGGGTTAATTAGGCCTAGGGGTGGTATTCGAGTCGAACGAGCCGAGTACCAAGGTGCTCATGTTCGCTCGTTTTTTATCGAGCCGAGCTCGAGCCTGATTTTTTTACGAGCTTAAAACCTTGCTTGTATACGGCTCGCGAGCTGTGTAAGGAGCTCGAGCTCGAGCTCGTTTAGCTCGTTTTTGCTCGAGCCGAGCTCGAGCTCGTGAGCTCGTTCGAGCTCGTGAGCTCGTTCGAGCTCGATTTGAGCTCGTGATCATACAAACTCATTTTGATACGGGGTTAGCCGTGGGTTGGTCCGATCTTCGACAACAAGCAAGAACTGAACAAGAAAAACAAGAACTTGATCAAGATCAATCAAGAACAATAAAGAAACTCAAGAACGGAAGCAAGAGTGAATAAAGACTCAAGGAACGCAGCAAGAACAATGCAAGATTTCAAAGATTCGATCAAGAACATGCAAGATCGATCAAGAACTCGACAAGAACACCAAGAACAGGGCTGTTATTGATGTCGACACTAACAAGAAGAATAAAGACTCGACAAAGATAGATAAAGACTCGAAATTGATTGCAAGAATTGAAAGACACGACCTGATATGGACTGAGTCGATCTATGCAGAACAAGATAAAGACCCTAGGCCTTCTCAGAGGGTAGGAACCAATACCAATGCCTACACAACCCGCCTCTACAATCCGACACAATCAAGCGGACAACTTGAAGGCACAAGGAGGGGGCTCGTGGATACTAGGATCACCAAGTCTTGCGAAGTTGATGAATACAAAGCAAACCAAGCTGAGATAGATACCAATTCGTGATCAACATTGTTTCTTCCTCTTGTTCAGACCTTGTGTTGCCACTGCTCTTCTCTGAATATTGCTCAAATTAAGCATCCAATAGTCAATGAAGAGAAAATCTGAACTAATGTCTATAAAACATATGTAACCATCAATGAAGAACATGAAAACTCTACATAAATACATCATGAATGAGTATAAGAGTGCAACAATATGAAATAGAGGTGCTGCTCCCCACTGAATCATTTCTAGGATGCAAACTAAGAAAAACAGATGAAATCATTAAATACCTTGACTGGAGGTGTTGCTTCCCACTGAATTCCAGCATCATGTAAATAATTCAGAGTTGTTGTTCTGATCAAGTTTGCCTGGTAGACATACAGAGAAATATAAGGTGAACACAACCCATTTAAGCATCAAAATCCTGAGATAAAGATGATCCAAATTGTTCGGGCAAAATAGTTAGAACTTTTCAGACATGCTCAATGTCAAGTTTAGAATTGCAGAGAACGTGTGAATGAAAGAAATAGAAGGCAAGTAGCATTAGAGTTTGCCAAGCACAACAAAGAGCACACTCAAATCCCTTCTTCCAAATCCCCACAACTCATGAGTTACACTAGCTGAAAATTTTCCATCAACAAATTCTCCTTCGCATCACAAGTCACACCGGCTCAGGAAGGGCTTCATCTCATGCTCAAACTCACTTGATAAAAATAGAAGAAAAGGCAAGAGCTTCATCTATTAAGCTCATCGATTTCACTTTCACTGAACACAACACAAGCATGACAAACAAAAGGCTTGTAGAAAATTCAGTTTTCTCTCTCACTCAGGTACAAATCTTATATAAATACATCAAACATGTTCAAGAAAAACCATAAAAAAATTGACATACCACCACTGATAAATATGAGATTGCAACCCTTGAATTTCCACAATGCTCATCCTGAAGTACTTTTTGTTGTAACCAACCTAGCCTGAAATTCAAAACAAAAACCAAGCATTAATCACATTCACATCAACTAAAGAAGATAAATTGCAGGAGGAAAACACAGTTAACCAATAGTCCACAAATAGCATATAACATTAATATTTGCATTTGAAAGAATATAAAACTATAGGAGTCGAGATCACAAATATTTTAAAGGCAAACGAAAACATACCCGTCCCAACTTTTCAGCGTCAACTCTTCAAACCTTGGCACAATTCTACCACCTAAAGAGAAGTGTGGCATACGATATATGACCAAATAGAATATAGATGATATAATATATATATATATATATATATATATATATATATATATATATATATATATATATATATATATATATATATATATATATATATATATATAGGTAAAGGTTCTAGTGAGACGAGTTATATGATGTAACGTGTAACGGAGTTATGAGCGTTGGATTAAAGTAGAATGATTGATTTAGATTTAGGTTTAGATGAATTCAAGCTAATTAATATTTAATGATTCGCTGAATTAAAAAGGAAAGTTCTTGTGATTACCTTTTCAATGTGAACATGAGAGTGAAATTGAGAATTACCATTTAATTTGTTTAATTTGGAAACGTATAGTGCGCAGTTGACTACCGAACATAAATTAAAATTCTCTTCTTTGATCTTGGTGGATGAACAACGTTGGATTATCAACGTTTATTTTTTTCCAATGTTGGGAGATAATTGATGGTTGAAGACTTGAAGCACACATGGATCCATTCCATTCAAATTAATTCCAGTCATTCGAGTTTTATTGAAATGGAAAATACGTTGCAACAGTAAAACGAATAAATATTGTGTAATATTAATATGAATATTGAATTACGTAGATATGAATATCATGGTGTATTAATATGAATATGGTGTTATTCGTTTTATGATACGTGAATATAAATAATATCACATTTATCTATCCATATTTACGTTATAGTCGTATTCACACAAGCATAATATTCATATGTTCATATTTATATAATATAATATTCATATGAATACGACACAATATTCATTCATTTCACCGTTAAAACAAAATGGATATTCAACTTCTCGTCCGAGCAAAATAATGGATATTCATTTCACATATGTTATATATTCATCTCATCCGAGCAAAATATTCAGCACCATATATCTCTACCAAAAAATACAAAAATTCAGCACCAAAACATGAATCTCAATGAATTTTACTGTGGACATATTTACAATGAAATTAACATTAATATATTAACAAAAATTTCGTTGGAATCTTCAACATTAATATATTACCAAAAAATTTATATACATTTTTGTACTAAATGTTCATTAACAGGTATCTTAATATTCATATACATTGTCCAGTTGTATTCCATTACATTATAGATTTAATATTAATTATATAAATAAACCGTCATGGTAGAATTTTTTTTAAGGATTTTAGTTAATTGCATCCTTCCTAATTTAAAGCAATGCCAAATGCTTCTTATCGGGATTTTAGCATTTTGATTTTTATATAATTATTACTGCATTTTATTTCTCTAATCCAATACAACTCACCCACTATAAATATTATGGGATAATTTCAAACAAATCTAGTCCATTGATTAAGTTATGATCCAACGCATGCAATTACGTTACATGTTACACCCTATTTAGTGTTTCATAAGATCCCTCCCCTGTATATATATAAAAATAGGTTATATCACAAACCTGTTTCTATTGCTACAAGTTCCAACTCCGTGCCACCAACCCATCTCACAGCAGATAAATCCCTATTCATTAACAGCTGATTTGCCCCATCATCAAAACCCCACTAACACATAACCATTGTTGCACCAACATCCTGTGACAAGTTTGTAGAGAAAAAAAAGTACTAATCGACACTTCTAAAAGGAAAAAGATAACCTATAAGCAATAATACAAAATTTCCACCACTAACTCAGACTATGGGAGGAGGGGAGCAACTAGCAAGAGAATATATATAGAAATAACCTTGCATTTTTTAACCATTTTTATCAAAGTCTTATTGCTCTTGTCTACGTCATATCTCAAAAATTCTAGAAGATTCTTTAAAAAAGGTAAAGTATGAAGTAAAGGATGTTTTTTATATATGACCTTTTTTTTTTGCTTTTCTTGTTTTGTACATGCAATTCATCAAATTATGACACATTCAAATAGAAATTTTACCAAAACTAGGGAAAAAGTACTAAACTCAAATACAAACCCAATGGGTGGGTGTGTTTGAAAACATCCCAACTAATCAGCATCTAAACACAAACCCAACCCTACCATGTGATTTCCGAGAAAAATAACAGGAAATAAAAGCAATCCCAATTCTCATCTTATAGGTTAGATTGACTCAGATGTGTAGATTAAGTTAGGTAAATATATATCTTCTTAATATCTAAAATCTCAAAAACCTAGAAAACCCATCTCAGCTATTGCCTGCCAGAAATCTCTTCAATCTCTCCAAGGACCTACAAGGGTTGGTTCCCTATGAAAGGATAAGCAAACATGAATTAATGTAGCTATTAGTTTCTAAACTTATGTTAAGAACAAACGACAAAAACAAGCGCTAGATCATAACCAAACAACCTCATTGGATTAGAGGCCTCCACATATTAAGACCATCTTGATAATGCCAAAAGATTAATAACTAAAACCCCATTATCATTAGCTTACTAGAATAACTAGATATGTGTTTTTTTGCACCATCCATCAACGGAACAACTTCTGGATAAGGTACTGGAAGAAGCTGACATGTTGTTTGGAATGTAGAGGTAACTATACACAACATCTGGATAAGGTACTGGAAGAAGCTGCAACATAATTTTATCAAGGTGTGAAATTTATGCGGGTATGTTATGCTATAATTTTCTTTTGTTATTTTCCTATTATTTTATATATGATATCAATGGTCAGATATCATAAATTGTGGTGCTTTTAGCGGTGCATTTGCCCAAATTTAAGATTTGTTCATCCTTCAGGTTTGAATGACATTTTTTCCCTTTGTGGGTTGAGTGCCCAAAATATCCTGGTTTATGTATAACTCGCCAAAGGAAGGAATATCCGTTCATTGAATTATTTCATAGTCCACAACAAAGGAAGGAATATCCGTTCATTGAATTACAAGGTCAGTATTTCTCCCTTTTATATCTCTTTGCTAGAGTTTAGGTGTTTGAAATTAGGGATTTTATTGAATGGTAATTTCGAATTTAGGGTTTACATTAGGACTCCTACCATCTTAATTGATATTTCGGGTTTGATTTGGGGATTTACCCTTTTCCACCCTGTTGTAGTGTCGCCACAGTGCCTCGCCCTCGCCCAATCTAACACCATGAAGAGGTCAACCCTCTGTAATCCCGCTCATCTGTTCTTCTTCTCTTCTTCTTTGTGCTTCATTTGTTCCAAATTCAAGCATATATTCTCATTCAAGTCTTGTTCAGATCAATCAGTTTCTTATAATGGTTTTTAAGACCTATTAGCAACATGTTTCTTCTTCTGTTTTATATATGAGAATGATAATTGAGTAATACTCCGTAGGAGTTACTGAATATAGTATTAGTGTTCACTGTTTCTAAAACTGCATAAATTTCGACTGTAAAATGAAGTTTTTTTTGGTACAAAAATGAAATTTATTGGAAAGTTACTAGTAAATGAATTTTTATCTTGTAATATTACTTTTAGGAGTCTTAGCAAGTTACTGTTGCCCTTATGTTATTTTTATTATTGTTGTGGTTGACACTGTGCAGTGAAAGAATTTGAATTCTACAAAGGTAATAATATATGGATGGGAGTCCAGTCACATGGATCAGGGTTAAAGATCATAACCATTCCAGCCATTGCCCACAAACCCTTGAATTGCAGTGTAAAGTGCATCTTGCTCTGCACTCACCATAAAAGCCACACCCTCTTCTGCACTTCTCCATTGTTGCAGCCACCTAAAAAAGATGAAGTTATATAGAAGCCAAAGAGAACAACATGTAGAAACAAGAAAGCAAGAGATGGGAAGATTGAGAAGAAAACAGGTACCAATTAGAAGCCATGGAATTTATTTTTACATGCAAGTATCTTTTGAGTATCTTTACTTTTGTACTTATTTGTTCATTCAATTAACATGATTTGGTCTTTGGAACCAGTTGATTGAAATGGATTAATATTTCTAATTTTTTCTTTTTCTATAATAAGCGATTCCATCTTTTAAAGTGAACTTGCATCACCCCTTCGACTTTGATATCCTATTATAACTGAAGTTTTACTTATTGAATGATGTTGGGATTATGAATCTTCACTGGCCTCTTGTAAATTTCCCCAACAGCCAGAGCCAAGTAAGCAACTTCAATTAGTTAGGTGTGTCATACTCATAAGGTCATAAGTTAATTGGAGGGAGAGTTGGACAGAATCACACAGAAGGTTTATCGGTAGTGAGTATATAGATTAGATTATTAGCTTATAAAGGTTACTTGCATGGAAAAATAAAGAGAACAATAGGTACTCTCATCTATAAGTACACAAAGAATTAAATATTTTCATTGACCTTGTTCTGAATCTGAACATCTCATAGGAGGAAGGGCCGAATGTAACTGCAAATTCACTTCATCCAGGAGGAGGAGTCACTAATATCCTATGCCACAACGCTACCGCGGATGGTAATTCCTTGGGTTTACTTGTAAAATCAGTTTATGTACATTCAGAAAGTTGGGTTGCGAATATGTAAGAGTGTTCATGATTCCAAGTTAACACAAAAAATGATACTGTTAGAGGGACTGTAAAGACAGTGAGCAAGCTTGTAATGAAAAATGTTCATCAGGTCAAATTTCTCATCAGCCATATTTAGAGCTGGCAAAACCCGACCCGGTCGACCTGGAACCGATTGTTCTGAACACCGACTCAACCCATCCATTTTGGACCTAAAATCCGAATGAACCGAAACCTATTAAGACCCGAACCCGTTATAACCGAAACCTGAAATAACTCGAACTTTAAGATACATTCTAGTAAATTTTTTTAAAATTAATATTGAAATAATCGAACCCGAGACAACCGAAACCCGAATAACCGAAACCCGATACAACGAAAACCCAAACCCGACCCAACCGATTGACCAAATTATTAGAGATTACCCGAAATCTGAATGACCCGAAGCCCGACTAACCGAACTCGAACCCGACCCGACCCGCCTGATTGCCCCGTCTAGCCACATTCAACTTCAAGAGTTCACCTTTTCATACATTGCTGATGCATGTGTACATAATTGTGTGAGGGGTAGGGAGCAGCAACTACATGCTATGTGGCACTGCATCCGCAGGTAAAAGAGGTCAGTGGAGAGTATTTTGTAGACATCAACATTGCCAACCCATTGTGTCAGGCCAAAGACCCAGAGTTGGGTAGGAAGCTCTGGCCTCTGGGACCTCAGCTTGAGCTTGCCAGATTCCCACGTGGGGATACAACTAGTATAACTAAATAAATGATGTTTAATTTTTTTAATTAGATAAAAATTCGAGCTCAAACATGCCTGAAGCTCGAGAGGTCGACAAATTGGCATACGGATTAACCGTCAACATACAACATACTAAACACACACATAAACACTAATGAAAGAAACAACCCTAAGCACCCATATAAGTCGTCAGCCAGTGGAGGAGTCGAGGGAGATCCAAGGCGAGCCACGAATGCCGAGAACACGGGAGAGTGTGACGACTCACATGGCGTCTCGATGCCGAGAAGCCGAAGAACAGTAACCCACCACCGAAAAGGGCAATGCCTGGGAAATGCGGACCACCGGCATTGCCCTCACCTAGATGAAGGATCTTCGAAGACCACGAACACAACCACGATCCTTTCGATCATACAGGACGTTCGATACTGCAACCAAACTCGGAACTGGTCGCACCAACGCCAAAGCAGCGACTCAACGCCAAATGAGGGAACAAATACAAGCCAAAAAGGGACGATCTAAACATCAGACGAAAATATGCGTGCAAACTACAGAAACTAAACTAAGAGTCCGGGATGGAATTGTTTAAACTATTAATTCACAAATTATTTTCCATACCCTTTCGGAATTTTGATCCAACCCATTTAGGATTTTTGTCAAACTCTTTCAGGATTTTTGTCAGACCCTTTCGAGATTTAGATAAAATCCTTTCGGGTGGGTTCGTAAATGCATAAAAATATAGTCTCATATATAAATATATATAATCCTTTTTTTCGGGTTTGTTTTAGGCCCAAATAAACCTGGGCAAACGCGGGCCAGCCCGACCGCGTTTTTGGACGGGCTTGGGTAGAGGGAAAAGCCCAACTTGGCTGCTAAGTCCGGCCCGCACACCGCATCGGGCACGAGATTGGGTAGGGCAATCTACCCGTTACTACCCTCTCTATATATAAAATATATGTATAATATAAATTATTAATTATAAGAAAAAAACTCAAAACCAAAAAAAATATCTATACTGCTAAATAGTATACCCTAGTAGTTCCCTAAATACTAAATTCTATAGCTAACTCGAAATTGCTTAGCACTTTAGCAGCTAGGGCTGCATTACACAACCACTTTTTGTTGGACTTTATTTTCTATTTGTACTTTTTTTTGAACCGGGAAAAATTTGGCAATAGGGCACTCCTATATGCCAAGAGCCTCCAAACGGATGAAATTGCGAAGCATAGAATCGCCAGAGTCACAGAGCCAGAGAAAGTAATGTCTAGATGTGATAATCGGTCCGCAACACGATTTTTTGTACTTTGTAGACTTAATAGTTTGTTGTTTTGTTGGACATTACACAACCACTTTTTTTCCATGTTTAACGTGTAACACTTTACACATTGATTGCTCAAACAACTATCCTTAAGTAATTTGGCGGGTACTTGCGGGTCGTCCTTGCCCGCAATAACAGACGGGCTCGAACAACATTTTCAACCCGTTAAGTAGGCTTAGCCCGACCCGTGCCCGCAACACCGGGATAAAATTTAGGCTAAAACCCGACTCAAGCCCATCCCGCGCCTGCGATTGCCCTGGTCTAGGCCCAAGACAAAAGTATTGCGCCCAAAGACAGGATTTCGGGCCAAGATCCAAACTCGGGCCACAAATGGGTCCAAGGAAGATCGACACCAAAGGAGAAACACAGCCCCGATGTCGATCAGGAGGTCGACGACCACCATAGGATAGCAACCCAAGGCAGACGACAACTAGAAGCCAACTCGGCGGCGAGATAACAGAAACAAAAAAAATAGGAAGACAACCCCGACAAAGGATGCAAACACAACGGAGGGGGACCGAAGCAGCCAGAAGTCCTACCATATGAGATTGACGGGAAGGAAGGGGCAACCCGACACCCCCAAAAGGCAAAAGCCCCAACCTAATTTTACCAATGAAGAAGATCCGACATACCGCCCAACCAAACCCTAATCGGGCGACGACGAAAGCCAGGATTCAGAAACCATGCCAAGAACGCGATGAACTGTCACACCCTGAGGAAGAAGAAGAAGCTGAAAGGATGGATACACAGTTGGTGTCTAGAAGTCGCAGGGCAGCCCCAAACAAGACCAGAAGTCGAACCACGACTAAATCCCGAAAAAAAGGAAAAAATCGACCACAAACACCAGCGAAAAATGGTAAGGGTGGGATGGATCCGACGAAGCCAATGTTGGAGAGGGGGGTTAATTAGGCCTAGGGGTGGTATTCGAGTCGAACGAGCCGAGTACCAAGGTGCTCATGTTCGCTCGTTTTTTATCGAGCCGAGCTCGAGCCTGATTTTTTTACGAGCTTAAAACCTTGCTTGTATACGGCTCGCGAGCTGTGTAAGGAGCTCGAGCTCGAGCTCGTTTAGCTCGTTTTTGCTCGAGCCGAGCTCGAGCTCGTGAGCTCGTTCGAGCTCGTGAGCTCGTTCGAGCTCGATTTGAGCTCGTGATCATACAAACTCATTTTGATACGGGGTTAGCCGTGGGTTGGTCCGATCTTCGACAACAAGCAAGAACTGAACAAGAAAAACAAGAACTTGATCAAGATCAATCAAGAACAATAAAGAAACTCAAGAACGGAAGCAAGAGTGAATAAAGACTCAAGGAACGCAGCAAGAACAATGCAAGATTTCAAAGATTCGATCAAGAACATGCAAGATCGATCAAGAACTCGACAAGAACACCAAGAACAGGGCTGTTATTGATGTCGACACTAACAAGAAGAATAAAGACTCGACAAAGATAGATAAAGACTCGAAATTGATTGCAAGAATTGAAAGACACGACCTGATATGGACTGAGTCGATCTATGCAGAACAAGATAAAGACCCTAGGCCTTCTCAGAGGGTAGGAACCAATACCAATGCCTACACAACCCGCCTCTACAATCCGACACAATCAAGCGGACAACTTGAAGGCACAAGGAGGGGGCTCGTGGATACTAGGATCACCAAGTCTTGCGAAGTTGATGAATACAAAGCAAACCAAGCTGAGATAGATACCAATTCGTGATCAACGGGCACAACTCTAGTTGGATCAACATCACTCAATGTGTTTCACACAAGTTTGAGAGAACTAATTCTATTCATTGAAAGCTGAATGTTTACAATGTATGAAATCGAAATATATAGACTACTCTAAAGCCTGATGGGCCGATTTAAGTGAATAAAATAAACAACTAAATTAAACACCTAAAACATAAGTAAATAAGGTCTCTAAAAATAACATGTAGAAAAGCCCAATTTCGGCCTAATAGGATCCATTCCCGTCAAAACAGTGACAGCTTGCAAAGATGTGCATTTTCGTCCAATCTCGAGGTCGAATCTAGAAAAACCTTTAACAGCAAAGTTGTAGATCTCTTCGTCCTCGTTCCAACAAGGTATGGCACGCCTCAATCCGATAAATATTGAATCCGTACGACCCATTTTACAGAGACGTCGAAAAGCTGTCAAATGACTATGAACGAACCAAAACGTCATTTAATCCAAGCTTGCACCTTGGGACTTCTTCCCATGGTGGAGCCTTCTTCTTCCTCTTGAGAAGGACATCATCCTCATAATCTCGAATCATATGTGTGTCCGGAGGTGTCTTTGATGATGGCTTGGATGGTCCCGCATCACATTTGTTGCTCATTTTTGGTGGAAGCTCGAATTGAGCTCGTTTTAAGCTCGTGCAACATACAAATCAAAAGATGAAAAATACCCTCAGTATAGTGCACTACACACTAGCTGAGTACAAACACAATCCAAAGAGTATTACAGTCATGCAGATTACATATTCAGTCCAAAGTTCATGATGGAACACAGTCCAAAGATTACATTCATTCATTCCAAATTCAGAAAATACACTGTTCACCCTCTAAAACCTCTTCAAAGAAACACCAGATGCAAGATCCATGAAGTTGGAATAAGACCTCGAACCCATGATATGATTGCTTGCTTCCAACCTAGCAGCATCAATCAATGAACCAAAACCCTATATTCAGAATCATGAAATCAACTAACACTCTAACATATAACTAGCAGTGAAATTAAGTACAACACAACAACAAAATTAACCCATAGGCATAGAATGGCGAGATAAGAATGTAAAGAAAAGGGGTTTACCAAAGAGGTTCCTCCGAGACTAGTAAATACCTGAGCATCAGAGTTCAGATTCATGAAAGACTTCAGATTCATGACGGACTTCAGATTCATGACAGAACCAATTAGATGCACAAAGAAGGCCTTCTATGGTGTCATCACCCAATGAACATCGATCATCGTTGATAACTCTCCAGAATATAAATTTTAGTTTCAGATTTACACAATACAGAATTCAGAATATAAAAACAGCTGCTACAGCTGCTACGAAATATAAATTTTAGTTTCAGATTTACACAATACAGAAATCAGAATTCAGAATATAAAGAAATCACAATGTACAGATTACAGAATACTGAATAAATAAATCAGAACACAGAATCAGAACACATAAATCAGAATACAGAAATCATACAGATTATAGAATTTTCAGCATATAAAAACAGCTGCTACAGAAATCAAAATATACAGATTACAGAATACAGAAATCATATAGATTATAGAATACAGAATTTTCAGCATATAAAAATCAGATTTTACAAAAAAAAATCAGCTGCTACAGAAATCATACAAAAATCAGCTGCTACATAAATCATACAGAAATCAGCTGCTACATAAATCATACAGAAATCAGATTTTATAGAAATCAGAATGTACAATTCAAACTTTAAATTAAAGAGAAATGAATATTAAGGTTACCTGTTGCAATGTTGAATTCATTGCTTAACAGATCAGAAAAGCAAATACCCGTTGTTGCAACGGCTTAAATCAGAAGAAGGAAAGAGTGAGAAGCAAAACGAGAGGAGAGAAGAAGGAAGATGGGATTCATATATACCTGTTCCGATGACTCTAGCGGAGAGTGAAGGGCTGAAGGCTAGAGAGTGGAGACAGCAGTTCTGACTTCCGACGAGCCAGGAGGTGGTGTCGAGGAGGCTGGAGAGATGAGTCTGCTAGACAATAATAAAGAAGGGTGAGACATAACTTCCAATCGAGAAGGGACATAACTTCCAATCGAGAAATCAAAACAGATCTGAGCGAACTTACGGTGGTGTCGAGAAGGGCGCGATTGAGAAGGGCGAGAAACAGATCTGAGCTTCGAAAGGAGGTGGTGACGAGGTGTGAGATTGGAGGAAGAACTGCCGGCGAGAGGAGCTCCGATAGGCGATAGGGTGAGGCTTGAGATGATGACTGCCTAGAAGAGAATGGGCGAGGCCGCGAGGACGACTGAGAGTCTGAGACTATGAGAGGGGCGGCATCAACTGCATAACAGCATAAGGGCCATAAGGCAAAGAGAAACCCTAGAGAGGTTAAATAACATAAGGGTATTTTTGTAATTTCTCATTTAATGCGAGCTATACGAGCAAGCTCGAATAAAGCTCGAGCTCGGCTCGAGCTCGTGGCGAGCTTTAAATTCTGCTCATACTCGCTCGTATTTGAATATGATCGATCCCGAGCCGAGTTTTATACGAGCCGATCACGAGCCGATCACGAGTAGCTTGTCTCACATACCACCCCTAATTAGGCCATAACAAGCACATTTGGACGGGTGAGGATTGTGAAATTCCCGAAGGAATGGGTGCTCAAGAGAGAGTTTCTCTCTTCTAAGAGAGAGAAACACTTAGAAGTTAATAATAAATGATGTTTAATAGTCAATAATTAAGATAAATAAAAAATAATAATTATTTTACAATAAAACTATATGTGACCCAACTTGATCCAACCCGAACCTAAAATCCATTTGACCTGAACTTATCCAACCCAAAAACTTATTCAACCTGACATGAATCCGACCGAACATACAATATACCCGACATATGACCGAACCCAAATGGGCATACCCGAACCTGATTAAATTTGGTGTACATGTATCCAAAACAATACTTTTTTTTATTTAGATCTTAAATCTCTAAGAACTTTAAAGGATTTATTATTTCCACCACAAATTAAATTTGGTGTACATGTATCCAAAATTAAATATATGGAATCGTTCACGCTCAATTTCAATCCTTGACACTTAGCTACAATAAAATTGTGACAATGGTCTAAATCTCCATTGCGAGTGACTTCACATCCAACCAAAACCACGAGGTTTTTTGATGGGTTGTAATTGTGGCATGGTAGGAACATAATGTAAGGAAAAATTCAGGAAAAGGGTTAGTAGGCAACCAAAAAAATACCAACACCAAAACACTTCACAAGTCATTCCAATAACATATACTCCATCACAAAACAATACAAGCGTACTTTTTTTTATTAGAAAAGAATTTGGGCAAGCTAGCTCTGCCCGACGGCATCCTTACGGATGAGGTCTAAACACCAGAATTGTTGTAGATATTGACACCCAAGGTAGAGTAGCAAAGGTGTGCAACATTATCAGCCACTCTATTGCCTAATAGAGGAACATAAAAGAAGAAAACTTCTTTCATAATCGATAATACATCGAACAAGATCAGTTCAATTTTCCAAGGGCATTTAGATGTTTTCTTTATGTGGTTTATGATTATAATGGAATCATCTTCAATGTGAATTTTGTCTGCACGGAGTTGTAGAGCATGTTGGATTCCCAACTTATAATTAAAAGCATGAGCTTCCGCTTTCAGAGGGCTTTGTTTTCCAAGTTTTGATAGCATATCTGTATCGATCGTCCTTCTCAGTCACAGATTATGGCTCCATGTCGAGCTGCCATTGTTTGCAATTGTGGATCCATCAAAATTTAATTTGAGAGTTCCTCTAGGGGCTTTGCACCCACTACAAAAAAAAAATTAATTAGCTTCGGTAAAAAGTCGTGGCAAAAGCCCCTCTTGTGGTGGCAAAATGCATCTAGCTTCGGCTCTGCGACGGCTAAAGGGGGCGTGGCGAATTCAACGGTGGCAAAATCTTGTAGCTTCGGCAGATAGCCATCGCAAAAAAATTAGCCACGGCAAAGCGACGGCCAAGCAACCCTAGACAGAAGACACCACGCATTTGCCACGGAAAGGTGCATGTCGTAGCTAAAGTTTGTGTGGAAAGAAAAAAAGACCCTGCTTTTTAGCCCGGTTTCTTCAAACCCAGGCTAAAAAGTCCAAAAATTTTTTTAAAAAAATACACAATTTATATATATAATAAAATTTCATTAATAATACAAAATTTACGTATAAATAAAATGTCAAAACTACATAATTTATATACAATAAATATATATAATTATAAAATTTACATGTACAATAAAATGTCTAAAACTACATTTTAACCAAATCAACCTATTTCCATCCATGGTTCCCATTTATATCTCAATCCCCATATCTAAAGTCTGAACAACCACAGACAAGCAACAAACAACAAACAGTTACAAAGGAAAGAAATATCCATAATTATTAATGAAATGATTAAATCTTCGAGGACAGCCAAAAATCACATAAATAAATATAAATACTTGCCAATAGAAAGCAGTAGAATAAGCTTCCATATATCCTTGTAGACTTCTGATGACGAGCTAATGGTGCCTCATTTAGTATATCCAGAAACCTGAGGGCAACATTGATAAGTTTAATCTCAGACCACAACACACCTAATTAATTGCACTATGGTTTATCAATAAAATAAAGATCATAGAAATGGAGCACCAAACAAAATCTAACCTCTTGCTCAAGTTTAAATAGATTGCTATTAAAATGTTGTAGCAACCTCATTTGTGTAATCGATCTCATTTGCGTAATTGATGCAAGTAAGATATGTTTGAATATCCAAGAAAAAAAAGGATATGTTTTTTTTTACCAACCTGAGACAAAAACTTGACCCCTTGCATACTTGCTTCAGCAACACTACAATTTTTTTACCCTTTCTTCGACATCTTCTTCACCGGTCTCTATGGCATCGATCGCCATAGAGAGCATGAGCATCAAAGCCTGCTCATAAAAGAGAGCATATAAGGAGACATAATGAGATAATAATTAACAAGTCCCTTGTTAATATCATATTATGAGAAAATGTTTACCTCGACATAATACTAGGAGTCCAAACAACTACATAGTTTCATAGTAGTGCCAAACGTCGAAACTCGAGCTCGACTGCCAAAATATACTCCCTCCGTCTCAAATTAAATGTCTTTTTTCCTTTTCGGCACGCTTTTTAAGGAGCGAAAAACTTTATAAAAATATTATTTTTTTAATTATTATTTTTATATAATTTGATACTTAGTAGTAATAAGCATAACATTATATAAAAATATTAATTAAATTAATAATATTTTATAGAGTTTTTCGCTCCTTAAAAAGCGTGCACAAAAAGACAAACGACACTTAATATGAGACAGATGGAGTAATAAATAAAATTCTCCGAATGATGAAAAAAACAATTCTTATATAACTAAGATTACATAGTTAAGCAATACAAGAAATGAATTACTATAAGTCTTAACTAACAATCAGGGTCTTGATACTAGAGGTGTTGCTGATATTCAAAGTTGTAGGAGTGTCATTGGGTTAGTTCTTGTTGTGCACCTTGGCTGGGATGTTATTCAAGTTCAGTTTTAAGACTAGCTATGCCATTTATCTTTGATCTATAAAGAGTGTGTGTTGTACAAGATGTCAAATAGAGATAGTTAGATGAAGATTTGATTTTCGATCCAGGGATTCAGAAGCACTGCAGGAGATAAATTTGGATAGTATGTCTTTCAACTTGCTGATGTTTTCACATACAAGGATCCAATGTTGGCAGTGATATAAGAGATAAATTTGTGGGGATGCTTGTTGGGGGATACAAAGCACCGGGGGTTGCAACTCCAGGGAGCAATTGTTTTGATAATACAAATGCATCCATGTATGGGTACACTTGTATGCGCACAAGGCACTTCTTATTCTGGATATGCAGTATGGATTTTTTTTTATGCATGCCTCCATATTTTTATAGGTGAGTGGGTGAGAGGTATGGGTATGATGTCAATAGATTATCAATGATGAGTGGTGAGCAGGACATGTCTACATGGGATAGGATCACAACAAGTTAACCTCTAAAATAATTTTCATTTTCTAAAGATCTAAAGTTACTAATAAGGAAAAATTAGTTATAGCATAGTAACTTCACTCCGTCCGGGCATACATTATTCTTCTCTTTTGATCTGTTCTTTCCCACCATGACTTGGACTAACAAATAGACAACCTAGACTAAAAAACCTAATAAACTCTCATCTTACGACCAAGAAATGTAAAGGAGGAGTAGACAAAATCATAAATAACATACAACAAATGCAAACTTTACTCGTGATACATTTCTTTCACTACTATTACTCCATTGACAAACTTTATGTTATTTACATACAAAAGAATTTACCTTGTTGGGATTGGGAGGCACATCATCTGAATCTGATCAAGCTTTTGTACATCAGGAAATCCAAATACGATGATCATTTGTTGCTTCTTTTGCATTTATTCTATTATTCTGTGGCTCTTGGCAGAACTCTCCTTTTGTCTCTTCATATTCTTCCATCTTTTCATACATACATACATATATATATATATATATATATAAAAGAGAATGGTAAGATAATTTATTTTTTTGTCCATTTTAATAAGAATGTTATGCAATTAATAGACCCATTTCCATGGCACATGTGATTATTTCTATTATTCTACAAATACATAGTGATTAACGAACACAATAGAACTGCAAAAACACAAAAATATGGAGGATTTTATTTTTAATCGGAAAAAAAAAGTTGAAAGCAAAGAAACTGATGAAAAGCCACCTAAAAAGGGGGTCGGGGAGGTTTGTTAATGTTATTGAGATTGCTCCGGTTGGCCCAATTTTCTGTTTGGTTTTTTGGTTTTGGTTGATCTTCAATCTTCATCTTGTTAGGGACATGTGAGTTTTCTTCATCAAGGTTAGGAGTACAGGTACAACAATTGCTACCACCTAACTTCCTACCAACTTCCCTCCAATCGCACCCTACATTTTAAATTTAATTAGTGTGGTACCACCACCAAAATAGATCAACAGAAGCAACTGAAACACTTGATGAGTTTTTCTTTCTAGGTAAACAATGAAAGTTTAACACCTTTCTAAATTTCAACTACTTGAAAGCAGGATAGATTACTTGACAACTGACACGTAAATCAACCATCATTAGATATTTTTTGTTCGGGTTCGAGAAATGATTTTTCATAAAACACTTGCTTATTCGAATTCAACAAGCTAGTATTTTCTTCAAGAATCAATCGCTTGGAGAAAAAAAACCTAAAATCCCAGAAATTTCAATTGAAATCTAGCTCAATTTCAAGTAACAACAAATTTTGAAAAACACTAACCTAAAATCCCAGAAATTTGAACTGAAATCTAGCTCAATTTCAAGTAACAATAAAAGTTGAAAAACACTTGCTTATGGATTTCACTGGTCGCATTTGTGAAGTTCCTGAGATCAATTAAACCTAAATTCTTAAAAATCGACAGAGAGAGATACCAAAAGGTTCACAACAACTCAAAACAAAGGAGGAAGTTCATCATTTCTATAACGGCCCGAGATTATGATTCCCGGGTTACGTTTCGAGGGATGAAACCCCCCGTTAGGACCTTGCGCCCCGAGCACAGGTTGAAGGTTTGAAATTCTATCATAACGTTTTCAAAGTGGGATTGCATACCCAAGTTCGAAGGGATCGTTGGAATCCCCGGGGAAGTCCCCTGTACCTGTCGTACGTCTAAGCGTGAAAAACAAATGGTCACACAAATAGCGGAAGTAAAGCATGATACAAAAAGGGGGGGGGGGTGTCACGACAGAGCCGAGTCAAAACATGATCAACCATTCAAATCTGAGCCGTAATTAAATTGGTGAAGTCGGAATCTCAACTCTCTCTTTTCGCAATGTTAGACCCATCGGTCATGGATTCAATCAGCATCAATAGTAGTAAGCATAACGGATACCTAAAAAAATTGATAGTGGGCAGGATTAGATCGATGCCCACTTTGGCTCTACAACCCGACCCTAAGCACACATATACGCTATATCTAATAAAGATGCTTCTAGATGTAAGGCGAAACATTAACACACTAACATGCTCCTAAGAATAATAAGGCCTTAGCACCAAATTCCAAGTGGTATATCCCTCTCCTACCTCCACCCCCTTCCGATAGGGCAGAGACGGCACGCATGCCATGATAATCGGGCGGCACGCATGCCCAACCTTATAGCCCGCAGGCAGCTCATAATATAAGTAATCCGACGGCACACATGCCATAATAATCGGGTGGCACGCATGCCCAACCCTAAAGCCCGCAGGCAGCTCATAATATAAGTAAAGGAAGTTCCATGACTCGATTGACTCAGGACGGGACCCGATGGGACTGGGTCGTCCTATAACACTAGCGAAGACTCTAGTTACTTCACAGATAACGGTCGTTTTGTTTACATACGCATAAAGAAATAGAATGCTCAACGATCAATGCAACCTAGCATGGTACTACATGACATGCTGATCATGAATGCAAGCATCTAGTATATCATGCACCTAAAGCAGGGAATATCTCTATTTCAATCTGAGTAAGATCCAAAGAGACTTACCTGGAGAAGCGTGAAATCCAAACAATGATCAGCAATGGCAAGCAATCCAACATATCAGAGATCACCTAGTAATCCCATAAATAGCATAATAAGTCTAAGTCTAATTTACACAAAGCACACAAGTCACCTATGAAACATATAAGATACACACACATATGATAACTCAACCATCTTGTCATTATTAACATTATCATCTCATCTTCAATTCTCATCTTGTCTCAATTCGATCATAACATCATCCTCATCAGCTCATGACAACCTCCATATCATATGTTGGAGAGTAAAATTTCATGAATTTCATTATTCATGGTATAAATAAGTAAATTTTTCTCAAATTAAACATAAGTTTACAAATTCAAAATTGGGCCTATATAAAAAAAAATCCATTGTAAAGCCCATCCCATACAAACCCATTAAATCAAAAAGAAGGAAGCCAGTGTAACTGTGGGATATAGCAGTTAACTAAAAACCTTCAACTGCTCCCCATCTCTTCTACAGGACGTGGGGCAATTCTTTCAGGAAAATACTAAAAAGTAAAATGAGGTGGGCAGTTATCTAAAAGCCTAGTAACTGCTACTATTTACTCCCTATAAGTAAAGCTCCATACGGCTAGCTTCTTCTTCTTTTGGCCTATTCCATTCAACTGCAAAACCTACAAAAAGCAGTAAACAAAACAAAGACTCCCTTCGGCTGGCTTTATTCTCCCTCTAAACAGAGCTTCCTTCTTCTTCCTTCTGGTTCCTTCTCCTCCTGGAAAAACCTGCAGTAACAAATACAAAACAAACAAAAATTCAGCAGCAACAAGGAGAAGAGAAATCAAGGTAGTTCCAATGGTTTCTAAGATCCCCCTATACAAAATGATATAGCTTTGTACAGTTATATTATTTTAAGTATATGGTATGGATTTTGGAACCACAAAACTATCTCCTAAACCAGTCGAGATGCTGCCGAAATGCTGCCAAAATAGATTCTCAAAATCCCCCTATGCAAAACGATATAGCTTTGTACAGTTATATTTGTTTTAAGCATATGGTATGGGTTTTGGAATCTCAAAACCGCCTAAAACCATGGCAAAACTATGGCAAAATTTTCACTCAAATTGGTCCTCTAAAAAAAAACGTTAACCAAGCAAACAAATGAAGCAGATCAGCACTGCAGTAAACTCAACAGAGGACAGCAAAGTTTTTGTTTCTTCTTTCAACAAGTTTACAGAGGAAATCATACAATCTCCAGACCAAAAAACTGGACCATGAAAAATATACAAGCATCAATTGGGATCTTAAAAAAAAAATATCAGTAACTGGTGATATAAAAAATCAGTTAGAAACTGTAACAGGCAATCCCAAATCAGCCAATGCTTAGCCCAAGTGCACAAAACGGAAACTCAATGGCGGATAAACAAGAGGGAAAATTAAACCAACCTCTTCAAGACGAACTGGTGGCCGCACCCCTGTTCCCTCAAGTGCTCAAAGTCGGAGCTCCGCTGGTGCCTCCTTGAGCATCCCGAGCCTGGGATTCTGACCACCCCAAACCGAAAAGCCCTAAATTCCATGAAATTGCAGCCCTAAAAAAAATTGCGAATGAAAATTGGTCAAAACTGAAAATTGAGGGTTTGGTTAGAGGCGAGGGCGAAAGAAGTTCCAAATTGGATCTTTATTCGTTCAAACTTGGCTGAAAATTCGGAATTAAAAAAAAAACCTAGAACATGGTCAACATACCATCGATCGGGTTCCGAGTCGCCTTGTTCTGGCTCGACCCACCCCCTAGCCAGACTCGCTCTGCACCCGTTCCGGCCCCCTCAGTTTCGGTTGACCAAGTCGAAGCTTCAGATGGGTGGGGCAAGGTCCCGGCGTCCTGCTACTGTCAACAAATACATATGTAGCAGAAGAGAGGGGGTGAGACGAGTTGCCATTTTACAAGAAAGAGATGGATCATTTTGACCTCAAATATTGCAGCTGGATTAGAAGTTTTGGGCTTCTTTAAAAAAAGAAAGAAATACGGGCTGGATTCTCACTGAGCAAAAGAGGGTTGAATTGGGCTGGAAAACTCA
This sequence comes from Persicaria tinctoria, assembly GCA_037127255.1. Classification (NCBI taxonomy): domain Eukaryota; kingdom Viridiplantae; phylum Streptophyta; class Magnoliopsida; order Caryophyllales; family Polygonaceae; genus Persicaria; species Persicaria tinctoria. The sequence continues at coordinate 48,622,333 of JBANSL010000007.1, read as the reverse complement.
AAATGAGTTTTTGAAATGCTCAATTCCGTCCAAGTTCAGAGATTTGTTTGAAAAAAAAAAATGTTTTGCTTAATTGCAAAACCGACCCACAAAAATATAAAAATTATAATTGACAAAAATTAAGAATTCGAGTTTGATCAAAAAACATAAAATTAAACTCGTCAAATATTCTTTACCAATTAATTCTAGTGGGTCAATCTCAAACCGGCTTCAATAAAAACGGAGTCAAAATCTCAAATCGAGTTTCACCGAATATAAACTCGGTTCCGTTCAGAACTACGTAAAGACTTGATACTCGTTTACGAGTTACGTAGGAAATTCGATATTAAAAATTAATATATATCGGATTCAGTCGCCCGTCTCAAATTAAATCAAATCTGTCATCGGGTAGAACTACGTAAAGACTTGACACCGTAAAATCGGTTACGTAGGTAGCCCGATATTAAATCTCAAGAATATATCGGGTACAATCGTCGGCCTCTAAATTCACTTCTAAATGAATATGAGGTCAAACCCAATTAAATTAAAATGGTTCTCGAGAGAACTACGTAAGGACTTGACGCCGTAAAAACGGCTACGTAGGTAACCCGATATTAATTTCTAAAAATATATCGGGTACAGTCGTCCGCCTCTAAATTCTCTTTAAATGAATATGAGGTCAAAACCAAACAAATTAAATTTCTCTCGTTTAGAACTACGGTGACTTGATTCCACTAAACATGTGGATACGTAGGAAACTCGGCGTAAATCAAACTCTCACCGAGTCCAGTCACACCCAATCTTTCAAACAAATCTTTCCAAATTCATTTGTCGACTCTAGTCGTCCCAAATGTCAAATTTTCCATCAAAATCAAAGTGTCTACTCTAACTCGATACAAAGCTTCCGCTCGTCGAGTTTGGTCACGACCAACAATCAAAATCAAATTCCACCATCCCTAAAGTGACCTTTAAGTCAAACCTCTAAGTCAAATCAAACACCACATCAAAACGTTTTCTATGCAAATGATAGGCGGGTTACTTGAGTTACCCTTCCGAGAAGGTGGACTCAGGTTACTTGGGTGGAGTGTTGTTCGAGTTACCCTTCGTAGAAGGTGGGCTTGAACTTCATCCTATGATGCATACAAGAAAACGAAACCAAATATCAAATCAAATCAAACACAGAATCCAAAACACTCTGAACTATGTAAGGCTTGATTCTCTTCCAAGAGATACGTAGGCAACCCGCTAAAATTCGGGTGCAGCCCAAATCACCAAAACCACTCAAATCTTGGTATCGATACGACTTCGAATCAAAAGGATAACCAAAAGGGGTCGAACTCAAATATTAAAAATCAAATAAAATGTGTTGTACGATTATTGCGCATTTTTGTCCAACATATTTTTGGCACGCCCAGTGGGACCCTTTTTGCCTTTTCATCTCTTAGTTGTATTTATACTAATACATGGTTATCTCTTTTTGGAAGGTACAAATGGCACCTCAAGTGATTGTCAACTTTAACGAGCTTCCAGCAAACTTCATCATCAAAGGGGGTCGTTGGATCAGGAAACGGTCATTTGAAGCTCACCTTGACATCACCCGGGACTCTATGTCTTCAACGATCCCGGTCACGAACATCTTTGGGGCTCTTCAAGCTCTGGAGAATCAGACCGTCGCCAAATGGGTGTCCAGTTCTCCCGCAACGCTTTCAGGGGAAGGGGGCATGAAGCCTACAACCCTTCCAAGCCATGGGGGCAGGAAGCTCAAGATCACCCCACTCGGCGACAACAAGTTCAATGACCAATCCATCCGCAACAAGCTTAAAATGCAGGAGGGAGATTATAAAGGCACAAAGACAACTAAAGAAGTCACTCAAAGGCCCACTATTCATGTCATCAAAAAGAATGAGGGGTTGATCGCAACGTCTGCACAAACTGTCTCCATAGCCAAGAAGGCACCTGTATCCACGAAGAGAAGGGGACACAAGTGCGGATCTCAACGCGACAAGACGAGACCTCTTTTTGTGCTATCTCGTTCATCAACTTTAGAGCGAGCCAATACAACCTTTGCAAAAGATCTTCTTAGATCGCAGGGGGCAGGTCAAATTCCCTTAGTGGCTTCTCCAAGAGAGATCCTCGTTGGGTCTCTGCTTATTTATTCGAAAGAGGTTGTACAAGTCAATACGACCTCGTATTCGAAGGAGACAGAACCCAATGCCACAAAGGTTAAGCCTTCGAGATCCAAGAAGGACAAGGAGGTTCAACAAATATGCCAAGTCTCCAAAGTGGATGCAAGAGAGAAAGACCGGTTGGAGCTGACGATTTCAGATGCTTCAATGGTTAAATCTCAAGCAAACATCTCACAAGATGGAACATATGTGATGCCGGTATTGACTACCAGCACAACAAGTGTCGAAGAGCAACTTCAAGAGTTGCAAAGAAAACTTGATGAGAAAGATGCTCAAATAGCAGCACTTCTCGCACAATTAAATGTGCAAGCTCAAGGAAATAGACAAGAGCAATCAAGGCCAAATGGTGAAGGCTCAAGCGGTAGCACGTTGATCTCTCCACAAGAAATCAAAGAGATGATCACTCAAGGGATAAAAGAAGCCTATGCATCACAAAATCCAGCGGTGATTGGATATAGAAAGCCATATCCAGCACGCTATGATTCGATGTCGTTTCCCCCGGGCTACCAAAGACCGAGCTTTGAAAAGTTCGATGGCCTTCACGGTTCACCCCATGAGCACCTAGCTCATTTTTATTCTGCTTGTGGTGAAATTGCCTTAAATGACGCCTTATTAATTAGGCAATTTGTCCAATCTTTGAAAGGATCGTCATTCACTTGGTACACTCAACTTCAACCAGGGTCGATTCAAACATGGGACGATCTACAAAGAGAGTTCCTAGCTCAGTTTGTGAGCTCGAAAGCAAGAGTTTCTATTATGGATCTCGCAAACACCTATCAAAGGTCTAACGAGCTTGCCAACGACTTCATCGCCAGGTGGAGGAGCATGAGACTCCAATGCCATGAAAAATTGAGCGAACAAGCTTGTGTTCAAATGTGCACCAACAACCTAATACCGAAATTAGCGGTACATGTTGGAAGTGCCGAGCCTCGTTCATTTGATGAGTTGGTGTCTAAAGCGTGCAATGTTGAGAAACAGCTAGCACGAGAATCCCAATGGCTTCAAGATAGTGAGGCTAACAAAAATGATGGCACTAAGCTACAAAACGAAGAAGAGTCTATGGCAACTTTCGCCAAACAAGATCAAGAGTTTGGTAATAGAAATGGTTCCAAAGCTCAGAGAAAAGAGAAAGCCAATGAGCCATCCAATAGACTTGCCCTTCATGAAAGAAGGCAAAAGAAATATCATTTTGACGATGATGATGTACAAGGGATATTCGATGAATTGATGAGTGCTAAACTTTTAACACTCCCGGAGCCAAAAAGGCCAAAACAGGTCAGCAAGAGGAGTGATCCAAGATATTGCTCGTATCACCAGCTCGTTGGCCATCCAATCAAAGATTGCTATGTCTTCAAAGACATCATAGAGGAGATGATTAACAAAGGAGAAATTGAAATTGAGGGGGCAACATCCTCAACTCAAGCAGCTTCATCAAATACCATTTCAGTGGTAGACGTTGCAGAGTCCACTCCCTCGCTTCAAGTGTCTCCTCAAACGGAAAAAACATCTACTATGGCTATTGAAGCTGGGGGCAGCCCCACAGTTTCATTGTCTTTTAAAGCATTGGTGAAAGATGACACTTCAAAAGAAGAGTCCTTGAAAGACCAAGACATCGCTACTTGCTGTATGGTCTCATGGACAAATGACATGGACGATAATGAAGCAAGAGTTAAAAAGATTACTCTTTGGTCCAAGCATCAAATTCCCTCCTCAAAATCAAGAGGGGAATCAAAGGGAAAGAAGTCAAGCTTCGCAAAAGCTTCAAAAATGCACAAGAAGAATAAATTTCAAGTGCAAAAGCTAAAACCCTCTTTCAAGGGTAAAGCTCCACAAAAACTTGTCGATGAGGCTTGTGTCGAAAATTTCCAAATCTCATACGAAGATGGTGTTCTAACTGCAAGTGTGATAGAGCCTAGGATGTCCGCATTTGAAAGGCTCGAGGCGGCTTCAAGTGAAACTCCTAAATCTTCGGTGTTTAAAAGGCTTGATCTAGCCTCTACAAGCGACGCACCGAAATCTTCAGTATTTGAAAGACTCAATCTAGTCTCAACAAATGAAGCATCCAAATCTTCAGTGTTTCAAAGGCTTGATATGGCCTTGGCAAGTGAAGAATCGAAACCTTCGGTGTTTCAAAGGCTTAATATAGCCTCAACAAGTGGAGAATCTAAAGCTCCGATATTTGAAAGGCTCGCAAAAGTTGATGAGTCTAAAAGCAAGAAGGTCCAAATGAAAAGGACCAAAAGCAAGAGCTCCGGAAGAGGCAGTCAAAAGTTCTCGTCCACAAGCTCAACCAAATCAAGGACACCTAAAGCCAAGTAAGGGTGTCAAAATGATCAAGTAGTCTCCAAGGCGGAAAAACAAATAGTTCTGCCTAGAACTACGTTAAGACTTGATCCCCAACAAGGGGTACGTAGGAAATTTGGCATAAAAAAAAATCTATGTCAAATTCAGTCGCACAAAAAAAAAAAAAAAAAAAGATTTTCGGGTTCGCATATGATAGTCAGGTTATTTGGGAAACCCTTCCTAGAAGGTGGGCCCGAATGATTTGAATGATGCGGTAAAAAAAAAGAAAAAGAAAAAAAAAAAAGAAGAAGAAATCCCGGTATGCAAATCATAGTCGAGTTTTTGGGAAACCCTTTGTAGAAGGTGTGCTCAAGTAACTCGAGTGATGCATGTAAAAAAAGAGAGGACTTGAAATTAGTCCGAAAATCAAACAACCCGGAAGCATAAGAAAAAAGGGTTCATAAAGAACTACGAACGGCTTGATCCCTCACAAAGGGGGTACGTAGGCAGTCTAGCTAGTCAAAAGTGCTAGGTGCAGCCACAAAAACAAACAAAACATTTTCTTTTCCCAACAAGAAGAAAAAGATGTCAAATTCTCTGTTTTTGTAGTCAAATGAGCATTGTCTCAACTACAAGGAGAAAAATCAAGTATAGTCCAAAGACTGGCATCTTTTGTGCTTGTACGGAAAAGGAGGCAAAGGAAAAGAGAGAAATTTTTTTTCTTTCAAAGACATTCTCACAAAAAGAGATAAACAAAAGGCATATGCCTAAATTTTCCCGACTTTGATCATCATGTCCAAATGTGATAGTCAATTCAAGTCGCATAAGTCAAATTTCCTTTCAAGGAACCCTAAACCAAAAGTTGCTTTAAAACTTGACTAATCAAATGGTCAATGTTTTCCGCTCTCTCAAAAGCCAAAATGCCTAAGCCTCCCAAAACCCTTCAAACCATCTAAAACAAAAATTGGCCTACATTATCTGTATATGTATGGTCATTCAAAGCTCCCCAAAATTCAAAACTCAAACTCAAAGGTAAAAGCCATCAAATGCCTTGGCTATAAATGGTATGGGTATGAATGTCAAAATCACCTTATGTGATGTTTTGATCATTAATCTTCAATCACAAAGGTTACTAAAGTCCAAATAGATGACAACAAGTCATCAAAACCAAATTTAGTCTAAGACCAAAAATCAAACAGATATCGGTCAAAAGACAAAGGTTCAAGCCTACAATCTCAAATTCTCAAAACCAAATTCTTGTTCTAACAAGAAAACCCTCAAGTCCAAATTCAAGCTTCAAGTCAAAAACCGGACCAAAAGCCAAATTAGCTTGAAACCCCAAAAACCAGGCGGGTCAAAAGCTCAAAGTAAAATTGGCAAAAAGTCAAAGCCAAATATGACTCAAGCTAAAAATCCAATCAGTTTGAAGGCTCAAAAACCAAACTGGTTGAGAAGCCACAAAGACCGAAATCAAATTCTGAGAGAAGGAGAATATTTCGGACTCTCACGTACCCATACCAGATTACCTCACATTGGTCATAAGCAAGTTCTAGATAGAATTGCTCATCATATTTGATCAATTTTTATCGGAAGGAGAAATACAAGTTACAATTTTCTTCGGACTACAAATCAAACAAAAATGCTTTCTTAAGCTAGGTCCGCTAGAAACAAAAACGGTGCACAGAAAGCACAATATCGAACTTTGAACGTGCTCGACATCTCGCACGCACAAAGTTCGGGGGCAACTGTTGGAGAGTAAAATTTCATGAATTTCATTATTCATGGTATAAATAAGTAAATTTTTCTCAAATTAAACATAAGTTTACAAATTCAAAATTGGGCCTATATAAAAAAAAATCCATTGTAAAGCCCATCCCATACAAACCCATTAAATCAAAAAGAAGGAAGCCAGTGTAACTGTGGGATATAGCAGTTAACTAAAAACCTTCAACTGCTCCCCATCTCTTCTACAGGACGTGGGGCAATTCTTTCAGGAAAATACTAAAAAGTAAAATGAGGTGGGCAGTTATCTAAAAGCCTAGTAACTGCTACTATTTACTCCCTATAAGTAAAGCTCCATACGGCTAGCTTCTTCTTCTTTTGGCCTATTCCATTCAACTGCAAAACCTACAAAAAGCAGTAAACAAAACAAAGACTCCCTTCGGCTGGCTTTATTCTCCCTCTAAACAGAGCTTCCTTCTTCTTCCTTCTGGTTCCTTCTCCTCCTGGAAAAACCTGCAGTAACAAATACAAAACAAACAAAAATTCAGCAGCAACAAGGAGAAGAGAAATCAAGGTAGTTCCAATGGTTTCTAAGATCCCCCTATACAAAATGATATAGCTTTGTACAGTTATATTATTTTAAGTATATGGTATGGATTTTGGAACCACAAAACTATCTCCTAAACCAGTCGAGATGCTGCCGAAATGCTGCCAAAATAGATTCTCAAAATCCCCCTATGCAAAACGATATAGCTTTGTACAGTTATATTTGTTTTAAGCATATGGTATGAGTTTTGGAATCTCAAAACCGCCTAAAACCATGGCAAAATTTTCACTCAAATTGGTCCTCTAAAAAAAACGTTAACCAAGCAAACAAATGAAGCAGATCAGCACTGCAGTAAACTCAACAGAGGACAGCAAAGTTTTTGTTTCTTCTTTCAACAAGTTTACAGAGGAAATCATACAATCTCCAGACCAAAAAACTGACCATGAAAAATATACAAGCATCAATTGGGATCTTAAAATAAAAATATCAGTAACTGGTGATATAAAAAATCAGTTAGAAACTGTAACAGGCAATCCCAAATCAGCCAATGCTTAGCCCAAGTGCACAAAACGGAAACTCAATGGCGGATAAACAAGAGGGAAAATTAAACCAACCTCTTCAAGACGAACTGGTGGCCGCACCCCTGTTCCCTCAAGTGCTCAAAGTCGGAGCTCCGCTGGTGCCTCCTTGAGCATCCCGAGCCTGGGATTCTGACCACCCCAAACCGAAAAGCCCTAAATTCCATGAAATTGCAGCCCTAAAAAAAATTGCGAATGAAAATTGGTCAAAACTGAAAATTGAGGGTTTGGTTAGAGGCGAGGGCGAAAGAAGTTCCAAATTGGATCTTTATTCGTTCAAACTTGGCTGAAAATTCGGAATTAAAAAAAAAACCTAGAACATGGTCAACATACCATCGATCGGGTTCCGAGTCGCCTTGTTCTGGCTCGACCCACCCCCTAGCCAGACTCGCTCTGCACCCGTTCCGGCCCCCTCAGTTTCGGTTGACCAAGTCGAAGCTTCAGATGGGTGGGGCAAGGTCCCGGCGTCCTGCTACTGTCGACAAATACATATGTAGCAGAAGAGAGGGGGTGAGACGAGTTGCCATTTTACAAGAAAGAGATGGATCATTTTGACCTCAAATATTGCAGCTGGATTAGAAATTTTGGGCTTCTTTAAAAAAAGAAAGAAATACGGGCTGGATTCTCACTGAGCAAAAGAGGGTTGAATTGGGCTGGAAAACTCAAAATGAGTTTTTGAAATGCTCAATTCCGTCCAAGTTCAGAGATTTGTTTGAAAAAAAAAAATGTTTTGCTTAATTGCAAAACCGACCCACAAAAATATAAAAATTATAATTGACAAAAATTAAGAATTCGAGTTTGATCAAAAAACATAAAATTAAACTCGTCAAATATTCTTTACCAATTAATTCTAGTGGGTCAATCTCAAACCGGCTTCAATAAAAACGGAGTCAAAATCTCAAATCGAGTTTCACCGAATATAAACTCGGTTCCGTTCAGAACTACGTAAAGACTTGATACTCGTTTACGAGTTACGTAGGAAATTCGATATTAAAAATTAATATATATCGGATTCAGTCGCCCGTCTCAAATTAAATCAAATCTGTCATCGGGTAGAACTACGTAAAGACTTGACACCGTAAAATCGGTTACGTAGGTAGCCCGATATTAAATCTCAAGAATATATCGGGTACAATCGTCGGCCTCTAAATTCACTTCTAAATGAATATGAGGTCAAACCCAATTAAATTAAAATGGTTCTCGAGAGAACTACGTAAGGACTTGACGCCGTAAAAACGGCTACGTAGGTAACCCGATATTAATTTCTAAAAATATATCGGGTACAGTCGTCCGCCTCTAAATTCTCTTTAAATGAATATGAGGTCAAAACCAAACAAATTAAATTTCTCTCGTTTAGAACTACGGTGACTTGATTCCACTAAACATGTGGATACGTAGGAAACTCGGCGTAAATCAAACTCTCACCGAGTCCAGTCACACCCAATCTTTCAAACAAATCTTTCCAAATTCATTTGTCGACTCTAGTCGTCCCAAATGTCAAATTTTCCATCAAAATCAAAGTGTCTACTCTAACTCGATACAAAGCTTCCGCTCGTCGAGTTTGGTCACGACCAACAATCAAAATCAAATTCCACCATCCCTAAAGTGACCTTTAAGTCAAACCTCTAAGTCAAATCAAACACCACATCAAAACGTTTTCTATGCAAATGATAGGCGGGTTACTTGAGTTACCCTTCCGAGAAGGTGGACTCAGGTTACTTGGGTGGAGTGTTGTTCGAGTTACCCTTCGTAGAAGGTGGGCTTGAACTTCATCCTATGATGCATACAAGAAAACGAAACCAAATATCAAATCAAATCAAACACAGAATCCAAAACACTCTGAACTATGTAAGGCTTGATTCTCTTCCAAGAGATACGTAGGCAACCCGCTAAAATTCGGGTGCAGCCCAAATCACCAAAACCACTCAAATCTTGGTATCGATACGACTTCGAATCAAAAGGATAACCAAAAGGGGTCGAACTCAAATATTAAAAATCAAATAAAATGTGTTGTACGATTATTGCGCATTTTTGTCCAACATATTTTTGGCACGCCCAGTGGGACCCTTTTTGCCTTTTCATCTCTTAGTTGTATTTATACTAATACATGGTTATCTCTTTTTGGAAGGTACAAATGGCACCTCAAGTGATTGTCAACTTTAACGAGCTTCCAGCAAACTTCATCATCAAAGGGGGTCGTTGGATCAGGAAACGGTCATTTGAAGCTCGCCTTGACATCACCCGGGACTCTATGTCTTCAACGATCCCGGTCACGAACATCTTTGGGGCTCTTCAAGCTCTGGAGAATCAGACCGTCGCCAAATGGGTGTCCAGTTCTCCCGCAACGCTTTCAGGGGAAGGGGGCATGAAGCCTACAACCCTTCCAAGCCATGGGGGCAGGAAGCTCAAGATCACCCCACTCGGCGACAACAAGTTCAATGACCAATCCATCCGCAACAAGCTTAAAATGCAGGAGGGAGATTATAAAGGCACAAAGACAACTAAAGAAGTCACTCAAAGGCCCACTATTCATGTCATCAAAAAGAATGAGGGGTTGATCGCAACGTCTGCACAAACTGTCTCCATAGCCAAGAAGGCACCTGTATCCACGAAGAGAAGGGGACACAAGTGCGGATCTCAACGCGACAAGACGAGACCTCTTTTTGTGCTATCTCGTTCATCAACTTTAGAGCGAGCCAATACAACCTTTGCAAAAGATCTTCTTAGATCGCAGGGGGCAGGTCAAATTCCCTTAGTGGCTTCTCCAAGAGAGATCCTCGTTGGGTCTCTGCTTATTTATTCGAAAGAGGTTGTACAAGTCAATACGACCTCGTATTCGAAGGAGACAGAACCCAATGCCACAAAGGTTAAGCCTTCGAGATCCAAGAAGGACAAGGAGGTTCAACAAATATGCCAAGTCTCCAAAGTGGATGCAAGAGAGAAAGACCGGTTGGAGCTGACGATTTCAGATGCTTCAATGGTTAAATCTCAAGCAAACATCTCACAAGATGGAACATATGTGATGCCGGTATTGACTACCAGCACAACAAGTGTCGAAGAGCAACTTCAAGAGTTGCAAAGAAAACTTGATGAGAAAGATGCTCAAATAGCAGCACTTCTCGCACAATTAAATGTGCAAGCTCAAGGAAATAGACAAGAGCAATCAAGGCCAAATGGTGAAGGCTCAAGCGGTAGCACGTTGATCTCTCCACAAGAAATCAAAGAGATGATCACTCAAGGGATAAAAGAAGCCTATGCATCACAAAATCCAGCGGTGATTGGATATAGAAAGCCATATCCAGCACGCTATGATTCGATGTCGTTTCCCCCGGGCTACCAAAGACCGAGCTTTGAAAAGTTCGATGGCCTTCACGGTTCACCCCATGAGCACCTAGCTCATTTTTATTCTGCTTGTGGTGAAATTGCCTTAAATGACGCCTTATTAATTAGGCAATTTGTCCAATCTTTGAAAGGATCGTCATTCACTTGGTACACTCAACTTCAACCAGGGTCGATTCAAACATGGGACGATCTACAAAGAGAGTTCCTAGCTCAGTTTGTGAGCTCGAAAGCAAGAGTTTCTATTATGGATCTCGCAAACACCTATCAAAGGTCTAACGAGCTTGCCAACGACTTCATCGCCAGGTGGAGGAGCATGAGACTCCAATGCCATGAAAAATTGAGCGAACAAGCTTGTGTTCAAATGTGCACCAACAACCTAATACCGAAATTAGCGGTACATGTTGGAAGTGCCGAGCCTCGTTCATTTGATGAGTTGGTGTCTAAAGCGTGCAATGTTGAGAAACAGCTAGCACGAGAATCCCAATGGCTTCAAGATAGTGAGGCTAACAAAAATGATGGCACTAAGCTACAAAACGAAGAAGAGTCTATGGCAACTTTCGCCAAACAAGATCAAGAGTTTGGTAATAGAAATGGTTCCAAAGCTCAGAGAAAAGAGAAAGCCAATGAGCCATCCAATAGACTTGCCCTTCATGAAAGAAGGCAAAAGAAATATCATTTTGACGATGATGATGTACAAGGGATATTCGATGAATTGATGAGTGCTAAACTTTTAACACTCCCGGAGCCAAAAAGGCCAAAACAGGTCAGCAAGAGGAGTGATCCAAGATATTGCTCGTATCACCAGCTCGTTGGCCATCCAATCAAAGATTGCTATGTCTTCAAAGACATCATAGAGGAGATGATTAACAAAGGAGAAATTGAAATTGAGGGGGCAACATCCTCAACTCAAGCAGCTTCATCAAATACCATTTCAGTGGTAGACGTTGCAGAGTCCACTCCCTCGCTTCAAGTGTCTCCTCAAACGGAAAAAACATCTACTATGGCTATTGAAGCTGGGGGCAGCCCCACAGTTTCATTGTCTTTTAAAGCATTGGTGAAAGATGACACTTCAAAAGAAGAGTCCTTGAAAGACCAAGACATCGCTACTTGCTGTATGGTCTCATGGACAAATGACATGGACGATAATGAAGCAAGAGTTAAAAAGATTACTCTTTGGTCCAAGCATCAAATTCCCTCCTCAAAATCAAGAGGGGAATCAAAGGGAAAGAAGTCAAGCTTCGCAAAAGCTTCAAAAATGCACAAGAAGAATAAATTTCAAGTGCAAAAGCTAAAACCCTCTTTCAAGGGTAAAGCTCCACAAAAACTTGTCGATGAGGCTTGTGTCGAAAATTTCCAAATCTCATACGAAGATGGTGTTCTAACTGCAAGTGTGATAGAGCCTAGGATGTCCGCATTTGAAAGGCTCGAGGCGGCTTCAAGTGAAACTCCTAAATCTTCGGTGTTTAAAAGGCTTGATCTAGCCTCTACAAGCGACGCACCGAAATCTTCAGTATTTGAAAGACTCAATCTAGTCTCAACAAATGAAGCATCCAAATCTTCAGTGTTTCAAAGGCTTGATATGGCCTTGGCAAGTGAAGAATCGAAACCTTCGGTGTTTCAAAGGCTTAATATAGCCTCAACAAGTGGAGAATCTAAAGCTCCGATATTTGAAAGGCTCGCAAAAGTTGATGAGTCTAAAAGCAAGAAGGTCCAAATGAAAAGGACCAAAAGCAAGAGCTCCGGAAGAGGCAGTCAAAAGTTCTCGTCCACAAGCTCAACCAAATCAAGGACACCTAAAGCCAAGTAAGGGTGTCAAAATGATCAAGTAGTCTCCAAGGCGGAAAAACAAATAGTTCTGCCTAGAACTACGTTAAGACTTGATCCCCAACAAGGGGTACGTAGGAAATTTGGCATAAAAAAAAATCTATGTCAAATTCAGTCGCACAAAAAAAAAAAAAAAAAAAAAGATTTTCGGGTTCGCATATGATAGTCAGGTTATTTGGGAAACCCTTCCTAGAAGGTGGGCCCGAATGATTTGAATGATGCGGTAAAAAAAAAGAAAAAGAAAAAAAAAAAAAAAGAAGAAATCCCGGTATGCAAATCATAGTCGAGTTTTTGGGAAACCCTTTGTAGAAGGTGTGCTCAAGTAACTCGAGTGATGCATGTAAAAAAAGAGAGGACTTGAAATTAGTCCGAAAATCAAACAACCCGGAAGCATAAGAAAAAAGGGTTCATAAAGAACTACGAACGGCTTGATCCCTCACAAAGGGGGTACGTAGGCAGTCTAGCTAGTCAAAAGTGCTAGGTGCAGCCACAAAAACAAACAAAACATTTTCTTTTCCCAACAAGAAGAAAAAGATGTCAAATTCTCTGTTTTTGTAGTCAAATGAGCATTGTCTCAACTACAAGGAGAAAAATCAAGTATAGTCCAAAGACTGGCATCTTTTGTGCTTGTACGGAAAAGGAGGCAAAGGAAAAGAGAGAAATTTTTTTTCTTTCAAAGACATTCTCACAAAAAGAGATAAACAAAAGGCATATGCCTAAATTTTCCCGACTTTGATCATCATGTCCAAATGTGATAGTCAATTCAAGTCGCATAAGTCAAATTTCCTTTCAAGGAACCCTAAACCAAAAGTTGCTTTAAAACTTGACTAATCAAATGGTCAATGTTTTCCGCTCTCTCAAAAGCCAAAATGCCTAAGCCTCCCAAAACCCTTCAAACCATCTAAAACAAAAATTGGCCTACATTATCTGTATATGTATGGTCATTCAAAGCTCCCCAAAATTCAAAACTCAAACTCAAAGGTAAAAGCCATCAAATGCCTTGGCTATAAATGGTATGGGTATGAATGTCAAAATCACCTTATGTGATGTTTTGATCATTAATCTTCAATCACAAAGGTTACTAAAGTCCAAATAGATGACAACAAGTCATCAAAACCAAATTTAGTCTAAGACCAAAAATCAAACAGATATCGGTCAAAAGACAAAGGTTCAAGCCTACAATCTCAAATTCTCAAAACCAAATTCTTGTTCTAACAAGAAAACCCTCAAGTCCAAATTCAAGCTTCAAGTCAAAAACCGGACCAAAAGCCAAATTAGCTTGAAACCCCAAAAACCAGGCGGGTCAAAAGCTCAAAGTAAAATTGGCAAAAAGTCAAAGCCAAATATGACTCAAGCTAAAAATCCAATCAGTTTGAAGGCTCAAAAACCAAACTGGTTGAGAAGCCACAAAGACCGAAATCAAATTCTGAGAGAAGGAGAATATTTCGGACTCTCACGTACCCATACCAGATTACCTCACATTGGTCATAAGCAAGTTCTAGATAGAATTGCTCATCATATTTGATCAATTTTTATCGGAAGGAGAAATACAAGTTACAATTTTCTTCGGACTACAAATCAAACAAAAATGCTTTCTTAAGCTAGGTCCGCTAGAAACAAAAACGGTGCACAGAAAGCACAATATCGAACTTTGAACGTGCTCGACATCTCGCACGCACAAAGTTCGGGGGCAACTGTTGGAGAGTAAAATTTCATGAATTTCATTATTCATGGTATAAATAAGTAAATTTTTCTCAAATTAAACATAAGTTTACAAATTCAAAATTGGGCCTATATAAAAAAAAATCCATTGTAAAGCCCATCCCATACAAACCCATTAAATCAAAAAGAAGGAAGCCAGTGTAACTGTGGGATATAGCAGTTAACTAAAAACCTTCAACTGCTCCCCATCTCTTCTACAGGACGTGGGGCAATTCTTTCAGGAAAATACTAAAAAGTAAAATGAGGTGGGCAGTTATCTAAAAGCCTAGTAACTGCTACTATTTACTCCCTATAAGTAAAGCTCCATACGGCTAGCTTCTTCTTCTTTTGGCCTATTCCATTCAACTGCAAAACCTACAAAAAGCAGTAAACAAAACAAAGACTCCCTTCGGCTGGCTTTATTCTCCCTCTAAACAGAGCTTCCTTCTTCTTCCTTCTGGTTCCTTCTCCTCCTGGAAAAACCTGCAGTAACAAATACAAAACAAACAAAAATTCAGCAGCAACAAGGAGAAGAGAAATCAAGGTAGTTCCAATGGTTTCTAAGATCCCCCTATACAAAATGATATAGCTTTGTACAGTTATATTATTTTAAGTATATGGTATGGATTTTGGAACCACAAAACTATCTCCTAAACCAGTCGAGATGCTGCCGAAATGCTGCCAAAATAGATTCTCAAAATCCCCCTATGCAAAACGATATAGCTTTGTACAGTTATATTTGTTTTAAGCATATGGTATGAGTTTTGGAATCTCAAAACCGCCTAAAACCATGGCAAAATTTTCACTCAAATTGGTCCTCTAAAAAAAACGTTAACCAAGCAAACAAATGAAGCAGATCAGCACTGCAGTAAACTCAACAGAGGACAGCAAAGTTTTTGTTTCTTCTTTCAACAAGTTTACAGAGGAAATCATACAATCTCCAGACCAAAAAACTGACCATGAAAAATATACAAGCATCAATTGGGATCTTAAAATAAAAATATCAGTAACTGGTGATATAAAAAATCAGTTAGAAACTGTAACAGGCAATCCCAAATCAGCCAATGCTTAGCCCAAGTGCACAAAACGGAAACTCAATGGCGGATAAACAAGAGGGAAAATTAAACCAACCTCTTCAAGACGAACTGGTGGCCGCACCCCTGTTCCCTCAAGTGCTCAAAGTCGGAGCTCCGCTGGTGCCTCCTTGAGCATCCCGAGCCTGGGATTCTGACCACCCCAAACCGAAAAGCCCTAAATTCCATGAAATTGCAGCCCTAAAAAAAATTGCGAATGAAAATTGGTCAAAACTGAAAATTGAGGGTTTGGTTAGAGGCGAGGGCGAAAGAAGTTCCAAATTGGATCTTTATTCGTTCAAACTTGGCTGAAAATTCGGAATTAAAAAAAAAACCTAGAACATGGTCAACATACCATCGATCGGGTTCCGAGTCGCCTTGTTCTGGCTCGACCCACCCCCTAGCCAGACTCGCTCTGCACCCGTTCCGGCCCCCTCAGTTTCGGTTGACCAAGTCGAAGCTTCAGATGGGTGGGGCAAGGTCCCGGCGTCCTGCTACTGTCGACAAATACATATGTAGCAGAAGAGAGGGGGTGAGACGAGTTGCCATTTTACAAGAAAGAGATGGATCATTTTGACCTCAAATATTGCAGCTGGATTAGAAATTTTGGGCTTCTTTAAAAAAAGAAAGAAATACGGGCTGGATTCTCACTGAGCAAAAGAGGGTTGAATTGGGCTGGAAAACTCAAAATGAGTTTTTGAAATGCTCAATTCCGTCCAAGTTCAGAGATTTGTTTGAAAAAAAAAAATGTTTTGCTTAATTGCAAAACCGACCCACAAAAATATAAAAATTATAATTGACAAAAATTAAGAATTCGAGTTTGATCAAAAAACATAAAATTAAACTCGTCAAATATTCTTTACCAATTAATTCTAGTGGGTCAATCTCAAACCGGCTTCAATAAAAACGGAGTCAAAATCTCAAATCGAGTTTCACCGAATATAAACTCGGTTCCGTTCAGAACTACGTAAAGACTTGATACTCGTTTACGAGTTACGTAGGAAATTCGATATTAAAAATTAATATATATCGGATTCAGTCGCCCGTCTCAAATTAAATCAAATCTGTCATCGGGTAGAACTACGTAAAGACTTGACACCGTAAAATCGGTTACGTAGGTAGCCCGATATTAAATCTCAAGAATATATCGGGTACAATCGTCGGCCTCTAAATTCACTTCTAAATGAATATGAGGTCAAACCCAATTAAATTAAAATGGTTCTCGAGAGAACTACGTAAGGACTTGACGCCGTAAAAACGGCTACGTAGGTAACCCGATATTAATTTCTAAAAATATATCGGGTACAGTCGTCCGCCTCTAAATTCTCTTTAAATGAATATGAGGTCAAAACCAAACAAATTAAATTTCTCTCGTTTAGAACTACGGTGACTTGATTCCACTAAACATGTGGATACGTAGGAAACTCGGCGTAAATCAAACTCTCACCGAGTCCAGTCACACCCAATCTTTCAAACAAATCTTTCCAAATTCATTTGTCGACTCTAGTCGTCCCAAATGTCAAATTTTCCATCAAAATCAAAGTGTCTACTCTAACTCGATACAAAGCTTCCGCTCGTCGAGTTTGGTCACGACCAACAATCAAAATCAAATTCCACCATCCCTAAAGTGACCTTTAAGTCAAACCTCTAAGTCAAATCAAACACCACATCAAAACGTTTTCTATGCAAATGATAGGCGGGTTACTTGAGTTACCCTTCCGAGAAGGTGGACTCAGGTTACTTGGGTGGAGTGTTGTTCGAGTTACCCTTCGTAGAAGGTGGGCTTGAACTTCATCCTATGATGCATACAAGAAAACGAAACCAAATATCAAATCAAATCAAACACAGAATCCAAAACACTCTGAACTATGTAAGGCTTGATTCTCTTCCAAGAGATACGTAGGCAACCCGCTAAAATTCGGGTGCAGCCCAAATCACCAAAACCACTCAAATCTTGGTATCGATACGACTTCGAATCAAAAGGATAACCAAAAGGGGTCGAACTCAAATATTAAAAATCAAATAAAATGTGTTGTACGATTATTGCGCATTTTTGTCCAACATATTTTTGGCACGCCCAGTGGGACCCTTTTTGCCTTTTCATCTCTTAGTTGTATTTATACTAATACATGGTTATCTCTTTTTGGAAGGTACAAATGGCACCTCAAGTGATTGTCAACTTTAACGAGCTTCCAGCAAACTTCATCATCAAAGGGGGTCGTTGGATCAGGAAACGGTCATTTGAAGCTCGCCTTGACATCACCCGGGACTCTATGTCTTCAACGATCCCGGTCACGAACATCTTTGGGGCTCTTCAAGCTCTGGAGAATCAGACCGTCGCCAAATGGGTGTCCAGTTCTCCCGCAACGCTTTCAGGGGAAGGGGGCATGAAGCCTACAACCCTTCCAAGCCATGGGGGCAGGAAGCTCAAGATCACCCCACTCGGCGACAACAAGTTCAATGACCAATCCATCCGCAACAAGCTTAAAATGCAGGAGGGAGATTATAAAGGCACAAAGACAACTAAAGAAGTCACTCAAAGGCCCACTATTCATGTCATCAAAAAGAATGAGGGGTTGATCGCAACGTCTGCACAAACTGTCTCCATAGCCAAGAAGGCACCTGTATCCACGAAGAGAAGGGGACACAAGTGCGGATCTCAACGCGACAAGACGAGACCTCTTTTTGTGCTATCTCGTTCATCAACTTTAGAGCGAGCCAATACAACCTTTGCAAAAGATCTTCTTAGATCGCAGGGGGCAGGTCAAATTCCCTTAGTGGCTTCTCCAAGAGAGATCCTCGTTGGGTCTCTGCTTATTTATTCGAAAGAGGTTGTACAAGTCAATACGACCTCGTATTCGAAGGAGACAGAACCCAATGCCACAAAGGTTAAGCCTTCGAGATCCAAGAAGGACAAGGAGGTTCAACAAATATGCCAAGTCTCCAAAGTGGATGCAAGAGAGAAAGACCGGTTGGAGCTGACGATTTCAGATGCTTCAATGGTTAAATCTCAAGCAAACATCTCACAAGATGGAACATATGTGATGCCGGTATTGACTACCAGCACAACAAGTGTCGAAGAGCAACTTCAAGAGTTGCAAAGAAAACTTGATGAGAAAGATGCTCAAATAGCAGCACTTCTCGCACAATTAAATGTGCAAGCTCAAGGAAATAGACAAGAGCAATCAAGGCCAAATGGTGAAGGCTCAAGCGGTAGCACGTTGATCTCTCCACAAGAAATCAAAGAGATGATCACTCAAGGGATAAAAGAAGCCTATGCATCACAAAATCCAGCGGTGATTGGATATAGAAAGCCATATCCAGCACGCTATGATTCGATGTCGTTTCCCCCGGGCTACCAAAGACCGAGCTTTGAAAAGTTCGATGGCCTTCACGGTTCACCCCATGAGCACCTAGCTCATTTTTATTCTGCTTGTGGTGAAATTGCCTTAAATGACGCCTTATTAATTAGGCAATTTGTCCAATCTTTGAAAGGATCGTCATTCACTTGGTACACTCAACTTCAACCAGGGTCGATTCAAACATGGGACGATCTACAAAGAGAGTTCCTAGCTCAGTTTGTGAGCTCGAAAGCAAGAGTTTCTATTATGGATCTCGCAAACACCTATCAAAGGTCTAACGAGCTTGCCAACGACTTCATCGCCAGGTGGAGGAGCATGAGACTCCAATGCCATGAAAAATTGAGCGAACAAGCTTGTGTTCAAATGTGCACCAACAACCTAATACCGAAATTAGCGGTACATGTTGGAAGTGCCGAGCCTCGTTCATTTGATGAGTTGGTGTCTAAAGCGTGCAATGTTGAGAAACAGCTAGCACGAGAATCCCAATGGCTTCAAGATAGTGAGGCTAACAAAAATGATGGCACTAAGCTACAAAACGAAGAAGAGTCTATGGCAACTTTCGCCAAACAAGATCAAGAGTTTGGTAATAGAAATGGTTCCAAAGCTCAGAGAAAAGAGAAAGCCAATGAGCCATCCAATAGACTTGCCCTTCATGAAAGAAGGCAAAAGAAATATCATTTTGACGATGATGATGTACAAGGGATATTCGATGAATTGATGAGTGCTAAACTTTTAACACTCCCGGAGCCAAAAAGGCCAAAACAGGTCAGCAAGAGGAGTGATCCAAGATATTGCTCGTATCACCAGCTCGTTGGCCATCCAATCAAAGATTGCTATGTCTTCAAAGACATCATAGAGGAGATGATTAACAAAGGAGAAATTGAAATTGAGGGGGCAACATCCTCAACTCAAGCAGCTTCATCAAATACCATTTCAGTGGTAGACGTTGCAGAGTCCACTCCCTCGCTTCAAGTGTCTCCTCAAACGGAAAAAACATCTACTATGGCTATTGAAGCTGGGGGCAGCCCCACAGTTTCATTGTCTTTTAAAGCATTGGTGAAAGATGACACTTCAAAAGAAGAGTCCTTGAAAGACCAAGACATCGCTACTTGCTGTATGGTCTCATGGACAAATGACATGGACGATAATGAAGCAAGAGTTAAAAAGATTACTCTTTGGTCCAAGCATCAAATTCCCTCCTCAAAATCAAGAGGGGAATCAAAGGGAAAGAAGTCAAGCTTCGCAAAAGCTTCAAAAATGCACAAGAAGAATAAATTTCAAGTGCAAAAGCTAAAACCCTCTTTCAAGGGTAAAGCTCCACAAAAACTTGTCGATGAGGCTTGTGTCGAAAATTTCCAAATCTCATACGAAGATGGTGTTCTAACTGCAAGTGTGATAGAGCCTAGGATGTCCGCATTTGAAAGGCTCGAGGCGGCTTCAAGTGAAACTCCTAAATCTTCGGTGTTTAAAAGGCTTGATCTAGCCTCTACAAGCGACGCACCGAAATCTTCAGTATTTGAAAGACTCAATCTAGTCTCAACAAATGAAGCATCCAAATCTTCAGTGTTTCAAAGGCTTGATATGGCCTTGGCAAGTGAAGAATCGAAACCTTCGGTGTTTCAAAGGCTTAATATAGCCTCAACAAGTGGAGAATCTAAAGCTCCGATATTTGAAAGGCTCGCAAAAGTTGATGAGTCTAAAAGCAAGAAGGTCCAAATGAAAAGGACCAAAAGCAAGAGCTCCGGAAGAGGCAGTCAAAAGTTCTCGTCCACAAGCTCAACCAAATCAAGGACACCTAAAGCCAAGTAAGGGTGTCAAAATGATCAAGTAGTCTCCAAGGCGGAAAAACAAATAGTTCTGCCTAGAACTACGTTAAGACTTGATCCCCAACAAGGGGTACGTAGGAAATTTGGCATAAAAAAAAATCTATGTCAAATTCAGTCGCACAAAAAAAAAAAAAAAAAAAAAGATTTTCGGGTTCGCATATGATAGTCAGGTTATTTGGGAAACCCTTCCTAGAAGGTGGGCCCGAATGATTTGAATGATGCGGTAAAAAAAAAGAAAAAGAAAAAAAAAAAAAAAGAAGAAATCCCGGTATGCAAATCATAGTCGAGTTTTTGGGAAACCCTTTGTAGAAGGTGTGCTCAAGTAACTCGAGTGATGCATGTAAAAAAAGAGAGGACTTGAAATTAGTCCGAAAATCAAACAACCCGGAAGCATAAGAAAAAAGGGTTCATAAAGAACTACGAACGGCTTGATCCCTCACAAAGGGGGTACGTAGGCAGTCTAGCTAGTCAAAAGTGCTAGGTGCAGCCACAAAAACAAACAAAACATTTTCTTTTCCCAACAAGAAGAAAAAGATGTCAAATTCTCTGTTTTTGTAGTCAAATGAGCATTGTCTCAACTACAAGGAGAAAAATCAAGTATAGTCCAAAGACTGGCATCTTTTGTGCTTGTACGGAAAAGGAGGCAAAGGAAAAGAGAGAAATTTTTTTTCTTTCAAAGACATTCTCACAAAAAGAGATAAACAAAAGGCATATGCCTAAATTTTCCCGACTTTGATCATCATGTCCAAATGTGATAGTCAATTCAAGTCGCATAAGTCAAATTTCCTTTCAAGGAACCCTAAACCAAAAGTTGCTTTAAAACTTGACTAATCAAATGGTCAATGTTTTCCGCTCTCTCAAAAGCCAAAATGCCTAAGCCTCCCAAAACCCTTCAAACCATCTAAAACAAAAATTGGCCTACATTATCTGTATATGTATGGTCATTCAAAGCTCCCCAAAATTCAAAACTCAAACTCAAAGGTAAAAGCCATCAAATGCCTTGGCTATAAATGGTATGGGTATGAATGTCAAAATCACCTTATGTGATGTTTTGATCATTAATCTTCAATCACAAAGGTTACTAAAGTCCAAATAGATGACAACAAGTCATCAAAACCAAATTTAGTCTAAGACCAAAAATCAAACAGATATCGGTCAAAAGACAAAGGTTCAAGCCTACAATCTCAAATTCTCAAAACCAAATTCTTGTTCTAACAAGAAAACCCTCAAGTCCAAATTCAAGCTTCAAGTCAAAAACCGGACCAAAAGCCAAATTAGCTTGAAACCCCAAAAACCAGGCGGGTCAAAAGCTCAAAGTAAAATTGGCAAAAAGTCAAAGCCAAATATGACTCAAGCTAAAAATCCAATCAGTTTGAAGGCTCAAAAACCAAACTGGTTGAGAAGCCACAAAGACCGAAATCAAATTCTGAGAGAAGGAGAATATTTCGGACTCTCACGTACCCATACCAGATTACCTCACATTGGTCATAAGCAAGTTCTAGATAGAATTGCTCATCATATTTGATCAATTTTTATCGGAAGGAGAAATACAAGTTACAATTTTCTTCGGACTACAAATCAAACAAAAATGCTTTCTTAAGCTAGGTCCGCTAGAAACAAAAACGGTGCACAGAAAGCACAATATCGAACTTTGAACGTGCTCGACATCTCGCACGCACAAAGTTCGGGGGCAACTGTTGGAGAGTAAAATTTCATGAATTTCATTATTCATGGTATAAATAAGTAAATTTTTCTCAAATTAAACATAAGTTTACAAATTCAAAATTGGGCCTATATAAAAAAAAATCCATTGTAAAGCCCATCCCATACAAACCCATTAAATCAAAAAGAAGGAAGCCAGTGTAACTGTGGGATATAGCAGTTAACTAAAAACCTTCAACTGCTCCCCATCTCTTCTACAGGACGTGGGGCAATTCTTTCAGGAAAATACTAAAAAGTAAAATGAGGTGGGCAGTTATCTAAAAGCCTAGTAACTGCTACTATTTACTCCCTATAAGTAAAGCTCCATACGGCTAGCTTCTTCTTCTTTTGGCCTATTCCATTCAACTGCAAAACCTACAAAAAGCAGTAAACAAAACAAAGACTCCCTTCGGCTGGCTTTATTCTCCCTCTAAACAGAGCTTCCTTCTTCTTCCTTCTGGTTCCTTCTCCTCCTGGAAAAACCTGCAGTAACAAATACAAAACAAACAAAAATTCAGCAGCAACAAGGAGAAGAGAAATCAAGGTAGTTCCAATGGTTTCTAAGATCCCCCTATACAAAATGATATAGCTTTGTACAGTTATATTATTTTAAGTATATGGTATGGATTTTGGAACCACAAAACTATCTCCTAAACCAGTCGAGATGCTGCCGAAATGCTGCCAAAATAGATTCTCAAAATCCCCCTATGCAAAACGATATAGCTTTGTACAGTTATATTTGTTTTAAGCATATGGTATGAGTTTTGGAATCTCAAAACCGCCTAAAACCATGGCAAAATTTTCACTCAAATTGGTCCTCTAAAAAAAACGTTAACCAAGCAAACAAATGAAGCAGATCAGCACTGCAGTAAACTCAACAGAGGACAGCAAAGTTTTTGTTTCTTCTTTCAACAAGTTTACAGAGGAAATCATACAATCTCCAGACCAAAAAACTGACCATGAAAAATATACAAGCATCAATTGGGATCTTAAAATAAAAATATCAGTAACTGGTGATATAAAAAATCAGTTAGAAACTGTAACAGGCAATCCCAAATCAGCCAATGCTTAGCCCAAGTGCACAAAACGGAAACTCAATGGCGGATAAACAAGAGGGAAAATTAAACCAACCTCTTCAAGACGAACTGGTGGCCGCACCCCTGTTCCCTCAAGTGCTCAAAGTCGGAGCTCCGCTGGTGCCTCCTTGAGCATCCCGAGCCTGGGATTCTGACCACCCCAAACCGAAAAGCCCTAAATTCCATGAAATTGCAGCCCTAAAAAAAATTGCGAATGAAAATTGGTCAAAACTGAAAATTGAGGGTTTGGTTAGAGGCGAGGGCGAAAGAAGTTCCAAATTGGATCTTTATTCGTTCAAACTTGGCTGAAAATTCGGAATTAAAAAAAAAACCTAGAACATGGTCAACATACCATCGATCGGGTTCCGAGTCGCCTTGTTCTGGCTCGACCCACCCCCTAGCCAGACTCGCTCTGCACCCGTTCCGGCCCCCTCAGTTTCGGTTGACCAAGTCGAAGCTTCAGATGGGTGGGGCAAGGTCCCGGCGTCCTGCTACTGTCAACAAATACATATGTAGCAGAAGAGAGGGGGTGAGACGAGTTGCCATTTTACAAGAAAGAGATGGATCATTTTGACCTCAAATATTGCAGCTGGATTAGAAATTTTGGGCTTCTTTAAAAAAAGAAAGAAATACGGGCTGGATTCTCACTGAGCAAAAGAGGGTTGAATTGGGCTGGAAAACTCAAAATGAGTTTTTGAAATGCTCAATTCCGTCCAAGTTCAGAGATTTGTTTGAAAAAAAAAAAATGTTTTGCTTAATTGCAAAACCGACCCACAAAAATATAAAAATTATAATTGACAAAAATTAAGAATTCGAGTTTGATCAAAAAACATAAAATTAAACTCGTCAAATATTCTTTACCAATTAATTCTAGTGGGTCAATCTCAAACCGGCTTCAATAAAAACGGAGTCAAAATCTCAAATCGAGTTTCACCGAATATAAACTCGGTTCCGTTCAGAACTACGTAAAGACTTGATACTCGTTTACGAGTTACGTAGGAAATTCGATATTAAAAATTAATATATATCGGATTCAGTCGCCCGTCTCAAATTAAATCAAATCTGTCATCGGGTAGAACTACGTAAAGACTTGACACCGTAAAATCGGTTACGTAGGTAGCCCGATATTAAATCTCAAGAATATATCGGGTACAGTCGTCGGCCTCTAAATTCACTTCTAAATGAATATGAGGTCAAACCCAATTAAATTAAAATGGTTCTCGAGAGAACTACGTAAGGACTTGACGCCGTAAAAACGGCTACGTAGGTAACCCGATATTAATTTCTAAAAATATATCGGGTACAGTCGTCCGCCTCTAAATTCTCTTTAAATGAATATGAGGTCAAAACCAAACAAATTAAATTTCTCTCGTTTAGAACTACGGTGACTTGATTCCACTAAACATGTGGATACGTAGGAAACTCGGCGTAAATCAAACTCTCACCGAGTCCAGTCACACCCAATCTTTCAAACAAATCTTTCCAAATTCATTTGTCGACTCTAGTCGTCCCAAATGTCAAATTTTCCATCAAAATCAAAGTGTCTACTCTAACTCGATACAAAGCTTCCGCTCGTCGAGTTTGGTCACGACCAACAATCAAAATCAAATTCCACCATCCCTAAAGTGACCTTTAAGTCAAACCTCTAAGTCAAATCAAACACCACATCAAATCGTTTTCTATGCAAATGATAGGCGGGTTACTTGAGTTACCCTTCCGAGAAGGTGGACTCAGGTTACTTGGGTGGAGTGTTGTTCGAGTTACCCTTCGTAGAAGGTGGGCTTGAACTTCATCCTATGATGCATACAAGAAAACGAAACCAAATATCAAATCAAATCAAACACAGAATCCAAAACACTCTGAACTATGTAAGGCTTGATTCTCTTCCAAGAGATACGTAGGCAACCCGCTAAAATTCGGGTGCAGCCCAAATCACCAAAACCACTCAAATCTTGGTATCGATACGACTTCGAATCAAAAGGATAACCAAAAGGGGTCGAACTCAAATATTAAAAATCAAATAAAATGTGTTGTACGATTATTGCGCATTTTTGTCCAACATCATACTTTGCCAATTTCACATATTACCGTTTTATACTCACACTTGGCATACAGATATATATATATATATATATATAATCAACATCATAATATCTAACATTTAATCTCATATAGTAAATCATCGCAAGTCATGCTATTAGCCACACATATCATGTCGTTAGTCAAATACTCATATTATCATGCTAGTTAATCATCGAATAAGTCTTATTCTCAAGTTAGTTTCAAAACCGTTTGAAATCCGAATTAAATAGTTAAGAATTCCGACCCTTGAAAATACTCGCTAAATTCCTTTTTCAATTTATTTATTAAATCACTTTCCGATCTATCTTGAAATTATTTTCCCAATTCTTTTTAAATCTTTAAGGCCAAATAATATTATACTTTATTTTAAATATCATTGACTAATTAAATAAATAAACGGATAAACCCGACCCGACCCGAACCAAACCCAACCGAACCGAACCGAACCAATAAATATAATCCCACCCTGTTAGTGTTTAGTATTAATTAACTAATACTCCGGTATATATAAATATATATATACTAGGGGGCATGCACGTGCATACGCACGGGACATAATTTAATCAGATCGAATCATATGGTATTAAAGTTTATCAAATCATATGGTATTAAAGGTTTATATGATTGGTTCTTATTAGCGGAAATTATATCAAAGAAATAATTATATATAGTTAAACTATGTGGAATTGAATTTATTATGAATATATTTGGTTTATATAGATTTGAGAAGAAAGCTCAGTATTATTTATAGTCATCCATAATATATTTATAAATAAGCTTAACATTTTGATCTCTTCTCTTCCAATCATGAAGTGAAAGATTTTGAAAGAATGCATCTCTATGCAAGTATATAGGAGGAAAAATGTAAATAAATAAGGTACATAACTACTCCATGTATTTTTATTTTTATTTTTACTTTATATATACCTCTGTGCTTATACATATATTTAAACGCACTACAACTACAACCACACTCATTAAACTAAATGTGACATATTATTATAAATTGAAGAGAGAGAGAGAGAGAGATCGGTCCATTAATATATTTATTTCTCGTTAAGATCCCACCATGGTGAATATGATTCTTCTTTCAACAATGGTGCATGGTTGTAAGTTTTTCCATATATCAACAAAACAAAAGAAATCAAAATAGAGAAAAATAATAATTAAAGATTATTTAAACAAATAAGAAATAATATTGGATATAAAATAACAAAAAAAGGAAAATAAAATCATATATAATCTACTATATAAATAAGAAAGTGAAATAAAAAAATAAATTAATTATAGAAAAAAATAAACAAAAATAGGCGAAAACAAATAAATGATGAATAAAACCTCCAAATATGAGTCTTCTTGCAACAATTGTTCATAAAAACTTAATAGAAATTAAAGAAAACTAAAAACCCTATATTATTATAAAAAAAATTAAGAAATGCAAAATAAAATATGATAGTATAAAGTAACAACATAAAAACTGAAAAATAAAATCATGCATAATATCATAATAGAAATAAGAAAGTACAATGAAACAATATATTAAAGCAATAAATAATAAAAAAAATTGTAAGAAAAAAAGGAATAGAAAATGCCACCTAAAAATATATGATTCATCTCTTATTTGTTTGCAAAAAAATTGAGTTTTAGAAGATAACATTGAAACAATTGACTATTTATAAGAAAAATTCAACATTTAACCAAAGAAAAACTCTCAACCTTTGGACTAACCCATTTTAATTTCCTATTTATCATCTCTAAAAAGTAAAATTAATGCGATGTATGTTTCATTTAACAATAAAAAACTTCCACCCCTTTGACTACCCTATTTAAAGCATTGATTGACAATTATAGTAATTTTTTATTTGAAATAAAAAATTGGGTAAACATTAATATAAAAATATGAGAGAAATATAATAAAAAATTTATCATTATTATAGTGTATTTTTGGTCAAAGAGAAAATAATTATTACAGAAAAATAATAATTAAAGAATATTTAATCAAATAAGAAATATGATATAAAGTAACAACAAAAACAATTCGCAAATAAAATAATATATAATCTACTATATATATAAGAAAGTACAATAAATAATAAATTAATCAAAGAAACAATTAAAAAATAGGGGAAATAAATAAATGATGAATAAAACATCCAAACACGAGTCTTCTTGCAACAATGGTTCAACAAAACCTAATAGAAATTAGAGAAAATTAAAAAAACATATATTATTTAAACAAATAAGAATTGAAAAATAATATATGATAGTATATCGTAATAACATAAAAAATTAAAAATTAAAATCACACATAATATCATAATAGAAATAAGAAAGTACAATGAACAATAAATTAAAGCAATAAATAGTCAAAATTGGAAGAAAAAAAAAAGATGAATAGAAAGTGTCACTTAACAATATATGATTTCTCTCTCATTTGTTTGCAAAACAATTGAGTTTTAGAAGATCGATGAACATTGAAACAATTGACTATTTATAATAAAAATCTAGCATTTAACCAAAGAAAAACTCTCAACCATTGAACTACCTAGAGCTGGCAAGAATTGACCCGACCCGAAAAAACCGATCCGTCCGATCTGAAACCGACCCGATCGATATCTGATAAGAAAGAAAAATTGATGATCTCCGAGACTTATCCGATCTGAACCGATTTAGGTCGAAACTTTAAAAAACCCGAATTTGTGATGTACCCGAATCCGATTATAATCGAATGAATCAAGTCGACATTAACCCGAAACCAAAACAGGTCAAACCCGATCAAATCTGAAACCTGAAATAACCCGAACCCGACTGTATCTGAAATCCGAAATAACCCGAACTCGATTGTGTATGAAATTCAAAACAACCTGAACCCGATTGTATCCGAAATTCGAAACAACCCGAACCCAATTAAATATGAAATTTGAAACAAAACGAACCCAATTCTATCCGAAACTGAAAAAACCCGAACTAACTAGTATCGAAAACCTTAAACCAGGCCATATATATTTAAATAAAACTAATTGAAGACAGTGTACTTGATCGAATAATGTACAAATGGTTGTGAACTAGCCTAATAAAACATTAAATCATATGGAGTATATAATATATATCACTACTACGTACCGTTCACCCAAAAAAAAATTAGTATATCACTACTAGTAGTCTAGTACTACCTAAATAAAAGGATCAAGTATGTATAAATGTCACTATAGTCTATAGGGAGTACGGAGTAATATATAACGATTAAAAAAAAACTGTCACTTACAGTATAATTTAACATTGAAACAAAAAAGGGATTTTTTACACATTCTTCACCTTCTTTCCTTTGCTTTTAAAAAAATTAAAAGAACATTCATTTAGGCTGTGTTTGGGTGTAGTGTTTATGGGGTTTGGGGGATGGGTTTTCCGCCTCGGGAAGACCGCCGCGGTGTTTGGGTGGTGGTGTTTATGGTGTTTGCTGTGTTTCATTATGGGTGTTTGCTGGATGGAAGTGGATGGGGTTTCCCCCCTCCTCCACCAAGGTTTGGTGGATGGGAAATCCGAAACCCCCCATTTTGCCCTTTCGACTTCCAATCCCTCATAAATACTTCCCACTTCTCGTAACTCTTCTCTCACACCATTTCTGGAGAGCGCAAAAGGAGACGAAGGTGAAGACGCCCTAATCGCCGACGAGGAACACCACCAGTCCGCCTCCGCCGTCATCATCAGGTATCGGAAAACGCCCTCAACCATTGTTGTCTTCGACTTTTTGTGTCGCAATGTTTTCTTTCTTCTCCTGCACTTGTCGATTTAGGGTTTGTTGTACTGATTTTGGGGATTTTGATTTTCTTCATACATTTTAGGGTTTGTTCATATGATATTGTTGGGATTTTGATTTTAGGGTTTCTGCATTTTAGGGTTTCTTTGATTTTCTTCATACATTTTAGGGTTTGTTCTCTTGCACTTGTCGATTTAGGGTTTGTTCTCTTGCACTTTTCGAATTTCGGGTTTGTTCGACTGATATTGCTGGATTTTGAGGTTCTTGATACATTTTAGGGTTTTTTTCTTGATACATTTTGGGGATTTCATTTTAGGGTGTCTGTATTTGCTATTTCGGGCTTGCTGAGATCTCATCATCGCGTTGTCTTTGTTCTCTTCCACTTTTCGATGTCCTTCTGAAGCAAATGCAGGTGCTCTTTTTGGGGTTGTCTTCGTTCTCTTGCACTTATGTCTTAGGTAGTATGTTCTTCTGATTTTTGGGATTTTGATTATCTTCATAAATTTTAGGGTTTGTTCATATGATAATTTGGGGCTTTTGATTTTAGGGTTTCTGCATTTGCTATTTCTGGTTTGTTCATCAATTTTGGGGTTTCTTCTACTGATTTTAGGGTTTCTGCAATTGCTTTTTCGGATTTGTTGCTATTTTGGGTATTTTGGGGATTTTGAACTGGGCAGGTTGTTCATTGATGGGGAACATGTACTTGTTTGTCGTACCCATGCTCGTGTCCTCCATTTCCTTTTTTGAATACTTTGCATGAAGTTTTGTCTTTTACCCAAAAAGCACAAGGCTGTGTCGCACACCATCTTCCACTGTCACTTGTTGTCGCTTACCCCTTTGGCTGTGTTCATGAATGTGCAAAGAATTTGTTGCATTTACTGAACTGCTTTCTAACAGAAATGCAGGTTGTGGTTTCATTTATATGTATACAGTGAGGGCCCTATGATGTTTGTGGCTTACCTCTTTGCTTGTTCACATGTTTACAGGAGTTGTATATGGAAGTGAGGGCCCAATGATGATTTCATGTTGCTTTGTGACATTGCTTATTGCACTGGCTGTGACTTGAGGGCCCTATGATGTGGTCCATGCCCTCCTCTTTCGTTTCCCTCACTCTCAGTTTTGAATTGACACATGAAGTTGGCAGTCATTGCCTCTTCCATCTGTGTTGATCAAGTGATATTGGGAAGGTCACCAGTGCCATTACTTATGCGTATTCTGCTTGCATGTTGCATTCTGCTTGCATGTTGTATTGTTTTCATCCATATCCCTGAGGGTCCAATGATGTTTTCATTACCATCCTCTTTTGTGTTGAGGACCCAATGATGCTTCATATTTCTTGCATGTAAATTGAGGGCCCAATGATGCTGTGATTTCATATTTCCTTTCCCTTTCCCTGTCTCAGTTTTGTATTGACATGTGAAGTTGGCCTGAAAGCCCCTTCCCCTAATGTTGATCAACTGATTTAAAAGTTTATGAATTGAGGGCCCAATGATGTTTTCATGAAGCCTATTATTATTGCATTTCAACTGTTGAGTGCTGGATGGAATGTGATGAGGGCTCAATGATGTTTTCATTACTTGTATATGCAGCTAGGGTGAACTGTTGTTGCCCTGTCTCAGTTTTGCATTGACATGAGAAGCTGGCCTTCACTGCCAACCTCTCTTGTTGATCAATTGATGGCAAGGTCACTTACTTTGTAGCTTGAGGGCCCAATGATGCTTCATATTTCTTGCATGTAAATTGAGGGCCCAATGATGCTGTGATTTCATATTTCCTTTCCCTTTCCCTGTCTCAGTTTTGTATTGACATGTGAAGTTGGCCTGAAAGCCCCTTCCCCTAATGTTGATCAACTGATTTAAAGGTTTATGAATTGAGGGCCCAATGATGTTTTCATGAAGCCTATTATTATTGCATTTCAACTGTTGCGTGCTGGATGGAATGTGATGAGGGCTCAGTGATGTTTTCATGACTTGTATATGCAGCTAGGGTGAACTGTTGTTGCCCTGTCTCAGTTTTGCATTGACATGAGAAGCTGGCCTTCACTGCCAACCTCTCTTGTTGATCAATTGATGGCAAGGTCACTTACTTTGTAGCTTGAGGGCCCAATGATGCTACCCAACTGTGGGGCTGCCTGAGGGCCCAATGATGCTAAGCACATTTCCCAGCTGCCTGAGGGCCCAATGATGTGTTCATCATCTTGTTTTATCTGCTATTGTTGGACGACCTCGTTCATTGCAGGTCTGTACATGACATTGGGGGCCCTATCAATGTTGGAAGACAACTTATTTCCGCTTCAGGGTCTATTCAAGTCACATGTCACATTATTTTTTTTCATGTGAATTGCACTTGTTCATTTTGAGTAACTGTTTGGTCATTGCCACTTCACCTCATGTGTGTGGGACGTCAGCTGCCTGAAAGGTAACATGTGCATTTCAACTGTTTGGTCATTG
Organism: Persicaria tinctoria; assembly: GCA_037127255.1. Classification (NCBI taxonomy): domain Eukaryota; kingdom Viridiplantae; phylum Streptophyta; class Magnoliopsida; order Caryophyllales; family Polygonaceae; genus Persicaria; species Persicaria tinctoria. The sequence continues at coordinate 48,590,844 of JBANSL010000007.1, read as the reverse complement.
ACATGTGAAGTAGAACTTCCTTGCCTCTTCACCATGTGTTCATCAACTGATTTTCAAGAGACTTGAAATGAGGGCCCTATGTTGTTGTCTATTATGCCTGTTATGATTGTTGTGATTTTATTCGGTCATGTAAACTGCTCTTATTAGTTGAGTTGTATATGAGCTGAGGGCCTTATGATGCTGTGATTTCATTTTGCCTTTTCCTATCCCTGTATCAGTTTTGTGTTGATCAACTGATTTTGAAGAGTTATGGCTATTATGATTGCTGTGATTTTATTTGGTCATGTCAACTGCTCTTATCCCTGTATCATTTGTATATGTCTACCTGAGGGCCCAATGATGTTGTAACCGTTTTCTGTTGATCAACTGATTTGCAATGTTTATGGTTTCGTAACTAGTTGAGGTGTATATGTGGTGAGGGCCTTATGCTGCTGTGATCCTCCATTGCCTTTTCTTATCCCTGTATCATTTGTAATTTGTCATTTTCTTTCAGGATGTATCCACACTCTGACACCGACACCGACTCGGACGCCTCCTACCAGAGTGGCGACCCAAGGAAGTACCCCTGGCTTCGTAGCGACTATGACTATGGGCGTTCCCGCGACGAGAGGGACATGCAGGACGACGCGACTTCGTCGCGTCGTAGAGCGGACGTCGCGACTTCGTCTGAGCTGAGAGAGGACGCCGAGGAGAACAACGCCCTCGTGGACTTCGCCCAGTCCGAGCTTGCTGTTGTGAGGGAGCGCAACAGGACCCTCGTAGCAAATGATGCTACCCGGGTCTTGGAGCTCCAGGCGACTAGGGGTGAGCTCAACAACACGAGGGTGGAACTCCAGACGGAGAGGGCCCACAGCTCCAGCGTTGCCGCCCGCCTAGTCGCGTCAGAGGCCAGCAACAACCAGATGGTGCAGAGGATTGCAGAGCTATGCGCCTACTTGTGCGCAAGGTGGGTCGATCACGCTGGGGAGCAACTCCGGGGCGCTCAGCTTGCCCGTGTGGCGAGGATCCGAGGGTGGCTCCTTGTCATGGCGATTGCGGTGATCGTCGCCCTCTGGTTTATGGCGTAGCCAGTCCTCCCCATCTTGAAGACCTTTTTGGAAGATCTGTTTGGCATCCTACCCGTTTCTCGTCCATTCAGATACAATGTTTATGGTTATTTGCCCCTCTTTTGTGCATGTAGTTGGGGTCTGCTGTGATGTAAGAACAACTTTTATCTCCGTCTCTGTAGCTTGCCTGCGAGCATTCGTGCAGGTTGTTGTGTTAGAACAAACATATCCCTGGTCCTGCTTACCTGCGACCTTTTGTGCAGGTTGTTGTTTCCGTCTTCACAGGCAAGCAGTTTCGGCATGTTAATACTATAATGATTATGTAAATTTGTTATCTCATTGTCTTCGTGCAATCGTTGTCACTTTGCCGTTTGTTTGCCTCTCAGTTTGGGAGGGACGACACGAGTTTATAATTGGTACCAACCCATTTATCAATATGGGGATGGCCTGAAAACCAAATTGCAAATCGTTTGAAATTACACAACCATTGTCTTCCATGGACGTGATTACTTGTAGTTACAAAATGACATTACTACACATGGGATACGTACACAACTGCAAAATGCCATGAACGACATTCGTCACAGATCGAACGGCTGCCACGAGAGGGTCTTCCATGGTCGTCAGTACTTGTAGTTACACAAAAAATGAGTTGCATATGAGCTGAAGGGGTGAGGCCTGGATCATGGCATGCGCCTGTCATTCCAAATCTGGCGAGCGATTTCGTCCCTCAACCCCTTCATACCTGTGACAGGGCCTCCATCCGCGTCCGAGTCATAAAGGGGATCGTCGTCCTCGTGACCAATTTCCTCTTCGTCGTCGTAGGGGTCATCGTCGTCCTCCCCGTCTGACATCGACACATGCATGGTGAACTCCGTGAACCGCGGGTCGTCGTCGTCGAGGAGCTCGGGCTCCGCACAAGATTGCCTGACGTAATTGTGGAGCGCAAAGCAAGCTATGATGATTGCAATCTGCTTCCGAACAGGGTACTTCGGAAGTAATATTAGTATCTTTGACTTGGACTTCAAGATCCAGAATGACCTCTCGATAGCGCCCCTGAGGGACGAGTGCGACTTGTTGAAGGCCTCTTTCTCGGTAGACGGTTGTGAAGCGGCGAACGTCGGGTGATGGTACTTCGTCGTCGAATAGGGAACCATGTAACCCGGCCTGAACGGATACCCTTTGTCGCATAGGTAGTACCGGCCTACACAACATGAGTGTACATTCGTGCGCTTTAGCGACCACGTTGGACCATCATATGGTTTTGATAAGGTTATATGAGGGCTTTATCTTACCGGCAGGAGGGTGTGGGAAGCGCATCGTGGGTGTCCTTAGGGCATGATCAAACACACGTGCATCGTGTGCGCTACCCTCCCACCCGGCCGATACGAACGTGAATCGCAAGTCGAAGTCGCACGCCGCCATCACGTTGAACGTGCATGTGCCCTTCCTGCACCGAAACCGTATCTGGTCACCCCTGGGAATCGCCGCTTGAATGTGTGTCCCGTCTATTGCACCGACAACGCCCTTGAAGTACGGCCAGTACCGGTTGTCATTCTGAATGGCGTCAGGTATGTTGTTGAAGTGGGGGTCCTGAGGCCGGATGATGTCGCAAGCGAAACCTCGGTAGCCATTGCACCTCGCCCCACAAACTGCGTCTAGAACTTGTCCAATGCTTTCAGATATACTGTACGAGGATCGTTGGAACCTTTCACAGGCATTCCGATGGCTGGCCCCCCAAGACATGGTGTTGACGAAGATTGCAACCTTCTCCATAACAGACATCTGAGAGGATGCTCGAAGACCATATTCATGCTCCAGAATCCCACATAGGCGCACGAAAGCGCCCTTTTCCATCCTGAACGAGTTGACGCTCCGAGTATGCGACGAATGCCTCACAATGTCATCGACCCAACGCGCACCTGTGTACGGACCGATGTATTGGGGCACTTTATGCACATGCAGGAAGTAGTGCTGAAGAATGGGGATAGACTGTTGTTGGATGAGGAGGCAAGCGATTGCAAGGCGTCGCCGTCGTCGACGCCTACGACGACGGCGCTCGTACCCCTTGGGTTGCAACCTGCAATATCAAGGTAACCATAACAATCAAGCGTCATATATAATAGCATTTCAAATTTCACAGGCACAACTAATGCAACGAAACACATAAGTCGCAAACACACACGTTGCAAATCCCAACAACACACACATTATTGACGGTATGGGACTTATAACGCAACCAGTTTGACAATTTTCATAAACTCAAATGATGGAAACGAAAGCCGAACGCAAAGTATTGTAATTTCAAACTAAAAGTTCAAGTTTTGGTGGGACGCGCTCTTATTGGCAGTCATGGGGGACAAGCGCCCAAATGCTGGCCATCGTTGGTGGAGTACAGCCACTTCAGCCACGCAAGACGGGACTCATTCGTATCAATCTGTATGAACACCTCCCGCCTTTCGGGTGTGGGAAGGGCCAAGCTGAAGCACCACATGGGATCCCCTGTCTTCATGAGCCCATCCGCCACCATGGTTTTGACAATGTCCATTACATCCCGGGTGGTCCCATGAGGTTTGTTGGATGACACCTCCTCCCTCTCCTCCATCGCCTCCCTCGCATCCCTCTCCAGCATGGCCTTCAGTAAACTGTTGGTGTCTTCCACCAAATCAAAATGTCGCGAAGCAAGCTTAGAGCCCTCCGACTTCCGAATGTTGCGTTTTGGAGCGACGGTTGATGCACAAGACCCGGAACTTGAGAAACCCCGCTTTTTGCTCCCGGATGGACATGCGGCTGCCACATGAGATGGACCCGAGCCGTGGCCAGTTGAAGGACGAGACCTTGCACCATTTGAAGCGTCGGAGTTGGGGAACTTGTCAGGTGAGCTCCCGTCCTTCGGCTCTTCGTCGCAGATGTCGTTCATTGCTTGAGACATAGATGGAGTCCGAGTCTGAGTAGGGAACAGCTCATCAAACTCCTCCTCTACCCCATCATGTTGGGATGCCTTTGGGTCACTCGCATTGTCTCGGCCATTCCCATGACAACCATCTTCGTCATCGATGGAGATGCACTCGGGCTGTCCTTCATCGCGGGGGGGCTCCTGAGATGCCCGGGCCGATGGGTCCATGGATGGGGCCATGCAGTACTCTCCGGTGGCGACGGTGCCACCGTAGACTTGGTCAAACAAGTCCTCCAACTCGGGAGGAACGCCCTTCTTTCGGAACTTCCGGAAGTTATGGTCGACCTGCTCAAGGGGAAATGAAGGCAATGATGTGGGACGTTTTGACTACGGCGGTGTGCACTATGAAGACATCATTTCAAACACAAAAGGGGAACGTACCGCAATTTTCTTCTCCCACCATTCGTCAGACGCCATGATTGTTCCTCTAACGGGATCCCAACCCAACCCCGTCTCATCCTTCTTAAGGCCTTTCCAACAATTGTAATAAGCTTTCATATCGCGAGTGCGATTCTTAAGAGTGTTGGTGTTGCACTTTTTCCCCGTCAATTCCTCGAACTGGGCAGTTAGGGGAGCCCAAAGGAAGGCCTGCTTCCTTCCATTTTTTTTCTGGTAAGCTAAGAGAACATGCATCAGCTTCATCGTGAGGTCGTAGGACCAGTAGAAGGCGGTTGGAACGGGGACCTTGTCGTCACCACCAACCATTGTCTTAGCTTTTCCCCTTCGGTTAGTCGTCGCCTTTCGCTTACCTTTGTCATTGGGAACGGGCGTGGAATCCATGGCAATCTGGATTGGACAGCTAGCAAGGTATGGTATGGGGACGATGGACGGCGATGCACAACAACAGTCGAAAGAGCGAGGCCAAATTAATATTCAATTCAACTTCAATCGAAATGAAACAGTGGACACAAAACCAACAAATTGAGGAATCATAACTCAACAAAACCCATATGCACAGCCCTCAACAATCATGCCCCTCAATTTCAGGATGCCTCAATTCATTTCATGAGGTGGGTTGTGGTTTCAATTCTCGCTCTCAGCTATAATCGCCTCATGAACAATCGACTCAGATTTCCCCCAATCAATTCACACAAACGCATGCAAACCCCCACAAAATCAGACACAAATTTCCCCCGTTTCAATTCCGACCTAACCCTAACCATATTCCCCCATTTCGATTCGATCTCCTACAGTGGAAAAAGGGGAGAACTTACATGGAAGGAGACCAGTGGGGGCGACGTCGTCGGCTGCCGTCGCAGCTGTCGGCTCACCGGCGCCGGTGGTGGGGTGCAAGACTTCGTCGGTTGTGGAAGGCTCTTCTATCGCCAAGGACGAGGTGGGACTCGACGGCTCACGGTCGCAATTGAGTTGATAAAATGCCACACGGCATGATTGAAATCAAAATCAGGGGTATGTGTTGGGGGCAGTTTGGTCATTTCAAATGGAGAAGTGGGGGTAATTCGGTCTTTGCCTGTCACTCCATCCACCAAAAAATGAAAATACAACCAAACACAAAACCCAAAAATTTGGGTGTTGAGTTTTCATCTTTTACATCCCACAAATCTACCTCCATCTAACACATCCCCTAAAATCCCACAAATCCCCAAAAATCCATCCAGTTCCCAAACACAGCCTTAATTAAAAAAAGGGTCTGCAGGCAAAGCCGCAAAGGCAGTCCAGAGATAAGAGAACGACTGACGAGCGAAGAAACAACGTCCGAAGGAGGAGTCGATGAAGGTTGATGATGATGGCGATGACAGTGTTAACAGGCGAGACGAAGGAAGAAGACGAAGGGTGGATTGAAGACGAAGGGTGATGGTCCTCTACCATAACTGCCGAAGGAGGCGGAAAAGCCAAAAATCAAAGAGATGCCGATAAAGGGGGGCGAATTCGAAGAGCTAACCGGCTAAGGGCAGAGACGAAGATGAAGGCGATTTGCTGATAGATGATGACCATTAATCAAGGTATTTATACCAATTTTGCATATAATTTGAGTTTTTTTTTGCCAATTCTAAAAATTAGGGTTTTCAGAAAATAGGGTTTTGCTTCAATCCGTCTTCAATTGGGGTTTCTTTCCAATTCTAAAAGGGTGGGTGATGGTGATTGCACTGATTGATAAAAAGGAAAGCCAATTGAATTGTGCTTGATTTAGAGTTGAATTGTGCTTGATTGCTTCAAATTGATTACCTTCTGTTGGTGTATGGGCAATGGCATCAACTGCCAATTTTTCATGATTGTGCTTGATATAAGTTGTTGGGTATATTTGTGTGCTCAATTTTGAGTTGTCTGTGCTCAATTTTGCTGGACTGTCCATTGTATAGGTTGCTGGATATGAACACGCTCTCAATTTGTAATTGTTTGGGGTCGGTTTTGCTTGCGATAAGGTGTTGTGCTCATTCATCAAGCGTTCTTATTTAGCCTAGCTCAATCGGTAGAGCAAATGTGTCGAGACACATGATGTGGGTTCGAATCCCATATAGGCTTTATCTTGACTTTTTTGTGTCTGAATTTGGATTTATTTTCTTGTGCTTTTTAATCTGCAATAGTATCTCATTGAAATGATGAATTGATGATGGTTGCTGTCTTTGTTGAATTGGTTATGCTTTGGCTATTAGAATGGTTGATGTCTTTGTTCCATCAGTCGGTTATTTAAGCATTTATCTGCACTGCTGCGTCTATTTGAAGGCTAGAATACATTAGCAGAGTCTTGAGAAAGGGTAATGCAAAGGTGGCTGAAAAGCTAAAGAAATGGTGCAAACAACCACAGAATACATTTTTGCCTAATAATAAATGTCATTTGATTAATCTTATCTAAAATACAGCAATCTAAAAACATCCATGGGGCACAAAAGACATCAATCTTTGAATATAGAACATAACAATTGCAGAGAGCAATATTAAAAAAAATTCCCCAAACAGGTTGACAATAGAGCAAAAAAAAAACATCCAGTTCATAAAGCAATCAGTTCAGCGATATTAAACAGTAAGGATATTATAATTTACAAATATAGAAGAAAACGTTCTCAGCATTCGTCCTTGTAATAGCTGCTTTTCATTCTCTCAAAACAACCTGTTTGAGCTACACACCAACATATGAAACTTCATTAGTTTTCAGAGCTAACCTTAGCTGAACTTTTGTTAGCTATAAAACAATACAAAATAAATTAATAAATCAAACATAATTTAATTAACTTTGGAAACAAATATACATACTCTGTTAATTTTTTTCACCCTCTACATCCCAGTCATCTGATGCCAATTGCAGATTAACCCCTTGAATGGTAAAATCTACATTAACATACGCATTTTAAGATTATTATTAACCACATAAGTTAAGATCGATAAGAACATCGATATAAAAACAATAATAATGAAAACAAAATCATACACTGTAATTATAGACTTATAGCACATACCATCATATCCTGTTAGCCAATTTTTGGTAGTAACTAATGCATTCACATTTTTAGGTAAAAGAGAACTTCTCCATTGGCTCAAAATCCTTCCTCCCATGCTAAATGTTGACTCAGAAGCAACATAAGTAATTGGAATAGCCAATATATCTCTAGCCATTGCAGAAAGTATAGGAAAACGACCAGAATTTTGTTTCCAATACAAAAGCACATCAAGTTCCTCTGAGATATCGGAAAGTTGCTCCCCCAAATATGTGTCTATCTCACTTTGCACATTATGACGTTTGTCTTTAAATGCAAACTCCTAAAACATAATATAGTAATGTTAAAAATAACATCAGTTAATTACAGAGAGTTCAAATTAGAATTAAAATAAGTAAAAATAAAAATATATAAGGTAAAAACACAAACATACATACCGCAATTTTGTCATAATGAAATTGTTTTATGCTAGGAGGGCTGATTTCCATGTCATTTGAACTTTTCCCTCCAGCAAACTTTTTATATTCCTTGTACAGTTCCTCAAAGCGCTTCTTCACCTCCTTAACCTTCAAGCTGCCTTCCACCTCTCCATGTGTTTCAGCTAATGCAAAACTCACAAACTTCAATTTATATCGGGGATCGAAAATCATTGCAAATGCAAGAACTAAAACATAATCACTCCAATACTTCTGGAACTTTTCTAACATTGCAGCAGCTGCTTTCCTGATATCAACATCATCATTTTCAATTGCCTCCTTCAACTGACAGTGTATGATGAATGCTTTAGGAAAATACAAATTAGTTGTTGGATAAGTACTCCCCGAAAATAAGTTAGTTATCTCATTAAAAGGCTTCAACAATTGACAGATTTTCTCAATCTTCTCCCACTCATCAAAACCAACATGATACTTAGAGGCATCCCCATCCATCTCAGTAAAATAGCGATGCAACATGACCCGATATGTCAGTGCCCTATCAAGCATTTGATATGTCGAATTCCATCTTGTAGGTACATCCAACCATAATCCACGAGTATAGGAAATCTCTGAATTCTTGAACAAATCTTGAAACTTTTGGAGTCTTCCCTCTGAACCATCAATGTATTTTATGCCCTCTCTAACTTTTAGTATCGAACCCTCGATCGCTCCCAAACCAACTTTAACTATCAAATTCAATACATGAGCGGAACAACGCATATGAATATACTTCCCCTTCAATAACAAATCTTTCAATCCCCCTTCTTTCAAGTAATTCATCATCTTATCCATATTGCTTGCATTATCAACCGTCAAAGAGAAGATCTTGCTTTCAATTCCCCAATCCAAAAGAACCTTACAAATTTCAGTAGATAATTCATATCCACCATGAGGAGGAGGACAATGCTGAAAACAAAGTACCTTGCTGAGCAATTTCCAGTTTTCATCAATATATTGAGCAGTAACACACAAATAACCTCGTGCGGTACAAGCAGTCCACAAATCACATGTCAGACAGATTCTACCAGGAAGTCCTTTAAGAACACTCAAAATTTTCCCTTTCAAATCTATATGCACTTTCAAACACTCATTCTTTATTGTATTTCTGCTGATTGGTTCAGCCTTGTCATTAAGATACTTGACAAGCTTTCTAACTGATTCGTGCTCAACAAATGAAAAGCTATATCCATGCCTTATAATCACCTCAGCAAGCAATCTACGAAACACTTTTTGATCGATTTTTTTCCCCATCGGTAGACGACTTTCACATGGATTAGTTTTCAAATACTCTTGACAGCCATTCAAATGTCTCCAGAAAATTGAAGTCCCACCATAAGAATCAGCATTGTATTTAGCAACTTTACAATAGTTATAGATACCGACCTCTATTTCGTTGTCCTTGTCTTCCTCAATGGTGAAATGATTCCAAACTTTGGAAGATCTTTTTCGCTTCTTAGATCCCTCGACCTTGTTATCCTTAGGTACCTCTTCTTCATGCAGTCCTTGTCCATCTTCTAAGTTTGGCTGAGATGTAGTTGAATGACCTTCACCTACATCATGATTTATGAACGATGCATTAAGATTAAGATACAAATAAATTTACTACCTGCATAAACTAAAAAATCATAGCAATCAAATACCAAGTAGCGGAGAAGACCGATCCTGGGTGGATTCAACAGATGCATCATGCGACAACCTTCTGTTTTCAAGGGAATTCTCCATGTTTTGTAGCTGTGAAATTATCAGATTAGAATTCTCCATGTTTTGTTTGTATCCGCATTAACAGATTATTAGCTTACTTTGTGTTTGTGTGGGAACCGTGGGGTATTGTTGTTAACTTGTTAGTTACTTAGTTACTAGTTAGTGCCTTAGTGGGTGACCCATTGATCATTGTGGCCAACTAACTGGCCATCCCGATTTCCCTCCTAAAATGTAGTTAATACTTAATTGGCGCGGATGATGATTTTTTTTGTACAAGTTATGTTTTTCAGTGTTTGACCTTCACTTTTTTTTAATAACAAAAAGGTTATTTCTATATTTTAAAATAAAATAAATTTTTTTTTGGTGAACTTAAAATAAAATAATTAGTTGTTCCATTATCGGAAGATACTTATAAAAAAAATGTTTTATAAATATATTCAAATGAATTATATACTACGTATAATAAAAGAGAAGACGTCTGTGATATGTGTCGACTTCTCTTTAATTGTATTGTTTTTAACCAATTACATTTTTTCCCATTAATAAATACAATATAGCGATATATACTCAAGATAAGATATTGCTAATTTTTTTTATCCAATTCCGCTTAATTAATATAAAAATATATGCTTCAGATAAGATTTTACCCAATTTAGTTAGATAACGATATAGTTTTTAGAAGATTAATATTATTTAGAAGATATGTCTAATTTTTTTTATCCAATTCCACTTAATTAATATTTTACGGTTTTACCAAATTTGGTTAGATATCAATATATTTTAACAAAAGTTTACCCATGTTTGTAAAATATGTATATATTTTATTGGTAGTCAATTAAACATATTGATAGAAATTAATTAGTTAAATGGGTATTAATAAAAAAATATTTAAAATTAAAAAAATAAAATAATATATATAGTATAGTGGTAGGTAGAGTTAATGTTTAATTACAACTTTACAAGTTACGTACTTTATATATTTCTTTAATATCAAATGAATTAATATTACAAAAACCGCACAAAAGTACGGGTGCTTAACTAGTTACATATTAAAAGGAGCATATAATATTCAACCTATTTCCATTTCTTCAATTACGCATTGAGAATATTTATTAAAATCATCAATAACTAGTAAAAGTAGAAGATTAGGTTGTTAGTCCGTAGCCATTTGAGAAAAAGTGTTCTATGTCAATAAAACCTAACTAAATGTATATTTAAAAATAAAATCATACCATTGGGTGTTTTATGTCAATAAAAGCTAACTAAATGTATATTTGAAAATAAAATCATACCATTGGTCACTTATTCTGATCTAAAAGTATAATACTATGTGGTCTATTATTAGGTTCTTGGAATATAAAATATGTGATTTAGTTTTCAAAATGAAGTTATTTTTTTAATTTATTACGTCTTAATTAATTATCTACTGTTGTTTTCATATTATTTAATGAAAATGCATGAATGATTTCTTACCAAGAGATTATCACATTCTCTATAAAATTTTATTTTATCTCAATAGTGTTTATTGAATAGAAATTAGGCAAAACTGATAAAAAAAAAAGAATAGAAATTAGCCAAAAGCAATATATATAAAACATGGTAGCAAGTGAGGGAATTTTTAAATATCCATAAAGGCATTTCAATTATAAGCTAATGAAATTAAATATGATATAAGATCAATAAACGCATTATTATGAAATCTTAAATTCTCTTCAATCTCCATTCTCCCCTAATCCAAGCATGTGCAATTCCAAGATTGAAAATTTGAAACTTTGGCATATTCTATATTCTCAAATTTCAATCTTAGAATTGAATGATTTTGATGAGGTTGAATATCATATGTATATATATAAAAGCATACAACTTATATTAATTTCTTAATTAATTCCAAAAATATAATAAGATGAAAGAGTACAATTTCAAATCATGAGAGTGTTAATAATTTAGGATTTAAAATTTTAAGATCAGGAAGGCAAATAATTTATTCGATCATGGTCAAATCAAATACTCAAATTATAAAACTTTTGAGGAAGGGAGAAGGCTTAAAGGAAAATAATGAATGTTTACAAAAGATAAAATCATAATATCTATATACTCTTTTAAATAAGAACTTAATTTTGGTGTCATGTATCCTCTCTTCAATTATATAAAGTGTTATTTATGACAATATATTTTTACAATATCATTTCATATTATATTAATATTCTTTAAAAAAATCTAAATTTTCACCAATATTTTTCGTTTTAGAAACTTATATTAATTCCAAAAATATTATAAGATGAAAGAGTACAATTTCAAATCATGAGAGTGTTAATAATTTAGGATTTAAAATTTTAAGATCGGGAAGGAAGATAATTTATTCGATCATGGTCAAATCAAATACTCAAATTATAAAACTTTTGAGGAAGGGAGAAGGCTTAAAGGAAAATAATGAATGTTTACAAAAGATAAAATCATAATATCTATATACTCTTTTAAATAAGAACTTAATTTTGGTGTCATGTATCCTCTCTTCAATTATATAAAGTGTTATTTATGACAATATATTTTTACAATATCATTTCATATTATATTAATATTCTTTAAAAAAATCTAAATTTTCACCAATATTTTTCGTTTTAGAAAAAATACCATCTACTCTAAACCCTCGTTTATAGAAAAATAAAAAAACTTCGTTTATTATTAATATTTGCAAGTACATAAATAATATTACACATTGCATATTTAATTTTCTAAAGTGTATGAATTATATTATAAATTTTATTTTACAAGTGCATGAATACTAACATAATATGATATATTCCATATTTAATATTATAAGTGTTGTAATTAATATTAATAAAACTGCGCATCTTTTTTGATAAAAAAAATATAAAGTGCATAAATAATATTATACAAATTGTCTTTAATACTATAAATTTTATAAATAATATTAATAAAATTCATTTTTATTTGACATTAAAGAAATAAAATATTTAATAATATATAATTATTATTTTAAAGTGTATGAACAAGATTATATATTTTGTTATTAATATTTTCAAGTGCATAAATAATTATATAGTGCATATTTAATATTATCAAGCGTATAAATAATACGGAGTATTAATAACTATATTGGGGGCACCATTGGCACCAACAACAGTACAAGAGAGTTTATTTAATTCTTTTAAATATCGTGTAATTTTTATTTAACCCAATATTATAAGTGTACTTAAAAATAATACATATTGAACCGGAAGCCTGAGCCGACCCTAATTAATTTTTAAAAGCGTGTGTTAGCTCTTTGGTATTTTTGCATTTTGACTTTATCTATAAAGGAAAGCCCAATAACTCGGAAAAAAAAATGATAAAAGATTGAGAAATATATGCCCACTTTTTTTTTTCCCTGGATTTAAATACTACCGTTTTTGTTTGGGTAAATAAAGGGAGGTCATCGGGTAATTGAACCGAGGATATTCGATTACTATTATGAGATTTTTTCCGACTCGAGCTCGAGCAACCTAACATGGTTAATTACTACCGTCACCCTCTCTAGTAAATAATTGACGATCGAGCTTTAGTTTTAGTTTTTGTTTATTTTATGAAGATAAATATCTCACGATTGTACAAATGAAAAACAAAACATCTCTAGAAATGCGATTTGAAAAATATAAATAGAATATTATATATTCATTAAAAAAAGTGATTCATATTAAAAATTTGGGTATTAATTTTCAAGAAATCTATATATATTCATCCGAATAATTGATTCATTTGAAATATAATCAAACCAAAATAGACAAAGTCAAAATCTGATTAAACCAAAACTCAATTCATCAAACCGAATGAAGTTGAAATTTAGTAATTAAATCAAAACCCAATTCATCGAACCCGATCACCCCGAAATCCGATTAATCCGAAACCCGAATATGTCAATATCCGTTTCAACCCGAACCCAATCATGTGTAATTCCGATTCAATCGAAACCCAATTCCACAGATCCGATTTTGTCGAAACCCGATTAAGTTGAAACCCGATTAAGCCGAAACCCGATTTAACTTACTCACTTACTGTTCGATAATCCGATTTTATCCAATCCAATCAAAGCCCGAATTGACCCGACCCGATCCGATATAACCCGAACTTCAGTCAATCCGATATGAATTCGAGTTCGAAACAACCCGAAACCGAAATGTCCGACCGAGACCGATCCGACTTGCTACCCCACTTTAATTTCCTATTTATCATCTTTAAAAAGTAAAATTAATTTCATGCATTATTCATTTAACAAAAGAAAAAACTTCCACTCATTTGACCACACTATTTAAAGCATTAATTGACTATTATAGTCATTTTTTATTTGAAATAAAAAAAACTGGGTAAAAATTAATATAAAAATATGAGAAAAATATAATCAAAACTTTTTCATTACTATATTGGATTTTTGGTCAAAGAGATAACAATTATTAGAGAAAAATAATAATTAAAAAATATTTAAACAAATAAGAAATAATAAATATGATAAATAAAATCATATATAATCTACTATATAAACAAGAAAGTGCAATAAATAATAAATTAATTAAAGAAAAAAAGTCAAAATAGGGGAAAAATAAATAAATGATGAATAAAATGTAAAGGCCCAGAATTATGATTTCCGGGTTACGTTTCAAGGGATGAAAACCCTTGTTCGGATCTTGCAATCCAGGTACGGGTCGAGGTTTCAACTCATTTCAAAGGTCAGTAATAAAGAGGGATTTCAAACCCTAAGGTATCGTAGGGCCGTTGGGTACCCTTAACCTGTCCTAAGACTATGTCGCGGAAACCATTTCAAACGGAAGTAAAGCGGAAGTAAAGTACAGATACAAGTGCCACGGAGGAGCCGGGTCAAAACGGAGTCAAAAGTATAAATCCAAAACAACATAATCAGAGTCTAGTGAAGTCTATAACTCCAGCGCTCACTCTCCGCCGACAAAATGACCCGCGCCAATAAGCAAACAGCACCGATAGGATGAACATAAATAATTCCTAAAAAAATTGATTTGGGGCGGGATCAGATCGATGCCCACTTAACTCTGCATCCCAACCATAAGCCCACATATACGCTATACCTAACAAAGATGCTCTAATGCAGTACGAGATTCAAACACACTAGCATGCTCCTAGTTCATAATATTGTGCAGAAATACTGTAAAGGGCCCAAGACAATGCCAAGTGGCATATCCCTCTCCTACCTCCACCCCTTCCGACTGGCGGAGACTGGCCAGCTCGTGAATGCATTCATTCATAATTGGGCGGCACGCATGCCTAACCCGCTCCACAATAAAGCCCGCATGCATATCATAATATAAGGAAGTACTCGATTGACTCAGGGTACCCGATGAGGCTGGGCTACCCTATGACCCTAGCAAAGACTCTAGGACTATCACAGATACGGCCGTTCTGTTTACATACACATAGAGAAATAGAATGCTCAACGATCAATGCAACCTAGCATGGTACTACATGGCATGCTGATCATGAATGCAACACCTAGTATATCATGCACCTATAGCAGGGAATAGCTCTATTCAATCTGAGTAAGCTCCGAAGAGACTTACCTGGAGATGCAGAACAGCAAGATAACACAAGCAAGGGCCCAAATGCAAGTCCAAACCAATTCAGAAGCAATACACACCTATCATCAAGCCATTTTCATAAGCTACTGATCCATCATTCATACACACGAAATCCAAGTTCTCAACATACTTAAAACCAATCGACGGTAAAATCATTTTCCAAAACCTTTCCGATTTGATCACATCCACCAAAATCATTCTTCCTTTCCTTCTCAAAACCAACATTATCAAACCAAGACAAAATCCCGACATTTAACACTTAAACTTTAAAACCAATACCTCAAAATCATATTATAGAATTAATTCCGGCATTTTAGTTTCCAAGACAATAATTCCTTCAAGAGGGAATTCCGGGAAACTTAAAAACCCCTCTTAAATAAGTTTCCAAATAATACTTAACCAAAATGCAATACCATAGTTAAATCCTCTTTTCAATTCATATTAATAAACTAAACCCAATAAATCACCTATTAAACATCATAAAAATACATATTCCAAATAATATCACTTTCAAAATGAGCTCATAGTTTATAAAATTTCATAATTCATTTTCCCCCAAATCCGACTAATTTTGTAGTGACCATAAATCATATCACATAACCATAATATATAATATAGCCTAAAACCAATAATATACATTAACAATAACTCACAAAAGCCCAATTCTCAATTCTGAAAAGAAAGACAATGGAACAGCCCAACATCCCATTCTCATATCAACCCGGCCCAAGACGTAAAGCAGGCCCAATTCTCACGCTTACCCATCTGAGCCCAAACCAAAGAAACCCAATCCAAAGCTCACAACCCGGATCCGATACCCGAAACCTAAACCCGAATACCATATTTATAACCCGGAAAAACCCAGCCCAGCTAAAGGAAAAGGAGGATACGGATCTCAGATTCTCAACCTGCCCTCTTCCTCACAACAGGAGAACAGAGACGGAAGAAGCGGAGACGAAACCCAGGCTCTCTCTCCGGCGGCGCCTTTCCCGACTCCAACTCCCAACCATACAACCTCGGAATTCCGACCACAACCCGACCTGAAGGAAGAAAGCGACGCGAGAAAAAAAGGAGGGAGAAAGGTGGCTTACTGCGCGCAAATCCGAGGGCTTCTCCGGCTTCAGCGGCGGCGCTCCGGCCGCGATTGGCGGGGAAGGAGCTTCGTTCGATGTCTAGGAGAGGATAAGGGATAAGCAATAACGGATTTCATGAAGCTTAGAACCGAAAATGAGGAGAATCAGAATCGACCTGAGAACGGAAGGACAGGGGGAAGGGTCGCGTACGGCGCCGGCGGATTCTCCGGCAGCTCCTGGACATTCTTCGATGTTTCTGGTCGCTGCTGATACTGCTGTCGTGGGCTCCGAGGAGGTGGGGAGATGCTGCTGGGTGCGGCTCGCAGAGGAAGGAGGAGGAACGGGGACGCTAGCTGCTGCGTCGGGTGTTGCTGCTGCTCGGAGATGCCGGGGAAGGCGATGAGGAGGGGCTGCGCCCGGCGGAAATGGTGGCTCGGACCAGCGACTGAAAGGAGGAACGGAGGAGGATTGATGGTGGAGGCGCGTTGCTGTGAAAATCAGGAGGAAGGCAGGTGTTTTGTGGGTTGCAGAATCTGAACGAGAGTGAGGGAGAATGGAGAGGAGAGTTTAGGGGATGTGAGGTGCT
This sequence comes from Persicaria tinctoria, assembly GCA_037127255.1. Taxonomy (NCBI): domain Eukaryota; kingdom Viridiplantae; phylum Streptophyta; class Magnoliopsida; order Caryophyllales; family Polygonaceae; genus Persicaria; species Persicaria tinctoria. The sequence goes on along the minus strand of JBANSL010000007.1, from coordinate 48,574,011 downwards.
CATGGGCGGTGTCGGCAGTTGCTGCTTCGGCCAAAGAGGGGGTTGGAGTTGTGTATGTGCTTGGTCAAACTGAACATCAATCAGATGAAGATAAGGGAGTATTTGGCGTGGGTTCTGTTGGGCATCTGCTGCTTGTTGCTACTAGACAAAGGGAAAGGGGGGAAAGAGTTGGCAAACAGATATAGCCTATAACAAGTCTATAGAGTGGTCCCAATACCCTAAATTCAAAATACCCAAAAACAAATCTCGATCTTAACCCGACTCGATCAAGATAACGCTTTAAAAATTACGAAGATATTGACATCCCAATTATTATTATTATTATTATTTTTATTTTATTTTTCGACTTAAATCCATTTTATATTATTTGTTGAAATTTATTATTTAAAAATCCGGGCCTTTACATCATCCACCTCTAAAAACAAGTCTCGTCCCCGAGACTAAAACCAAAATAAAGTAGGGGATAAAGTTTGAAATTGATGAGTCCAAGGACCATGTCCAGAATCTTGTAATCATCTCGGTTGCGTCTTCCGGGATTCTCACAACATCCCAGTCACGGTCGTGACATCTCCAATTGGCCTTGACAAGTATGCGATAAGCGCCCCTATCACATACTCGCTTCGACCTTTCGGAAGTACCACAACTCTAAAAGTTCTATAATATCATCACTAGGTCTTAGCAAACACCCTACAGGCGCCCCCATAAAATGCATGTATCCACTTCGTGAAATATCATAGAGCTGCCCGGGTTTGAAAATTCTCTGAAAGGGATTCCACAATTAGAAAAGATTGACCTCAAAATCGTTGAAATTCTCGGTAACGTTTATCCTTTAAAACCCCAAGTAATTCATTTTCAAACCGCTCAAAATCTTCAAATAAGACATTTAACCAAGCAACTTTACACCAACACACGTAAAATCCATTCGATCAAAATTTCGTCAAAACCTTCCAAACCCAAATCAGTTTACCGCATAACAATCAATCAAATTCAGAAGCTCGGAGGTAGAATCATCCACATCTAAGGGCTAATCCCATATTCTCTTCCTAGTTTCCATGATCAAATCAATCTCCATTCAAACAAGATTCATACGCCATAACAATTGCATAACAGCTTAAACCAAACAATCTCCAACCAACACATCATACGACAAGTCTCAACCATGTACCCACACAGTGCCACAAGGTCACATCAAGCATCTCCAAATCATACTAAAGGTTATAATGTGCATCTCAACAACATATCAAAATCATAGCCACGTCTCGACATCACACCATAAATCATAAAAGGTATCTCACTATCGCATATCAACACCGCAATCATAGTAGGGTCAGTCACAACAAGAGATATCATTTAACCCACAAATTCACATAGTCATCCTATCCAATTCCTATCCAGCATTAGCATAACATTTTTATCCCATCAATCATTGGTACTTGCAAGGTTAGCCATAGCGAAATTTCATCATAAGTCAACGGAACAAAACTACTTATCGACACACCAATACCATCAAGGTCTTGATATTAAGATTCAATAAAAAGGGAAGATCATGAAGTATATCACCATCAAAATGTCAACACGCTCTCTAGAAATCATCTTAACTCATCACAATGTTATATAACGATCATTTAGTAAGTCGTATTGGGGATCAAAAGCCCTACAGGACACTACCGACACATATCGAACATGAATACAATTAATCAAGATAATGCGATTAGATTCATCCTAACATTCAAGTGTTATGCGTATGTAAAATCATGGTATAGTGTGGTGTGTGATCATGCGAGGTGCCAAGTCATACATGTATGCAAGCACGAGAGGATATCATGGAGCAATAGAGGAACACTACCGAGCGACAACATGTAAGCATGCTACGATTAACCATAACGGAAAGCAAATCAATCATCGAATTCAACATCAATTAACTTGCATGAGTAAGACATGTTATGGTAATAGAAGGAGGGAAGAACCACACTATCAGAAACCTAGTTCAAGAGAGAATCAGCAATAATGCAGGCAATATACAATTCGCACGAGTCACCACCAAGGATCCTACACGATACTAAAGGTGTAACATAACATACGATACATGCAAGCAACTAATCATTACGTCACGTAAGAAATCAATTCAATCACATTCCAACAATTTAGAAGCATGAGGAAAGTTTTACGATGTATACTACGAGTTTAAGCAACAGGGGAATATAGCTGGAGCACGGGAACATGAGTTCAAACCAACACGTACTGGGATAAAACATGAATTTATCAAGATTCATTTGCACCAACAAAATTCCAATTCAGTGCAAGTATCACACAACATTATAAATTGCAGAGTAAACAACAATAATTAACCTGGTGTATACATACAAACAAGCATGCTATTGATTCTTGTCACAAAAGGGATAATAGGCATTGACACGTTATCATCCAACATGCTAAGATGATCATCTATCAACATTCATACAAAGAGGAATTGATCACACTATCATGGACCTAATCCAGGGAAAGCAACATTCATATAGACCCATATCATGCCCTTCATGTTTCTAACCAATCAGTAGTACGATCATTACAACAGGTCAATTAGACACGCGAAACCAAACATAATCATGACAGAAAGCGAGATACAGCACGAGACCTAAACAATGTGACTAGCACGGATACGAAATGTTATACAATCACGAATTTACATGAAGGATCATCACAATAACATGTACTGGAAATTACGTATCATATAAGACATGGTGACATCAAGTTGTAGCACGTATCAAATAAGGAACTTGTTTCATCAGGGTATCAAAATTTAACGATCACACTACCATGAACCTAGTAGAGAAAAATCATGCAGATTCATTTCATGCAACTCACACATCCATTCAATCATACGATCAATAGGCCAAGTAATCATGCTATAACAACATATAATCATGGTAGAAGCCAAGACATAACACAAGACCTAAGCAAGGTACCCAATCATAGATGCAACAACATGAGTAGCTTTTTTACCAATGGGCATTCACAGGATACATGCCAAAGATTACAAAATTATGTCATGCAATTCAGAGAGAGTCACAATTACAACCGGACAGAGATCCCTAAGGGCAACCATTGACTTTTCCCAACCGACTCATCACTCCTCTTTCCCGTGGGACTTTGGTACGACTCTTTATGGTAAGGAGACACTGGTTGATCATTATAAAAATCAAGAAAGACAGCCCCAGGACACCTTACTTTTGACTCAAAATGTCATCAAGAACCACCTCCCAATACTCACTCAGACAAACTTCATACCCATACATGATTCCGACACAATGTGTTTACCACCCGTTTCCCCCATGGAAGACACTGACATCCGGGAGAGAGACTCAATAGGAGCGTCAAAGGGTCAACAAATATAGTGAGAGGGGTTGTTTCACAGAAGCTGAGTTTGACCACACAGAAACAAGGGTACTCCCACTATCCCGTTTGCACAGATTAGTCAATACACAACTCATTGTTAGGCATGCCAAATCAGATCTCTATTATAGCAAGCACTCAGCATGGAATCAGTTAATAACACCCATAACAATCTCCTTGGAAACTTCTAGACCCATCTGTAAGGAGCAAGCTAGTATTTTGCCTACCATTCCCAACTACAACCAATAGGTGTTGTCTAGCGCCTTTACTACCCACTCGTGCCCCCGTTTGGTCGGTTTTCCTCTTTTATTACAAGTCAAGTTAATTACTTAGTCCAATTTCAGTTAGGCATCTTAAGTTCATTTTGCCCCTTTAAAACACTTTCAAATCATTTGAAATTTATGGGCGGTTTTCCAAAACATACACTCGACCCTTTTGTACCCGAATTGCACAACCTCAGCTCTGATACCATCTTTGTAACGGCCCAGAATTATGATTTCCGGGTTACGTTTCAAGGGATGAAAACCCTTGTTCGGATCTTGCAATCCAGGTACGGGTCGAGGTTTCAACTCATTTCAAAGGTCAGTAATAAAGAGGGATTTCAAACCCTAAGGTATCGTAGGGCCGTTGGGTACCCTTAACCTGTCCTAAGACTATGTCGCGGAAACCATTTCAAACGGAAGTAAAGCGGAAGTAAAGTACAGATACAAGTGCCACGGCGGAGCCGGGTCAAAACGGAGTCAAAAGTATAAATCCAAAACAATATAATCAGAGTCTGGTGAAGTCTATAACTCCAGCGCTCACTCTCCGCCGACAAAATGACCCGCGCCAATAAGCAAACAGCACCGATAGGATGAACATAAATAATTCCTAAAAAAATTGATTTGGGGCGGGATCAGATCGATGCCCACTTAACTCTGCATCCCAACCATAAGCCCACATATACGCTATACCTAATAAAGATGCTCTAATGCAGTACGAGATTCAAACACACTAGCATGCTCCTAGTTCATAATATTGTGCAGAAATACTGTAAAGGGCCCAAGACAATGCCAAGTGGCATATCCCTCTCCTACCTCCACCCCTTCCGACAGGCGGAGACTGGCCAGCTCGTGAATGCATTCATTCATAATTGGGCGGCACGCATGCCTAACCCGCTCCACAATAAAGCCCGCATGCATATCATAATATAAGGAAGTACTCGATTGACTCAGGGTACCCGATGAGGCTGGGCTACCCTATGACCCTAGCAAAGACTCTAGGACTATCACAGATACGGCCGTTCTGTTTACATACACATAGAGAAATAGAATGCTCAACGATCAATGCAACCTAGCATGGTACTACATGGCATGCTGATCATGAATGCAACACCTAGTATATCATGCACCTATAGCAGGGAATAGCTCTATTCAATCTGAGTAAGCTCCGAAGAGACTTACCTGGAGATGCAGAACAGCAAGATAACACAAGCAAGGGCCCAAATGCAAGTCCAAACCAATTCAGAAGCAATACACACCTATCATCAAGCCATTTTCATAAGCTACTGATCCATCATTCATACACACGAAATCCAAGTTCTCAACATACTTAAAACCAATCGACGGTAAAATCATTTTCCAAAACCTTTCCGATTTGATCACATCCACCAAAATCATTCTTCCTTTCCTTCTCAAAACCAACATTATCAAACCAAGACAAAATCCCGACATTTAACACTTAAACTTTAAAACCAATACCTCAAAATCATATTATAGAATTAATTCCGGCATTTTAGTTTCCAAGACAATAATTCCTTCAAGAGGGAATTCCGGGAAACTTAAAAACCCCTCTTAAATAAGTTTCCAAATAATACTTAACCAAAATGCAATACCATAGTTAAATCCTCTTTTCAATTCATATTAATAAACTAAACCCAATAAATCACCTATTAAACATCATAAAAATACATATTCCAAATAATATCACTTTCAAAATGAGCTCATAGTTTATAAAATTTCATAATTCATTTTCCCCCAAATCCGACTAATTTTGTAGTGACCATAAATCATATCACATAACCATAATATATAATATAGCCTAAAACCAATAATATACATTAACAATAACTCACAAAAGCCCAATTCTCAATTCTGAAAAGAAAGACAATGGAACAGCCCAACATCCCATTCTCATATCAACCCGGCCCAAGACGTAAAGCAGGCCCAATTCTCACGCTTACCCATCTGAGCCCAAACCAAAGAAACCCAATCCAAAGCTCACAACCCGGATCCGATACCCGAAACCTAAACCCGAATACCATATTTATAACCCGGAAAAACCCAGCCCAGCTAAAGGAAAAGGAGGATACGGATCTCAGATTCTCAACCTGCCCTCTTCCTCACAACAGGAGAACAGAGACGGAAGAAGCGGAGACGAAACCCAGGCTCTCTCTCCGGCGGCGCCTTTCCCGACTCCAACTCCCAACCATACAACCTCGGAATTCCGACCACAACCCGACCTGAAGGAAGAAAGCGACGCGAGAAAAAAAGGAGGGAGAAAGGTGGCTTACTGCGCGCAAATCCGAGGGCTTCTCCGGCTTCAGCGGCGGCGCTCCGGCCGCGATTGGCGGGGAAGGAGCTTCGTTCGATGTCTAGGAGAGGATAAGGGATAAGCAATAACGGATTTCATGAAGCTTAGAACCGAAAATGAGGAGAATCAGAATCGACCTGAGAACGGAAGGACAGGGGGAAGGGTCGCGTACGGCGCCGGCGGATTCTCCGGCAGCTCCTGGACATTCTTCGATGTTTCTGGTCGCTGCTGATACTGCTGTCGTGGGCTCCGAGGAGGTGGGGAGATGCTGCTGGGTGCGGCTCGCAGAGGAAGGAGGAGGAACGGGGACGCTAGCTGCTGCGTCGGGTGTTGCTGCTGCTCGGAGATGCCGGGGAAGGCGATGAGGAGGGGCTGCGCCCGGCGGAAATGGTGGCTCGGACCAGCGACTGAAAGGAGGAACGGAGGAGGATTGATGGTGGAGGCGCGTTGCTGTGAAAATCAGGAGGAAGGCAGGTGTTTTGTGGGTTGCAGAATCTGAACGAGAGTGAGGGAGAATGGAGAGGAGAGTTTAGGGGATGTGAGGTGCTCATGGGCGGTGTCGGCAGTTGCTGCTCCGGCCAAAGAGGGGGTTGGAGTTGTGTATGTGCTTGGTCAAACTGAACATCAATCAGATGAAGATAAGGGAGTATTTGGCGTGGGTTCTGTTGGGCATCTGCTGCTTGTTGCTACTAGACAAAGGGAAAGGGGGGAAAGAGTTGGCAAACAGATATAGCCTATAACAAGTCTACAGAGTGGTCCCAATACCCTAAATTCAAAATACCCAAAAACAAATCCCGAAACCCTCTCTCGATCTTAACCCGACTCGATCAAGATAACGCTTTAAAAATTACGAAGATATTGACATCCCAATTATTATTATTATTTTTTTTTTATTTTTTTTTTCGACTTAAATCCATTTTATATTATTTGTTGAAATTTATTATTTAAAAATCCGGGCCTTTACATAAAACCTCCAAATATGAGTCTTCTTGCAACAATGGTTCATCAAAACCTAATAGGAATTAGAGAAAATTAAAAATCATATATTATTTCAACAAATAAGAAATGCAAAATAAAATATGATATAAAGTAACATCATAAAAAATGTAAAATAAAACCATGTCTAATATCATAATAGAAATAAGAAAGTGCATTGAACAATATATTAAAGCCATAAATAAATAAAAGTTGGAAGAAAAAAAGTGATGAACAAAAAGTGTCACCTAACAATATATGATTTCTCTCTCATTTGTTTGACGAACATTGAAACAATTAACCATTTTTAAGAAAAATCTAGCATTTAACCAAAGAAAAACTCCCAACCTTTGGACTAACCCACTTTAATTTCCTATTTATCATCTTTAAAAAGTAAAATTAATGTGATGCATTATTCATTTGAAAAAAAAAACTTCAACTCATTTGACTACCCTATTTAAAGCATTGTTTGAACATTATAGTCATTTTTTATTTGACATAAAAAAAGTTGGGTGGCATTAATATGAAATTATGAGACAAATATAATCAAAACTTTGTCATTATTATATTTTATTTTCGGTCAAAAAGATAACAATTATTAGGGAAAAATAATAATTAAAGAATAATTAAAAATTAAGAAATAATAAAATGATATAAAGTAACGACAAAAACAATTGAAAAATATAATCATATATAAATAATTAAGAAATTACAATAAAAAAAATTAATTAATTAAACCAAACAAATAAACAAAAATAGGGGAAAGTTTAAGTGATAGGGAAAACATAGACAGTATAGAATTTTTGTATATATAAAAATAGGAGTCTAAAACACCTTAACCATAACTCAAAACTAAAAAAGAAGAGATTCCACAAAACTAAAAATAAAGAAAATAAAAGTTCAAGTAAAGGATTGTATTACGACCACTCACCTTAGATTTTATTTATCAATATGAGCTTCTTCTTTTTCACCAATGGAACTTCTCAATATCTACTTCTTCTTTTTCACCAATAACACTATAAAAAATACAATAAACAAAAAGAAAATATTAGTATGAAAGTTGAAAACAATATCAATCAACAAACGATAGATTAGGATAATAGAAATTCAATATTATATCAAAAAATCTATTTTGACATAATATGAGAATGAAAGAAAAAGAAAGAGTTGATTTGATTGTAAAAAGATGAGGTGTGTCTTTATATAGCATAAGCATGCTTTAATTGAATTAGGAGTTTCAATTTTTTACTTATTATTTAAGGAAAATAAATTTCAAATTAAATAGGCTAAAGGTGTTACATTTTTTGTATTCAATGTTTGTTGGAGTTACTTTTTTGTGTTATTGGTTGTTTGCTCTTTATAAACTATACATGTTACATATGAAAAACTATACCATTAATATATGAGAGAAAAGAAATTTAATCAAATTAAAATATAATATTTTGTATGATTAACATCATAATATATTCTATAAAGAATGGGCACAAAGATAATATTTTGAAATTCGTTGAAAATAAATAGTAACAAAAATATTATGATGATGGTATAATAAATTATCCCATCCACACATTCGTATAGTATAAACTATATATGATAAATTTTTATTAAAAAAACTCAATTTTTTTTAAACATTACATATAAACAAAAAAATATATAATGTTCTCCACATTTTGAATGTGAGACAAAAATATTATAGCAAGGTACCTAGTGATTACACAATATTTTATAGCAAGATTGTGAGATTAAATTCAACATTTAATCCCACCATACGGATAACCGGTTAAGCGGATAACCGAAAACACAATTATAACATTTATGATGGGCTAAACACAACTTTTACTAGATATATATATATTATAGATAACAAAAGGGGAGGCTCACATCCACATCGGCCTTCTTCATCTTCCCGAATTCAAAAAAGGAAGTCCCACTTGGCGCCGCTCGATCTGAACTCGGCGACGCTGGTTCGGCTCGCCCGCAGCGCTCCTCAACTCCGGCCAGCTCCTTGCGCTCCTGCCTCCTCTCTCTGTGTCGTTGCTTCAGGCTTTCGCTCCCGTCGTCCCTCACAGTCCCGCACTCGCTCTCCTTGCTCACGGTCGCCTCGCCGCCCTCGAGCTCCCCGGAGCTCTCGGGCTCCCCCGAATTCCCGCACTCAGCTCTCGCTCACCCCCGACTAATCTAAGCATCGAAAGGAAGAATGGAATTGAACGAGAAAGAAAAGAAGGCTCAGGAGCTCACCGACATGTTCGCAACTTCGGAGTGCTCGATCGGAGTTCTGGGTGTTGTCGGAGGCTCTCGATGGATCGTCAGACCTGCATCGGACATGGGTGAGTGTGATGGTGAAGTCCGAGAACGATTCCGATCGAAAACGAAGGAGAACGTCTTACCGAACGGAGTTCGTGCTTGAACAGGGGTGGTGATGGACGTCGGCGATTCGGGTTGCTTCCGGTGGCTCGCGGCGGCACTGGCGGCTCATGGGTGGCACTGGGCGGCTCCGGATACTGTTGGTAGCTTCGAGTGGGTGTTGAAAGGTTGTCGATGGTCCTTGGGTGGAAGGAGAACGAAGAAGGAAGAGGATGACGTAGGTGGCGTAGGAGGATGCGGCAATGGAAGAGGAGTTATGGTGGTGGCGACAATGGTGATGGAGAGGAAGGGGGAAACTAGATGGAATAAATGAAATGAAAGAGGGGGAGGCAGTGGCGGATCTGTGGGGGGCTTGGGTTGGCTGGAGGGGTGTGCAGAAAAACCCAAAATCGAAAACACGACACAAAAAAACCCGAAACCGAAAAAACACGACACAATAATGACACAAACCGAGAAAACACGGCTCTAAACGGTTCGTGTTCGGATCGGGCAAAGCCCCTTATCGGGCACCCGACACGAACCGTTTATATTTTTTTAATTTTTTATCTATAATAATATAGCACTAGTATTATATTATCCCCAATGAAACATATTGTTTAAACGGCTCACTGGTTAAGAACTAGAGGGGTTTTACAAATGGAGTACAAAGACTCGGGATCGATCCCATTCCGACCCATTTTTACATTTTTACGTTTTAGATTACAAAGGGGAGTACATCTGTTGGATTTTTTTTTTACCCTTTCTTCCACAATTCCACTTTCTTTTAAAACCCTAAAGGCCCTAAAGAATAAAGGATTGAAGGCGGCGATCCTCTCCCTCGCTCTCTCAATCCCGTCGGCGACTGCTCCTTCACTCTCTCAATCCAATCGATTCTCCAGATCCGGCTCTCAATCCCAAAGGCGGTGAGCGGTGACTCCTCTCTCTCTCAATCCCAAACGGAAGGTGGCGACTCCTCTCTCTCTCAATCCCATCGAATTTCAATCCCGTCGGCGACTGCTCGGACTGCTCCTTCACTCTCTCAATCTAATCGATTCTCCCGATCCGGCTCTCAATCCCAAAGGCGGTGAGCCGATGACTCCTCTCTCTCTCTCAATCCCAAATTGAAGGCTCTCTCAATCCCATTGAATCTCCAGATCCGACTCTCAATCCCGTCGAAATCTCTAGATCTGGAGGGAGATGGGAATTACCTCTCGAGCGACACATCTAAGCATGTGGTAAGTATTACCTCTCGAGCGACACATTCAAGCATCTGGAGGGAGATGGGAACCAACTGTGTGTCTGTTTTTTTTTTTTTTTGGCTATTTCTTACTGTTGGTTCGTGTCGGGTACCCGGCTACCCGACACGGAACCGAAAAGCTTAACCGTGTCGGGTACCCGGGGTAAGACGGTTTGGATACGGGTCGGCCATTTGAGGCTTAACGGTTTCAGGTATCCGACACGATTATCCGGTTCGTGTCGGGTACCCGGATATGCACACCCCTAGTTGGCTGAAGCCCCCCTAAAAATAAGGTATATCTGTGTTTGTTTTTGTAATAAATATAATTTAAGTTAGTATTAAATCTGAAAGATTACTTGGCTCAATGGCTGGGTGCGCGGAAGGACTTTATGGGCGTGTTTGGCAACGGGATGAGGTAAGTGGATGGAGATGGATTTTTGGGGGTGGAAGGGATGGAGATGGAATCTCGGGGTGGACGGGGTGGTGTTTTGAAGTCAGTTTAATCCCATTTGTGTTTGGTTGTATTTTGATTGTTAGGAGGATGGAGAAGTGAACAAAGTTCAAATTGCCCCTACTAACCCACATAAGATGTTGAAAATGCCCCCAATACCCCAAAATGATTTATTCATCTTCTTCAATCGTCTCTGAAGCGTCGGGGTGGCGGGAGGTTTGCGGTAGGAGCTCAAAGCCGGTGGAGCCGAGCGTCGGGGTGCCGACATTGGCAAGGATTCCGGGCCACACTGTGGAGTCGCATTTGTTGACGAATGTGAATACCGCCCCTGGAAAAAAAAACCCTAATTGTGAGGACGGAGAAATATTGTATACCAAATTGAAAGATGAAATTAGGGGTTTACGCAAACCTTTGGAAAAGGGAACGGTAAATGCGAGACTAAGGAGAGTGTAGCGAAACCAAATTGAAGGATCCATTATTTGTTTCACTCCTCCTTGCCTGCTTGTGTTCTTTTTGGATGGATGATTTGTTGTTGGATTGGATTATTGAGGAATTTAGTACCGGCGCCGGTGGCCCCAGAGCACGGGAGAGGCGCATCAACGACGGCGACGGAGAAATGTCGAGGCCATGGGCAGCGGCGTCGGTGGTGGGCGGCGGCGTTGGTGGTCGGTGGTTGTGGTGGTCGGCCGGCAAGGGCATCGGCGGTGGTGGGCGGGGGTGTCGGCGGTGGGAGGTGGCGTCAGTGGCAGTAGGGGTAGGAAAGAGGGAGGAAGAAGGTTGAAGATGGGGGCAAATTTGGGAGATTTCTATCCTCATCCCCTAAATCCTCCTTTTTCTGAGTTCCCTTCCCATCCCATTTTTTGGTGTTTCATTTCCATCCCCGCCCCCTTCCATCTACCTCCATCCCGTCGCCAAACACGCAGGCACGAAACCCAATGCCCACCCCCATCCCATTCCACCCACTCTCATCCCCAGCCAAACAAGCCCTATATGAGAGCGTAAGAACGCAGGTTCGAATCCCTTCCCTCATTCTTTAATTTTGAATCTGTTTTTTTTTTTTCCAAAACACCGAAACCCCACATTTTCTTTAGGCAATGGACAGACTACTTTCAAAGTAGCAAACAACAAATTAACGGCGCTGAGAAAATCCGATTCGCCTCCGGCCGCTACCACGAGCTCCACCTCCGGCTGACCCGGCACCAGCGCACCGCAAGCAGCCGACCTCCACTCCACCATGCCCCTCGGCAGTCGGCGAACTCCCTGCAGTCCGCGCCGTCTCCTGAAGCCGCTAACCTCTTCCCGACCTCTTCTTCTTCTAGACCTTCAACCTTGGTTTCAAGGTTAGTTTTGTTCCTCTGCTTTTTAATTTGATTATTTTTAAGTTTAATTAGTTGAGATTTGAATCAATTTATATTATAATTTGTGCATTTGAGAATTAAATTTGGAGAAATTTCGATTAGGGTTTGTACTTTTGATAATAAATTTCGACAAATAGTGATTAGAACTTGTGGTTTTGATAAATAAATTTGTTGTTTTTTTATTTCGAATTGTGGTTGTGAGAAATAAATATGTGAATGTGTGATTTGAAATTGTGGTTTGTGATTATGGTTTTAAGAAATAAATTTATGAATTTGTGGTTTGTAATTTGGAATTATTGTTTGTGGTTGTGGTTTGGACTTTGGAATTATGATCTTGGCTTGGTAATTAAACACAAGTTGTAGGATTCAACTGGAATTGGGTTTTGTTTGTTGATAGGAGCAAGAAGCAACAAAACATTACATATTTTGGAATGACAATCAAACTCATTCGGACACAAACAATAATTGTTAGCACATAGTGTGTTTCACTCCCTTCTTGTATTGTGTCGTTTTTCCTACAAGAAACACATAACATTACATATGTTGGTGAAAGTGATGGTGATGATGGTGATGTGAATGAAGAATGACGGGGAGAGGTAGTAGATTTGAAGGGGTATGGTGAGGTGATGGAGGGGGTGAGGATGAGTGTTGAATTGGATAATTAATACCCGAATCTAAATCCCGAATACGCGAATTTTGAATCTCGCAATTAGTTCTCAAATGTTAGTTTTTCCGACTCTCGCTTTCTCGATCAATTAGATTTTTTTAAATTGAAAAGGATATCTTCATTCGATAATTATTTTAAATTTTCGAGGGTGAAATGACGGAAATCGCTCATCAATTTTTATATTCCGGTCGGAATCCGCTAAACGAGTTTTAAATCCGATTTAAATTCATTTTTAATTCCCTTTTTCCAAAAAATTGGGATTTAAAATTCCGAGCCTTTACAATTTCAATATAAAGAAGTAAATACAAGGAAACAGACCACCTGTTATGGTTCTGTGCTTCTCTATCTTAATAGTTCGATCACCCATCGGATAAGGTCTCACAAAGGCATCACTGCTCCAGCCAAAGAAAGGATAAACTGACACCCGGAGTTTCAATTGGACCCGAAAGCCGGATCCACAAGCTAATGAATAACCTTGGACATGACGAAGACACACTAGTTTGTAGGAAGAAGACGCTAGCCGCCCACGACCAGAATCCAGACGAGAGGCACACTTTTGGGTTTTGGCTTAATCCTTATTACGAAATGTACTTTGGTTTAGCAACAAAATCCAAAACCTTAGAGTATTACAGAAGAGGTAAGAACGAGGATTAGCAAAGGAAAGTACTCGGGAGCGACTTCAGATGAATTTAACCACGACATGTAACTGATTGAGGTCGTAGATCTGGAGAGAGCGGTCCAGTGGGAGGATGAGCGGGACTGCGGGAACTCCGGGGAGGCGCGAGACGGGCGAGGGAAGAGAAGGTGGTCTGAGATTCTGAGCTCAAATTTGGGCTCTTCAATGGCAGAAAAAGACCGAGATGGAGAGAGAGCGAACAGTAGAGGGAGAATAAATGGGGTGAAGGGGAGGACGCCATGGGAGCTTCAAGCTTTCGGATCTGAGTTTGAGAGGTGTGTGAACGGGAGAAGGCGGCGAGGCGGTGGTGGTGAGCGATGAGGAGATGGACGAATAGCGGAGGGTGCGTTAGGGTTTTAAGATCTGAAATGAGCGGGGTGGAGAGATGGGGGGTAGGTTATACGGATTTTCTTTCTTCTTCTTTTTTATTTATTTTTAAATTACATGTTTAGCCACGGGAACCCTATTGCCGTGGAAAAAAAGGCATCATTAGCAACGGCAACCCTTGTAGAAGCTACCATTGGTGGCAAAAGGGTACAAATTGCCACGGGAAACCCCTGTTGAAGCTAAGTAGCGTGGCTAATTTTTATTTTTTTTTGTAGTGACCATGCAATCTTATCGTGCTTATTTTTCTTCCTTGGGTGTTTGAGTTTTCATGTTTGTAGGGGGGAATCCTAATCTAGACTACACTCAAAGCGAGACGTTTTACTCTAATTTTCCCCATGAGTTTTAATAATGCATAATGAAATGTCTCTATGAGGGATAGAGACTTGCCTAAACACATGTTGGTTACGAATATACCAAGCCGTCCACCAAGAAAAAGCAAGCTCCACCTTAGCCACAATGGTAAGGTTGTTTCCAATGAAGGAGATGGCATGTTTTATATCTCATGATTGATTAATAATACAGGATATTATTGAGTTTATGTGTATAGGGAGACGAAAGAGAGAGCGCACATATTGACATTCTAACAAGAGGTGAACATCATCTTCTACCACGCAGTTGCACAAGCTACGGTGGAAGGTACAGAAACACCACGTTGGACAAGCCTAGCGGCAGTTGGGAAACCATCTTGGCAAACTTTCCATAGAAAATTTTTGACCTTAGGCGGAATATCCAATTTCGAGATCCACGCGTTATTGTTAAAGTTTAGAAAGGATTGAGACGTAATTAGTTTGTATGCACTCGAAGTGGTGACCCAACCCACTCTTTCAGGCCACCAGTCTAACTGATCCTCAAAGGGAGAAACGGGAAGGGAAATGTCCCGGATTTCCACGACTATGTCATTATGTAACACATCATTAAGTTTTTTCATCCACCATCTACCACCCAAAATGTAATCACTTACAGTTTCCTCTATGTTATTAATTAGAAGGCAATTCTCCCTAGACTGTAGGGAGGATGTTGTAATCCAATTATCCGTCCAAAATTTGATAGAAGTTCCATTTCCAGCCGACCAAATTAGCCCAAACTTAAATTTATCAATGAGTGTTGTTAGTTTGGCCCATTGTCATGAGGAGTCTCCTCTTTTTTTGTATTCAAGGATCTTAGCTGAGCAAAGATACTTGTGTTTAATTAGTGTAACCCAGACATTATCTGGCTCAACCATTATTTTACATAGTAATTTCATTTGAAGGGCTTCATTCATCTCTTTTGATTTCCTAAGCCTTATTCCCCTACATTTTTTCGGTTTGCAAATCCTATCCCGGCTAATACGCGGACGATGTTAAAGATCTTAATTCCAGAAGAACGTTTTGTTTATCTGGTCAAGTTCTTTATGTATCGATGAGGGTAGCAGAAAGTTTTGCATTGTATACAATGGTTTGGCTAATAAGTTTGTATTAATTATGATTGCACGTCTCTATTGTCATAAAGCATTAACTAGTCATTTACTTATCTGTTCCTTAGATTTACAGATGATGTCTTCAAAAGTATGTTTGTTTACTCTACCAATGATAATCAGGCAGCCGAGGTATTTTTTTAAAGAAGTTTTTGTTTGTATTATTTAGACGATTGCTAAGTTCCGAGATCCAGGAGTTCGAAATGCCTTTAGTAGCTTGGAAGCTAGATTTATGATAATTAAATTTTTGTCCAGATGTATGTATGAATTATTGTTCTAACTTTCCATCCCTCATCGACAATACCTCTTATGTAAATAAAGATGTCATTGGCAAAACATAGGAGGGGGACCCGAGGGTCGTTCCTACCGAAGGTAAATCCAATTGGACTATTATCCAAATTCGTTTCTGCAAAAAGTTTTCGAGCGAGGATTTCTGCTCCTGAGATAAACAATAATGGGGATAGAGGATCCCCTTGGCGAAGACACCAAGAGGGGAAGAACATATATGTAGGGACGTTGTTGACTAGCACCGAGAAGGATATTATCGTTACGCATTCCATAACCCAATAGATGAAAGTAGGGTGGAACCCGAATTTGTCTAAAATGTTTTTTGTGAAGTTCCAATCTACTGTATCGTACGCTTTCTCCATGTCTAATTTTATTGTCAACCATCCCTCACAACCCTTACACGATCTGAAGGAGTGGGAGATTACGTGAGATATAAGAACATTATCTTGAATAGCCCTGTCTGACACAAAATCACCCTGTAATGGGTAAATTAGTTTACCATAATTGTTTTAATTCTTTCTGTCAGAGTTTTTGAAATGATTTTGTATAGAGTATAGACTGTTTGGGCGGTAGTAACAGGTAGTAGTAGTAGTAGGGTTATCCCTCTTTGGTAGTAGAGAAATGAATATGTGGTTTATTTGCTTAAGAAATTTTCAAGAGTGGACCTTTTACAACTCTAATGATAGAGACACCTAAAATATCCCAATATTTCTTATAGAATTCGGTTGTAAATCCATCAAGACATGGGGATTTATTATTACCCAATCTAAACACTGCAAATTTTTATTTCATTGTTAGAAGGATGTCGAATGAGGAATTCATTTTGAGTTGTAGTAATAGAGGGCTGGATTAGATTACGCATTTTGTTAAGAAGTCTATCATCAATATACTCTTTTTGAATCTTTTTTCAAAATCATTTTTAATTTCGTTCCTGACATTTCTCTCTCCTACTATTAAGGTACCTTCAGTAGTAGTTATGTTGCGAATTTGTTTCCTATGTCTTCTCCCAGAGGCTACACGATGGAAATATGATGTGTTGGAGTTTGAGAACTTGAGGTACTTTGTTTTGATCCTTTGGTTTCGGAATGTTTTTTGGAATATGAGTAGTTTTTTTCCTTAGAAGACAATTTTATTTACTATTGGTTCATAGCGTGTTATTTAATGATTTTGACGATTGAATTTCAAACAATTTATTCTTCACCTCTTGCAACTGACGAAATATGTTTCTAAAGGAGTACTTATTCCATACTTTAACTTTTTGCTTAAGAATTTTTATTTGAAAATTAGTTGAAACATAGCTAAACATGGGCATGTTGCTCTCCAAGATTGTTTGACGATGTTACAAAAGTCATTTCGTTGAAGCCATGTGTTCTCAAACTTGAATGGTGGTTCTTTGAAAGTTTCACTACTCTCGAGTGTTATCTGAAGTATATAGTTGAGAAAGCCCCATTTTTAGTGATGAGGTTGGGGAATTTGTGAAGGATTTGGTGATGAAAAGCACTTGGTCCAATTTTTCATGAATGTTATTCTCACCATCAGGTTCCTTCTCTAGGTGAAAGGATTCCCAAAAGTAGGGATATCCATGAGTGAACAATTATTTGTGAGTTGAAAGAGTCGTGTGAACCGTGAGGGACGGGAGATAGCCCCACATAAAATTTCATTTAAATCTCCCATAACAATGCATGGAATAAATGAATCATTCACAATTGTTGTTAATGTTTCCCAGAACGAATCTTTCTCATAAGGAATTGAAGGAGCATAAACAAATAGGAGGAGAATCTTGAACCTTTCATTTACATTTTCACATCACAATCCAATGATCCGTGGTAAGTGAAACTTTATAGGAATGATTTCATTTGACAACTGGTGGGTTTTCCAAAGTATGCCAAGATCACCCGATCATCCAATTGCATGCGACCTGATAGCTTCATCGAAGCCTGG
The DNA here is from genome assembly GCA_037127255.1 of Persicaria tinctoria. NCBI lineage: Eukaryota > Viridiplantae > Streptophyta > Magnoliopsida > Caryophyllales > Polygonaceae > Persicaria > Persicaria tinctoria. The sequence goes on along the minus strand of JBANSL010000007.1, from coordinate 48,556,271 downwards.
ATACTTTCAAAGTTTGTCTTCAGGAATGGCTTCAAATGTAGTCTCCGCTAGTGCCAAGATTTGTATATGTTCTTTTTTCACCAAGTATTAACTTCAATCCAAAAAGTTTTTTTTTCGTATACCTCTACAGTTCCAATAACGGATTTTCATATACAACTATCAGTGATATGTGGAGGAGGATATGATTGAAGATCCTAATACCAAAAAGCAATTAAACTATGTATTTGAAAATATTTAAATTATATTGACATTTGTGTGAGCCAGACCCTATACAACTCCAACGAAGATCATTGAGGTTCGAATCATCAGAAAGAACACATCTTGACACCAAGTATTTCACACTAATTTCATAGCCTAAGTGTAAGACCCGGGGTCTTAAGATGCGCCAGCCTATGCCGTCTAGCCATCTCAGGTCTGTTGTCCTCACTTGGAGCCTGAAAAAAGAAGAGCTCTTGTGACATGAGTAGGGCTTGAATCACTTATAAATTACTCCCAACATCCTTATGATATCCGATGTATGATGGGGTGTTACAATCTCCCCCACTTAAAGCATTGGCGACCCCGTCAGGCCCAAGGGACTGCCCTCCAGGAGGAGCGTACCCGAGCATACTCTCAGTGCACCTCCGATTCGGAGTCGCCTCTGATACCATCTGTAAGACCTAGGGTCTTAAGAGGCCCCAACCTAGCCATCCTAGGTCCATTGTCCTCACTTGGAGCCTGAAAAGGAAGAGCTCTTGTGACATGAGTAGGACTTGAATCACTTATAAATCACTCCTAACATCCTTATGATATCTGATGTGGGATGGGGTGTTACACTAAGACCAACATATAATATAGATCCAAGTGTTAGGCACCACTCTTTTACTCAAACAAAAACAAGAGGCAATTTCGATTGTAGATGGTATAAGCACTAAACAGATGGTTTGTTTGGCGACGATTTTTGGGCCCTCGAAAGAGGGTATATGTGACTAGAAGTCACTGCTTGAGATGATGTACATAGTCTTAGTATTTTCCATTCGGATACTATGTTCACAGAATACATTTGGCCGACAAAGGATGACAATTTACAAGTAATGAACATATAATTTGCTTTTTTTTAGCAATATAAGTCATAATGTATATTTCATCCTTCAATATACTGCTCGAATGGTCACACATAACCTTAATAACCACCTGATCACAATCAGATGAATTCACAATCCAATCATCAAAAGTGATTAGGCGATTACAACTAAATAAACAACACTTATACACAATACAATTTAAACTACCATAGATCATGATAAGCCACCAAATGGAGTATTTCCAAGAGAACAGATGATCCAAAAGAGACCAGAGCACATGTTATCGACTATTCTTTAGCACCCTTTCCGGAGGTGAGCGAAGATATGAAATTAGCCCCTAGCTTTGATCAAACCCCAAGAAGAGGGCGTGATTTTTTACCAAGCACAACAGATAAGACACCCCATATTTTAGAATAAAGTATGACATAAAAGGCCAAATAAACCAAAGAAGAATCATCAAACCCAAATGAGCAAAACAGATCTAATCAAAAGATATATTTTTCTCACAAATGATATCATTGTTTAAATTTGCAGTAGAAAAGGCCAGTGAAGGCATTTCCACAACAAATCGTTGATCATGTCAATCCCTTACACAATATACAAATTCCCAAAGTTTTAGCAGTTTGGCAGTACCAACCCTTCTAAGCAACTAGTATGATGATAAATGTTGTCACTCCCTTAACCCTAATCCTCTTAGGAACCGATATTTAACCAATTAGTAGCATTATCCTGCACAACCAATTGATGCTTCCAAAGGACCAATTACTTGTGCTTGCTACCATGGAAGAGGCTGATTTGCTAGTTAGGGTACATTATAAATATTATAATTGACAGGATTAACAATCATTTTACGCCCGTCAGGAAGCCATAAAAATCTCAAACTCCCTGGTACGCATCTTCTTCCTTTTTCTAAAATCCATCCCTACATTACTTTTTTCTACCCTCCTCACCATATTCATCTGCCCACACCCACTACCAGTCGACACTGACCATGGACATCAGAATACACAGGTTGAAGAGAAGAAAGGGACGAGGATTAAAGGGGTTTAGGAGAGCGGAGTAAGACTCCGCTACCATGGAAATGAGAGGTATATAGCAAGAATCGGGAGAACAATGGAGAATCAATTTTTTTTTTTTCTATTTTTCTCCTTTTTTCTCTCTTCTTGACTTTTACCTCTTGTATTCAATGCAAGATAGGTTGAAATTATTTATAGAGCATTTGGTTAAGTGTTCTACAATATTCACCCCAAGCTCTATCTCTTATACTCGATCTCTTGCAATCTCCAATAATTCGCCATCCAAAAAACCAATCAACACAACATCCAAACAAATTAAGCCCTAACACCAAACACAAACCTGAAACCCTAGGCGCAAAGCCTTGGGGCCTATGTAACCCTAGGTGCCCGCCCAGCCTTGTCCGAATAGCTGCATCACAGTGCCATTGTATTCGAGCATCCATGTTGCGCAGACCAAGAGTTGTGTTTAGAGTGTCTGAGCACTTTACCTTTAACACCAGCGTGACTCCAGTACTTGTCCGAACAACAATAGTTAACGTCGAGCATCTATGAGCATCATTGTGAATTGGTCGAACATATGTGAGTGAATTTCAAGCATCATGATGAGCTTAGTTGAGTTAGCCTACCAAATTGGTTTGACGATTTGTCGTGGGCAAGGTCCTTTCTTTATTGGCTTCGCTTTTGTGAACCCTATTTGGCTTAACTTGGGTTGATCTGTGTAGTTCACTCCTTGGGCACCCTTTCGACATGGTTGGTCTCGATTCACGCCCACATGTGAAGGATCTAGATTAGCAACACATCAATTGTTTGTCCACTTTGCCACTTGATCCTCCTACCTACTTTGTCAGGGTGGTTTGTGCGCTTCGAAGTGTTGATCCTCCTTGAAGTTGGTAGTTGTGGACCTTGTGGTCGCTTGGTCTTCTATTGCGGTTGGTGCTAGTTGTCTCATTCATCGGTTTATTTGGCTCCCAATTTTCAAGGTTCTTAGTGTCAGTTCATTTGACTCCCAGATTTTCAGGTTCTCTGTTTTTGCCAAATTTAGTTGGCTGAGATTTTGAAATAATGAAATGTTACAAAACCCAAAAAAATACTCCCTTTTTAACTAAAATTTGTCGTTTACTATTCATCCACGTTTTTTTTAAACGATAAAAACTATATAAAATATTAATATTTTTTTTACATTTGTTTTCATACTTAACTTTAATAAGTTTGAAACTATTTTAAAAAATTATTTAAAAGGTTAATATTTTATACTCCCTCGGTTCAACAAAACTTGACGTTTTACTATTCATGCACGCTTTTTTAGGAGCTAAAAACTATATAAAATATTTACTTTTTAAATAATTTTTTTTAACAATTTCGTAGTTATTATTGATAAGTACAAACTTGTTAAAAAAAATTTTAAAAAAATGAATATTTTATATAGTTTTTATCATTCTAAAAAAGCTTGCGTGAATAGTAAACGACAAGTTTTGTTGAACGGAGGGAGTATAGTTTTTTTAACACCTAAAAAACATACGTAAATAGTAAAACGTCAAGTTCTAAGTAACCATTGAAGTATTTTTATAAAACCATATCAACCAAAGCTTGTATACGGAAGCCAATTTTTTTTTTTAGAAGCAAGATAAGAATTCGGTTCTCTAGACAAGCCTAGAGAAACCGAGAGACCGAACAAGTCGGTAGATGGACTAACCATCATGCACAACCAAAACAACATACAGAAGCAAATGACATAAAGAAATAACACGACGCAAATGACAAAATTAAAAGCAGAAATAAAAGTACAAGTCATCCTACACCGAAACTACAAGCTAGCAGAACAATCAAACCGATCGGCTAAAGGGAAGACGCACACAGAGAACTCTGGAGAACCTAGCGAACATATCAGATTATGGACTCCAACAGAGCCTTCAGATATCGATCGCACTTCCATGACGTCTTCGAACATAGCAAATCGACCACCATTCACATGAAGCCTGCAGGACAACAAGAACAACACTGCACACCAATCTGCAAGCCTAAATCCTAACCAAACCATTGCCCAATCAAACCCAAAAACCCATCTTAAACCCCTCAAGGACGATAACAAAGATCGTAATAGGCTGCCCAAAGCAAGCCAAAATAGAGATAGGCAAGATGAGCAAAAGGTGAAAGATTAAAACAACAATCAAAAGGAAAGGACACATGGCAGAAGGATTGGAAATTGTAATTTTATTTTCATATATCTAGAGGATAATAAAGAAGGGTATCACCCATGGCCAACGCTTTAGCAGAGTCCGGAGTGTGGCGACGGAGGCTGGTGTGTGTGGCGGTGGTGAACCGAGGATGTCTGGCAGAACCGAGGGTGTTGGTGACGGCGAGGATGTTGGGTGGCGGTGGGCAGCCGGGGAGACCGGTGAAACAGGGGAAGAGGACGACGAGCGTGGGAGCAAACCAGTGAAGGTGATGTCGGGTGGAGTCGGCAATACCTAGGTCGAGTTGGAGGCCCGTTGAGCAGCGGTGGGGGTCGGGGTCGGAGCTGAGCCGGGGTTGGTGGGGAGGCGGGATCCGGAATCCGGGAGAATGGAAGGGGGAGGATGAAATTGGTGGCGACGGCTGCAGGAGACCGAGAGTGGAGAAGCTCTCTAGGTTTCCTGATCCTAAAGCGCTCCTGGTTGGAGATGGAGGTTTGTGCTGGTTGCAAGCGATGGTTGAAGGTCCGGCATGAAGCTTTTGGCCATGGTTGCTGGTGGCGGCGTGGGGCAACTAGGGTTTGGAAGAGAGGGTTTTTTCAAGGAGTTGGAGTTGGAGATTGGGCAAAGTCTCCAACTCTCCATTACCTTAGATAAATGAAACTAAAGTACAATAGACTTGTTACCTTCCTTTCTCACCTGAGTTTTGATCCCATCCATGTACACACTATTCGTATATTAGAAAATAATTAAACCCTCAAAAACATTTAAAAAAAATCAAAATAATATCAAATCTCAATAATTAATTTATTCATATGATCCAAATTTTGTGAATTTCACCAGGAAACTATTTATCACGGATTTCATTCATTGGCCCCACAAAACTAAGACTATGTTTGATAATAGTAATAGTTTTTCAGAATTTTGTTTATAATATTATATAGTATTAAATGAGGTAAAAACTAACATGATATTTTAATTAATTTTTTACTTTGGATTTTAAACATTTATTCAGCCTAATATTTTCAGTGTTTTTCATTCACAAATTGTCAAATTTATTATATTTCTCCCATCGATTAGTATATAGAGTATTGACTATTCTATTTGTAACAAGTTTATAATTACAATTTCATTTAATACTAAATCCGTTCAGAAATATATATTATTTAACTTTTTGACACATTTTTTTAATTAATTAATGAGCTAACAAGTATAGAAAATATTAAAGTTTTTATGAATGTTTTTTATATTTATTAATAATAAGTATTAAATTATATTAAAATTTTAATTAAAAAATAAACATTTTATATACTCTTAATTCCTTAAAAAAAATGTTTAGTATTCCCACCAAATTAACCCGGTTCTCACGGTTTTCAAAGGCCCTCACGTCCTCTATCTACATAGAGAAGGTCAAGTCAAAGTTCAGCTTTACAAGTAACCATATATCTCAGCTTCCCTTCCATTTCACATTCATTAGTTTGATACCACAAAGTCTCTTATTTCCTCACAAATTAAAAGAAGAAAAAAGAAATTAATGAGTTGTATCATTCCATCTCCTTGACCACCGAGAAGCTCGATCAACACCGTACCTCTATGATGATGGGCGACGAGATCGTGTCGAGAGCTCTTAATAGCCTCGGAAAAGGCTTCGACTTGACCTCTGATTTCCGGTTGAAGTTCTGCAAAGGCGATACCCGGTTGGTCCTCATCAACGAGGATCATAAGGGTCGGCTTCTGGTCCCGGGTTTTGGCCACTTGGACAATGTCTCCACTGATATCAAATGCGATAAGGGAGATCGTAGTCGGTACCAATCCGACATTCTTGAGTTCAATCAGGTCCCTTCCTTTCCTTTCCTTGAGCATTAATTTGATCTCTCTCTTCTCTTCTGTTGTCTTGATACATTATACATAGACAGTTAGTTTCCCTGTTTTGGTCAACTTGGTTACGGTTGTGGTTGTGGTTGCAGATGTCGGAGTTTATCAACCAAAAATGTTCAGTGACGGGGAAAATTCCGTCTGGATTGTTCCATTCGTTGTTTAAGTTGGAGAGCAGCTCGTGGGCAACGGAGGCGGCTAACATCAAGTACTTAGGACTCGATTGTTACACCATAGTGCTTTTCGACATCCACATTGACCGGTACCCTCTTCTCCTCGCGCCAGAGGTTTCGAGTGCTGTCCCTTCTACCTGGGATCCTTGTGCTCTTGCTAGGTACGTACTTGCTCCTTCTCTGCATTTCATTTATAATTACATATTATTTGATGATTACTTTTTTTTTATTCTGGAATTACTACATTTTCTAGTATCCCTTTAAAAACTACATTACATATTTTGAAGACTTTTTTTTTAATAGAAAAAAAAAACAAGTAAATGATAATACATCTTCAGAGATTGAGATTCTAGCTTGTATGATTGTTAATTTGGTTGGTGGATGATTTGACCAAATTGTAGTGTACAGCAGAAAAACAGTTATTCCTTCCAAATCCCTTTGCAAAAACAAATGCCCTCTGTCACATTCTTTACCCTGAATAGGCTGAATGTCTAATACGGAGTAATAGTGTAATACTACTACCTTGAAAAAGATACGTCTAAAATTCAAGTGTACTTTCATTAATTACTCTGCAAACACTACTCCATTGTCATACAAAAGGCAAACACACGAGTTTCATAATGGCAAATCATCTCTAAAAAATTAATTTATACAGGGTAAATAATTCTGGACTTATTTAGAAATCATTTGTATTTTTGAGATCTAATCATTTTTATAATTTAAAAATAAAATTTATTTTAATTTACTTCAACCTGCTTATATGCACAACATTTGACGAAAAAAAAACATAAAGCAAAATTAGGATCAATTACAGAGTAACTTAAAAATCATTTGTTATATTTTAATACAAAAGTTGGTTGTAATCTTGGTCATGACTCATGAGTTTCAAAAAGAATATTATATATCCCTAAAAAATTAAGGATTTGAAGAGGTAGGGGAGGGGAAACTGTGGTCAATAAATAAATAAATATATATATATATATATATATATATATATAATAGCTTAAAAAACTGAGTACGTAGATTTATTTTATTTTGGTTTCTTAATCTTCAACAAAATGGGGTAGATGTATTTAGAAAAAGAAAAAAGAAAACGTCCAAGACGCTTAACAGAGAGAGATGATGCATCTATGGTTCAAAGTTCCAACCTCAAAATCTATAATGTGAGAGTTTGAATGTAGACACAATTTTAATTTGTTTGACTTTGAGCCTATCAAATTAAAATTAATTTGTTAGCCAACTAATCAAACTCCATTGAATATTTAATCAAGTAAAATTCCAAACCCTGGAAATTGTCAGCAGCAAACCTTGAAAATGATCGATTTCATATATCTACTATACTTTAATCTTCTTAATTCTTTGTTCTTGTTACTTTTATATACATGTGTCATGTGTGTGTTATATAGTATATATTATAGTTACTATAGTTAGATGTAATGTTGAATATATCGATCCGATACTTGTTACCACAATCTAGGGACATATATATATATATAATAGATTTTGGTATCGATGATTGAAACGTTTGCAGATTCATTGAGAAATATGGAACACATATCGTAGTGGGATTGAGCATTGGAGGGCAAGACATGGTGGTTGTGAAGCAAGAGAAAACATCAAAGCTGGGTGCCGCGGAGCTGAAGAAGCACCTGGATGAGCTCGGAGACCAGCTCTTCACCGGCACTTGCACCTTCAATCCAGGCCCATCCAAAGCCAAAGATACCAAGCAAAAGGCACTTTATCAATCTCTTAATTATTTAACATGTATGTGCACGATTCGGCCGCACTTGTTCTAGTTACTCACCGGTCTTATATATATATATATATTCTTTGTGTACTACGTGCGTGTTTGGTTTACAGGCTCCCTCAGCCTTCAAGATCTTCGACACCCAACCTTCATTCTCAGATTCGTACTCTTCCGTCACCTCCAGAGACGTATATATGCTTTACCCTTACTGCATAAGTATCTTAATTGTAGTGCCAATCTCACGTACATCAATTGAATTGATATGATGATTAACTTAATTAATTAGCTGCTTGGGAATTGGGATGTTCCAAACAGGGGATAGCAATTATATGCACAAAAAGAGGGGGATATCCATCAGCAACAAGCAGCCACTGCGAATGGCTCCTAACAGTTCCATCAATGCCGGATGTAGTTCACTTCAGCTTCATACCAATAACTTCCCTACTCAAGAACGTTCCCGGGAAAGGATTCCTATCATATGCCATCAACCTGTATTTACGTCGTAAGTCCATCTATCAAACCCAAGCCCTGAATATGTTATATCATCAGATGAGATGAGATGATCGAGTTGAGATGGTTTTGTATATGTGTCCAGATAAACCTCCAGTTGCGGATTTAGAGTATTTTCTTGACTTCCAAACATACAAGGCATGGGCTCCTGTATACAGTGACCTCCCTTTGGCCCCTACCACAAATGTCCCACTTCTTACTAGTTTACTTCACGTCAATCTCATGGGTCCCAAACTCTACATCAACACTTGTCAGGTAACTACCTTTATTATTGTACGCGTACACTAATTGTTTTTAAATTATCATGTTTGTTAATAATGTACGTAGTTCGATCCATTATATATATTGACGCCTACGAATTAATGGGATGATCGATCATTAAATTAGCTAAAGTCATGTACGTACGTACGTTATGCTTTCTATATATATAGGTTCTGGTTGATAAGAGACCGGTGATCGGAATGCGGTTGCACCTTGAAGGCATCAAGGGCAATAGGTATATATAACTCGATCGATCTCTCATTTCATCATCATCATTATCTCTCTCTTGTATAATATATATATATATAAGAAATTAGCTCAAGATCTTCAGAATCAAGAAACAAAATCTCCATTAAACCAACTGATTGAGAATTACAGGGGAAGGAATTCAAAGTAGAGAAGAAGGCGTTGTACGTTGGAGTTAGTTGAGGTCGGCTATTTATAACAGCAGAACCCCGAATCTCCAATATTACAAATTATGTCCCAACTTTCCTAATTACAAATTAACATGTCATGCTTGGTTTCGAGTAAGTGTGGAGAGGAATATAATTACCACAACTCAAATTAAATTTGCATAATAGAAAGTAAGTATACAGTTTAATCTCACAATTACGCTTTTCAAATCACAAAAGTGCATATATATACTCAGTATACAAGACTACATATCACACATCAATCAGTAAGGAAATTGCACAAATTATATTGTCATATAAATTAGGTTTTCTCTCAATTAATCACACGTGATTACTTTTACGTACGATTACAAATGTTATTATTTCTCACTACCTATCAAAGTATATAAGAATAAATAAAGGTGATAATTTAACATTTTGATGATATATATATATGCAACGTTACGTTACTGGATCAGGCTAGCAATACATCTCCAGCACCTCTCAAACAACCCAACAATGTACCGCAACAAAATGGACGAATCTTCAATCTGGATGAGATCGGATGAAACAGCGGACGGCGACAGGTACTTGGAGGCCATCCAAAGGCAGAAGCTATCATATGTGTGCACAGCAGCAGTGACAGTGACCCATGGCCTGCATGGAGGATCACCATCACCATCCCCTAATCACCAACCTGACGGCGTCTTCATAGTCACAGGAGCCCGCCTTCACGTCAAGAAACACGGGTCAAGGCACGTCCTCCATCTCGGCCTCTTGTTCACCAAACTCTCAGGCTTCGTCGTCGTCAAGTCCAGCTGGATTCAGGGCACCTCAGAGTCGTCCCTACAAAAGTCCAGCTTGCTTGCATCCATAGGCTCCTCAATCTCTGGGAGCTTGGAAAAGGACACCCAGGACCAAGCTGCGATCATTGTCGATTCGAGTATCTATCCTGCTGGCCCGCTTCCAGATCGATCCCGCAAGCTTATGCGCGTGGTCGACACGTCTCAAGTATGTCGAGGGCCCCATGATACCCCTGGTTACTGGCTTGTCACCGGGGCCAAGTTGGGTCTGGAGCGAGCCAAAATTTGCTTGAGTGTAGAGTTTTCGTTGCTTAATAGATGCCCATAGGAAGCGCATATTATAGTCGGTGTAGCCTCTGCCAAAGTGATGAATTAGTGCTTTGATCTTTAGTTTTTGTATATGATGGACACGGCAACTGTAAAAAGAATTATATTTAAAGATATTCATATGAAATCGATGAAATGCCAATTCATGGAGTGTAAGTTGTACGTTCTTTTTACTTTTAAAATACTAAATGGAAGAGTTGTACGTTCTTTTTACTTTTGAAATAGATGAAATGCCAATTCATGGGTTCACTACTTTTTTTTTTTCAATCACGCGCGGGTCCTGTACCTCACGGGACGGGACTGGAACGTGACGGGCCTTATTCCTAAAAAAAAAAACGTTATAAAAAAATTCTAAAATTCCTATATATTTTATGATTTTCAAAGACATAACATATGTATATATACATTATGTTTTTCTTATATATATACACATATTGATACACTTATATATAGTGGCGGCCGCCGGAGTCGTCGAAAGCTGAGGCGAAATTGAATTATCCACATTAGCATTATCAACATTTGCAACTATAATTAACACTTTTTTTATTTGAGCAAAATATTTATCATACCGAAATCCCCAATCATAATTCATAAACAATGAAATGAACCAACAATACTTGATTTGAAATTCAATATTTAACATAGAATCTTCTTATATTATTTGCTCCGAATCAATTCAAATTTCAACATTTCAATTAGGAAAAATGGCTGAAAATAATACGAACTATCCAATGTGAACAAAAAAATAATGTGTACTTTAAAAATCATAAAAATGATAAATTTATATACAATTCTATCTCATATTAAATCAATATTAAAACAATGTCCATCATTTACAAACCAAAATTAATTTGAACTTAAAATATAATTAATAAGAGATTTGGGCAAAAAATTGTAAATTAAATAGTGAAAAATGTAAGTCACTGTTCATCTTCTTCTTTCATTCCAATGACATGTTCAAATGGATCCTGGGCATCGATCTCCTCCCTCGATCTCTCGCCCTCAGTCTTAATAAGTCGATCTCTCAATTAGTAGTCAATCTGGGTTCAGATTTCACACCCATGGAGACACATCTCTCTCACGCACAATCTTGACTTTCCCTCCTCTCTCAGATCCCAAGATCGAACAACTCCCATGGTTGCCTCCCTTGGACTCCGACTTAATCTCGATTGATCCCTCTTATCCCCTCGCCCTCCTCCTCCTATCACCTTGCAATTTTTTAGCCCAACCAAAGACAGAGCCCAACTCAACTCGTGTATATATATGTAGAACCAAGAGGGTCGGTGTGGCGGCCACCTACGCACGTCACACCCTCACTACAAGAAAAACAGTCTTTCACAACGACGAAAGTCGTTGCGATACATTGCTTGTCGTTGCAATAGATACATTTCGCAACGACAATTGTCGTTGCAGTGTCGTTGCGGGTCGGGGCGTAGCTAAAAGCTATTGCAACGACATTGGTCGTTGCGAAAAATATACCTTTTACAACGAAAAAATGTTGTTGCAATACATTTATCGTTTCTAAACACTTTTATCATGGAAAATACTGACTTGTTTTAGCAACAAAAAATGTCGTTGCAAAAAGTTGTCTTTGGTAACGACAAAAGTCATTGCAAAAACACTTTTATCTTGGAAAATACTAACTTGCTTTAGCAACAAAAAATGTCGTTGCAAAAGGTTCTGTCTTTGGCAACGACAAAAGTCATTGCAAAAAGGATTTAACGGTAAAATAAAACATTTTGCAACAACACTTGTTGTTGCAATAGGGTATATATTAGATAAATAAGGTCTTTCACAACAACACAATCGTTGCGAAAAAAGATAAAAATGCTATTTTGGCCACTTTTTTTTTTTTTTTTTTGCAATTCCCTATTTTAAAACGCACAGATTTTACAGTTTTCTCAAAACGCATATATTTGTAACATTGTACACAAATACACATGACTTCCTTCAAATCAACTATATACATATCATATAAAATGTATGTATTTCAAACACTTAACTTCATCCTCGTACTAACTACGTCATCTCGCAAAATATAAACCTTTACTTCCATAGGCAATTAACTAACAAGCAAAATATATTTCCAAATCATTCTCCAAGCAAGACAGGTCATATATCAAAGTTCATATCTAAAGCAAAATGTATATAATTTCTTCCATATCCAAACTGACCCGCAAAAACTAGCATCCGTCATCCTCGCTCATTTTTCCAAATCCTGCAAAATAGCCAGAAAATACGCTTTACAATCAAAGTGAAAACCTCATTCTTGAAGTGCAAAAAACCAAGGAAATTTTCTTCAATAAGATGAACTCCTAGGTCACTAAAAATGTACATCTCATAGAGCCTATCATGTTATCTAGGACTAAATCACACACACGCACATATAGACACATATACATACTCTTTTCCTCTAAAGTATAGTTTTATGAGTTGTGGTGGGTCATATAAGCAAGCCCAAATTGAGAGAATATGTTTATTAGAGATGTACATATTGAGATAACCATAAGCATACTTGTAACATCCTTTTGATGACCATGAAACAACTCCAGCTCCTTCATATATACTCACATTATAATTACAAAATCAGAAGGATGCAACACCCATCAAGGCATGAGTTATGAACACGCACCTGATATCAATAATGACTTTGTAGGGCCCCAGTCAACACACATCACATCCCAGCCATGGCCTGCCTGAAATCAAACCACAAGTAAAGTGCTTTTAACAAACTAGAAGAATAGTACGAACATAAATTATGAAAACATAATAGTATTCATTTTACAAGCAAAACTCTTTTCCTCTCCTAAGAAGTAAATCATACAGGACATACTTTATTGCACCTCCATTATCGTCGAAGACCATCCAGTTTCCATTATGACTCTAGATCGTAGAACTGATTGCATTATCATGAGCCTGCCAATTAGCATAAACCAGTAGCGAAAAAATTAAGGAGAGGGCTTATGTCTTTCCTGTGGAGATATTCATAAATTGAATTTTACCTGGATAATCATTTCAAAGTTAAATGACTATCATTCCATAGCGTAAATTCACAACTTTGTGAACCTGTAATAAGACGCCTTCCATTTGGGGTCCACTTTAATGTAGAGAAAGTGGTCAAGAGAAGGGAAAAACAAGGAAAGTGATATTAAAAGAAAAGAAAAGAAGTGAAGAATCTTCCACATGAATAAAAATAAACGAGGGAAACAAAAAAACTCAAACAGAGTATGAATAAACTTAGCTGCAAAGCTTGTTGATGGATTGTCCGTATAAGGAGCCGTTGGTAATAACCGAAACAACGAGCAAGAATAGAGTAATCTCATTACATCAAGACTAAAAACTCCAAGAGAGTTGCAGAATTATGTTTTTGTACATCAGTACATCTATGTACATTTAAATGTATCAAAATATATGAAGATACATATATGGATATAGAAAAAACGGAGCTGAAACCAGTTCACAAATTTGATATATTCCTACCATGACCCTTCATATTCTTTGTTTTTATCTTTTACTCCTCTGAAGTTCCACATTCTATGTTCATTGCTCGTTACATCATTTATCATCACAATCAAAAAAATATTTTCTTTGGATATTTCCTTCAACTACTCTTAATCACTACTATACTAAATTATTCGTATATAGCTCATTTATTACACATGAAATGCATTTTGTATGTTAGAGCAACTGGGAAAAAGCTTTTCTGATGACTCCACAGTTCACAATTTTTCTTGAATCTAGAATTTGAGCTAATGTTTGATACCAAATCTTTTGGGGCAGTGCTTGAGGATCCTGATTTTAGTGATTCATGCATTCTTTCTTTTGATTGTAGTTCATTGTCTTGGAATGGGGACACAAGGAAGACAAGAGTCCCCTCATTCTCAGTAGGCAAATAAAAGGAAATCCAACCCAGACAGATCCAATCCAACAAGAGATGTACTTTCATGATCTCCAAAACAAGGTTCAGAGAAATCTCACTGAACCTTATTTCAATGGTCGGTAGTGATCTAAGGGAGAAAAGAACAAGAGCAAAGGGGAAGGCAATGTATTTAAAATTTATCTTATTTAATTTTCATATTCCTGATTGTTTTGTTTCTTCTAACCAAGGTTGAGTGACATTCAAATGTTTCTTCTTTTCAAATTCCATATCACACATGAAAGGGTTCAGATTCTCAAACCTGTACAATAGCTTCATCACCTTTTGTTTCTGTTCGTTGGTGCTCACCTGCTCTTGACCTTGTCTATTTTCCTTTTCAAAAGGCAGCCACCCAAAACATAATAACAAAGTGAACTGCAAGAAGAAGCAAGTTATTAGTATCAATTGGGTCATTTGTTGACATATTTTTAGAATTACATCTCTGAGTATATGGTTTCCATTGGCTGACAAGGTAGTGTCAAAGGTGCGGGTATTAGCATAAGGTATAAGATAACACCACACATAGGCCATTGGATTAGGATCAAAAAAACTTGTCTGATCTCCTTTTTTCGTTTTAGTGGAACTCATAGAGTCAATTCTCACCTTTCGGTTCGATTTTCGGTTCTCAAAAGATGACAATTGTAACAGACTTCTCAGATTATTGAAGGAAACAAATTTGTTCTTTTTATCACGAGTCATAGCAAAAAAATAAAATAAACAGAGAAGCACTTGAAGCCACTTTCTTTGTGGCAATAAAGAGGCTCATGAAAGCAAATTTGCATTACATTGTGTTTATTTCTTTGCATTTACTGTATTCATATATTTCTCTTTTCCATTGTATTTGTTTCTTTGGTCAAGGCTTGATCAACAAAACAGGGAATTGATCTTTAATTTCAGTGGTTTCAGTCATCAAGTTGGTCATGGGTTCTTGTTCGTTTCAAGAGAGGGATCATTTCCCGGACACATAATTTGTACGAGAGTAAAGGCATCATAAATGATGCCGCTGGACCAGCAAGAATTCACATGGAAATAAATCAAAAAAATTTAATAAACATTGCATTGTCTCAACAGAGGGATATTGGGTTCATGCTCACAAACACAAGCTTTATCATTCTCATCTTTGGTATCAGTCAAGAGGGCAAGCATAGTCATTTGTTTGACACAATTCCTACCTTTAACAATATACAATAAACCAGTCAGAAACACAGATTTATGAAAAAGTGACAGATGGTGTATATGATTTCATGGTAAAAGAGATAATGAGAGCACAGAGCGGAAACAAGAATCACACACATATTCCGTACAAGTATTGCAATTTCATTAACAAATCAAAATCTAAGTAAGAGGTAAGCTTTCTTTCAGAGGGTTTTTTGTAGATCTTATTTTGTAAAGCCATAAACGGGAGGTTTTGTTCGAAGGAGTACCTGTCTCTGAGCGTCGCATATACCGAATTTGGGTCGAAAAGACCGCGGCGCACTTGAGTGCATCAAAGCCAGACCCCACGAGATTGCACCGAGGACGAGTCAAGACGAGCAAGGAGAGGAAACTTCACCACTGAAGCGAGACAAAACCAAACCCCACCCCTCCGCCAACCAAGCCACCGCCAGCAGACGTCCCTCCTCTAGTCGATTAGAGATTTCACCCATCTTTCCTCAATGTCAGCATCTCTTTGACTCCAAATCATTTTGATTCTGAAATAGCTTGAGATAAAGGGCCAAGATCTGAAATTGGGGAGCACGGATGTACCTTTGTCAAGCTCTTCGGCTCCAGATTTGAGCTTTCGATGCTTCTTTGTGGAATTCGTCGGTCGTGGTTGGTAGCGGCTTCTGATTTTGTGGGCATTCTTTTTGGGCGGAATAACGCGGCTAATTAAGCAGACCCATGGAGATTTCTTCTGCTCAGCCTTCGAATTATGCGGCTTCACCGGACGAAGCTGGAGGCGGTGGCCGGTTTTTGGGTTAGGGTTCTCGGGTTTCTCTCTCACTCTCGCCTTCTCTTTCTCTCTCTTCATTTTTTTTGCTCTCAGATCTGGAAGATGGTTTATTTGGGGGAAAATAAATCCTTATTAAATATTTTTATTTATTTAGTATATATTTTGCAACAACAATTTATTGCCATATTATTATTTACCTTTTAACAACAGAAATTGTCATTGCAAAAAATAGCCTATCCTATAGCAACGACCAAGTCCTCGTTGCGTTATTTATGAAAATTCTATTGTAACAATTGTGTTGTTGCTAAAAATAGAGTCCAAATTTTCATCCCACCCGCCAACGCATATGGGCGCGGCAAATGAAATTTTTATTATTGCAACGACAATTTTTAGTCGTTGCAGAAAACACATCTTTTGCAACGAAAATAAAATGTCGTTGTGAAAAGTCGTTGCGATAAGCCGTTTTTCTTGTAGTGCCTGCAACCGCCCCTGAGTGCATGTAAGACATTTTCTTAAAAGTGAACATTGCGTTTAAGATACGAGGATTGCTTCAAATATTTTGTTCCAAGTTAACAAATAACAACCATAAAACATTGGAATCCAAGTACATCTCTCTCTCTCTCTCTCTCTCTCTCTCTCTCTCTCTCTCTCTCTCTCTCTCTCTCTCTCTCTCTCTCTCTCTCTCTCAGACCAAATTCAGAATCCAAGAGAAGGACTTGAAATTAGTAATTTTATTGTCATTTGAACCGGTCACAAGAAGGTCATCCACTCATCCACATAAACAACAACTACAGTGAAAGAGCAGGGAGAAGACTTGATGAATAGGTTGTAATCATTCTTGGATTGCACATAACCTTTTGAAGTTAGAGCACAAGTAAGAGTATGAAACCATTGTTTGGATGCTTGTTTCAGACCATAAAGGGACTTCTTTAATCGACAAACCATGTTTTCAGGGTTAGGAAGACCATCTGACATCTTCATAAACACCTCTTCATCAAGCTTTCGATGTAAGAAAGCATTGATCACATCAATTTGATGAACATACCACTTGTTTGATGCTGCAACAGATAGAAGACAATGATTTGTTGCAGTTTTTACAACTGGGGAGAAGGTCTCGAGGTAGTCAATGCCATACTTATGTCTGAAACCTTTAGCAACGAGTCATGCTTTGTATCTCTCAAGTGTCTCGTCAGACTTGAGCTTAACTCTATAAACCCATTTGCAACCCACAACTTTCTTGTGAAAACCCAAGTACTATTGGCTTATAATGCATTTATTTCCTTTTTCATTGCCAAACCCAATTTGGATATTTTGAAGCGCTAGCATATGAATTAGGTTCAGAGTAAGGGTCTGTTTGGATTCCCAATGTATTTGAATTATAAGTAAAATACATGTATTAAATGGATAAGTAAATTATAAACATAATTGATTTGATTTACTTGTTAATTTAAAAAAAAAATCAAGTACAATAGCTCTTCTAGTCTTTTCTCTTCAAACCTTTCCCCTTCCTCTAACCCTTGCCCTTTCTCACCGACCACTAGTTCGTGCCTTCCTGTCGTTCACCAGTTGCCGTTGGCGTAGCAGATCCATCAAAACCAACCTGACCACCACCGCCCTTGCCTTTCTCTGTCGGGCATCGGTCCATTTTCGATATCCACCTTCCTCCCTCACCTTTGGGAACAATTCCCCTCGCCGGAACTCTAAAGACGACGGTCGCTCTTCCTTCGACCGTTACCTCGCCGGATCCCTAAGCCAGAGCCACACCACTTCTCTCTCATGCCGGATTTCGAATCGAATTTCAGTACTCGGGTCTTATTGTTGAAGGCTGAAATCTTCTCCCTGTAATATTCCAAAAGGCGCTGGATTTTGGTAGAGGAACCGATCAGAAGGGTGTAAATCTCATAGACTCATCTCCTGAAGCTTTGAAACAGGTACTGGATTTTACACCCATAAACAAGTACTGGATTGCACCCGAATACCAACAGGTCAATCAACCGATAAAACTGACATCTTCGGATTTTACACCCATAAACCTCCAGATCTATAAAATCCAAGTGCAAATTCCACTCTTCACATAGAAAGTAGGTGGAAGCCATTGATGAATTCAGATCTAAAAACAAAGGGTAGAAAATGGAAGCCATTGATGACCTGTATTTCACTATTTTGTTTTGATTGAAGCGGGGAAGAAGAACCCAAATAATAATAACTAGTTCTTTTCCCGAACCTTGTTCGGTTTTTTCATAATATTTTCGATCGAGTTTGACGTATTAAACAAAATATTCAACACATCAATTTTCTACTAACATATCGTTCATGCTTCTTTTCATGTTATTCTTTGAAAATTTCTTTTCTTGAGATAATCGATACTTCAAATTTGACAAAGAATGGTAAATCAGCCACTTTCACACTTCTCCTAACATCCGTCTTAACTGAAGGTAAAGAAAAGAAACCTTATAGTTTTTTGCTTAAGAATATTGAGTTTGGATCCTCTATGATACTTTATCGATTACACATCATGTTACACCTTTTAAATTTGTCTAAATTATAAACCAATTTGATAAAGATACCTTAAGTTTAAATGTATAAACCCTATATAGCTAAATAATAAAATAATGATATTTAGTGTGTGTTTTTTTTAATACCTTGGACCCTTAATTAGAAAAAAGTATTGTATGTTTAATTATGAAACTTAAGAGGCCATAACATTAAACTCATCAAATCACAATGATTAAATACTTTAATTGCAATGATTAAACTCATCAAATCACACTTTATAATCTTCTATAATCTTCAATTTCACAAATTTCATCAATGGAGTAAACAATTTATATATGCATTGATATCTAAATATTTTTCCAAAAAAAATTAATCCAACGAAAATATATTAGAACCCTTGTCAAAGCTCCAGACTTAAATATATGATAGGTTGAGCATTGAATATTTTTGGGTTTTTTCCCAATGTATTTAATATTGAAAATCAATTTTCATAACCACAAACAAATATCCTCCTCGTACCTATACAAATTACAAACTCCTGCAAAATGAGAAGCCCCTTTGGACCCTAATTACCAAGGGATCAGGATCATCTCCTAATGAGAGGTCTCCTAATATTTTCCTAATAAATTAACTTCAACCATTAGATTAAAATCAATGGTTAAGATTTATTTTCCTACTATTTAATCTGATTTTTTATTTTCTGAAATTTCATTAACCCTCTCCCAAATTAAAAGATAGATATCCTCTTTAGAACTATACTGCTCATCATCTCCCTTCCAATTGTTATCACCGTCGAATCCCCTTGACAGCGTCGCCTTCCCCTCCATCTTCTTTGGCTTTGCGGTGGCCTCGATCTACATCGCTGACAGCCCACCAACCTTATATCGCCTACTCTCTAGTTCATCCAATCATCCATGGCCTCCCGACGTCAACGCCGAGCTTTGATTATAGAATACAACGTATATTACTCGAATGTTGTGATCGACTCACCCTTTAATTGTATCTTCCCAACATACTGCCAAAGTGCCAATTGAATCTAATTGTATCATATCCTCTGAACTTCTTCGTTAATTTGAATCTAAGCCTTCAGTAGATTAATTAAATTAAATAAGCTATTTAAACCCTAATTAAATAAATCAAGGATGGTATACAGATGGTCAAATTACAAAGATTTTGGCAAACCTTGGGTAGAACAAACCTCTAATGGTTAAATACTTTTATTGGTTCAAACTGATCGATCTGTGAAGTATTTTTTTTGGTGAGAATCGATCTGTGAAGTATTGAAGGAGAAAGAGAGGTTTAATTATTAATTAATTATCGGGATTAATCTCAACCGTTAATTTAATTCAATGGTGAGATTTGTTTATTAGAAAAATATTAAGAGGTCTCTCATTAGGAGAGGAGAGGATCCTGATCCATTAAGAAGCGGATCAGGATCCTCTCCTAATCAAATCTTCCTAATATTTACCTAATAGGTTAATATCAACCATTAATCTAAATCAAGGGTCAAGATTACATCTCATATTATTAATCAAATCCACTTTAGTTAATTAATTAATAATCACCTTCAATCTCTTCCCCTTTCGTTCAACCGGATAAACCACAAAACCCAAGTCAATGGTGGTAGTGATGTATCGCTCCATTGCTTCCTCCTCCCCTTGTCGCAGATTTCACAATCCCTAACCAAATCTAATTTCGAGTACATATTGATACAGGAAGGAACTTCAAAATTATATTATGCAATTGAATTGGATCAACTAGCGAACATCTTCTTGATCACTACGTACTGTAACAACCTTATAGGTTGGATACTTTTTTTGGTTAAAAACCTAGATTGGAAACTTGTGAACACCTCTATTAAAATCCAACACGAATTACCATTGATTGCCCCTCATGGGGACTTCAGGAAGTGTACGTTTGCAATCACATATAAAATTTCCACCAAACAATTAAAAAAATTCATTTTGTTCCACAATCCCTAACCCAGTATATTCGATTTCTTCGATTTCGCATAATAAGTCGGTCTTATATATGGCCGATGGAATGAGATCTTGGATCTCTGTACAACGGGCGGGAGAATTAGTTCAAAGAGAGGTAGAGGTAGGGGAAGGAGATAGAAGACGGTAGTGATGAGTAGAGAGATAATTCAAGATATGAGGGAATGAGTCTGTATTGATCAAAGGTGCTTTACAACTTGGACCATGTCTTATTTCCCTATATAGTATTGCTATAACAATCGGCAATCGATGGCTGAATTTTACCAATTATCGATTGATTTGAAGCAAACATAACGCATTGTAATCCGCGGCAAAGGGAGGAGGAAGTAGTTGGAGGAGTACCTCGCCACCATTTTTTAGGTTTTCATGGTTTATTAGTTTGAAACGGGAAGGGAAAGGATGGAATTGAAGGAGAACCAGTTAATTAATTAAAGTGAATTTAATGATATGGGATGTAATATTGACCATTGATTTAGATTAACGGTTCCGATCAATATTAGGAAATTTTGATTAGGATAGGATCTTTTTCCTTAAGAAGCACCCCAATATCTCACCCATATAAAACCATAACACTGTAAATTGGTAAAGTCACCGCGCAATCCAAACCCTAAACCCGAACTCATGTAGAACATAGCTCTTGTTCGTTCTGCAAGGCCAAAAATGGCTGAGCAAGATTCGATTTTTCTGGGCAGTGATTATAAAGAGAGAGGATAGAGCGGTCGGACATTCGATTGGGAGTCGGAGAAGATTGAAGGCGCGGAAAGATTTAGAAGATTTGGCGATTAAATTCGCCGCCCCCTTAAATTAGGGTTTTGGCTCTTCTGGTCTTTCGTCGAGCGTCTCTTTGTCAATGCGGCCAACATCCCCAAATTTGTCTCCGACATCCCTAACCCTAATTGCTGATGACCGCGCTGATCGTCGCCGCTGCCGCCGCCTTGGAAGTCGATTGTCCCCGTCCCCGCCGGGATGCTGAACCTCGGCATGAACTGTAGCGCCGCGCTCTCGCCCCCAGCCTGCCACATCTCCGCGGTGGTGGGGACCGCCTCCCGGCCTTACGGGTGAATCAACCGCATGCTTCCTTCTCCAAGGCTGGCGCAACCGCAACCGTGACGCCGTGATTGTGCCTGAGACACCGACAATGGTGGAGGAAGATGGAAGAGACGAATCGGTTGCAGTGATGATGCCATAACGGTCAATTGCAAAGAGGCGGCTTCAGATCTTTTCTTCTCCGGCTAAAATCGAATTCTCTCCGGTGGATGAGAGAATTCGATTAGTTTGGTTGCGAAAACCTTAAAATCGGATTGGAGATGAACCCAATTTTAACCAAGCAATTCGACAGCGCAGCCATCGATTGGGGGTGGTCTGGCCATCGCCGGCGGTGTTCTCCGAAACCCCATATCTGATCATCCCACCACTGATTCAACTCCTTCAATTCACTCCCTCCCTCTTGAACATTAAAAAGGCTTTAGTAGAACTGGTAAGAGATTGTGACGGAGGAAGAGAACATGAGTGGATAACTGTGTTTCAATAGTTGAATTCAATAGTTGAATTCAGAGAACGTGGGGAGAAAGGGCAAAAAAAATTGCTTCTTAATTTTAGCCTGGGAAGGACACGTGGCTCATTCTTTAACAAAGACTCTGCTTCTAAAATAATAAGTATAAGGGGTGGATACCTTTTGTAATAAAATTATTATAATTAATTCATTTTATGTAGTATCTTCCAAACACTACTTATTTTTTTAAATGCATTATAAGCTAAATACATATATTATAAGCATAATACATAGGAATCCAAACAGACCGTAAGAAGAAAGAGATGTAAGAAAAGCACAATGGGATGTATAGAGTGAATGCGAGAATAATCGGGTGCTTTGGATACCCTTGTGGGTCTTCTTGTGGGTTCAAGTGGCATTGGCTGATCAGAAGAAGTCGCTTATTCGATTGGGCCGTAAGGATCCGGTTTTATGGGCCTTAGAAAACAGAAAAGCCTGATCCGAATAGTCTGTACGGAAACCCGACCCGGTTTCACCATCTCGTAAAACAGATCAGCACAAAGCATCTCAACTTTGGACTGTTTGGAGAAAGAGGAGCGGCGAAGATGTTTCTGAGGAGGATGGCTCGGCCATTAATGGCGAAGGTTAAGGAGACGACCGGGATCGTAGGTCTGGACGTGGTTCCCAACGCTAGGGAGGTCCTGATCTCTCTCTACTCCAAAACCCTAACCGAAATCCAAGCCGTTCCGGCAGACGAAGGTTATCGCAAGGCAGTGGAAAGCTTCACACGCCATCGTCTCCAGGTTTGCCAGGAGGAGGCTGACTTGGAAACGATCGAGAAGCGTGTAGGGTGTGGACAAGTCGAGGAGCTCATCGAAGAAGCCAGGGACGAGCTTACTCTCATTACCAAAATGATCGGTTCGTTTCCACTTCTCACTCTCATTTAATTGCTTGTTTTCTTTGTTGCGGAAGATTTCTGCTAGTCCTTAATGGTCAATGAATTGCATTCCTAATCATTTCTGTCATAAATTGAAGAATGTTTGTCTGAAATTCTCTGTTAGTTCGAAATTATCTGTCAGGTGCATTTCCGAAATTGATTTGCATTTTGTTCGGCAGTTGCTGAGATTGCATTGATTTGAATTTGTTTGGATGAGGTTTTGGTGTAGAGATCAATGAGATTGTCTTTTGACTTATCAATTGCGTTTGTAGGTGACATTAGTTTAAGAGAGTGATTCCTGATTCCTAATTCCTGATTCCTGGTTCTAGCGAGTGTGGAATGAATACTTACGTTTTGAGATGGATGTAATGATTAATAATAAGATGAGGAAATACAATTCTGCACAGGGACCCAACATCTAATTGATTAGGCTACGTTTAGTGATTGCTGGTTATGCTTGAATTCTGTTAAAGTGCTCATGGCTAATCATCTGATAATGCACTAATATGAATATTCTCTCTGATTATACAAGATATGCTTCTCTTCATTCTTGCTAATTAGCATACCACTAAAATAGAACTTATGTCTGCTGTCATAATATCTATATCAATCTTGTTTGAGAGTAGAGTAGGTCAATGTAGAGGAATTTGATTTTTTTTTTCCTTTCCATTACTGTCTTCCAGCATATATACTATTAATATTTATACATATGATTGTTTGTTCATCTTATTCTCGGGTATGCATTCATTAGAGAAACAGAAGTTTTAATGGTTCCTAAAAATATATGATAGATATCGATCTAGTGTCATGATGTATAACTCTTTAAAAGGACTAATAAACAGATATACCAAATCTAGAGTTCATTTTTTTGGGTAAGAAAACATGGAGAAAAGCTCTCCAAGGGATACAACGACCAAGGACTACACACTAATTAGCCAAGGGGTAGTCCTCCACTCCAACCCCTACCATCCTCAAAAAGAATGCCCGAGACAATCTCTGGGGGCATCTCGATCTTGTGAACACCCAATGGATATGCCTGGGTGAGCTTGGCAAGGGAGTCTGCGACACCGTTCGCTTCCCTAAAGACATGCTTGAGTTGAATCTTCCAACTCTTCTTGAGATAGCCTTGGCAGCGCCCTACCAGGCTAGACATCGGATGGCTATCCTCCACCCCATTCTTGAGCAAATTGAAAGCTGTCATGGAATCCGTCTCTACCATTACTCTTTGATAGTTGAGATCCCACGCCCAAATCTAGAGTTCATCGTTCCTCATTTACCTTGTCTAATATAAGATAGAACTGATTTCGATCTATTGTAAGCTAGCTTATGAAATTAAGCTAGATTTAACCAATGTGCTATGAGATATTATAACTAATAGCTTATGGAAATGAGTTTATATAGAGCTTGTAAGCTATCGGGTATAATTACTTAGACAATCTGCAATGGTGGTGGGTAAATGTTTAAATATGAACATTTTGATGCAAAATGTGCTCCCCCCCCCCCCCCCCCCACCAATGTCAATAAACTTTCACAGTTTTCAAGACACCCTCACCCACTCTCTTTGGTTAATTTTTCTTTTTCTTTTTTAATGTAAATTAATTTGATTCAAATTAACCAATTAAAGGGAGATGTGCCAAAAATACACATTATAATTAATGGAGTAAAAGTATAAAAAGGGGTGTGTATTTTTACACAACTTGTTCAAATGTTTATATTTGCACACTTGACGAATGGAGTAAAAGCATTTGCTCGATGCCATAACTCCCATCTTTCTTTCCTCTTTTTTTTTTCAAAAAAAAAAAAAGGAATCTCTTTCAACTCATCTCATTCCTTTTTGGATATTGCTGATGCATTTGTTGTTTCAATATGTAAGGAAATGGGTGGATAGAAACTTTCCTTTGTCCCATTTATTCATACCAGTGTTCATTTACTAAATTGAACAAAGTTGCGCCCACTTGATACACTCGTCCGAGAAATATGACTGGAAAAGTTGTACATTTGATATCTACTCTATGAAATATGACTAGAAAATCATTTCTAACTGCACACTGTAATGCTTGTAGAGTGGGAGCCATGGGGTGTTCCTGATGATTACGAGTGTGAGGTCATAGAGAATGATGCTCCAGTCCCAAAGCACATTCCAGAACATCGTCCAGGTCCACTCCCATCAGAGTTCTACAAGACGCTTGAGGCAATAGGTGTTTTGCCGCCCAAAGAAGAGGAGCCAAAGATTACAGCTGGGTGAATCAAACCCAAGGAATAATGCTATGTGGCGATGCTGCCTTAAAAACCAGAGACTTAACAGTTGGTTTGGAAGCTTGAGACACTTGATTTCTTGCAATTACATGGTTTTACTTTTCAAGGTGAAACCTTTATTGAGTTGGATTATCTGCAAGCAGGCTGAATTGTAGATTAATAATACTGATATACTCCTGTTGTTTTGGTATTCTCCTTTAAGCCAAACAGAGGAAGTGGCTCCATTAAACCCTCTCTAAAAACTTGGAATCGTGGGGATTTGAACCTTTTGTACATTGGTGCTGTTTCTGTTATCACTAGGTTTATTGATTGTCGGGATGCTATGAAAGGCCTCATGAGGTTTTACCTTGTCCTCTTCAATTGCTACTACCAAGTTATTAATGAAGAAAATATACGTACTGTTCTTGCAGCAATGCATTAGGCTTAGGCTCATTCAGCAAGAGAAACTTACACAATACACAGTATAAGTAGGACAGATATACACTCCAATAATTATGGGGCCTGTTATCCACACGGCCAATTTATCGCCATCGGCACGGTGTCGATGCCGATTGCCCGAGCCGGCACGAATTTTACCTATGCCGACTTTCGAGACCGGCAAACCCGGACCGAGCATTGCAGGCCTAGATCGACAACGATTGGTTGGTCAACCTCACACACGTCCCATTGACTCACCCACGTCACATCGTCGGAGCCGCTGCCGGTTTCCCAAGTCACACACGTCGCATTGACTCACCCACGTCACATCGTCGGAGCCGCTGCCGGTTTCCCAAGTCGACATGCAGAAAGTTGGAAGATTCCCGGCTACAACGTCACATCGGTTGAGCGTTGCAGGCCTACGACGTCACATCGTCTGAGCCGATGCTGGTTCCCCAAGTCGGCATGTCCAATCCCGATTTAGACGGGCAATCTTGCAGGGAATCTAGCAGGAAACCTGACCACTTTATGTCACGTCTCTGAGCCGATGCCAGTTCCCCAAGTCGGCATTGCTGTGTGCCGATCCCCTATAAATACCCACACCATGCCCTTGCATTACACACATGAGGATAGAAACCTTACCTTTCATTACCGCCTCAGGAGAGCGACGTCGGGAGCCCGGAGATCGTTGTTGTCAAGAGAGCATCGTCGTAGACATGGTGAAGTGGAGACTTCCTCGTGCATTTCAATTGCTAGGTGGATCGAGGGACCATGAAGAGCGGCGCGAGCCTCGTGCAAGCGACCATCGAGCTCAAGCCGAGACAAACGACCCTCAAGATCAAGCCGCGACAAACGACCCTCGAGCTCAAGCCGGAGCGGCGGTATGTCGAATTTCCATTTTGTCGTTGCTTTATTGTAATGGTTAATTATTTGTTATTATAGGTTTAGAATTTAATGTTATGACATTAAGATGATATGATATTATGTTAGGAAAAGATGATTTTATAGGTTTAGAACTTTCATAGTTTATGATAATAGGTGTAGAGAACAATGTGATGAAATTTAGGTTATGTAATATTATTTAAGGAAAAAGTTAATTATATGTTGAAAACATAGATTTAGTTAGGACAAAATAAAGTATGAAAGTTTATGTAATTTAAAAAATGTGGTTATGTTATGTGAAAAATCTAAATTATGTTGCATTTGACGGCTAGTTTTATGATAATATAGTTGTAGAGAACAATGTGATGAAATTTAGGTTATGTAATATTATTTAAGGAAAAAGTTAATTATATGTTGAAAACTAGTTGGGATAAATTGAAGTGTGAAAGTTTATGTAATTTAAAAAATGTGGTTATGTCATGTGAAAAAACGATTTAAATATAGAAGAAAAAACTCTCTCCAAAAAACCCAAAACACAACCCAACCCTAAGAACCCTTACAAACTTCCGCCGCCGCCACTTTTGTTTCCGCCTGAGTTGCTGCCTCCCACCGCCCCCGACCCTCCTCCTCCACTGCGTCTCCCGATCCTCCTCCTCGACCAAAAGACAACCCTAAAAAACCCGATCCTCCACCGCTTTTGACGCAGTCCTTGCTCCCACCGGCCGCCGCTGGTTCTTTACTCCGACGACCCTGTGTGGCTACCCCACCGCCTCGACCTTCCTCCTCCGCTGCGCCGCCCTCTCCCAACCAGCCACCACCCCCTGTTGTTCGGCGATGACATCCTTACCTCCATCCCACCGTCACGGTCTCTCCGGGAGCGAGCTCCTCTTGGGGCTGCTTGCTGTCCGGCGATGATGTCGAAGCCGCCCCCTGCTGATCCCCCTCCTCTTGGGGCTCCTTGCCGTTGGCCGCCTTCATATCTGCAACATGCAGAAACAACCTCCAGATCTCCTTGGCGCTGGCTGTCTTTTGTACTCAACCCACCCCCCTAAAACAACCTTCTTTGGCTCCGTCTTTTGGCCAACTTCAAGATATACCATGATTCTTCCAGTTTGCCTCACTCCAACTCTAAAATCTCAATCTCCGTTCCTTTTCATTTTAGGGACGGAGGTGCTCGCTAGAAAGTTGACTATGGAATCCATCACGGAGGGCTCAGGGATTGGATTCCGGTTTGGTCACTCAGGGCGCAGAATTCCTTTTCTAGCATTCGCAGACGACATCATCATTTTCTCTAAAGGGAACATGTCTACGTGCCAAACAGTAAGATCTATAGTGGATGAATACTGTCAAATCTCAGGCCAGGAGGTAAACTATAATAAATCGGCCTTTCAGGGTTCCCCTGGTATTCCCGATTCGAGAATACCTCTTATTGAGGGGTGTCTAAATATCTCAAATCAAACTAAGCTTGATAAATATCTGGGGTGTCCGATTGTGAATGGTAGGGTGAATAAAACTACTTTCGAAAAAATCATTGGAAAGACATCAAATCAGTTGACAAAATGGAGAGCAGATGCGATGTCACGGCATGAGAGATCTTTTCTAATCAATTCAAATTTGGCTTCAAAACCATTGTACTCAATGCAAAGTTTCATACTTCCAGCCTCAATACATTCAACTTTAGATAAAATCAACAGAACTTTCTTATGGAATAAAGATCTTCAGTACAAACCACTTATAAGTTGGGATAAAGTATGTAGATAAAAAACAAACGGGGGAATGGGTATTAGAAAAACGAAAGAAATGAATGAAGCACTGTAGATGAAGCTACTAGGGAAGATCATAGTAGAACCATCCAATTGCTGGGTACAAATTGTTCGATATAAATATTTAAAATCGGCAAATCTTCTAGAATACGATATCAAAGAAAATGCCTCATGGAAATGGACGCAGTTACGAAATCAAATGTTGCTGGGTACAAATCCGCTCTCGCTCACCGCTACTAACAGGGTCTCGGTTGATTTTAATTCCTTCCTTTAGCTACTCAGATGTTTCAATTCGCTAAGTTTGAAAAGTCATTGTCTCCCGCTTCTCCCCACCCACTCTGCGTATTCATCACAAATTCGATCAAATAACCACTCGAACTCAGGTGGAGCGCTTTCCGCGTCCGACCTAGTTGAGGAACGACTAGAGGAGCTACTACTGGACGGGAACAGAGTTCGGGATAAACCAGTGTCCGGTTAGAAAGCCAAGCATCCAATCCCTTTAAGAGTGGGTTTGAATCGTCCACCGGGTCAAGTAAGCAAATCTTTTCCGGGCCTAGGAGCCCAATTTAATCAAGAGAATTGTCATTTTTTTCTAGTCAAGTACGGAGAATGGAGTATGGATTAACTCAACATGGTTCTACCTGCAGGAATGGCTAGACAGATAGCGGAGGTCCCTCTACCGAAAACCAAAATTCAGGATAGAATGTATTTGTGGCCAAAATTCAGGATAGAATGTAGCGCATATAAATATAACACAAAATCATTTGACCATGTCGAGGATGTTAATGCATGGATTTGGAATATTAGTGCTCCTCCAAAGATTAAGAATTTTTTTATAAAAAGTCATCCAGGATGGTCTACCAACTGTTGCGAGATTGGCTAAAAAAGGTATTGCTATTCCTCCGTATTGTTCACTCTGCAACCACCATGAGGAGGACGCCACTCGTTTATTCTTTGAGTGTAAGTACTTGATTTTTTATTCTAGTCTATCCACTACAACTAAAACAATTATCATGGGTTGCATCAGCACGTCTAGGAGCATCGCACCGAACATGGAGGGATTCATAAGAAACCATCTAATTTTCCAACAACAGCAATTACCAAACATGGAGGGATTCATAAGAAAGGTCCAAACAACTATAAACGCATGGAATAAGACACAAAGCTACAAGAGTGGAGATGACAATGGCATAGTCATCCAGAAGAACCCTTAACGTAAAAAATTAAGACACAGGAAGACAGACAAGTGGAAGAAACCGCCTTCTGGTAAATTGAAACTGAATTTTGATGGTTCAGCTTCGAATCAACGTGAGAGTTCCATTGGATTTATCATTCTTAACGAAAGAGGCCAACCGGAAGCGATGTGATGTAGGCTTGTCGGGAGGCAAATGCCTCTTATGGTCGAGGCTCTAGCATTAAGAGCTTGAATTTTGAAAGCAAAAGAGATGATGATTGATAAACTCATTATTGAGGGTGATTCCCTGATTATCATTGATTACCTCATAAATGGAACCAAGTGCCCGTGAAAAATAGAATTAATTATGTATGACATTAGTTCTCTGCTTAATGGGTTTAACAAAGTTCTGTGTTTTCAAATTCTTCGTAACGGTAATCGCGTGGCAAATAAGGTCGCACACCTTGCCAATGATTCCGTTAACCCATCACTTTATAATGATTTAGGTCGGACTGGTCTCATCCACAAGGATGCTATCGGAGATGCAGTTACCCAATCAAAAAAAAATAAAATTTGTATTCTCTCATTCCAAATTTCTAATCGGAAGTTTTTCGGGTTCTCACTTCTCAAGGGAAGGAGTGGAAGAGTCGTTGATAAGAAAAAAGAAAAAAAGAAAAAGAAAAAAAGAAAAAGAAAAAAAAGAGTCATAGAAATGAACTTCTGGTTCTGAGAGAGACTGAAAGCTGCAGCTCTCAATTCCTCCCTTTCTCCGTTTTTAGGGTTTTATGATCTCCCTTAACTCTCGATCGCCTTTACTCTTACTTCCACACTTGCATCTCATATCTGCAGTGCTTCAAATAATCCCTCGCGCCTTCACTGTAATAGTTGCTTGAGTTATTGCGCCAGGTAATTGCGACTTTACTTCGTTGTCATTTGGTCATCAATTTTCAAGATCTCGATCTGTTTCGGATACTTCCACGATCTCCTACTGCTGCTGGGAGCCAAGGAAGGGTTTTGTTTTTGTTTTTTCACTGTAATTTCTGTTTAGGATTCTTTGATTAAGGGGTCAAATAGTCAGATAGATTTTCATTTGATCAGCTGTACTGGTTTTAGGTGCTTACTTTTGTGTTTTGTTCGTCTTCTGCCGTGTTAGGAGTTATGGATTTAGAAAGTGAGAGTTCTGCCCTAGAATCGACTGGAGATAATGATCTGGTGTGTTCTGCTAATCCCCCGATTGGTGATGATGTTAAGGTTGACTTCAATGGTTCTTATCTTAACGACCATGATCGGAATTCTTGTGGGAATGGCCATCCTTTGCCATCTCTAGTTCCTGTGAGGATCGAGGATGATGCAAACAAGTTTAATTCCGGTGATGCTGATAACACAGTGATCTGTTCAGTAAGAAAAGACACTGAAAATGGTCAACTGAATGGGGTTTCTCATGTTTCTCCTTCAAGTGCTCCTGTTGGAAGTCCTGGGTTGTCACCTCCATTGGCAGGCTCAAAAGGAAAAGGTTTGAGGAAATGGAGAAGAATTAGAAGGGAATCCTTTGATGTCACCTCAGGCGGTAGCGTTAATATTGATGTGACGAACAAGGATTTAAAGCGACGTTCAGCTAATCTTGAGATGAAGCACAATAGTGAGGGTGAGGGTTCAATGTTATCCACCAATGCATTTGTTAGCATTCCTGTTGGTGCTGATTCCTTCTCCAATGCTGGATCTAGTTCTGTTTATAAAGTGGCTGGTGTTTCTGCATTTAGTGTTGGTACTGATTCAGATAATAGTGAGGATAGGAGTAGCAAATCCTCGACTGCGGTTAGCATGCCAAAATCTAGGCCTGATCTGTCTAGAGCAACGAGCCATTCACGGGAGAAGTATAGAATGAAACGCATGGGTAGAAAGAGCTTCAGTAATACACCTCAAGTGCAACAAGGTGCAAGGAAGATTGAAAGTGGCAAGAAATCCAGGGGCGACACTGTTAATTTGGATAAGGAGAACTCCCTATCAAGTCTGGAATCTGATTCAAGAAACTATTCCTCTGTATTTAAGCAGGGGTTGTCTTTTGCGATAAATAATGGGCATAGTGAAAGATTTATGGGTTCTGATGGAGAACATAGTGACGATGAGCCAGCTGGTGAAGAGCAGTCAGTTGAAGGTCTTCCTACTGGGCGTGGTGGAAGTGTTGGAGAAGGTGAAGAAACTTCACGAGAGGATGCTGCATTAGCATTTCAAATTGGAGTGAAGATTAAGAATCATAAAATCTTAGGAAATGGAGATCCACTAATTGACTGTGTTCAGATGCTCCATTCTGCACAAGAAGTGCTTGAACTAGGTGAATTCTTTTTTCCCTTTTGAGTATATAAATTATAATGTTGTCCTTCAAGTTTACCATATTGTTCTTTTATTCCAACTCTCTCTACTTTCTGCTTTTGATATTGGTCTTTGTGTGGCTGGCAATTTATTAGTAATGATATGACATGATTTGATCTATTCTTTAGTACTTTTTCCCTTTTTAATTCTGAATTATTTAAAGGGATTTGGTAAACTAGGAAAGTTAAAAGTGGTGTAATTGTAATAGGCTTTCAGCATTTTATAGTAAAATGTTTAACACTAAAGCTTAACTGGGATGTTGTTCGCCGGGGTTGATTCATAAGGGAGGGCGGGGAAAACATCTCAGTGATAAAATTATGAAGAGATAAGGATTGTGAAAAAGTCTGTTCCTTTCTATTACACGATCCCTCATGTCAAATGGCCCCTAAGTTATTCTGGAAATGAATTATCTTGCAACCAGAAGACAATTGGAGAAATGAATTACCTCGGGTTGCCTCCCGAGAAGCTCCTTTGTTTCAAGTCGTTGGCTCGACGTGATGGCCCTTGAGTGGCCTAGTCGGTTGGTTCAGCAAGCACCAACTCATCTTCTTCATTATGTGAGATGTTCTCAAGGTACGGCTTAACTCTATGACCATTGACCTTAAAGAGCTCATTAGACTTAGGGTCATAAAGTTCAATTGCTCCATGAGGGAATATCCTTGAGATGGTGTAGGGTCCTTCCCACCTTGATCTAAGCTTTCATGGAAAGAGTTTCAGACGTGATTGGTATAGGAGAACCTTGTCTCCTACATTGAGTTCCTTCCGCAGGATATGTAGGGTCCTTCCCACCTGGAGGAGGAGCATTCGGGCCGTTGATGTTTAGTGTTGCGTGTTATGGTCTTGATTAGAGTTGTGTCCTGGTGTCTATGTTGATTTACATGCTTCTTTTCTACTTCTTTCTGGCTCTTATACCTTTCTCTCTCTTCTACCTCCCGGAAGGCCTACTATTATGTGGTTCTATTGTCTTATTGTTCTGGGTCTATCGGAAACACTCTCTCGACTTGTTCGGGGAAAGAGTGCGTACATCACTACATCCTGACCCCCTGACCCCACTTAAACGCGGGACTAACTAGGTTGTTGTTGTTGTTATTTGATTTATAGATCAGAGTCAGACTTGGCATGTATACTTATTTTACATGTATTTTTATTTACCCTCCCTGTCACTACTGTTGTTTTCTTGTCATAGACTGTTGTCTGTTAGTGCAGGATGAAATTAGTTGTCTAATTGGCGAGAATAGGGGTCCTAGAAAGGATCAAGGTATCTGACATTACAGGGAAGAAGAATTCAGTTTTTAGATGGTGTTAGTTTTATTCGGAAAGTTTGTTCCATGATGGTTCTTTGGTAGTATTTCAAGGAGAAATAACAACTTGGAAATGGAGTTTTACAAGCATTAATTATTTGTGGGCTAATATAACTTGCACCAATATCTCTTCGATGAACTCTTGGAGGCTGTTGCTGGGTGTATTAAGCAGTTGCAGAAACATAGAGGTTGCTTTTGTGCAACAAAGAATGTATAAACGCGCTCTAAGTGATGGTTGACTGAGTTGGTCTGGAATATACCAATGAAATGTAAAGTGTATGCTTTTATTTTGTTGGAGCACAAGATAGGATGATTGCTGTTACATGTCAAGAATGCTAAAGTTAAAATTTTGGTTTATTCTGGAATTTATGCTTTTTTAGAGACATCATGCTTATATTTGTTGGTTATATAATTTTTGAGTTCGGTGTAACTCTTAGAAAATTTGTGTAGGTTAGACACTTCTCTTATGGTTATAAATATATGAATAGCCTTTAGATCCTTCTTAGTGTTAGTCCATGTGCATAGCTGTCCTGTTAAGGTTAGTTTGCTAATATTAGCTTTCCAGTAGGCCATAGTTGATCAATATTAGATCCCTTATTGCATTGAATTGAGTAAGTAAATGTACTGACACCTGTGTGGAGTAAACAAATCTTTTCCCTTCAACCTCTATCCTAAGTTCATCTCCATCCCTTAAAACCGTGGAAAATAATTTTCAAGGCCTTCTAACTTTTTCAGACACCAATGGGGCTGCTGATAAACCATATAGGGTGGTTTAAATGTTGCTGTTATCAAATGAAGATACGTTATGCAATTAGATTTTGAAATAATTAACAAGGAAAAACTTGGATGCTTGCACATTTGCGACAATGCTTATAATTATTTACCTTTTGGAGTTAGTGAAGTAATTATATTGCCTACATCTCTATCCCTTTTTCTGTTTCTTGGATTATTACTTTTAACACATGGTCCTCTGCAGAACTTAAGAAATTCAGGGACGTAGGCAAAGATATCCGACCTTTGGATGATGACATCATCAAAGTTACTGGTCTTCCTATTTACTCCAAATCTGTCGGTCCTGAAGTTCAGAGTGATGCTTCCAGCTGGCCAACCCTAGATGTATTTGAAGCCAAGTTTGTGAGCCAATCACAGAATGTTGAAGAATTAGAGAAGCAGCTAGAGGAAGCAACAGCTATGCTGAAGGAGAAGGAATCAAGGATCACTGAACTAGAAGCCACAATCAGTGATGTCAAGTCATCGAGGGAAGAACTGGGGAGAAGTGAGCAGGCGCAGAAGAAGAAATTCAACGAGATTGAAACAGAGATGGAGGTTCTGTTTAAGCAGAAGATGGAAGCTGAACTCAAGTATCTTGCAATTGCTGACAAGACCGTTATATCGGAAAGGCAAATGAAGCTTCTGCTGGAGCAGCAGAAATCGGTAGTTAGTAAACAATCAGAAGAGCCCAATGAAAGAGATGATCTAGAAAGCAAATCAGCAACGTTACAAGACGAAGCCGACAAGGAGGGGTTATCAACCGAGGGGGTAACATCAGTGGCAGAGCTCCAGAAGATGCAAAGTAAAGTTTCGAAATTCTCTACCTGTTTCATCATACAGCTGGTTTTGTTCATTTTTGTGGTCGAGCTTTTCTTGTCACAGTTGCTGCCTCAGTCTGAAGTCGTGATGCCCACCTAGAGAGAATCATGCAACAGGTGGACTAATGCACTTTTGTTGTATCCTTTGCGATAGAGGTTTTCCTTCCATCATTTTCAGGTATTTAAACGGTGACAACTAGTACTACTAAAAGTAGACAATGTATAATAGTTGCATCTTTAGTATCTCAAATTGGAGGTCCATTCAAGTGTTTTGTTGTCTACGGAGATGTTCAAGTTTTTGTTTTGACCAATGGAGTTGTTCTTACTTTGGTTCCTAGTTGGCGAAGGCGCCCCATTCCCTCACCCAATCCCCTGCTAAGGTCCTTTTTTGTGCTTGAGGAGGTGAGTGTTTTGGAAGTCGAATAATCCACAAGCCTACTGGACGTCTACACTAAGGCTGTGTTTGGCAGGAGTTTTGCAAGCTTTAAAAAAAAAAATCAAATCTCTGGGTGCGGTGCTTGGCAGAAGCTCTCAGCGAAGATTATCAAGCTTTGGGGGAGCTTTAGGTAGATTGGAAATCACCCAAAATGAAATCTTGGGGGGGGGGGGGGGGAGGGGTAAGATTTCGGAGTTTATTTGGAGATTTGCAAAAGTGCATTCCATTCTTGCCCTCGTGAAGCCTTCACCATCGTTGTCCTCATCGCCGCTCCAGATCCCCTCTCCTCGTCGTCTGCATAGCTCTCGAAACCCCTATGTCGCCCGGTTGTGGGTCGAGGGCCGACGACCGGCAAAGGGGATAGCGCCGACAGGGGACCGCGCCACCAAGAGGAGGAGGCTCCTTTGAGGGGTGACGTCGATAGTGGTTACCCAAGGGCTCGCCGTCGACTGACCGGAAAGGGGAGATCGATTCTTTGGTCCGATTGGCCACGAGCAGGAGGTTGCTTCGCAGGTCGAGCTTTGCAATGGTGAGGGGAATGTGTGTGGGGCTAAGGAGAAGGGGTAGGGTGAGGGTGAAAATTAAGGGAATTGTGGACATTTTGCTAAGAAAAACCCCTTACAAATCTTACCCACGTCAAACCCCTTTCTAGCTTTTCAAGAGATTTTTGGTCCAAAAAAAAAACATAACCTCTTAAATCTCCATAATCTACAAAAAAAGCCATAACCTTCAAAATCTACATAATCTACACAAAATCTACTTTTTACAATCTATTGCCAAACACGGCCTAAACCGCTGTGAAACTTGGTTGTGGGTATTCACATTTTCCACTAATTTGGTCATGGGTTCCTTTGCGGGATTGGATTACATTTTTGTGTGTTATGGTGAATGAAGTAGTTTTTCAGCTGGAAAGGACTTGCGATGAGTAATCAAGGTCTCTGGTTCAAATCCAGTATAATCGCTGTCTATTTACCAAATTCAAGAATATAGCATAATGTTGTGAGCTGAATCTGCCATGTTTTACAGTAACTTTTATATCAATTTCTGTATACATTGCATTCATTTGGGTTAGAACAGTACAGAACCTATGTAGTTTATGTTTATTTGCCAAATTATGGAATCTACACCAGTTTCTGTTTAATTCGCAGAAATCGAGGCATTTTACAGCAATTCTACATAAGGTCGGAAAAGCTCGGAAAACCACTACAGAAGTCCAAGGTCAAAGCAGCGGAACCAGTCTAAGAGTCAAGGCTACTCGATCTCGAGTAGGCCTTACTCGACCTAGACGAGCATGTCCGAGCAACCTTGGTCGAGCAGAGCCTGATCGAGCAAGCCAGACCAACCCGGCTCCGGACCCTACTCGATCTCGAGGACCACTGGTCGAGATCGACGAAGCCTCAGCGCCACGCCCGGGGTTGACGAGAAGAAGAGCTGGTCGACAAGCCGAGGACGAAGCCGAGGACGGCCAGGAGCACTCGCTGCCAGCGACTCGACTCGCTGCAGCGTACCGCTCGCTGCCGCGGAAAAACTCACTGCCAGCGGAAGAGGCAACTCGCGGAAGCGGAAAGGAAGAACCCAACTCGATCTCGAGGACCCTTTGTCGAGATCGACGAGACCCTGAGTCCAGATCCGGAGCCCATCGAGCAGAGTCACTCGAGAAGACCTAGTTGATCACCAGTCCTACTCGACATCGACAAGAGCTACTCGAGGTCGACGAGTCCTGTGAACCAAGTCCGAGCCACATCGAGCAGATCTAGCCGAGGAAGTCCAGAGACGAACCACCCTACTCGAGGTCGACGAGCCGTGGTCGAGGTCGAGTAGACCAGATTCCAGAAACTTCTCGACGAGACCTGTCCGAGTAGACTTGGGATTCCTTGGGGCCAAAGGAGGAAGATTCTATCCGAATTTGATCAATTCTATCATCATGGAAGGAGATCTATCAAGACATGAAGACTTACCCACTTTAGAATTATCATTTCCTTGTTGATTTATTTCCATAAAACAATTTATTTATCCTTTCAAGTTTTAGATATAATTTTAGATAGAGATATATATCTTATTTCCTAGAATAGCTAGGGAATGGAGGCTATAAATAAAACCCATGGGGCTCAGTTTTATTCATTCAATTTCAGAGACAATTAGTTAGTTCCACAGAGAAGTTTAGGAGTTCTAAGGTTTTTAAGGTTTTGACTTTTTGCGAAAGTTGATTGCCGGAATTGTAAAGGCTTTTTGAATTTAGTTTAATGCAAGTTTCTTTTTATCAATCAATGACTGCGATTGCGATGAGGCATGAGTAGTCCACCCACTTCTGGGGCTGGGGTGAGCCCGACGGTGGCCATGTGAGGCGATGCGATAAAGGTCAGATCTTTTTGTGCAATTCATCTTCTATCCCTATGAGCATGATTCTTTTGTGAGAGTTGAAGGTGATCCTTGTTTGTATTATTGAAGCGAAAGTGATCTTAATGCAACTTGGATTAATTATGTGAAAAAGGGTTAGTAACAATTAGGGTTTATGCGAAAGCCTCTATATGCCTATTTGTTAATGACGAAAGTTATTTGATGGAAAGCATGATCTTTTGTGCCTTTATGTGTTACTTTGCATGGTTATCGTTGTGGTGTTGAAACCCTGGCTTTGGAAGTCTTTTATTATATTGATTTATTTCTGTCGAAATTCTGAGTTTTGGTTCGAAAATTTGCCCTTTTAAAGTTTCTGTCTTTTACTGTACTCGACATAGAGGAGCCTTTGTCGACCTCGAGTAGTGTCTTGTCGAGGTCGAGTAGGGGTTGGTCTTAGTCGAGTTGATTTGCTTCTGTTTCTTGTCGATTTTCAAGTTTCTGTCTTTGCATGCCCTAGTCGATCTCGAGTAGTGCTTGTCGAGATCGAGTACACTTGTCTTCGTCGAGTTGTGTTGTTTTCGTTTTTGAGTTTCTGTTGTCGACCCACCTTTGTCGATCTAGAGGACAGACAGCTTACTCGAGATCGAGTAGCTTCTGTGTTCTCGTTTTATTTGCTGTTTTTGCTTTGTCTTTGCTTTATTTCTTGCTTTGTTCTTTGCTTTTGTTTTAGTTGCCCTTGCCGGGTTTATTTGTTTCTTTCCTTGTTTCTGTGCTTCTGTCTTTCTGCTGCTTTGCCTGTGAGATCTGTTGCTACCTGAGAACTGCTGACGTGCTTCCTCGTGGATTCGATCCTGATTTTCTCTTACTACAACGGGAGGAAGTCTTGTATTTATTTGCTGAGACAGGGAAGTCAGTCTGATCTATACTTTATATTTATTTCATACTTGACCATCCTCCTGCAACAACACATAACTATTTTTAAAGGTAAAAATTTGAATCATTAGGCAATAGAGTGTGATAAGGTTGCACACATTTGCCACTTTGCCCGGGGTGTCGATATTTACAACGATTCTGGTCCATTAGACCTCATCCGTAAGGATGCCGTCGGGTAGAGCTCACTCGCTCGAATTCTTTTATAATAATAAAAAAAATTGAATCATTAGGCAAATTATTGTACCATAAATCAAGAGGTCATTAAAAATATAGGTAGACGGAAAAATCGTTGAAGAAAATAGTGGTAGACAATGAGGTGAATAGATATGGCGATAGAAATCCATCATAGTGTTAAACCAAGAAACTCTCCAACCAATGAATCACTTGGAAGCCAAGTGCTACTAAAGTAACACTTTTGAATAATCTCATATATAAGAAGTAAAGACGAGACTCTAAAAAAGCACTTTTTGAAATAAAAGCAGTCTACAATACAAAGTTTTTTGTTTTTCCGCCCTATAACTCTTTCTCTCCATATTACAATGCTTGGGTGGAATAAAAGCAAGTATTAATCGCATAGCAAAAACATAATTGAGTGTTGTAGTTCGACTTGTAGTAAAGTTATTTTGAAGTTATTAAATGTTTAATCTATTTTTTTTGTCGCTCAAAAGAAATTAAAAAATCTAAAAATTTTGGACTAGTTAGGCCAGATTAGGTTAAATTTATGGGTTAGGAGCACTCACTATTGTGGAACTCAGCTCTAAAAATTTTGATCTTGCTACATTACATGTACTTTTTTTTTGTCAAGCTGTTACATTTATGATCTTAGCTGAACATGACATTTCTTGACTTTCGTTTTCAGCCGGCCCTCCCTCCGAATCCGAACACTCACTTTTTTTTTAATTGGGAAAAATTCTAGATAGGGTAGCATACTCGATAGCATCCAACCAGATGAGGTCTTGTAGGTCTTGTAGGTCTGAGTCTTTATAGATGTCAAGACCCTTGACAGAACGGAAAAGATGTGCAACCTTATCTGTCGTTTTGTTCCCATTGCGGAGCATGTGAGAGAAAAATGTTTCTCTCACTCTTGACAGTAGTACTTTAATGTTAGACATCAAGAGTTCTATTTCCCATGGACCTCTAGAATTGTTTCACAGATGATTCATGATAATAAGTGTGTCGCCTTCCACATGAAGCTTGTGGATTCCTAATTCTATTGCCTTCTGGATGCCTTGGCGTAATGCCAAAGCCTCCGATTTTAGTAAAGTTTTATTTCTTAAGAGCTTGTAGCCTATATGGATTAGACGCCCATTCTAGTCTGTTATTATGAATCCACTTGTGCTACTCCCATCTATAGTTTATCATCGCAAAAGTTTAGTTTGAATTCACTCCTTGGCGGTGGGTTTCACTTCTTTTTGCCTAATGGTTTATTAGAAGTTCTTGTTTGTGCCGGTGTTTGTTGATTGGGTGGAACTATTTCTGGGTTATTTTCCTATGTATGGTAGGGCTGTGCATAACCGGGTATCCGACACGACACGACACGATAAAAACACGAAATCGATAAGGGGGAAGATGCCGATCCGATCACGACACGTTAAGTACCGGGTATCCGACACGAAAACACGACACGGTTTTGTGTCGGATACCCGTATAACACGACACGACACGACACGATTTGTACAAAAACCTCTTCTTGTTTTTTTTTCCTAATGTTGCCGAACCAAATAGGCGAATTCACCTGTCACTTACTTTGTTGCTATTTAGGCTTTCAATTACTCTTTTTTTTTTTTTAAAAAAAGTGAGATACCAAACCACGAAATGAAATCAAACAATTTTAGTTCATACTGTAAAATCCACCAAATTAAAACAAACAAATCCACCCAATTGAAACAAACAATCAGAAAAACACTCAAAAAAGAGAGGAATCGAGCCTGAGAAGTTGAGAGGGTGAGGAGAGGAGAGGCGATGGTGAGTTGTGGGCTGCCTAGGGCTAGCCGGCGACGGCGAGGCCGGATCTG
Source organism: Persicaria tinctoria (assembly GCA_037127255.1). Lineage (NCBI taxonomy): Eukaryota > Viridiplantae > Streptophyta > Magnoliopsida > Caryophyllales > Polygonaceae > Persicaria > Persicaria tinctoria. The sequence goes on along the minus strand of JBANSL010000007.1, from coordinate 48,515,688 downwards.
AACGAGCAATGGTGAGTCGGATCTGAAGTGAGCTTCGAGTAAGGTCGAGGACGAGGCCGGATCTAACGAGTGACGACGGCGAGTGAGCAAGAGAGGAATTGAGCCTCGAGAGGGTGAGGAGGGGAGAGGCGATGGTGAGCTCGGCGACGGCGAAGCCGGATCTGAACGATCGATGGTGAGCCGTGGGCTGGCTAGGGCTTGCCGGCGACGGCGAGTTTGTGGGAAGAGAGGGTGAGACCTGAGAATGAAGAGTATCCTTGGATTAACCTAATAACCTAGACACAGCAGTGACGAAAAAAAAATGAAAACAAATGGGTAAGGTTGGGGGAAAAAATGTAAAAGGGTGGGTAAGGCTGGGGAAAAAAATGTAAAAGGGAGTGTATACCAGGATTTGAACATGGGTCATCAGGGTTCACACGACACAGAATGACCGAAGGCACGCTCTACCAACTGGGCAACGAGGGTTTTGTGATACTCTGAAACAATTGTAATATTTCTTTTATCACTAGATATTAATATTTAAAAATAAATAAAAAAATTATCGTGTCGTGTCGGATACCCGATAAGGGGAAAATGCCGATCCGAACATGACACGATTATTGTCGTGTTTTACCGTTTCGTGTCATAATCGTGTCGTATCAATATCGTTTCGTGTTTTTTCGTATCGTTTTGTTGCGGTTTCGTGTCGTGTCAAACGTGTCGTATATTTTTGCACAACCCTAATGTATGGGCTACCTTCCATGCTTCCATGTGAATGTCGGTCATTCTATCAATGTCCCTATTAATAGAGACGTTACTATTATGAAATGTTAATTGATTCCTAGTATACCATGTTGTCCACCATTTGAATGGTATTTTTTGCTTTTTTTCCATCACATTGAGTTTTATCCCCAAGAGTGCAAGAATTGGTCTGATGTCTCGTGTATTTTCTATCATGTTTTCTATATCGTGTCGAATAGTATGGTGTAACCACAATTGACGACTACCACCTATACATTGTAGGAAAATGTGTGTTTTATCTTCCACCATTTGATCGCATAAGATCGATACACGTAGTGGGCATCACCACTCCTCATTGTGTCAACCAATTTCTAGTGGGCAGTCCTTGTTGTCCAATCTTCCATCCCGTTATCCCTTTATTGGTCTTCACCAGGATTGATCATATCATAACATAGACATATACAAGCTCGGTTAGGGAGGGGAACTTGTATTACAATCAGATAAATCAACCAAATCGATATATGGGCAATGAGTGATACTAGGGGGCGTTGAACCATCCCTACTAACACAAGGCATTGAGATGCCTGGTGCTCTTTCAATGAACGTGAACCCTTTCAGAAGGTGGGAGATGAAGGGACATGAATCCCCTCCCCCACAATATTCAAAGCCTTAGATTCATTGGGATTTAGAGTTACCTCATCATGATTCTCCCCACATGTTTGTGACCCTCTCGGGATTGAGTGAGAGTTCTTCGCTAAAGAGGCGGGATATAGAGAAAGCAAACAATACATTTTCAATTGGGCTTAATATTTTCTTTTATTATTTAACATTTCAGATTAAATTACATGATAACATAATAAAATTATGATAAAATCATTAATAGTTATAATATACCTTAGTTATACATAATATACTAACATTAAATAATAAATTAAAAAATTATATATATACTCGGTAACTATGGTAACCATGGTATTCCATATAAGATTACCACTACTGTACCAACTTATAGTGGTTACCAACACGGTGGTAAACAATGTTGAAGGTTATCATGGCAGTGGTAATAAATAGACTTTGATACGTTTGGTACGTGGTTGATATAGTAATTTTTGTACCATTTGCCAACCCTAGCCACAGTTGTTGCATCTATAACACTTGGAAGAAAAAGATGTTGCATCCGGATTGCTGATTTGATTATTGGATGGCTTTGGATCCTTGTCCTTGGACATTTTCCTCTTCCTCTTCTTCCCCAAAGTATCACCTTTAATACAGACCCAATCAATCAGGCTCAGCTTCTCAGCCACATCGAACCTTTTCTCTTCCTCCTCCAAAACTTCCAGCATGAGGTTGATGTTATCAACACATTTTTATTCTTGATTAAAGGTGCTTTCATTGTCCAATCTCATATTATCGTTGCTTGATGACACATGTTGCTTTCTTTGATGGATTATCCACCACCATCAACACATGATCCTTCAAAGGTAGCGGTTGAGCGGTAGCCACCATAGCACCACCACTGTTGTTGGCTGCAGGTTTGGAGGATTCCAGCAGGTGCCTACCTCGCCACTTTCTCTCATGATGGCACAAAGACACTTGGTAGACAGGGTATCCAACATAGGGTGCATGTTAGTTTCCCATAGTTCATCAAATGCCATAAGTTATGACCTTTTCGACTAAGACAACCGCCTCTGTCTCTAGCGATACCAGCTAACCTCGCTTGTTCTTGGTGGACGCGCATGTGACCGAACAGATCTTTCTTGGAACCAAATTCCTTGTCGTAGAGCTTTCAAATCCAATCATAGTCACTCGATTTCATTGTACGATGATAGTATTCTTTCCAGTGTTTATCACTATACACCACCTTGAGTTTGAATTTCAGGTTAGACACCACTAATGGCTTCTTAACCAACTCTTGTTCACAGTCTTCCATAGAAAATCGAACACCTCTCTCTATCCTCCCGAGGATAAAAATCCATCACTGCAATCCCCAATTAGGAGCACCAAAAAACAAATTATAAGATAAATTTTTTGCACTGCTGACGGAAAAAAAACCCTAGACAAATGATGAAAAGGAAAGAAAAAACCCTAGCAATTATCAGATTTAACAGGTGAGAGGTTCTTTGGGGTCAAGTAAAGTAATTCCCTTGACAAGCAGCCAAAAGACAAGCAAAAAATTAGGGTTTCAAAGAATGAACTTGGAATTTAGGATTATGGTTCAATTAAATACGTGCGATATTTCTAAATGAAGATAGTATTTTTTTTCTTTTTAATTTTACACATTATTTTAAACTATTTTATTAATGTGGCTATTAATTTTATGGAAAAGCTAAATACACCGCTAATTTTTACTTGATACACCATTAATCTTCGCAACCTGCTATTGAGTGAGTTTCGCAACCTGTTGGGGAATGCATGGGGGAACACACCAAACACGACCTTAGGGGAATTTGAAGAGACTTCGCAACACATTTCAGAATTGGGTCCGTAATAGGTTGCAGAATCCGCCATCTTCTACAAGAAGCTTCGCTGGGAAAAAATAATAATTCCACAACAAGTTGGGGAGTAGGTCTGCAACAAGTTGTGGAATAGGTCCGCAATAAGTTGAGGAATGGGAAAAGGCATGAGAATTCAGCAACATGTTACGGAGTTCCCATAATTAATTTTTTCTCCGAATTTTTGACGCCTTTGACAAGGTATTCCATAACAATTTGCAGAGTAGATCCGCAACATGTTGCGGAGTTCCCATATTTTCTCTTTTCCATTTAGGTTAATGGTGAACCAACGATTTTTTCCAACAAAAGAAGGGACTTAGACAAGGTGATCCAATTTCCCCGCTCATTTTTTTTATTGGAGCTAAAATACTTGCAGGGAAACTACAAATGACAAATGTTGAATCTAGAAATTAATTAAACAATACGATTTAGAATGACTAGATTAGGGACTAGAGTACCATTTCTTTCTTCCGTATACGATATCTTGATATTTGCTAAAGAAAACCAAGAATTATGTTCCCATGTGGAAAAAAAATCATTGATGAATACATCTCGGAAAAAAAAAATCTTTTGAAATAAGGACAAAAATTTTAGACCATTGATTGGATGAGATAAAAGTTGCAACCCAAAGAAGTATGGTAGGTTAGGACTTACGAATCCAAACATGAATAGAGCACTTCAAATGAAGTTATTGTGTAAAATTATGACTGAACTGAATAATATTTGGGTTATAATATTTTTTTTTAAAAAAAAACACAAAAGATGCAACACTATGTGAATACGACAAAAGAAAACAAACATCTTTGTAGAGGAAGAAATTAATAGAAATAAGAAATGAATTCTATAAAGGATTGATTCAACAAGTAGGGAATGAGAAAACAATCAGATTTTGGAAAGGCAAGTGAAAACTATATGAGAAAAATATTTTGAACAAATTAATTAATGAACAAAAGAAGGTGGAATAATACATATACATTCTAAACATATAAATTCTATTTGAGAAAGATACTGCCTAACAACATCATAAGGAAAACGCTAAACATATAAATTCCGAGGAATGAAATTAAATATATGTTGTATTGGCAAGCCATCTATAATGATTGGTTCTGCCCTGGAAATGGCGACTGGACATGGCAGGCTCCAGAAAAGTGAAATTGCATGGATTTGGGGAATCGATTTGTAACGGAACGGGATTATGATTCGCAGGTTAAGTTTCGAAGGATGAAACCTCTCGTTAGGATCTTGCGCCCCGAGTACAGGTTGAAGATTTGAAATTCTAAACTACCGTTTTCAAGTGGGATTTCATACCCAAATTCGAAGGGACCGTTGGAATCCCCGGGGAAGTCCCTTGTACCTGTCATAAGTCTAAGCGTGGAAAATCAATAGTCATGCAAATAGCGGAGGTAAAGTGTAATACAAGGGGTGCCACGACAGAGCCGGGTCAAAACAGAGTCTAAAACATAAGTCCAAAAAGTAGTAAAAGTCTGGTGAAGTCAGGAACTCCAACTCTCACTCTCCGCCAAGCAAAAGGACCCGCTCAATAAGCAAGCAGCACCAATAGGATGAACATAATAGATTCCTAAAAATGTAAATGGTGAGCGGGATCAGTTGACGCCCACCTGCTCTTTCCGCTTCCCAATGCACACATATACGATATACCTAATAATCATGCTTCTAGATGCAAGACGAAATATTAACACACTAGCATGCCCCTAAGTTCAAGTGCATAATAATAATAATAATAATAATAATAATAATAATAATAATAATAATAATAATAATAATAATAATAATAATAATTAGGGAGAGGTCACGAATGCATTCCAATTCATAAATAGGGTGAGGTCCGTATTGGTATTCGACCCCATGTTTGCATGCTTTTTATCAAATCATGAATGTGGACTTAAAAGAGAAAAAGAATAATATAATGCAAAAGGTAAAATAAATAAGAGTGGTAAGTAAAGTTATAATTATGACTCGAACGACTCAAGACGAACCCGATGAGACTGGGCCATCCTATGACTCTAGCAAGGACTCTAGATACTTCACAGATAACGACCGTTCTGTTTACATACACATAAAGAAATAGGATGCTCAATGATCAATGTAACCTAGCATGATACTACATAGCATGTTGGTCATGAATGCATGCACCTAGATTATCATGCACGTAACACAGGGAGTTCTCTCTATCGATCTGCGTAAGCTCCGAAGAGACTTACCTGGTTAGTAGAACAAAAAAAAAATACTATCCCAGCAAGTAGCATGAACAATAAGATAATATCACCTAGGTTCATAGCAGAACATCCATACAAGTCTACATCTAATCATCCAATCACACACAAGTGCACATCATTTAATAACACATAATTAATCACATCATAGCATCATCAAGTTCAACCACTCATCACATTGCCACATTCCATAATACCATATCGTTCTCATCTTTCCATTCAACCACATTCATATATTCCTAACCATATATCCGCATATCACCTAGTTCAATTTCATCATGTTCATCATATCTCAAAGCATAAGTTAACGATACATAAGTCTAACATTTCATCACACTATTAGTCAACCAATCATGCCATTAGTCCACACCAATCATGATATTAAGCAATCATTCACATAAATCATGCTAGTTAGTCACCGGTCACATAATTCTCGAGTTAGTCCTGAAAACCGATTCGAAAACCAAGTAACGGATTAAAACGTTTGACCTTAAAAGCTCATGAACTTCGCTTCCCAAAAACTCCCAAATCAGACCCTTAAGTTAATCCTTGAAATCCCCCAAAAGCATTGAAAATAAGTCGCGAAAACGATCATTGAAAGCGTCGAGAAACGAAGTCAAAACGCTCGGACATGGATTCAGTCGCGGTCGCGAGATGGGCTCTCGTACCCGTGAGACTCGGTGTCTCAGAGAGCTCTCACGACCACGAGCATCTCGCGCCGGCGAGACCTCGAGTCGCAGTTGCGAGTCTGGGGTCCCCTCCTAGGGCATTCTAGACTCCACTCGCCGCCGCGAGTCACTCGTGTCGCGGCCGCGTACAAGAACCCTAGGCAGGCTGTTCTTCCTCGCGGCCGCGAGCTCCTTCCCGCGGCGGAGAATACGACCCTAAATCTGTGATTCAAGGGTCGGTTGTGGCCTCTTTTGGAGTTATTTGAAGCTTCCCTTTTTTCCAATTTTTCCCATGACACTCAGGCTCATGTTAGTACAAAAATAGCTCAGATTTGAAGAGGTTTCTCAACCAACACTTCCTTTCTTCACTTTCTCTTCTCCTGGGTGGCTCTTGAGGCGATTTGAGGTTGAATCTTCTAGATCCACTTGTTGGGTGAGCAAAAGAAGTTAGTTTAAGACTAAAAGAGAGAACTTGGAGGGTTTGGAAGTGAAAGGAAGAGAAAAAGTGACAACTTACCCTTCCTAGACCCAAAACCGAACAAATGGACTCCAGGGCTTCGATCCTTGACTTACGGGTTGTTATGTGGCTCCCAAGGACTCCTTGGATGAGTGAAGTGGCCGCAGGACTCCTTAGATCTTGAGGTGGAGGAGAAAAGAGGTGGAGAGGTGGTGGTTGGTGGTGGTGCCGAGAGGGAGAAAAGGGAGGAGAGAGGGCTCTCCTTAGGGCTTGATGTGGTGGCTTAAGAGAAGAGAGGGTGGTTGAGTTGGTGAAGGTTGGTGGTGATTTGGGGTGGCACAAGGGAGAGAGAGGAGAGAAAAGAGAGTGTTTAGGGTTTGTGTTTGTGGGAGAGTGAGGCTTCCAAAGCTCTCTTCACTTTTTAGATAAGATGAGAGAGGATTGGTTTGTCTTGTGCGATTTCAAATGGGAGTGATGTCATGTGTCTATCCTCTTGACTAGATGGTTTGAGGATTGGAATGAAAGATAAGAGATGGATTTTCTCTTTCTAAAAGAAGGGCATACAAGAGATGAGGGAAGGGAAAGGTGTTTGTCATGTGTCTATCCTCTTGACTAGATGGTTTGAGGATTGGAATGGAAGATAAGAGATGGGTTTTTCTCTTTCTAAAAGAAGGGCATACAAGAGAGGAGGGAAGGGAAAGATGTTTATCCTCTTGTGGGATTTCAAATGGGAGTGATGTCATGTGTCTATCCTCTTGAATAGATGGTTTGAGGATTGGAATGGAAGATAAGAGATGGGTTTTCTCTTTCTAAGAGAAGGGCATACAAGAGAGGAGGAAAGGGAAATGTGTTTGTGGATGTTTCCTCCAAATAGGGCAAGCATCTTGACCAATTCAAATTCCACCACATGTGATCACTTGGGGTTAGGGTTTGGCATGTGCATCTAAGCTAGGGTTATGAGAATATGAGTGCGAGTCTTGGTCCCGACGTTGCAAGCTTGAATCCCGAGGGGCGTCCCGGAATTAGTTTCCGACATTAGTTTCCGACATTAGTCTTGGTCCCGAAGTTGTAATGGAAATCTTCTCAAGTCTCACTAAAACTCAAACAATCTCGTTATAAATGGTTTGGTAGGTTTATGGACAATAAGAAATAAAGTAGTTTTCAATGATTAGAACTACATGAACAATCAGCAACATGAAGGATATATAATAACTTCAGCTACAAAACTAGAACCAATCAAAGACACTTCATTGGGAAGAAATGGAAGATTAAAACTTGTAAGTGCACCCCAACTAAGGAAGAAAAAGAATCTTCGTTGGAAGAAACCCTTGGAGAGATATTTAAAGATCAATTTTGATGGGTCAAATGATATATAACAATTGGATAGGCGAGCCAATTGCTAAATAAAATCGCCCAATCTTGCATATGCTCCTTGATTTTCGTGAATTGGTGATGAATTTGTAACGAGTAGATTCCGTGAATCGCTAATTAATTAACAACCGTTAACTAATTAACGATATGCTTAATGGAATCCACCTCCACTTGCACTCGCTCCCTCGGCAAAAGGTAATGGTTGTGATTGAATTAACTAACAAATTGGTTAAATAAATTGAGTCAACAATGGCTGCCGCACCTAAGAGGCCAACAAAATACCGTGGGAGACTTTCGATCGATCGAACTCAATGAATAGAACGAAATTGAATTTAAATGTAAATTAATTTTGAACGGAAGCAAATGAAACAAGTGTGGATTGGGTGAATAATAAATTGAATTTAGGGTTTGGGGTAACGTGAATAATTCTAGGTCTGGCAAATGATATAGAAATTACCATACCAATCACCTACCAACCATAAACCGACTATGTTGGTAACCACACTTGTGGTAACCACGTGAAGGTGGTACGATAATGGTAATGAAATCTGAATACCATTGTTACTGAATATATATATATATATATATATATATATATATATATATATATATATATATATATATATATATATATATAGGGGATAGATCATATGTACTCACCTCTTAATGTGTATCATGTGAACACATCATATCCATTGATTTAGATGAATTGGATGGCTGAGATTATTCCATAATATTGATTAATTGAAAATTAAAATAGAAAAAAACTGCAATCATGCTCCACCTACGCGCGTGTAACTACACACTCCAACCCTAATCAACAATTTTGCCATTATGCTATAAAGGAAAGAGAAAGAGGAGCGGCGATCGGGAGAAGGCGCATCCATGGTCGATTGTGAAAGAGCGGCGACTGGGCACATCCATGGCAGGAACGGCGTGACCGATTCTTCCGTCCGATTGCGAAGGCGAGACGGCGATGGCGGCTGGTGAAGGCGGGATATGGATGTGATGGCGGCCGGTGAAGGTGGATCGGAGAGGTGCGTCACAGCGGCAATTCCCCTTTCATCGGTGAAGGTCAACAATAGATCATATGTACTCAGCCCTTAACGTATATCACGTGAACAAATCTGTACCATTGAATTAAGAAGATCAACAGTTGAGATTAAAAGTAACTTTTTATTATTCAATGGTATCGGGAGATTATTCAGTGGTATTGGGCGATTATTCGTTAGAATAAAATTTACATTTTTACACTCTTTTTACAGATGAATAATTATGTGAAAGCAGTCAAATAATAATGAACAAATATATATATATATATATATATATATATATATATATATATATATATATATATATATATATATATATATATATATATATATATATATATATATATATAATTTTTTTTATTATTTGTGTTTTGATTTTGACCTAAATTGGTCTTTTCTATTGTTTTAGGGAACTCTTGTGTAGAGTTTAGGGCGTTTTACTAGAGTATTCTACCTATTTGTTAGCCTTTTGTGTCCCATTTCGAGGAATCGGTGTCTACCACTAGTTTGTTGTGATTTCATGTACATTTGAGCGATTTTGGAGCCGATTCAAGAGCTAAAGGATAAGGAGGTGATTAGCAGCATCTCCATATGGAAGTAAGTCGTCAAAGACGGGCTAAAGAGGTCAAGAGATGAGCAAAAATATGAGATAAGAAGCAAGCATATCAGGTGAATCGCTCATAGGAGCTCAAGACGATGTAGCACGACTCGCGGAATAAGGGAGTTTGTGCAATTTTCAGCTACAACAAGCTGTCAAGACTCGTGGGAGGCCTTCACGAGTCGTGACGAGTGAACCCGTGTGTTTTGTGACTTCTGCAGGCTGTCACGACCCGTGACAGACTCTTCACGAGTCGTGACAGTGCCAGATCAGCCCAACCTTTCACATTTCCATGTTTGTTTGGATGAATTAAAACCTTTGTAATTTCCAATTTGCTGGGGGGAGTTACGTTTTGTTTTGAGAAAGCTCAGGCCGAAGTGGGGACATTGGAGTTGAGCTTTTGGTGGGTTTTTGGAGACTAGGATTTTGGAGAAGAAGACTTGTTCGATTAATCAAATTCCGGTAAATTCCGTTTTCATCTCTATTGCTCTATGTTTGTCTTGGCGAATTTGATTGAATCAAGCATGTACTTTTCCATGAGTGGCTAGATCTCTTGTTCTAGGGTCAGGGTGATCCCGGCGATGCGGAAATAGACTCGTTCTTAGTATTGTTTGATTGATTTCTGATTTTGTTTGGTGATTTAATCCTATTGCGCCAGCCCTAATCGATGAGAATTGGTTAAAACTGATTTTGGGTTTGAAATCGAAAGACTAAAACCCTAAATTGGAATTTAGATGGTGAATTTAGGCCGAAAGGCTATTTGATCCATTGGAATCATAGGATTAAACTCGAAGTTTAGTGGATCGAAAGTGAAATTGAACTTCTTGAGGATTTATTGATTGTTATAGATATTCTAAATGATCGTTATATAAATTGAGACCGAAAGGCGAAATTCATGTGATTTTCATTTAGAATTCTAAGCACTTAAGGGTTCTAAATTGGTTGCTTGAAACCGAAAGAAGATCGTTAACCAATTTAGACACGTTCGCTTCGATTCCGAAAGGAGTTTTGCTATTACCTTAGACAATCTACCTTCACTTTTGAGTTAGAAATCATTCAAGCGAGAATATATTATGGTCTATTGACGATGCATCGTTGGTGAATCCCTAGCCCTAGAATATCTTCCATACATATATTTCTCATCTCTTTTATCTGTGTTTGCTATTTTTTACACACACTTTTTCCCTCAATTTGTCCGTTACTTTTGGGCTTAGTCGAACTAGTTTGAAATTGACAATCGATATTTCTCCGGTCCTTGTGGATACGACACTTGATTACTACAGCTGAACTCCATACACTTGTGGGTGTAGGTTTTAGCATATCACTTATCTTGTCATATTAACCATGTTTTGAATTGTCGTTGCGGTTTCATTGTTGAATATTTTCTTATTTCTAGATATCCAGAGGCACCACCATGCAGTTGCTAGTTTTTTCCTTTGTTCCGGAGTTATTATTTCAAATATTATTGACAGAATTTCCTTTATATCTTGTTCAAATTTGTCTAATTCTTCTAGTCGTTTTTCTATTCCAGGATCGATTTTCTGGATGAGGTTTCTAGTAATGTAGCATTAAGTAAATAAGTGGGGTGGAGATTCATCGCATGCATTACATAGGATGCATGCAGAAGGGAGGGCTACTCCTTTGGCGTTTAGTCTAGTATTTGTTGGGATTCCATTGTTATACAATTTCCATAAGAAGTTATTTATTTTTGTGGCTATATCTATGGCCCAGATCCATGTCGTTTTAGGCAATGTGATTCTATTATTTTTTGTGATGTATTGGAGTGCACTCGCAGTGATGAATCACCCAGATTTGTCTTTTCTCCAGTATAGTCTGTCCTCTATTTGGTTTACTGGGATGAATGTCGCTTCGATTTTATCGATGATTGATGTTGGTAGCATGTGTTTGAGGTCGACAATGTTCCATCGTCTACTTTCATTTATGCACTTGTCTACTGTGTCGCCTTTGTTGATCATATCTGGCTTAAGACATCTATTTTCTAATGTATCATCGTCTAACCATTTATCAGTCCAGAAGTGGATCGTTTTTCCATTTCCAATTTGCCATACGAGGCCTTTACAAAAGTCATCTTTTATCTCCATTAGTTTTGTCCATTGCCAAGACGTTTTTCCTTTCATTTCGTAGCTTAGAATGTGTTCATCTTTCAAATACTTATGTGAGATGGTTTTGACCCATAGGTTTTCTGGTTCCGCAAGTAATTTCCATAGTAATTTCATCTGTAAGGCTGAGTTCATGTCTTTTGTTTTGTGGATTCCTGCTCCAACAATTTCTTTTCTCCTACATACTTTGTCCCACCCAATTAGTGGTTTATACGATAAATCTTTATTCCAAAAAAAAGTTTTGTTTATCTGATCAAGTTCTTTGTGCATTGGGCTTGGTAGCATGAAGTTTTGCATAACAAAACTTGGCTTTGCATAACAAAACTTTGTTTTGCTTCTAGGTTCGATCTAATAAGGGTGGCTCGTCCTTCTTGGGATAGCGCGTTTGCACGCCATTTTGATAGTTGTGATTTTGTCTTGTAGATCGTTTCTTCAAATGTTGTTTCATTGACTCTACCACTTATGATTGGACAACCAAGATACTTTTCCAATTTATATTTATTTGTGATATTTGTTAGAATTTGAATTTCTTGTTTCACAATTTCCGGTACTTTTGGTGTCGTTTGGAAAGCCGACTTGTGAAAGTTAACAAGTTGACCCGAGATCGAGCAGTATTCATCAATAATTCTTTTAATTTTAATCACAGATGAACTGCTTGCTTTGGCAAATATCATCATGTCATCTGAGAAGGAGAGAAATGGAATCCGGGGGCCCAGTCTAGTAATATTGAATCCTATTTCTTGGTCTGTTTGGTTGCTTTCTAGTTGTAGTTTTCGGGCTAGTATTTCCGCTCCTAAAATAAAGAAGAGTTGGGATAGTGGGTCTCCTTGTCGTAGCCCTCTTTCTGGGTTGAAAGGTTCCGAGGGTCCGTCATTGACTAGGATTGAGAATGAGACAGTTTTGACGCACTGCTCGATCCAATCACAGAATCTAGTGCAAAAACCGAACTTCTTCAGAACTTGAAAAAGGAAGTCCCATTCAACTCTATCATAGGCTCTTTCCATGTCCATTTTTATTGCCATCCATCCATTCTTTCCTTTTTTCTGTGTAAATGAATGGAAGATTTCATGGGCAATGAGAATGTTGTCCTGGATAGCTCAATCTGATATGAATGCTCCTTGAAGAGGGTGTATAATCTTAGTTATTACCCTTTTTAGTCTATCAGCGAGAATTTTTGCAATTGTCTTGTATATCGTAGAGCATAAACTTATAGGTCTAAAATGAGAAGTCGTTGTCAGGTTTTCTGTTTTTTGTTATAAGAGTAATGAAAGTCTTGTTGATCTGTTTCAAAATTCTGCCACAGTGGAAGAATCCTTTTATTGCCTTTGTAACCGTTGGTCCTACTATGTCCCAATAACTCTGGTAGAACTCCGCTGTCATTCCGTCCGGTCCTGGTGATTTGTCTTTTCCAATATTGAATATTGCGTTTTTTATTTCGGAGTTTGTGACTTCTTTCAATTCTTGATTACCGGAGTCATTTATTTCGGTGTTTATAAGTTCTAAATAAAGTTCAAGTGTTGTATTGTTGACTTCTTGTTTTTTGAAGCGTTGGATGAAATCTTCTCTAATTTATGTTCTAACGTTTTCTTCTCCCGATATGATTACTCCTCCCGCATTAGAGATTTCTTTGATATTTTTCCTGTTCCTTCTACCTGTTGCCACCTTGTGAAAGTATCCAGAATTTGTGTCTGATAATTTAAGGCACTGTTCTAAAAATCGCGCCTAGGCACTAGGCGGCAAGACGCCTAGGAATTTTTACGCCTAGGCGGTCTCTAGGCGGATTTCCGCCTAAGCGCCGCCTGGGTATCGTATAGTCCCCGCCTAATCCTGCCTAGCCGCCTAGGCGGGTGATTATTTAGATTTAGTTTCTGGGAGAGAGTAGGCAACTTATAGTTTTTTTTTATCCCTCAAGTCGGGATGCATTTACTTTTGATTCAAGCGTATAGTTTCGGATTTTAGGAGGTTTAAAGTTATTAGGTAGACAAGCGCTTTTACATTTATTGACTTTAGTATTAGTTAAGAACACTAAATTTAGGTTTATGAGTGATATTATAGATATTACTACATTATATAAATTATTGACATGTTCTATATATCCATTGGAATATAGGGAAATAATCAAGTTTAGTCTAAGTCCGCATAAGCACCGCCTAGACGACCGCCTAACCGCCTAGGCGTTGGGCGGCCACCCACCGCCTAGCGCCTTTTAGAACACTGATTTAAGGTGTCTAATTTTTGCTTTTTGGATCCAGTATTGTTTGTGAAAGTTGAGGATTTCCTCTTTCTTTTTTATGATTCTGTTTTGTTTTTGAAGTTCGGCTCGTGATTGCTGAAGTGGTCTATTGTTTTGGATTTCTATCAATTGGTCATCTATTTCTTTTCATTGTCTGAAGATATTCCCAAATGCTTTTTTATTCCATTCTTTTGTCAGTCTTTTCAGGTTTTGAGTTTTCTTCACTAGGTTGTACATGTGCGACCCAGGGTATTGGGCTCGACATGCCTGTGTTACAATATTCCTATAATCCTGCCTTTCTAACCACATCTTTTCAAATCTAAACGGTTGTGCTTTGTATTGTTCTAGGTTGTCTAGATCGGTCACAAGTGGGTAGTGATCTGATGATGAAAATGCATGGTTTTTTGTTTTAATATTTGGGAACCAGTTAAGTATCTGTTCTTGTATAAGGGTTCTGTCAAGTTTCTCAAGGATGTTATTAGTTTCACATCTATTTTTTCTCCAAGTGAACCTATTCCCGATTGCAGGTATCTCCTGTAAGTAGCAATTGTGTTTGAATGTCGTGAGTATTCTATATCGATTCGGATGAGGTTCCACCCACCTTCTTTTTCTGAGCTATTTTGGATTTCATTTAGATCTCCCATGATCAAACACGGGCAATCCATACTTTGGACATGTTGTTGTAAATATGTCCAGAAATATGGTTTGTCGACCTCGTGAGGAGGACGGTAGACGAAGTAGATTGCTAGATTAATATTTCTTTGTATATTTTGATATCTTATCACTATGAATCTTTGGTCTGTGTATATCATTTATAGTGTTTCGTTTCGTAGATTCTGACTTTTTCAAAGTACACAAATACCACCTGCTTGTCCTATTGTTGGTGCCCATATCATATGATCAAATCCAGTTTTTTTCCACACCGATTCGTGTGGTTGTCTCTCAGTTTTTGTTTCTAGTATGCAATAATTTGAATTTTCTCAATTTTACACAAGGAGTCTATTTCCATCCATAGGTTTTTACGGCATATTCCGCATATATTCCATGAGCATATCTTCATATTAACTTCTCTGATTTGGGGTTTCTGTTCCATTATCATTGCTCAGTGTGCCAAGGGAGAGTTCTTCATATTGTCGTTGCCTTTTAGATTCAAGTCTACATATTTCCAAATTGTTTGATATTAGTTAGGAGATCAAAGGAAGCAAAGCATTCACAAAGGACCACAAGAAAAGGGTCCGTAAATTCATTTTCCGAAACCTCGAAACCAAAGAAGAGGATGAACCTTTCTTAAACAAGCAGAGACAATGTAGTGTTCTGTTGGCTTTTTCACCTGTCGAATCAGGATGGGTCAGTTCATGGTGGTTCTGGTCATAGTTGTATGATATCGGAATCGGAAGGGTATTTAGAAACCAACCCCAAACAAGGAGAAGTTTCAATTCATTCCAATTCCATCTTAAATAATTCACCAATTCATATAAATGAATGGTTTGTCCATTCAATTTCAGTTTAGGCAGGTCATAGGATACACCTTTCTTTTTCCAGGTGCATTCCATATACGTTAATTTCCAGTGGGGGTGACTTCTATTCACAATATTTTTGATACATAGAATGCAACTCGATTCAACTAGTTCAGAGGAAATAAATTTGTCATCAGGAGTAACTAATCACAATTGCAGAGTCTACTTCAATTGGACCTTGTTTTGTCTGAATTGTCAGGTTTTTATCTATCCTCTTATGTGCTTCAAAGGGTTTCGTCCATGGTGAACTTGCACCGATGTCTTGTTGTCCACGTTGAGAAGTTTCTGGGTCCGGACACCTAGTCATCATATCACATAAAACACACTCAGTAGTAATCTGTTCAATAGAAAAAATTAATTCAACACGCCAGCAACAAGCATAAGGGATTTGAAGATGTTTCTGATTCTTTTCCTTTGTTGTTACTTCTTCAATCTTCTTTCCTTTTCCTTCCTTTATCCTATAAAAACAAGGGAGATACTTAGCATAACTTTGTTCTTGTTCACAATTTTGGCATCTTTGATCCATCCATGTCCATGAAGTTTCAGGTATATCGAGATCAAACATGTCGGATTGAATCATAATATCAAAGAAGAAATTGGGATACTGGTAGTAAAAACTTCCCCAAATCAAGCCCCAGCACCTTTCAGGATAGTTTTTTGTATTCAAATAGACCATAGTAATCAGTTCATGCTCGCATTTCCACGTATATGATTAGTCCATGCCATGGAGATCTCAGGTATGTTTCCCTTACACTTATCAGTACGTACCAGTACTCCCATCCATTTCCGTGTGTTTGGCCACTCTTCTTTTTCTTCCGCTGCTTTCCATTGTTGAATTTTTTTCACTCTAGCAAGTATTTCATGTTCTCCTTTGCATCTGCACTCAGACAGTAAAATCAGCCAATCCAGACCATTTGTTTGTGTTTCTTGGTGCTTCTTCCTAGAATTCACTCTAGCAAGAAATTTGTTTTCTAGTTCGTTCATCTGTTCATCAATCGTTATATATTCTTTGTGATTTCTATTATAAGGGGGTAAGATACTCCTCCCAATCTTAATAGAAATATTAGCAAACATCAGCAGTTCAATCATATAAACTTTACTCAAGCTAGTTTCAATTTTCTTTCCTTTGTTTATTCGTTTTCTAGTTCGTAAAATAATCATACTAGCAGGCAAGAAAGAAAGCCATTTTTCCTTCCCCCTCAAGTGTTTATCATTGAGTATCCTAGTAGTTCCCATCCATTGAAACCTCTTTTCAAGGAGTTTATAGAACACATCTTCATTTTCATGTTCTATTTCCAGAGTACTCATTCTGTTCATTGTTCTATAATCCGTTTTGTTCATTGCTCTTTTATCTTTCTTTTTCGGTTTCAACTGTTCTTTCAGTTCATACTCTCTACTCAGATTCCTAGTAATTGAAGCATATATAACAACAATCTAGATCAAATGCAAGGGGAGATCCTTCCATTTTCTCAGCCCAAACGGAAGAGCAGGAAAAATATACAACCGTTCAATCATGTATACACTATCAGAAATTTCAACAAACCAGCTCGTTGATTCAGTTCTAATATCGGGTTTTTTTATTTATGTTTTATTCCTGGGAGGAATAAGAAATTCGGATCTTGTCTGATTTATCAGTTCTAGATTCAAACCAGAAAGGAATTAGGGATGAGGATGTCGATCGAGAAAGATAAGATCGATAGAACCTTGTCGATCGAGAAAGATAGGATCGACAGAACCTGATATTTGGTTGATATTCCATGAATCGGTGTCTGTCTGGTCCTCCGTTCGTCGGATGATGATTTCTGGTCTTGTCACCACCTCCGCCAGACCGAAGCCCAACACTCTCCCATGAACAGCCCACGATCACTTCCAATACCTCTTAACTCCCCACGTCCTAAGAAAGAGAAAAAGGGAGTGATGCCCAAAAGATGACCCATCCCTTGAATTTGTGATTTTTGTATAGTCTCTCTCCCCTGATTGTGTTTGATCCCTCCTTCCTTATTGAATGACAGAAGCCTCGCCCTTTATCGTAGCGCGACCCCCGTTAGCCCTCTTTATTCCAGCTTTTCTTTTGCTCCATTTTTTGTTGTTTTTCTTCCAATCCCATCTAATCTCTCTGTTTTTGTTTTGTTTTGTTTTTTTTTGGATCTGGAGTCTTTTGTGGTTGAGGTTTTGAAGATTTTGGTTTGGATTTCACAGATCGATGGGTTTTTGACGAAAGTTCCTAAGATTTTTAGAGGAGCCGGTCATCGATCAGACCTTCCCTTCTTTCTGTTCACCCCTTCTCTGTTCGTTGTCGCTTCGCCTGATTTGCCCTCTTCGCCACTTTTTTCTTCCTCGCTCGTTTTCCTCACCGAAATCGAACTAGGTTAGTATTTCCCCATATTTAATTTCTGATGACGAGTTGAACTCTTCGACATGCGCTAATTAGCTTTGCTTGATGGAATAGTTCAATTGTTCTCTCGCTTTGAAGGTAAAGGGTTGTTCGCAGTAGGTAAAAGGTTTTTGCAATAATTCAATTAATTCTAGATGTTACAAATGTTTATACACTTTATTGAATTGATTTTTTTGAAATGTTGAATTGATTTGGAAAATTGAAATGGATTTTTTAGATTAGGGTTTCATAATTGAGTTTTGAAATATGAATTAGGGGGTTTGGTCATTTTGTTTGTTTTATTATTTGGTTATGATTAGGGATATGGTTAGTTAGGTAGATCTTTGAATTCAATTAACAGTTCTTTGGTTTTGTGTCCTCTAAAGATTGAAAGATACCACGGGAAAGTTGTTATTACTTATTATATGAAATGCTTTGTTGCTTTGATGTACAAAGTTTGCTCTTTCCCAATGTAGTAGCTAGTATGATCGAAAATCAAGAAATACCTGATTGAGATGTGAAGAATTGAGTTAAGGTACCTTAAACCCTTTTTTTGTCCCTGGTCGCAATGAAAACATTTCATAATTTTAAGCTGAAGCAATACTGCTGAAAAATTATTATTTATATTCTCTATCTCAAGTTCTCAACCCTTTTAATTAAGTCATATATTTGCTGCTCTAAAGTATGCTATTACAAAAGGAGGAACAAGAAGTAGCAGATTGACGAGGAGAAATTTAAGGCTCGAAGGTTCTTCATTGAAACGTATTCTGTCACCGCCATCTGGGAGACAATGTGGACAAAGTATACTTGATTCAAATCCTAAATTGGAAAGGTATCCATATGTAATTATGAACTGAAATTTGAAGAATTTCTTAAGAAATGAGTTTTTTTGTTGTTTATGACTTTATTTATGAATACATTTAGTTCTTCTGCTTATCTTTTGCCTTTTGGGTAAATCGGTTTTTTTTTTTGCAGTCGAGTCCTTATTATACCATAATAAATCAGGAGCGGAATAGTTCTTCACCTTATGATTTCTGATCTTTAACAGGTCTGTAATACATCCTAGACTACAGACCCTGCCTAAACGAGGGATTATCTAGGTTGTTGTTGTTGTTGTTGTAACAGGTCTGTAATACAAATGCCGACGAGGATATGCAATTGTTGTCTATTATATCACGCTATGTCATTCATCTTGACATGCTTCATAGTAAGCAAATAATTTATATTTGAGGTATCTTCTAGTCTCTAATTTCTATTGTTAATCATTAGTAAAAACTTTTCGATCCTTAGTGGCGTGACATATACATCCAACTAGCTCGATTGTAACTGTGGCTTAATTGCTGCATTTTCTAGTCATAGTTGTTTTATCAAATAAAAGCTCAAAAAGGAGGATATTTTGGATGTTTGTGTTGCTGCCTCATGAGACCATAAATGTTTTTTTTTTTTTTTTTTAGGATTTTAGGAGCTGCCTATTTTTTTTGTTTTAGCATAACATTGCAGGTGGGTCTTTCATGGCCTTATCCAAGTTTGATTTGTATGAGCTAGAAATTCACAGAGTAAGTAATCTATGACATATTATGCTCATCTAATTTGATTCATTAACATTGCCTATCCATACCTTTATAATTAGAGTCCAAAAATTGAAGTAACTCTATTGTTTATTTGGATTCATAGGTTGCAAAGTGTATTGAAGTTAGGCTACCAGAGCTTGTATATACTTCTCTTGACATTTTCTCATGCAAGTATTATTTTGTTAAAGTTTCTTGGTGTAATTTTTCTTATACCCTTTAACTAAAACATGCCTAATACGCTTGAGAAGCTTAGGATACTAATGCAATATACAAATGCAATATATACCTCATATGGTGAAGGAATTAAGATAGCCATGTGTTTGCCAAGTTTGTGGTCATATTATCAGTTATCATTGTCTGGATTTATGCTCAACTTATAATAGTCGGTAATGCATACAGGCAAAGCCGCTAATTACCAAAATGAGTTGGTGGACTTATTGGTACATGGTGCTGCCATATGGTAGTCTACTGCCTCCTCCGTCATGGTATCAAGATATGTAATTAAAACACCTTTGCCTCCCTCCACTATTAGTCGTACCATCATTTGGCAGGTAAATTCATTCATATATATTACTATAAAGTCATACCCATTTTCTACAGGTTTTCCTTTTTTTTGCTCATTATTTTGATATTAATGACTATATACTACACTTCAGGTAAATATATATGCATCATTTTCTCTGGAATTTTGGGAATTGGAAACCGCTGTCAATGTACACGCTCAGATCATATCATTCCAACCATGGAGTATGGATTGATAATTTTTAGGGTGTTTTTTGTGCCTTCTACTTGTCTTTGTAATCATTGCTACCATTAGGTTATTTTGGGGATGGTTTTCCATCAGGCTTTAGTTTAACACTACGATTGTCACAATTTTTCTATAATGTCGTTAACTTATATATATTGTAATATCTTTTATGTTTGTTGATAGATTATCATTTGTATTTTAAACGAGTAGTGTTGTATGGGTTATTGAGTAGTGTTGATAGATTATCATTTGTATTTTTTTAATAAAAAAACACCCCTTTCTCGGGAGTTTTTTTAAAAAGCTCCTAAGATAGTTTATCAGGAGTTATTTTAAAACTCCTTATAGAAATAAGACGTAGCAGGATGGCTTTTTGGAAAACACCATCTCTTAGGAGTTTTTTAAAAACTCCAGACCGAAAATTGTCTATCAGGAGTTTTTATAAAACTCCTGAGAGACATCTATCCGTTGGGCGTATAAAAGGAGTTGGAAAACTCCTGTCAGTTTCGTTAAAAAACCCCGCGAAACACGTTGATTGTGTACTAGTGCATGCCAACCCTAAATAATTCTAAAGCGAAATACAATTTAATTGAAATTAGGGTTTGGGGTAACGTGAATAATTCTAAAGCGAAATACAATTTAAATAAGAAAGATGATAAGTGAGATTGGTTCATATGCAAAGGAAACCCTATCTATCTCACTTTTTATCTAAAATAAATAAAAAAAAACCTAAGATAAATACTACTTATTTTATCTATCTAAAATGACTAAAAATAGATAGAAATAGTTCATTAATGAGCAAGGAGATAAGTATCTCCTCATTATTATTTTCCCTAAATAATTAAATAATAATAATTAAAATAGATAGGATAATTGTCCAAGATAAAACCGGCCAACCCTACAGAACCCTCGACGCCGACCCCAGGACCCTCGACGTCGACCCTTCAACAAGCTTGAATCCATGGTGGCGCCTTCTTCTTTCTCGGGATGATCGGGTCCTCAAACCGCCTTGGCCCACAGAGGGACACGAAGGTCTGGATCTTTCAGAAAATGGATTTCTTGATGGCATCATTCTCCCCCACTTAGCTTTGATTCGTCCTCTAATCGACTCATTGTAGGGCACTAGGGTAGCAACAACCTTTTCTTGAACAAAAAGAGGACTATAACGGACAACTACTAGGAGATTTCGAGGTCGAGAAACCTCAAAAACAATAGCGTCCATGATGGTCTTGGAGCAATCAACATCAACGATCTGAATTGACTCCTTGGTCACACTGATCTCCTCATCAACGACCTTAAATTTTGGCTCAACATTAGCGATGAGAACCTCAGGAACATCTCCGGACACGTTCAACAAATTCTGTGCAGAATTGTTGTCAACTTGCAGATCAGTTTCGGAGATCTTCCCGAGGGATTCTGGTAGTGTATGACCAACCTTTCGAAAGATCTTGAAGTTATCCACGCATGGAATCTAAGGTGAGGCAATTCTGAGGTTGGAATCAACGGGAATCTGAAAAACAAAATCGTCGCGCAATGCTATTTTTTGGGCAGCGAATTCCTCCTTCATCTTGGCCGCAATGGCATCAAGCCCGGCTTGAAGCTATGCCTCATTCTCTCATCGTCGTGCTTCCTCAGCCTCTCGTTGTTGGAGAAGCCAAATATGTCGGCGATGCCGAAGTTCATGTTGGCGTCTCCTTTCCTCATCGATCTCCGCTTGTCGTTGAAGCCCTCAAGAGTTCGAGATCATCATCCCATCTTCCCATATCTCCCAAGCCATCAAATCAGTAGGATAACCATATCAAAATCAAAGAGAGTACGAACAAACCTGAATCCGATACCAGTTGATACATAACAATTGGTTAGGCGGCCAATTGCTAAAAGAAATGTCCGTTTCTTGCAATTGCTCTTTCAATTTCGTCTCGATGAATTTGTAACTTGAACTTAGAATTCTTAATTGGATCGGAAGACTCCAATCTCTGCCTCATGTCTCCTTGGTTAACTGTCGCCAATAATACTTCCGACCGACCCGTCTCCTCTACGGCTTATATGTGGGAGAAGGTCCTTGAATAATTAATTAGTAATCAACTTACTAATTAACCTCAAAACATTGAATCACGTACTATGTTCGGGAATGTACGAAGGCGGTCAAACCGAAATTGGCCCACTGCACTCACAATTATTTGATGATTGAAATTGACGACAATCACAATCTGATTGAATGCAAAGGGATTTGTTTTTGGAGATCAATGAATCGAAAGCATACGAACAGGATGTGGGTGACGATCGGTCGGCGTGTGTGAGATAAGATTCTAGGGTTGAAGAGCCATGTGGTTCCTTTTTTTTTTTTTTCGAAGCAGAGTAAGGATTAGGAAAGCCGCCGGCGACCGGGCCTCTTTTCCTAGCGCGTCCGAAAGGACGAGAACACGAAGTTCTGGATCATCCTCAATGCTATCATCAGCAGGGACGCAATGGGCAAGACGAGCAATCCTATCAGCCACCGCGTTTGATTCCCTGAAAATATGACGAATAGCAACATTACCAATAGAACGGAGAACTACAGAAGTATCGGCCATTAGCATTTCAATATTCCAAGGGCAAGACCAAATCCCCAGAAGTGCATTTGTGACAACCAAGCAATCGCCTTCGACTAATAGGTTGTGCAACCCTAATTCCACGGCCTTTAAAACTCCCTTATGTAACCCCATTGCCTCTGCATAGACGGAAGATGTGTTGTTACACATACCATAACCAGAAGACACCACAGTCCCTTGAGAGTCCCGAATAACAAAACCATATGTACCGACCCCAGACTGACTGTAGGAGCCGTCGAAATTGAGTTTATAGTGTCCTGGTGTAGGAGGTTCCCAACCGTCAGACCTTGTCTTGATCATCCCAGTTCCTCTGGTTCTTGGGTGTCCATGTTGCCGCGTGTGGTTTGAATTTGAATTCATATTGTGTTCATGTGACTCATCACTTGCTGTCCAAGTGAGAAGAGTGTTTCTGTAGAAGGAGGCCATAGCTGTAGTAGAAGTAGTACTTATATGTTGGAAGGCTATTTGGTTACGGAAATACCAAATAGACCACCAAGCTAAAGGGAGAGATCCGAAGGTCTTCTTTCCCAATTTCGAGTAAATAAAAGCGAGTAGCATGTTCGGTTTCTTTTTATTAAAATCTGTTGGTGGAAAAGGTTTAGCAATACCCAAGGAGGTTAGTAAATCACGCGTGACATTGCAATGTAGTAATAGATGAGAAGTCGATTCAGAAGTGCATCCGCATAAGTGATACCCCGAAGGGACCGAGACGTGAGAACGCTGTAGGCGTTCCGAAGTTGGAAGGGCATCTATAGCTATTTTCCAAATAAAGTGACGGATCTTAGAAGGGACGTCTAATTTCCATATCCAGTCATAGGCAAAGAGCGGGTCTCCAGCATGTTTATGGATCACAGTTGCTGCTGAGCAAGTAGAGAAACACCCGTCTCTGCTCGGGCCCCAGAAAAGTCGGTCTTGGAATTTATTAATCGGTAAATGGTAAGTTAGTATTTTGGAGATAGTTGCAGGGTCTAAACGGCCAGTCAAGTCGATTTGAACTTTCTTAGAATCCCACGACCCGGCAGTAGAGATAAATCTGGCCACTGGCCATTCCAAGGTATTCCCATCCAAACTAGTCATAGCACGAGCTGCTAAAGGGGTGCCACCGACCCAGTTGTCTTGCCATAAATTGACTGATTCACCATTTCCTATTGTCCAGTTGAGACCAGAATTAAACTTCGTTTTGAGCGTCATTAACTTGGACCATTGCCACGAGGGATTACCTTTCTTAACGTATTTCATAAGGGTTTCGCCCCAATGGTTCCTTCTTTAATTTCAACGTGAATAATTCTAAAGCGAAATACAATTTTATTTTTTTTTGAAACGGAAATAATTTGGCTTTAGGGGGCCCTAAGAGCCAAGGGCATCCTTGCGGATGAGGGAACAGAGCAAAGAATCGTCAGGGCTGTTATGGCAGTGTGTGGCAAAGGTCAGATGCGATAGGCGGTCCGCAACTTGGTTTGCCTCACGGTAGACATGACGAATCTCATAAGACAAGAGGAAACCTAACGAGACCAGACTGTCTGAGACAATCATTTCAGAGTCTCCTGTAGGTTTCCCAAGACCTTTTAGACTGTTGATTACAGTAAGGTTATCGCCTTCAATTTCTAGGTCCGTTATTTGTAGGTCTAAGGCGGTTGTGATGCCTTGCCAGGCCCCGTAGCTTTCAGCTCCTGCAACAGAAGGGATCGGGCAAGGTCCACAACCAAAATAGATCGGGGTTCCCAAGTGGTTCCTAATTGTAAAGCCATAGGAGGCAGAACCTAACGGAGAAAGGGCCCCGTCAAAGTTGAGTTTATATTTTCCTATCGCTGGGGGTTTCCATTTTACTTTCTGTCCTCGTTTACTTGTAGTTTTGGTTATGTGTTCTGGGTTTCCTTTGATGTTGATCTCTTCCGTAGTTCTGGTTGATTTCCAAAGGGTGATTTGGTCAGTGATGAAAGATTTTATGCAACGCACATCTGGGTGGATTTTGTCAAATAGTGTCTTATTCCTGAAATACCAGATTCCCCACCAGGCAAAGGCAAGAGTGGAGAAGCGGGATTTACCCAAATTATTCTTAATGTCTTGTAGTATTTCGTTGAGGTTAGAGCCGTCATTAAATGCGTCGTCGGTTTTCCTGAACAGAATTGGGTTTAATGCGAGTACGGTGTCCCTTGTTATAGGGCAGCTCCATAACAGATGAGGGATGTCCTCGAAATTAGAGTCACATAGCGGGCAGTCAGTGGGAATCCCTAATCGTCTTGAAGCTAATTTAGAGGTAGTTGGTATACCATTTTTTGTGATCTTCCAAAGGAAGGTTTTGATCTTTGGTGGTATATCCAGGTCCCAAATCCATGTCATGTTTGATTTTTGATGGTGTTTTAGGCTACCCATCATGTCTATTGCAGATTTGGTAGAGAACCAACCATTTCTGCTCCATTTCCAATATAGCCTATCCATGTGTATGTGTTTGGGGATGGGTGTCGCTTTGATGTTTTCGATTACTTCCTTTGGTAGGCTGTAGGCATCCAGACTATTCAGGTTGTCACAGTTCCAAGTCTTGTCGTCTTTTATAAATTGGCTTACCGTCATGGTGATGTCTATTTGATGAGGATGGGATAATAAAGTAATAAGGGGTGCATTCCCTGTCCAATGATCAAACCAGAAGTTGATATTCTGTCCATTTTCGATTGACCAACGAATACCTTGCTTGAATAGAG
Organism: Persicaria tinctoria; assembly: GCA_037127255.1. Lineage (NCBI taxonomy): Eukaryota > Viridiplantae > Streptophyta > Magnoliopsida > Caryophyllales > Polygonaceae > Persicaria > Persicaria tinctoria. The sequence continues at coordinate 48,490,246 of JBANSL010000007.1, read as the reverse complement.
GAATTAGTTTTGTTAATTGGGTCCACTGCCAAGAGGTGGACCCCTTGCGGTCATAGTACATAAGCTCTTTTTGTTTGAGGTACTTTTCTTTGATTAATACCACCCAAGGATTGTTTGGTTCTGCTAAGATTTTCCATAGTAATTTGAGTTGTAGAGCCTTGTTCATATCTTCGGATGTGTGTAGGCCTAAACCACCACTAGATTTGGACTTACAGATCTCATACCAGCTGATTAATGGCTTATGTTTAGGCCCCTTGTTCCAGAGAAAATTTCTGTTTATTCTGTCAAGTTCTGTGTGTACCGATTTTGGCAATAAGAAGCACTGCATTAGGTTTAGTGGTTTTGCCGATAATGTAGATTTTATCAGGGTGCATCGTCCAGCTTGGGAGAGGCCGTTAGCTTTCCAACGTTGGAGCTGATCTTTTGTAGTGTTTATTAGGTCCTCAAAATCCGCTTTGGTTGTGCGACCACATAAGACAGGACAACCAAGATACTTGCTTAGGTTAGTTGTATAAGTGATCTGTAACTCATTGTTGATGAGTTGGTTTTGGTGTCTATCCACACTCGATGATGTGTGAAATTGTGATTTATATCTGTTTACTCGTTGACCTGAGATTGATGAGTATTCTGTAAGGATCCTGTTAATCTGATGGCAGGCTGTTTGGGTTGCGGAAGCAAAAATTACAATATCATCCGCGAACGCCAAATAAGGTATTCTTGTTCCGTTGCGTGTTATTTGTATTCCTAGGTGGCTCTTTGGTTTGGCAGATTCCACTTGTAATCCTCTGCCTAGTATTTCAGATAGTATTAAGAATAGATATGGTGATAGGGGATCGCCTTGTCGCAATCCACGCCGCGGTGTTATTAGTTCTGTAGGCTCATTATTAACCAAAACCGAGTATGTGACCGTAGTTATGCACTCCTTTATCCACCCAGAGAAGCGGGGTGAGAAGCCGAATTTTTCGAGTTTCGTGATAAGAAATTTCCAATCTACAAGGTCAAAAGCCTTTTCCATGCCTAGTTTTACCGTCATCCATCCCTTAGCTCCTTTCTTCCTTGAAAAGGAGTGAAAGATTTCGTTTGCTATTAGAATATTATCTTGTATGGCCCTGCCAAAAGTAAAGGCGCTTTGCAGGGGGTTGATTATTTTCGGGATTAATTTCTTCAGTCTATTAGCGATAATTTTGGAGATAATCTTATATGTGGTAGAACATAAGCTAATTGGTCTGTAATGAGATGTGGTATTTGGGTTATCACATTTAGGTATGAGTGCGATGAAAGTATGGTTTGTTTGTTTCAGAATTCGCCCACTGAGGAAGAATTCTTTAACCGCTTTAATGACTGATGGTTCAATGATACACCAGTATCTCTTGAAGAACCCAGCAGGAAATCCATCTGGCCCGGGGGATTTTTCGTCAGCCATGCTAAAAACTGCCTTTTTGATTTCTGAGTTTGTGATCGAGCGTGTCAACCAATCATTGTCTTCATCAGTGATTTCCTTGTTTATGTTGTTGAGTAAATTACTTGGATGTTGTTCTCGAGGCTAGTGGGAGTAACGCTTGAAAAAGTCATTTCTGATGACTTCCCTAATATTTTTTTCGGATGTAATAGTGACTCCAGCTGTAGATTGAATTGATTTTATGATATTTCTGTTTCGTCTTCCTGTTGCAATATTTCTTTTGGTAGTCCAGCAAAGAGGCGCGTTTGGTTGTGAGTCATTTTATTTTGTGATCTATGTGCGTGCTATGACAGGTATATAGCTGCACCTGAAGCTCCTGTAATTCCGTCTCCACTTGGTCAATCTGTCGGAATATGTTTCCAAAGGTAACTTTGCTCCAAGTTTTGCTTTTTTTCTTCACCTCCTGTAACTTTTTTGTTAGCTTAAACATTTGGGAGCCTGGTGCATCCAATCTCCATGCTTGTTTGACGAGGGTTTCATAATCCGGTCTACTGGTCCAAGCCATTTCGAATTTGTAAGGTAGTAGTTTAGGTTTCTGATTATCCATCAGATCCAGTGTGATTTGTGCATGATCATATTTCAAGAAAGCGTGAATTTTTGTGTGCATATTCGAAAATTGTTGGAATAATCGAAAACTTACAAGAGCTCTATCATGTTTTTCGTAGATATTATCCACACCATGGGCTCGTTTTCTCCATGTGAATTTGTTTCCGATCGTTGGTGTATCTATCAAATTGTGAGTTGAAATGATTTCATTCAGCCTGCGAAATCGATTTGTCGTTGGGATTATGCCTCCCATTTTGTCTTCGGTTATTAGAATCTCATTTAGGTCACCGATAATTATTGTTGGTTTTTTTTATTTTTTGTATTGTCTCTGAGAGGGAATTCCAGAAACCCTGTTTCTCGTTTTCATGGGGTGGTGCGTAGACAAAGAGGATTTCCAGAGATACTCCAATCGAGTTGTTTGTGTAGGTTGCTTGTATAATCCTGTTGGTTGAGTTTACTACTATAAAGGTTTTATTTCGAAACAGGGCTTCCTTCCAAAGAAGGCAGATGCCGCCCGAAAGGCCTAAGGAAGGGCAGAAGTACATTCTGTCAAAACCCGGTTTACGCCAGCAGTTTTCTGGAGGTGGGTTTTGTAACTTTGTTTCAGCTAACAATAGTATTTTAAGATGGTTTGTTTTACTTGTCGATTCAATATGGGTCCAAACATTCCTTCTGTTGAGACCCCGAACATTCCAATAGCTAAACTTCATAGAAACTATCCTTGGAAAAATTGGTAATTCTTTTTATGGGTTTTGTCGGTTGGTTGTTTTTTGGGGTCGGTATAGTACAAAGAGTAGGGGTTCCTGTGTTAATTTGTATATACAAAGATGCCCTGAAGACAGTCCTGAGCATAGCCATTACAGATTTTGTAGAAGGATACAAGTTTGGAGAAAACATCCCGAGGATTGTTTTTAGGTAAGAGGTTCGAAAAGTAGAGTCCAGATGGGTACAACAATTGCTAACAACCATATCGACAGAAAGGTTCTGGTAGCAAATACAAGTAATGGGTCTTAGGGGTGCATGTGAGACTAGAGAGTCATTCATTTCAAATATGAAATTTGTAATTCTAAGATATTGATGCTTGTTGCATGCATAAATAAATGTGATAATAGTATTTCCATGATCAGCTAGGGGGAGAGGATATGGTTTAGAAACTAGGAATGGTCCATTCAAAGATATCAATGATAGAGTGATTGCAAGGTAATTTGATGTTGAGTTAAGAGACTTATCATGTGGAAGTTGTGAGCTCCAAAGTAGTGAGCTGCTAGATAAGTCTTCAAGCAGCCAGCAGTAGGAGAATGGGTCTTCATCAGCAACACCAAACACCCAGCCAATAAAATCTGAGAAGGGAAGAAGTAAATGTTCACAAAGTGGGTTATATACAAGTTCCATCAATTGAGAGAGCAAAGTCCCAACAAAAGTGATGAGTTGTTTAAAGGTAAATAATCTTACAGTGGTGTTACTTACAGTAGATATCAAAGGATCAGACATCATCAGTTTGTGTTCAGGTACAACCGTATGTATCAAAATAAGAGTGCTTAATCTGCTACCAAGTGAAAATTCGCAAAAGGGTGATTCCTGTGGGTGGTCCTGCAACAGTATGCATTTCAGGTGCTCAAGAGAGTGAATCTCTCGAGTAGTATTAGTGTATGAAACTTTAAATTCAGCATTTATAAAGATGTTATCCAAATAATTAAGACAGTGGCAGCATAACATTATCAAATTAAAATGTTTCAATGTGTTGGTTTCATTTTGGTATGTAGTCAGAGTGACATTAAACACTACCCCCAAGACAATCATATTAAGGGGAGATAATACATTACAGTGGGGATTCATTTCAGATAATAAATTTAGTTGATTTTCAAAGTGAGATATTAGTTCAAGAGTCCAAATCATATTACAACTATGAAACTTGTATTTGTCGAGAGGTTCTAAGCTCAAAAGAAACGGAAGCTCATGGGTAACAGTACCGTTCAGAAGCTTCCAGCAGGTGGGAGGTACAACAGTTGGGAGCACATAAGGTGCAGGAACTAAGTGAATGTTGTAGTGAATGTTTTTTACTCCTTGTTTGATCTGCAGCACAAGATAGTCCTGCAGAGTACATGACAGTTTCAATGACTCGAGAGAGAGCCTCCCTCGAGCCAAGTCAGTGACATGATAATCAATAGTGGTGGAGAGTGTTGCATAGGTGGATGCGTTAAATGAAGGGGGTGTGTGCTGTTGGGCGTAAGATGCTAATGTAGCAAGTAAACTTGTGATGTTTATTTGGACCCAACATTGCAGATGGTTATTACAAATGATTTGTCGAGAAGGTATCCCCAAGGTTTGGTGGGTGGTGCTTGTATGGGGGTCGAGCCATTGCTTCCCTTTGGTTTCGATGATTGATTGGGTGTCGCCTGAAGGCTTCCCGATTTGGGTGTCGCCTGAAGGCTTGATGTTCTTGATGGGGTAAACATAACCCTTAAAGGGTCTGCTCTCGAGAGAGCAAGTTGTTTCCTTAAAGGTGAATAGGATAATAAACATGAGAGTAGGAAGATTCATATGCACATAGATAATCAAACAAAGAAGCTTAATTTGACAGAACTTTCCAACAGAGGGAGAGAAGAAGGAAAGAGAGCACCTTCCAACCAAAAAAGCCAAATCAGGAGAGGCAACACAAGGCCGCAGAACACCAAGGGCGCCGAGCCGAACCCGCACACCGAATAGTGAACCCGCCGGCTCCCAAGACCCAACCTTCACCTTGGAAAGCCAACATCCGTCTCCACACCCCCAGAGAGAAGGCCAATAGTTCTTCGATTCCATCTGAGGGTTACTCTTTATACGCCCTTTTCGTTTAATCCTTCGAAATCGGTAGAGATTTTGGTCGAGATTGGGCATAAGGCATCTGAACGCTTTCGTAGTATTTGATTCAAGGAAGTTTGAGATCTTTGAATTAGTGAGATTTGATGAAATTAGGCAAACTAATTGCATCTGGGGTAAGAGAAAAATCTGTTGATCAAAGCATTGAAGGAGGAGGGAGAGGAATAAAGATGGAGGTTTTCCTGGTTGAGGATCGAGGGTGAAGAAGGGTAGGATTGGGGGCGCGTTCTTTAGCGCGTGGGGTTTTTTTTTTACCAACTGGATTCGAATTGAAACGTTCATCATCAAAGCGAAATACAATTTAAATAAGAAAGATGCCAAGTGAGATTGGTTTCTATGCAAAGGAAACCCTACCTATCTCACTTTTTATCTAAAATATATAAATAAAAACCTAAGATAAATACTACTTATTTTATCTATAAAAAATGACTAAAAATAGATAGAAATAGTTCCTTAATGAGCAAGGAGATAAATATCTCCTCACTATTATTTTACCTAAATAATTAAATAATAATAATAATAATAGATAGGATAATTGTCCAAGATAAAACCGGCCAACCCTACAGAACCCTCGGCGCCGACCCCAGGACCATCGACGTCGACCCTTCAACAAGCTTGAATCCAGGTGGTGCCTTCTTCTTTCTCGGGATGATCGGGTCCTCGAACCACCTTGGTCTATGTATCAACTGGTATTAGAGTTATTATCCACATGGGAAGTGGAAGTAGTTTTGTGATTCGAGACAATCATGACATATCCAGGCTTGCAACACCTCGTTGTGTGGATGTGTTTTAACTTTGATGGCAGAGGTGTTGGCTCTCCATCTGGGATAGGCTACAACTTTAAAGCTGGGAATATCGAGGATTGAAGTGGAAGATGACAGAACTATGATTATCAACTGAATCAAAGGGAGTTAGAAGTTCCCTTGGGAGATTGATTTGGTGATCGTCGATGCTCTTCTTTTTCTCCACTCCTTTGAGTCCTTTTTTATTACCCATGTGCTTCGAAAAGTCAACCAAGTGCCAGACAAAGCAGCACATCATAGTATGTTGCAAGATCAAGAATCGATTAGTTCTCACCTAGAGCTTCTTGCTCTCGTCCGTAAGGACGCTTGAGTGGTGGATCAATATGGTATGTGATAATGCGTATTTTGTTTAGGAATTCTAATTAGTTTTAGAGTAGTTTAGGTTGCATTTCATATGTTTTTCTAGTTAATTTGCATCTCTATCATTTTATATTCGAAGTTCAAAATCTACACTTTTTATGATTAAATGTGTAGATTCGCAAATCCGGACTCGAAGGATGGTTCGAGAGGGCGATGTTGGATTCCTGAGCTACTAGGATGGTTGAAAAGAAGAGAAGAAATGTCTAAAAAGTAGCTACAAGGAATCTAGGACAAGTGCTCAAGAGAAGACACGGAGGACACGCATAGAGCCTTGAGGAACAGAGGGTCGGTGCTTGCTGATAGCATATATTTAGTGATGATTTTATGGCATGTTTGCATCGGGTTTAGGGCCTTTGAGTAAGCATTATATATATTTTTGGCCCTTTTTGGTTTAGTTTGGTGGAATCGGTGTCTACCACTCGGTTGTTATGATTTCAGGCGTTGCGGAGCGGTTTTGGTGTCGGTTCAAGAGTTTAAAGAGAAAAAGGTGTCTCGATGATGTTCGCTACGCTAAAAAGTCGTCAAAGATGAGCTAGGAAGCACAGAATCAAGGAAACATGCCAAAAGAAGCGAAGCAAGCTCGACAAAGCTAAGCTCTAGAAACCACTCGGCCGAGTGGAGCCAGAGTGAAGTCAAGATGAACAAGCCAGAAGGCACTTGACCGAGTGCAGAAACCACTCGAGACTCACTCTGGTCGAGTGCTTTACAGGAATTGCTTTTCAGAGTCCACTCGACCGAGTGCAGAAACCACTCGGCCGAGTGTTTCATGTGTTTCGAATTAAATTCGTTTTCTTTTCTAAACAAAAGGGGATTCGAAAGCTTGAAACGGGGGGAGACCAGTGGAGGCCGAAAAATCTGACATTGTAAGAGAGCTTTTGAAAGCTTTGGAGACTAGAGATTTTTGGGAAGAAAAACTTGTTCGATCTATCAAATTCCGGTAATTTCCGTTCCATCTCCGTTGTTCTATGTTTGTTTTGCCGAATTTGATTGAATCAAGCATGTACTTATCCATGAGTTGCTAGATTTCCTGTTCTAGGCTTGTTCTTAGTATCTCTCGAATGATTCCCGAATTAGATTGTGGTTTAATCGTGTTGTACTAAATCTGATTGATGCGAGTCGATTAGATCCGATTTAGGGTTTGAAATCGAAAGAATAAAACCTTAAATTGGAATTTAGATGGTAATTCGAGACCGACAGGCGATTAGGATCCATCGGAACTACATGATTAAACCCGAAGTTTATTGATCGAAAGTGAAACTAAACTTCTTGAGGATTTGTAGGTTGTCATAGACGTTATGGGCAATTTTGATATTATTCGGAGCTGAAAGGCAATGTTAGTGTGATTATTGCCTAGAACTCTACGAACTTAAAGGGCCTGAATCGGTTGCTTGAGCCCGAAAGGAGAATTGCTAACCGATTTAGGCACATTCGCGCTAAACCCGAAAAGGGATGCGCGATTACCTTAGATGACCTACCTCCACAATCTGATTTGGAATCACTCGAGCAAGAAAATATTTTATGCCTAGTGATGATGCATTGTTGGTAAATCCTTGTCCCTATAACGCTTTCCCCATATATATTTCTCAACATTAAATCGATTTTCTTGGTTACTTTATACACACTCTCTAAAATCTGTTTGTTTATTATGAACTTGGTTGAACTAGCTTGAAAGTACAATCGATACTCCTCCGGTCCTTAAGGATACGACACTTGATTACTAAAACTAAACCCCATACACTTGTGGGTGTAGGTTTTAGCCTATCAAGTTTTTGGCGCCGTTGCCGGGGACTGGTGCTAGTATCGATCGTCCTTTTGACGGCTAGTTCTCTAAGTTCTTTGTGTTACTTTGATTTGTTTTTGTTTTTGTTTTTGGCCTCACGTTGTGCTTTGAATGCGAAAAAAGAAAGGCTCTAGCAATCTATTGCCTTTTGATCCTGAACCTGAACGCACATTCCACAAAAGAAGAGCTGAACAACAAGCTGCTAGAGCTGATACGATGGCTGACGCAATAGCTCGATTGGCAGAACTAGAGCGGAAAATGGCTCAAAGAGATCAAGAAAATGCTGAACTTCGACAACAACTAGCTGATCAACAGTTACAGCTCGGCCAACCACAAGGGCCGACAACCTTAGGAGAGCGGATGGATCCGGCTCAGTTCCTACCACAACCAGGTGTTGTCCTTCCTGCTTTGACACCTGCTAATTTTGAGCTAAAGCCTGCGCTTTTGAATATGATAAGGCAGAATATGTTCAATGGGCTTCCTACTGAGAGCCCTCATCAGCACATATCCACCTTCAAAGAATTGATGGATACAGTGAGAGTTCAGGGTGTCGCTCCTGAAAAGTTGTTATTGCGATCATTCTCCTTCTCACTTGCAGGGAAAGCTAGACATTGGTACAACTCTATCCCTGCTGGCACAATCACCAATTGGGAGGAACTGTCATCTGAATTCCTAAATCAGTTCTTCCCGCCAGCCAAGACTGCTGAGATGAGGCGGAAGATAAATTCTTTCTTGGTTGGAGATGGGGAGAACATCCATGAATCGTGGGAGAGATTCAAGGATCTTTTGTTTGAGTGTCCTCACCATGGGATATCAAAGCTGAATCTGTTGGAGATTTTCTACAAAGCTGTTAGTGACAACACTAGAGTGCTTATTGACTCGTCATCTGGAGGAGAATTTTTGAAAATGGGAGCTGATGATGCTTGGGCTTTTGTAGAGAAAACTGCTAAGAGATGTGGAAAGTACTCGCAACCTAGGGCTCTCTCTAATGTTAAAAGAAGTGCGGGGGTGTATGAAGTTGATGCTGAAACTTATAAGGATGCTAGATATGACTCATTGGCTGCTAAAATTAAACGTCTAGACTCGGTTATGGAGAAGTCCTTGCCCACCAAGGAAGTAAGTGCCACGAATTCTAGGCCGGTGCCTTATCAATTTTGTGGATCCCAAGACCACACCATTTCGGCTTGTCAGATTTATGGTTCTCAAGGTATCGGGAGTCAGGATGAGAAAGTCAACTACATGGGAAATTTGAATAGAGGCCAGGGTTACAATATGAACTTCAATAACTATAATCCCCGAGCGAGGGATCACCCTGGTTTCTCTTATGCTAACAGACAAGCTGCAGAAGGATCACCACCTGGATTTCCTTCTAAACCCCCACAACAGAAAGATAAGATGGAGTGGATGATGGAACAACTCATGGGTACTGTTCAGAACCTAGCAGGAGAGGTGCAGAATCTCAGCAGAGGTCAGAAGTTACTTGAAACACAAGTAGCTCAGCAAGCTAGCAATGCTCCTAGGCCCGCTGGTCTGTTTCCAGGGTGTACTGAAGAGAATCCCAAGGTACAGATTTCTGCTATATCTTTGAGAAGTGGAAAGAAGCTGGAAGATCCGATGCTTATAGCACCGAAAGAGACTAAGAAGAGAGTTGGAACTGAAATGGAAAAGGCTCCTGAACCGGTGAAAGATTCGCCATATGTGCCGCCGCCTCCTTACAAGCCACCGCTTCCGTTTCCACAAAGAAAGGCTCAATCTCAATCCGAGGCGCAGTTTATAAAGTTTTTGGAGGTGTTGAAGAAGCTCTACGTCAATATTCCATTCACCTATGTTTTGACCCAAATGCCATCCTATATGAAGTTTCTGAAGGAGATCCTCTCTAACAAGAGAAAGCTCGATGAGTGCCAAGCGTTGTTTCTTACCGAGGAGTGCAGCGCCTTGATTGAGAACAAGCTACCACCTAAGCTAAAGGACCCAGGTAGTTTCGTTGTCCCTATTTCTTTTGGTCATACTCCTGATTATAAAGCTTTATGTGATTTGGGAGCTAGTGCTAGTTTGCTTCCTCTCTCGATTTGCAAGAAACTCAGTCTAGGAGAGCCTAGACCGGTTAGGATGCAGTTGATCATGGCGAACAGGTCCATTGCCCACCCAGTTGGTGTTTTAGAGAATGTCCCTATTAAGGTGGGTAAGTTTTTTGTACCGGTAGACTTTGTTGTGTTGGATATGGATGCCAGCACCCCCATTCCTATCATTCTTGGAAGGCATTTCTTGGCCACTGCAGGGGCTCTGATTGATGTACGAAAAGGGACCCTCTCTTTTGAGATAGGGGATGAGAAGGTTGAATTTAACCTCCCTAAACCTTTATAACCACCTGTTGTTGAATCTATGTGTTGCAGGATTGATGTTGCAGGTAAAGGGGGCTATGATGCCATGAAAGAAGTGGTCAACTGAGACCCTCCAAAGTTTGCTCTGACAAAGAGTGTGGTCAGTGGTGCTAGAAAAGAGTTACTTGTTGATGTATCTCGAGATTTGACTGTCTTTGTGGAGGATTCCAAATTTGATTTGCAAGTATATGACGGAGTCTCTACAAGTGAAGCTAAAGGAAGACCTCCCGAAAGAGTTCAAAAAGGTGATTTAGTGCTACTTTTCCACTCAAGGGTAAAACGGGGCTCCAGGGAAGTTGATATCAAGGTGGAGCGGCCCCTTCAAGGTCAAAGGAATGCATCCCCATGGAGTTGTTGAGGTATGGAGCAAACGGACTAGCGAGTTCAATGTGAATGGACAAAGACTAAAGGAATACTCCACCGTAGATCTGACCAAGGAGGTTCTTTCCATTCAACCACCTTGACGGTCAAGGTGGTTGAATGGAATGTTTGCATTCAACCAACTCGACGTTATGGGCAATTTTGATATTATTCGAAGCTGAAAGGTGATGTTAGTGTGATTATTGCCTAGAACTCTACGAACTTAAAGGGCCTGAATCGGTTGCTTGAGCCCGAAAGGAGAATTGCTAACCGATTTAGGCACATTCGCGCTAAACCCAAAAAGGGATGCACGATTACCTTAGATGACCTACCTCCACAATCTGATCGATTTGGAATCACTCGAGCAAGAAAATATTTTATGCCTAGTGATGATGCATTGTTGGTAAATCCTTGTCCCTAGAACGCTTTCCCCATATATATTTCTCAACATTAAATCGATTTTCTTGGTTACTTTATACACTCTCTAAAATCTGTTTGTTTATTATGAACTTGGTTGAACTAGCTTGAAAGTACAATCGATACTCCTCCGGTCCTTGAGGATACGACACTTGATTACTACAACTAAACCCCATACACTTGTGGGTGTAGGTTTTAGCCTATCACTTGCAGATGCCGAGCAGCTCGCCCTGATCGACGCCCGATGAAGGACCTCGATGCCCGTCGCTGAAGGATAAACTCGGATCCGCGAAAGCTTATCCGATAAAGATTTATTTCTACATTTTAAGATTCGATATCAGCTCATTTTGGATGACATTTCTAGGGTTTCTAGGTCAGCCCTAGCCCTATAAATAGCCTAGTTTAATTCTACACACAACTCAAACCACAATTTCGAGCATCTTTCAATTCATTTGTTAGAGTTTCGAGGTAAGCAATGCTCGGCTAATCTCGTAGTAGTTTTGCTTGTATTTCAAGACATGGTTGATAGATTGTGAGGGTTGTTTTAAGGTTTATTCTATTTGATTATTTGAATTCTCTTTGTTCTAATATTGCATATGTTGTTGTTTTTATCTTAATTGACCACTAAGCTATATTCACATCGCGCTAAGGGTTATAGCTTCATTCCGCTATTGCAGGCCTTAATCCATATAGTAGCAAACACGTCTTGCATGAATGGTTCGAGAATCTTGATGTTGTAGGAGGATTGACAGATAAAGATTGTCTCTTTTAGTGGGCGATGGTTGGGTTGACAACGGTAAGAAGTGGATGATAGGGGAAAGATGATGTATATGTGCTAGGTGTTTGGGGCCTAATGCTACTCGCCCCCCATGTTAGAGTAAGGGAGTTAGATGGTGATCAACAAGGATAGCCTATATAATTCTGTACACAAACCAAATCCTAGAATAATTAATAGAAACCAATTTAGTTAGAATACAATCCAAGGATCATGAAATCACCATTTTTGCGAATGTGTACTATTGCTTGCTTACAATCAATCATTGCTACTCCTATTGCTTTCATACGATTACTTCTTACTGCTTGCAATCACATTTTTAAAGCCGCATGCACTCCCTCTACTCTACCTTGAATTTGTAAATAATTAAAGAGCGACCATATCTGGGGTTCGAACTGGGGACCTTTGGGTACTACCCGCAAGTCCTTTCCAGTGAGCCATTTCGGAATGGTTACTCCCTCTACTCTACCACTAATACTAGTTGTTGAGTTTGAAATAGGTGATAATATCTTCACCGCTAATTTTTACTATTTCCACCGCTAATCACCGCATATGTTGGAGGTGGCTTTAATGACGGTCAATGAGGCCACCGTAGTATGCAACAGTGGGTCTTGGTGTGTACAGAAACCCACCGTTTTATACAGCGGTGGGGTCATAGGTATATAGAACCCACCGTTGTACTATACGGTGGGCGACTGCGTCCCATTTCAACTCCACCGTATGTGGTGACGGTGGCCACCGCATCAACTTACGGTGGATTATCATTAACATTAATTACATCTTTAAACAATAATACGCAATGTCAACAATTGATATTTTTTATATAAAAAAAAATGACTACCTACCGTATTGCAATGCGATGGGCAATTCATATGGAATTTCTAGCATCCCAGTAAGTTTCGGATGCCTTAATGCTCATATAGTTATATTGTACGAGCCTTCCTCTTTGCAGATTGCGCTGACCCTTTTTTTATTTTTGTTAAAGGTTGTTGACAAACATGCACCTTTAAGAATTTCATCCGTTTTAATTATGCGGCAGTGCCCTGTCCACCACAATAAGTTGTAGTGGGTATTAATTATACACAATTCGTATTAAATATCTTAATATTAATAAGTAATTATGTAAAAGGAATGTGGGTTATTAATACCCACTACAACCTATTGCGGTGAGTTTAAAACAGTTCACATGCCACCAGTTTGACACCACCTAAATTCTTGTCTTGTTTCAATTGCACAAGACCACCCCTTAAATGAAAAATTTCGGTAAACCACCCTTGAAAAGTTAGATGATTGCAAAAGACCATCCATCTCACCTTTTTTTTTTGTCAATGTTGTTGTTAAATGTGTGAAATTATTATTTTGCTCTTGTACTTTTAACACATCGAAGGGAATTGCCCTTCAACAACTTTTATTTTTCATTTGAGGGAAGTGAGAGGTAAATGATGAGCTCATACGAGAATTTCAAATCAACTAAATAAAAAGTGACTAACTTTGAACCAACTAAATCAATGATGAAACGTTTGGGAATTGCTAAGAGATAAATCAGGATATTGTTGATGAGGAGGCAAAACTATTAAAGCAGGGTTTCATAAAATTTTCAATTTAAAGGGTGATTCTGTACAAAGTGTTAATGAACTTAAAATTACAACTTATAGTGGATTTTACTAACTCTGCTTAATTATATTCACTCCAGATACAGATATACTCCCTCCGTTCGGCAAAACTTGTCATTTTAGAGTTTTGTTTTTGTTTGGAAAAACTTGTCATTTTAGGTATTTTTGCTTCTAATTTACTAAAATGCCCTTGATTTGATCGATGTGTTGTGAGTTGTAGTTTTTGATAAAGTAAAAGGTAGAGTAATAATTGAGGGTAAATTAGTAAAAAATGAGTGTAATTATTAGCTTTATTAAAAGTTGTGTAGAGAGTTAAAATGACAAGTTTTGCTGAACGGAGGGAGTATGTCTTTGACTAATGTCGTCTCACGTGTTACATGTCACTTGTCTTTAGATTGTGTGGATTCCGAGTAATCCCAAAAGACTACGCATAGTTCCACACGTGCACTTGTAGTAGCATAGTTAAAGTGACTATGTGTTTATCTTTTAATTGAAGTCACTTTCTCAAGTATCTCCCCATCCTTTCAGATTAAGTTTGAAGCAAGATTTTAATGGTTGTAAATTCAAACTATTCCCGTCGATTTCTCCGATTTACTGGTACAGTCCAGTGATCAGCGAGGGTGCACATCACCGTTAAGAGATGGCACCCTCTAATGTTGGATTTCTACTTCCTCCCGCAGTTCGACCCTAAAATAATACTCCAATTTAACAACAGTACAAACAGCATCATATATAGAAAAAGGTCCCACAAAGTACACAGTAGAGTTTGTTATCCATTTTCCACACAAAGCAGTCTACTAGAGAAGTTCCTCAGGCAGCTTTTATATCATCCTTACAGACTGGAGGAAAGAGGCTTTCATTAATACCAGCTCCCTCCCTAACTCTTCTTCTGTACATCTCTCCTCCTTGTTTCAAACACCAGAGGGAAACTTTAGAAATTTCACAAGAGCCAATCTTCGCATACGCGGATTTTTTTTTTTACTTTCTTCTACATTTCCATCTAGAGTCCCCACCCATCCTGACTTCAAACTAAATGGCAGTGCACATAAAGCTAAAATCAAGTCCCCCTTGCTGCGAATTTTAGCTGTCCCAACTCAGTGCACTTAAATCTTCTAGGATGTGTTTTGGGGTTTCAGACAACAAGGCAGAAACTTACCTCAGATGAACGAATCCAGGTATGCATAGTTCCTACGGCGTCCATACTCCAAGAGGCTCCCGTATGTGCGGTCCCAGACTCCTATGAAAAGTGATTCTGTGTCAGGGCTGAATGAGATTCCTGATATCTCACCAAAAAAGTCTATCTCCTGCTCCGTCTCGTAGCCATTCTTCACATCATAGATGTGTACAAAGTCTGCAGGCTCTGCCATTGCCATGTATCGGCCATCAGATGAGTATCTAATGGACCGAATGGCTCCTAGGTTCCCCTTTAGCACGGCAAGGGAACCAGATAGTTTTCTAATATCCCATATCCGGCATGTTTTATCTTGGTTGCCTGTAGCCATAGTGATGCCATTAGGATGCCATGCCGATGCAAATGAGTAGTCCAAATGCCCACTGAGTGAATGCATTGTCTGCAGAAATCAGTTAATATTCAGTTATAGGCTGGGCATATGTTAAAATTTCCCTTTTGAAAAAAATTCTCTAAGTTTAATTGTATAGCATAATCAATCAATATCTATATATTTATATATCTATATAATAAAAGAGGCTTGGAACAACTTCTGGTGCAACGCATATGTTTTGTATTTTGGCTGAATATGATTCTATCTCTTCGAGTCAGGTCAATTAATGACCCAATGTAATTTTGTCATATCTATTAATGGTCCCACTTATTTTATCCATATCATCCTATGGATTAACATTATATCTTAACTGGGGTAGGACAGGTGAACAGAGAATACATTAATAAAATATTATAAATAATTTTGATGTATTTCAATAAATATAAATAATATTAATCTAAATCTAAATAATTTTTTCCACCAAAAAATAATATAGATATAAATAAAATTAGTTTGGTAGATTATATATAATTTAAATATCTTTTATTTAGATTCTCTCAAAATATAAACAAAATTCACATTTATAAAGTAAAAGGTTTTTTTTCTAATCTAACATTAATTAAATCTTATTTAATTTAATTGATAACTGATTTTTAAAAATATTTTCATTTTTTTAAATATATATATATGATATATTTATTATGTTAGTTTACTAAAATAGCTATGCACATATAGATTGTGGCTACATAATATTTTTATAAATCATTGTAGGCTCAAAAAAAATATAGATATAAATAAAATAACAATTATTAAATAATTCATTTTTATATAAATAAATTTTTTCACCAAAAAATAATCTAGATATAAATAAAATAGCACTTATATTTATCAATTAATATTTTTGATAAGTATTACTATGGAATACTTTTTATTTATATTTTTATCAATCAACTAAAATATATAAATAGATACACAAATTGTGGCTTATATAACTTTCTATAAATTATGATAACATATTATTTTATTAATTTTTATCCTATAATCAACCACAACGTGACACATAAGATTTTTTTTACCCTAAAATCAACCATGACGCGCCACACAGGACGCTATGAATCAGTTTTAGTATATGCATATAGATTAGTTAGAAAACTTATCTTTTTATACTTGATATCTAAGAAATAATATTTCCAATATAATAACTTTCATTTTATGTTTATTGATAACTATTTTATCTCAATACTGTATAATATATTTATGGGTATATATTGAAACCATTAATTCCATCTAACTAGATTGTTTAAAAAAAATCCATCGATATGAAGGTTTAAGAAATTGATCATCTCACTACTTTTTCAATACCCAATTAAATTATAGAGAACTTGGATTGGATGAGAATATAATTTTGCATATAGATCTGGCTGGATCACAAATGTCTATTATATTAATTTAAATCAATAAGTATTAATTTAATCTTTTATATCTTATGGGATAAAATTTCATCTAATATTTGATTACCAACAAGTAGGGGTGTTATTCGAGCCGAGCTTGTCATGTTCAAGCTTGTTCATTTGTTAAACGAGCTCGAGTCGAACCGAGCCCAATTTTCAAACGAGCTTTCTTTTTTGTTCAAGCTCGGCTTGTTTTAGTAAATGAACGAGCTCGAGACGAGCTTTTTTCGAGCTTTAAGTAGTTTTACTTCATCGTAACATATTAATTTAAAGAAAATTTTAAAAATTCCATAGAATTAGGGTGTGTATGGTTGCCACAAATAAATAGGTAAAAAAATAAGTAGAAGTAGAAGTTATTTTTTAAACAAGTTAAAGAGTGTATGGATGGAAAAAAATAGGTAAAAGTAGTTAAAATTTTGAGTTAAAAAAAAAGCTTGTTTTTGAAGGTTATTTTGGGTTTTGGGGGTTTATTTGGTTTGAAAGTACCATAATACTCCTAATAACAACCAAATAAACTCCACTTTTTACAAATAAACTGTTTTTCACCCCATACGGAGATTATCTTGTTGTTTAAATTTTTAACTACTTTTACCAACAGTTTATAAATTTTACCCTGTTTATAATTTTAGTCAGTTTATTAACCCCATCCCATACGAACCCTTAGAGTTATTCGAGCCTAAATTGAATGAGCCGAGCTTTCAACCGAGCTTAAAATCATGGTCAGACTCGGCTTGTTTAGGTGAGTGAACGAGCTCGAGTAGATCTTTTTTCGAGTCGATCCCGAGCCGAGCTATTCAGCTCATATATCAGCCCTATCAACAAGAAATAAATGTGATATTTTATTATGATTTATATACTTTTATATTTTCAAATAATAAATAAAATAAAGATTGTTTATTTCATTATTTACTCTTTATTGGATAAATAAGTGAAAAAATATTGAAGAGTAGGTAAATAAGAGTACTTACTCTTATATGGTATAATAAAATATAATTTATTAACAAAACAAGCAAGAGCATGATTAACCATTACTAGTTCGGTTATAAACTAGGGTTTCAATCTGGTGCTTCTTTAACCTAGAGTGAAAGACATTAATAATTGAATAATTAACATTTCAACGGCATTTACCTTCCCATCTTTGGAGTCCACCAACATCCCTTCTGGGTTGTCGCCAACAATTGCAAGGATCTTGCCATCAGGACTCAAGGATGTGTGCTGCAAACAAATTGAAAGGGAAAATTTGCAATCAATGCAACTTAAAAATATAGTGTTGCATCTCAAATTGTAAGAGGAAAGTATCAATAGTGCATGTTGGCAAACAATTCAAGCGGTATGGATAACAAATAACTGTTGTAAAAACAAAGATCAAATCTTGTGAAGATTCGGTTAAATTCACTTGCAAACTAGACAAACTGCTACCACTAACCAGGCTATAGTTGAATTATCCATTCATTAACCTCACCCAAAAAAAAAAGAAGGAAAATGTGATGATCCTATTAACAAAAGTCTGCAAATAATTGTTATAGTCGCCTGGCCCCCTCACCAAAAAAAAAAAAAAAAAAAAAAAGTAAATGTGATGATCCTATTATCTGGAGTCTGCATATAATTGCTAAAGTCGATTGGACCTGGTGGGGCTAAAACAAGCAGGAGAGAAGTCGTGTGCGGGCCCACGTACGAGAGACACGAACAACCTACAAACTCAACGGGTTCCATCTCAAAATCAAAATTGCCGATGAGAGGAATAGCCCCGGTGAGGCTAAGACAAGCCGGAAGAAGGTCGTGTGCGGGCCCACATAAGGGAGACACAAATAACATATAAACCAAACGGGGTTCCATCTCAAAATCAATTGGCAATAAAATGAGTAGCCCGCCAAGCTTATATGTTGTTCAAGACATCCCAATATTTTCAACGTGGGACAACCCATATTCCAACAATAATCAGTGAATTTGATATGTGCTCCAAGCAAAATAGAAGGGTACATTTGTAACTAGCGTTATTTAAATACATGGCAATGCAACTCGAATTGCGAGTGAAAAGCATGACCATTGCCCGTTGGCAAATTATGCAAGTGTAAACATATGACTAACAAAACAGCCAAGAGAAATGACTTGGCTCTTCTAAGCTCTTAAGAGTAAATATTGTAAGCATTATTATATTGGAAATACTCTTCGAGTCTTTTCACTTTCAAACTAAACAGCCACAGCTTGGATCGGGTTTAGTTACAAGTCAGGTAATAGTTCAGCATGATAATCAATTCTAGGAGGAATCGGTCTATAAACCTTGAAAGATAATATCAAGTGTTTAGTCACATGTACAAGCTGGTTTTGGGTGCAAAGGGTATTGTGCAATGAGCAAAATCCATTCTAATACCCTGGCATGATAACTTGATTCCTGTATGGGGTTTGAGGGCCAAGAGATGAGTATATAAAGCACAAAAATGCCAACCAAATGGCAGGAATTCCTAATTCCTCATTCCAAACATCCAAGCACCCCCTTAATAAATTGAAACTAAGCATAAACCCCTTTAAACTCATATACCCATCAATGGCTGAAATTTATGTTCTCATTGTCCTGAAGAGAAAAAAAGAGAAAAGATATAACCATATTATGAACTTCAGCAAACCAATAAGTATGATGGGTGTTGTGAATTTCCCCGAGTGAATACCGTTAAAGAGGAGGAGAATGAACAATAGGACACAAAGGATTTCCGTGTTCTGACAAGAACCGCGCAGAACACCCTGCAGAGAAGAACCTCTCTGCAGCTAGGGTTTCTTATTATTGTAATGCTTTGATGAATACATAATTCCAACCCTACATGCCTCTATTTATAATAGAGGATCTCTTATAGATAACCCTATAGATAAACTTAGATATAGATAAACCTACTATATCTAAATAAACCTAGATATAGATAAACCTATCTTATCTAAAACCTATTGTAGATAAACCATCCACAATAATCCTTCTATAGATAAATACCATCTATAGATAGACTTCCTAAAGATAGATCTAGATAATTAATTATCTCTAACAACAATCTCCACCTAGACAAATAATCTATATATATTGCAACGAACGGAAACATCTCCGGTATCTTGTCTGCCCCATGTCTTCCTGTGCTCCGTTCCTTGGGGCTTCTCACGCAACTAACATCGAGTAATATGAACCAAATTCAAGCAATGTGCTTCGTCCGAGCATGATATACTTGGTTCTTAGCCGGATATATAGCACTCTGACTATCACAGTATATCTCAACTCCACCTTGCTCAACACTCAGTTTCTTCACAATTCCTTTGAGCCATAGCACTCTGACTATCACAGTATATCTCTACTCCACCTTGCTCAACACTCAGTTCCTTCACAATTCCTTTGAGCCATAGTGCCTCCTTGGCTGCCTCTGCTAAAGTCATGTATTCTGCCTCGGTAGTAGAAAGGGCTACCACAGACTGTAAAACTGTAAAACAGATCTCCAACAAATAGGTCCCCCAGCAAGAGTAAAGACATACCCAGTAGTGGACCTCCGATTGTCAAGATCACCCGCATAGTCTGAATCAACGTACCCTTTGACTGAAAGACCACCTTTTTCGCCACCAACCATGATCCCATAATAATTCCAGTGTTCCCTCCCAGGATTAGACATGTACTTGCTGACTTGGCTAACAGCTTAGGCCAGATGAGGTCTTGTGCACACCATAGCATACATCAAACAACCAACTGCACTAGCATACGAAACTTTCGACATATCTCTGATTTTTTCATCAGACTTCGGACACTGAGTGGAAGAGAGTTTGAAGTGATTCGCCAAAGGGGTGCTAACAGGTTTGCATTTTGCCATGTCAAATTTGTCAAGCACTTTCTCAATATATTTCTGTTGAGATAGCCACAATCTCCTAGAACTTCTATCTCTGCGAATTTCCATACCAAGGATCTTCTTTGCTGCGCCAAGATCCTTCATATCAAACTCCTTTCCCAGCAAAGCTTTCAGCTTAACAATATCATCAATGTTCTTCCCAGCGATGAGCATATCATCAACATATAGCAGCAAAAGCAAAGGGGAGCCATCATCAAGATATTTCACATAAACACAGCAATCATACTCACATCTCTGGTAGCCAATTCGAAGAATAAAACAGTCAAACTTCTTGTACCATTGCCTAGGAGCCTGCTTCAACCCATACAGTGACTTCCTCAAACTGCATACATGCTGCTCCTTTTCAGGTTCAACAAAACCATCTGGTTGCTCCATGTAAATTTTCTTCCTCCAAATCACCATGAAGGAAATCCGTCTTCACATTCATTTGCTCAAGATGTAAATCCCAGCTAGCTACCAGTGCCAACACCAATCAGTCCCCTTCTTTTGTGAGTAGCCCTTTGCTACTAAGCGTGCCTTGAACCTCACCCCTTCTCTGTGTGAGTCACCTTGTTTCTTCTTGCATTTGCACCCTATAGCCTTCTTTCCTGCCGGAAGACTAACTAACTTCCATGTTTGATTTTTATTGAGAGACTCCATCTCTTCTCCCATAGCACCTACCCATCCTTCTTTCTCTTGACTTTGAATAGCCTCTTGAAAGTTAGATGGATCATCTTCGCCAATAACAAGAGCATAGTTAACCATCTCATTAAAACCAAATCTGACCGGAGGTTGTGTCATGCGCTTAGGTCTTCCAGAAACAAAACTCTCCACCTGCCGTTGTTGTTGCTCAATTCTTGCTGATATAGGAGCATTAGTGTCAATCTCTTCACCAAGCTCCACCTCCACCGTCTTAGGATCAGTCTCTGTAACCACAGACCTCTCAACTTCTTTGGCCTGTTGAAGCATATACTGCTCATCAAATACAGCATCTCGACTGATCACTCGTTTCTTAGCAACAGGGTCCCAAAACTTGAAACCCTTTACACCTTTTCTCATAGCCCAAGAAGATGCACTTCTTAGACTTTGCATCTAGTTTCGTTCTCTCATCACTTGGAATCAGCACATATGCAGGAGTACCAAAGATCTTTAGATTTAACAAATCTAAATCAAAACCAGTCCATACCTCTTCAGAGACCTTCCCGTCTAGAGAAATCCGTGGTGATCTATTGACAGATGGACTGCCATGCTCACTGCTTCTGCCCAAAAGCTCTTTGCAAGTCCTACTTGCAACCTTATGCAACGAGCCTTCTCTGCAATTGTATGGTTCATTCTCTCTGAAACACCGTTCTGTTGTGGTGTCTTTCGGACTGTATAGTGTCTTTGAATGCCATGTTCTTCACAGAACTGCTGAAACTTTGTGTCAGTATATTCTGTACCATTATCTGATATCTCAGATACTTCACCTTCCTTCCTGTCAGGTTCTCTACCTCTGACAGCTTGAACTTGCTGACCTCAGATTTGTGTTTCATGAAAAACACCCAGACTTTTCTCGAATAGTCATCGATAAAGGTGACAAAGTACCTTGATCCTCCTAATGACTCTACTTGAGTTGGCCCCCACACATCAGAATATACGTAGTCAAGCAGGCCGCTTGTATTGTGTTTGCCTGACTTAAACGATACTTTAGATTGTTTTCCCATCACGCAGAACTTGAAGAAATCCATCTTACAACTCTTTACACCAGCCAGAAGACCTCGCTTGTGAAGCTCAGTCATGCCATGCTCGCCGATGTGGCCAATGCGCATGTGCCACAAAGTTGTACTATCAGACTCAGATTCTACAATTGCAGCTCCACCTACAATTGTACTCCCTAACAAGAGATAAATATTTCCAAAGGTACGTCTCGCCCTCATTACTGTCATGGCTCCTTTGCTCACTTTCAGACCGTCATCAACTGTCTTGTAACGGAACCCATTTGCATGTAATGTGCCCAAGGAAATCAGATTCTTCTTGAGATCTGGAACATAACGTACATCAGTCAATGTCTGGACTACACCATCATGCATCCTGAGTTTGTTCTGCCCGATTCCTACAACATTGCATGGCTTGTCGTCTCCCAATCGAACAGAACCAAAACTTCCTGACTTGTACACCTCGAACTAGCCTTTGTTCGAAGTCATGAGGAATGAATAACCAGAATCCAAGATCCATAAATCTGAACATCTTCCCGACGTTACTGAAAGCATATCTGAGTCTGTACTGTCTGAATCGTCTTTCTGCACTACGTTTGCTGATTTCGAAGACGAATCATCCGTCTTTCCCTCATTCTTCTTCTTCCTTACTGGACAATCACGCTTAAAGTGACCTTCTTCCTTGCAGTGGTAACAAGTAACCACCTTTTTCCCTCTTGACTTCGATCTGGACAGTCTGTCACCCCCATCTTGCTTCTCTTTCCTCCTCCCTCTTCCCTGGTTGCCTTTGACATACAACCCTTCGCTTTGGGAACCTTCGCCGTTAGAATTTCGACGTCGCTCATGATGAGCAAGCAACGTCGTATTCACCGTATCCATGGATATCGTTTCCTTCCAGCGCCGTCACCAAATTCTCAAACGAAGAGGGTAGAGAACATAGCAAGATCATGACTTTGTCTTCATCCTCAAGCTTTACATCTAATCGTGCCAAATCTCCGATAACTTGATTAAAAGTGTTGATGTGCTTTACCAAGTCGGAGCCTTTTGTCATCTTCAACCCGTACAATCTTTGCTTTAGATACAACTTGCTCGACAAGGATTTTGACATATACCTGTTCTCCAATTTCACCCAAATCTCCTGCGACGTTTTGAGATCAATTACATGGTATATCACCTCGTCTGCCAGACAGAGTCGAAAGATTGACGCCGCCTTTTACTGCATCTCTTCCCAATCTTCGGCTTTTACTGCCTCAGGCTTTACCTCCTTCAGCGCCTTTAACATTCCCTGCTGAGTCAGCAGATCCTTCACTCGTCGTTGCCAAAGACCAAAATTTCCAGTGCCATCGAAACGCGAAACCTCGAATTTCGCACCAGATGTCATCGTCTAACCTTGCTCTGATACCAATTGTTGTGAATTTCCCCGAGTGAATACCGTTAAAGAGAAGGAGAATGAACAATAGGACACAAAGGATTTCCGTGTTCGGACAAGAACCGCGCAGAACACCCTGCAGAGAAGAACCTCTCTGCAGCTAGGGTTTCTTATTATTGTAATGCTTTGATGAATACATAATTCCAACCCTACATGCCTCTATTTATAATAGAGGATCTCTTATAGATAACCCTATAGATAAACTTAGATATAAATAAACCTACTATATCTAAATAAACCTAGATATAGATAAACCTATCTTATCTAAAACCTATTGTAGATAAACCATCCACAATAATCCTTCTATAGATAAATACCATCTATAGATAGACTTCCTAAAGATAGATCTAGATAATTAAGTGTCTCTAACAACAATGGGTAAGTGGGAATCAGAAATGTATGTGTTGCAATTGTGAAGCAGGGTAGACCAAACCTCAAGTAGAAGCTGGCATGTAAAATTATTGAAAAGTGACCACACTTTATTTGTCCAATGGCAACAAAACATCCCATAAACCAGAAAAGGAATACATACATTAACCGGCCAGGGAAATTGAAATTGCTTGGTGAGCTGGTACTTCTCCATATCGAAGTTTCGAACACCACAATCATTGTTTGAAGCAGTAAAGTGTGTAGCACCACTGTACAGGAAAGGACAATAAATAAGAACTCAACTGCACAAATGGAATTAATTATGAGTTTTCCCTTATTTAGGGGCTAAAAACCTACCTGGGAGTATCATAAATCTCAACAGCATTGGTGATTGCATTTTCATCATAAGTGGTCCTTGTACAGAAGCTCACTCCCGGTCGGTCTAAATTCTGCATGCAACATCACAAGTACAACCTATTAGCAGTTAAAATTCCCATCTTAACCGGACAGCATTAAAAATGAATAAAGCTTATAGCCTTTGACACTCCAATTAAAAATATGAATAATCTATGATTTCATATGCTTCAAGAACATAAAGTTCGCGTAACATAGTAAGCGACATCAAGTGGAAGAAATAAAAACACTCAACCAATACACACAATGGGAACCATAAAAATATGCACAATGATGCTACTTTATCCAATAAAATAATCTGTAGTGGCCCTCTTACCAACCTTGCAAATAAGCTCCCCCTGAAAACCACCAGCAACTAGCAAATTATCTTTAACTGCAAGTGTGCTAACTTGAGTCTGTGTAAATCCTTCCAAGATACTACCAGGGTGTTTCTGCATATATAATCCAAATCAGTTAGAATCAAAATCATTTTTCATAAACTGAAAAAGAATTCCCCGACCCCTCCAATATATATATAAACCGCACTCCTTCCTACATAAATGACATGGAAACTCACCTCATTAGGTGCTACATGTCCTGCGACATTGAGAACCTCAGTTTTTTTAGATGTCAATGAAGACCAGTGAATGACGGAGAAGTGGGACATCAGGTAAACATCATGTTTTGAAGATGCACAAACCAAGTTCCTTAACTGCAAGTACAACAAGCATATCATATGTTAAACTACGCATAGATAAGGTCAAGTTTGCCACATGATAAGACTTTAAAGTTTGCCACATGATAAGACTTTAAAGTTTGCAAGAGAAACAACCCCTTTCCACGTTATACTCTATTTTATAAATCAGTAATTGATTAAGGAATCGGGGTTTCAATTTTGTTAAGTGGCAAACCATGCATCTCATGCAACAGATAGGAATTAAAACATTAAAGTACAAATAAAAAAAGCTGCACTGAAGTAGAATGTAGGAGGATAAAAGTATCAATAACCTGAAAATGAAGGATTGTTGACTTCACTGATCTAAAATTATGTCGAAACTCATAATATCTACCTTCTTTCCCTGTGATCTTACATTCCTGATGGTCAAAGAAAAATAATACTTTCATTCACCGAAGATTTAATTCACTCAAGTACAAAAACATGTAAACGATAAACAGACACCAATATCTACCTTCTCTGAACGCTCACCAGATTGAGGAATATTTTCATAGTTCTTGTATTGCTCAATCCGAGTTTGGCGATACCTTTCCCTGGTGATACTTAGGGTGTCCCAGGGAATGCCTTGAATATCTCTTCCGTTCCTTGCTTCGGCAGAGGAAGTATCATCTTTGTCTCCCTGAGTTCACATCAATCAATTATAGCACATGCAACTGCAGAAATAAATGTAAATCCGTTGTGTACATTATTGCAGACCTCATCAGCTTCAGAATCTGAGCCACCCATTTCTCTATCTCGGAAGTCTTCATCCATATCATCCTCTATGTCATCCATTTCATACTCATCAGCCATGTAGTCCGCGTCATCTTCTTGTTGATGAGCCATGTTCCAAGTTAAGTTACAACCTGCACGGCAATCACCGTAAAAAAATCAAATCAGCAAAGTAATCCAACTCTGTGCTGCTGAAACTAATAGCCAGTCAATTGGCTTAACCTCCCCCTAAAGGACATGATGTAAATTTAGGAGCAACTACAAGGGCAGATCATATATGTGTAGTGAGTGACAGCTGAGAACTACGATATGCTGTGGCTGCAAGTAACTACTTTCCCGTATCTTTGACAATTTACTACAAAATTAGACTGAATTTTTATAAATGAAGCTCAACATTCCGTACATGTTAAAATATCTCTTAACCCATGGAACTCGGAAGGCACAATATATATAGCAATTTATGTGTGAAAAGCCTGGTTAGTAGAAAGCAAAGAAAATGAGCAGCAGCGTCCACTTATCAGATAGGAAACAGAGTACATTTCGGCCTTATCTCATGTTCACTTTCTACAAGTTGAAAACACAGGAACAAAGCATAGCCTTCTCTCTATGCATACTAAAACAGACATCCATAGACTTCTATGCCTAGTCCAACTATCCTACACATAATCTCAAAAAAGAAATATTCAAATGGAGTAATTTGATGTCTCATTCTTTCAGTGTATTAGGTTCATGCAGCGAAGGAAGTAACATTTCCTGGCGATCATCGCCAGGAAATGTTAAGCCTGATCAAGTCAAATGATAAGAAACGAACTCATATAAATGTAGCAGAAACCTTGTATATTAAAAAAAAAAAAAAGGAAATCACGTCGTCTTTATGAGAAGAAGAACTCATCAATGCGTTCCATCCGTGAGCAACGATCAAATAAATTCAGCAGGCTCACAAATACAAACCAGATATCAAATTTAAACAAAATGAGAACCTTATTCAAGTTCCTAAGCAGAAAATCAAAGAGGTTTCAACATCCTGACAAATAAAAATACGGTTAAATTGACAATTACAAAAATTAGCAAGTAAAAGGTTTAACTTCTCACAATTCCCAATTTCACGAATAAAACTATACCAAGTCAATTGAAAATAAAAAAATTGAACCTTCATTCGGAACAAAATAATTTGGCAACACCAAAACCAGAAAACAGTACACGTACGTATATCAATAGGTCACAGCCACATAAAGAAAAAATTGTATATGTATTTATATATCTACAGGGGAACAATTCACTGGTTAACAGAGAAATTATAAACCCTAAAACACAGAATTGTATAACACCAAATCTGGCCAATTACAGGAAATATAAAATTGAAACGGGAAAATAGTGGCCGGCGCTATTTAACCTTTTAATCGATCTCTCAATTTGATCGAATTGAAACTCGGATCGGAGAGACTCGAGAATCAGAAAGCGAAGATCTGAATCTTAATCGGATGAACCCAACAAATCGCAGATGAGGGGATATAGGGGCAAATGATCTTATCAAGGAAAAAGAGGTCGGCAAAATTAGAGGAAAAAAAAAATCAGAGAAGAGAAACTCGAGAAAATCTGGGTATTAAATAAACAGAGAATTTAGGAGATTAGGGGGATTGGGTCATGTACTGTTTTGTTTAAGTAAAAATCCGAGATAGATAGATTATCCAGAGGCCAACTAGTCGGCAAACGGAAATCGTCTAAATATACAACAAAAGTAAAATAGAAAAAAGTTGCATTGCACAAGCAGAAATAAACTCTATAACAAGATGACATAAGCAAATCTAATCTCAGCGAGTTGAAGACAAACGAAAGTCAAGCACCAATGAGAAGTGGTATCGCGAGAAAAAAAAATTGTCAAACAAGCACTTTCTTTGGACAAATTTGTGAAATGTCCACCTTTTTGGACAAATTAGCAAAATGTCCGCTATATATACTAATACTCAAATTGGAAAACAAACAGATCCCCAATTGTTGATCCGGCTCTCTCGATCTCTCGCTATCTCACCAATCTCTAGTCCCTTGCCATGGCTGGACAATTTCAGATCTCCAGTGCTCCAATCCGCCATTGTTCTATCCAATCTGCTAGAAATCCGATCTCAAGAGGCGGACTCGGTGATTCCTCGTTGTTCTCTCCAATCCGCCATTGTTGATCAACATGCCGACCAGATTCTGGCAGTCGGATCTGGAAGCTTCGACGTCGTCGGACGCATCTGTTGCTTCTCCATAACCACCGAGATCCGATGCCACATCCGATTCTAGATCCGAGATCTCGAGATCGATCCGGCTTCAGATCTCAAAATCGATCCATCTCTATATGGTTGTGATTGTGTTTGAGGATGAGCGGCGCCGACCTCCTCATAAATTGCAAAATCAAAGCCGGATCTCCGTCTTCAGATCTCCGGCTTGCCTCGTATGTGTCTCTCGCCGGATATCTCTCTTGCCTCGCCGGATCTCTCTTCGCCAAGCAGGTACCTTTGCTTTGATTGCTCGTTTGTTTTGATTTAGATGCTCAATTCGATTTCCGTGTGTCCCCGACGGCCGGGAATTTGAATCCTGAATGATTGGTTTTCAGTTGCTTGGTTGGGATTGGCTATAGACATGCCAGAAGCATAGTCGCACACCGCTCAAGCAAAACGCACCAAAAAGAACTGGTTAAGACGGACACAATTTTTGGTCAAGCCCTTTTGGGATTTAATTCCAGTCCCGTTGGGCGGGATTTATATATAGAGAGAGATCGGTTCCAGTGTACCCAGCCTTTAACGTGTATCATGTTAACAAATCAGGGTTGTTGATTGATTGAAATGGGTGGTTGAGATAAATAAGCAATTTTACCTTTTTTCTTTAATTATAAATCAGTAGGACCCACATATTTTCTTCCTCATTTGTTGCATTGGGGCGCGTGTACATGCCCATTTTTTTCTTTAAATTATTCGATTGTATTGATGGTTATTCGATCGTATTGACGGATTATGCGATGATATCGATGAATTTTTCTAATCGGATAGCACCCTGAAAACGCCCCTAACTTTTACTTAAAAATTATTCGATGGTATTGCATGATTATTCGATCGTATCGCTTGATTATTCGATGGTATAACTTGATTATTTGATGGTGTTACAATATTATAACTAAAAAATATTCGATGATATCGCATGATTATTCGATGGTACCGATGCATTTTTCATTTATATGACCGCCAACATAAAAAAAAACCAATCTCATGAAGCACAAAATCGGTTCATACATATGAATAATTCGGCTTTTCCCTCTAGTATCTCTTCCAATCGAGCAATTAAATCAATTGAACAATTGCAAACAAAAAAGATTTCAACCAATCACAAACCCTAGACTCCAAATCCACCACTAGGGAAACCTCCCGACTATAAATCCACCACTAGGGAAAACCTCCCGACTGCAAATCCACCACCAGGGAGTCGCCCATGGTTTTCCCATGGCTTCAAATCGTCTTCGCCTTCGGAAATTTCTCCTCAGCCATCCTCAGTAGGCGATTCCCCCTCAGCCATCCTCCGCCCACTGAAAAACTTCCCGACTACAAATCCAGGCTTTTCCCTTGAGTATCTCTTTCAATCGAGCAATTAAATCAATTGAACCATTGCAAACAAAAAAGATTTCAACCAATCACAAATCTTAGGCTCCAAATCCACCACGAGGGACACCTCCCGACTACAAATCCACCACCAGGGAAAACCTCCCGACTGCAAATCCACCACCAGGGAGTCGCCCATGGTTTGCCCATGTAATGCGGGACCATCTTCTACACCTCCAGACACGTCAATCATACTTGGAGAAGGACTAATGACTTGAGCCCGAGCTAAGAAGCTTCAACGCAACTCATTCATGTTTGTGACTCATGCTTTGTTCTCGAGCACGGTTCAACTCCCGGAGCCTACAGGGATTCAAATGGCTAAACCCCCTTAGGCCATGTGTAGAGCCGATTTGGCTAAGTGTTGAACACTTATGTTATTTCCATTTTTAGTAACTTTTCTACTTAAATTATTTTAGGAAACTTTAGAGGTTAAGTTTAATTAATTCTTTTATTATTATTTTCGGCCATAGATCAGCCTTGTTAGGGTTATAAAGGCCGATTGCCTCCGTTAGAACATTCACAAATTCATTATTAAGAAAACTCTCTTTTTGTGTGAAACACATGAGTGAAAGTCGATCGATTAGAAGCGTGGCTCATTGATTGCAAATTGGTATTGATCTCAGCTTGGTTTGCTTTGTGTTCATCAACCTTGCGAGAGCTTGGTGATCCTCGTATCTACAAGTCCCCTCCTTGTGCCTCCAAGTTGTCCGCTTGGTTGTATAAGGTTGTAGAGGCGGGTTGTGTAGTCGTTGGTGCTTGGTTCCTACCCTCTAAGGAGGTCTGGGTCTTCATCCCGTTCTACATAGTTCGAATCAGTCCTTATCGGTCGTGTCTTTATCAATTTAGAGTCTTTATTGCTTCTTTCCATTCGATATTGAATCTTGCTTAGTCTTGTCGAGTCTTTCTAGTTTCTTGGTCAACATCGAGTCCAATCTTGGTGTTCTTGAGTCATTCTTGCTGCGCTCTTTGCTTTCTTTGTTGAGTCTTTATAGTTCTTGCTTCCGTTCTTAAGTTCTTGTTTGATTGTCGAAGATCGGGCCATCATGCGGCTTACCCCGTATCAAATTGGTATCAGATCTTTGGTTTCCGACATCAAAGTTGTGTCGTTTAGTTTCATAAACACAAAAAAAAAGTCCACAAAAATAGAGTCTTTTCTTTGTTTGGTCTTTTACTTCTTGATTCTTGAATTTGATTGCATTTAACCTTGTTTGTGTGTGATTGTTGTAGTTGTTTTAGCCCAAACACAAGCCTAGACGAGACCAATTGGAGTCGACCAGTCCCGTGTGCACATCTTCTTGTGCAACCTTAGTCGACGGCACCAAGTGTCCCCATAGTCGAGTTAGCCCGACTCCCACATTCACAAGGAAACCCTAGTTTGTTGTTTTCTATCTTTGGATCTTTTGTTCTATCTACTTACTTGCCTTATTTGATTTTCAAATTTTGGTAGATTTAATTCAATTATATCTATCATATATCATAAAGGCTTGATAGAACCCTACTTACCAAAGTTAGCCAAGTTTTATCTATATATATTGCATTAGGGATACAAATTTTATTTTATTCACCTTGTCTATTAAATTTTCGAGTCCTTCTTCATAGTTTGTGTTCTTTTCTCGCATTAGGTAAAAAAAAAAAAACAGTCCGAAATTCTTCAAAAAAAAAAAAGGACATTCAAAGCTTGGACCTAGGAAGATAAAATTCACTGGGGGCAAAAGTAAGTTAAAAAAAAGATATGGTGATCTAGTGCAGGAAAGTTCCCAAAGGACCAAATTTGGTGAATCCATCATAGCCCTAGTCGACATACACTTTGTTCCCCATTCCTCTTGCATCAAAACTCAAAACTTGAAACCCTACCTTGCAACTACAACATCCTAACTAAAGGTTTCAAATCAAAAGAGGTAAATTTCCAAGTTTTCTTTTATTTCTCTTATTTTCTTTTGTTATTTTGTTCTGTCGAGTACTCTTTGTGTTGATCGAGTGCTCTTGACCCCATCGAGTGCATTGGTGTTACTGTCGAGTACTGATCTCCTTGATCGAGTGCTCTTTGTCCATTGTCGAGTAGCTTTTGCTTATTGTCGAGTACTCTATCTCTTGTCGAGTGCTTATTGTGTCTTGTCGGTTGTTTTTTATTCTTTGTCGAGTGCAATCTTGATGTTTCTTATTCATTCTCATGATCTATTTATCTTGATTGTTAGGTTTTAGCTTGAGTGTTGATTTGCCCAAGGCGGATTGAAACAACAAGCGTGACATACCAATTAGAGAGGGAGTGTGAGCGAAACACTTGTGAGTTGTTTATATTTTCACTAACTTTTACCTAGTTCTTTATTTGTTTTATTTGCAATGGCTTAGCATGGAAACAACGAGAATAATGCCAACAATGGCAACAATGATAACAACTCCAACAACACTTCAACCGTGTCGCCTGAGATGTTCAACAATATGGTGAACAATCTAAACGCAACATTGGCGGCGGTGATGGATAGGCTTGCGGCAATAGAGGCAAGGCCGAGCGGTTCTAACACCGTAGGTGGTCGAGGTAATCCAAGGCGTGACGATGACGACTTCAATAAGAGGAGCATTGGGAGCAACGTCACAGGCGGAACGATAGAGGAGGTCGATACCACTACCGAGCACCTAGAGAGCCTGATCAGGACGACATAGGTAAGATAAAGGTAAAGATCCCTCAATTTGATGGTATTGACCTCCTCTATCGATACCACTACAGAGCACCTAGAGACCCTGATCAGGACAGCATAGGTAAGATAAAGGTAAAGATCCTTCAATTTGATGGTAAGACTGATCCAGATGCATATATTGATTGGGAAACTAAAATGGATCAGATTTGGAATTGTCATAACTTCTCTGAGGCTAAAAAAGTGCAACTAGCTTCTTTAGAATTTCAAGGCTTTGCTTTAATTTGGTGGGATAACCTAGTTAAAGAAAGAAGAATAGCCCTTGATGCACCCATTGCTTCATGAGATCAAATGAAAGCACTAACGAGGAGAAGATTTGTTCCCCAACACTATGCTAGAGAACATAGACAACGCCGAGAAAACCTTAAACAAGGTAGTAAAAGTGTTGAGGAAATGTTTCATGCAATGCAAGAAACCATGACTAGAGAAAATATAGTTAAAAACGATGAAGATACAAATGCTAGGTTTCTTAGAATATTGCATCCCGCCTTAGCTCATGAAATCGATTACTTTCCTTATTCTACGCCTACTGAAGTGTTACATTTAGCTATGAAAGTAGAAAGGGGAGCACGATATAGGAGCCAAGGAGGTCGAAATGCGAGTGGGAAGCAGCAGGGATGGTGTCAAACTCGGCCACAAAAACCCCAATGGTGTGGTGATGGCGGTTCAAGGGAGAAGCCGAGCCAACCCCTTGGGAGTAGTGATAGCCGAAACCCTCAACAGCCCCTCGACAAGGGCAAGTCGCCTATGTACGGACGAGATTCGTCTGGGGTATCTACTGGCCCCAAAGGGAGTAATCCTAACCCCTTTACTACTAGATCTAGGGATATTGTATGCTTTAATTACCAAGGTAGATGTCATGTTACGAAGGATTGCTCGAATAAGAAAACTCTTATGATTAATCACCTAGGAGAATATGAATCTGAAAATTCTTGTAATGAACATGATGAGCATGCTAATGATGAAAATGATCAAAACCTTAACCTTCTTGCTTATGATGATGAAGATGGCAATGATTATGAACATGGTGAATCATTGATTGTTAGGAGAGTCTTAAGTGTCCAACCTGCACCTTGTGATGACAATCAATGTGAAAACTTGTTTCATATTAGATGCTTAGTAAAAGGAAAAGTTTGTAATGTGTTCATTGATGGTGGGAGTTGTTGTAATTTGGCTAGTCAATAAATGGTTGATAAATTACAACTTCCTACAATTCAACACCCTAGACCTTATAGATTGCATTGGATGAATGATTGTAGAAATTTGAAAGTAAATAGGCAAGTTAAAGTTCATATTAAACTAGGACATTATGAAGATGATGTTTTATGTGACATTGTGCCTATGCCAGCTTGTCATATATTATTAGGCCGTCCTTGACAATTTGATCGTAAGGTCTTACATGATGGGTTTACTAATTACTACTCCTTTACTTTTCAGGGAAAGAATGTTGTTCTCAAGCCTATGACGCCTACGCAAGTGGCTGACGAGATTGAGAAGCGCAAGGTAAGTAAAGGTGAGTTAGCTAAGGAGGCTCAGTCGAGCCAAGTGGCATCCCGATCTCGGAATGCCACTTGGCTCGACTGAGCCTCCTTAGCATCCAAGAGTGCATTTGTAGACGACTTTGTGGACGGGGAAACAACCCTCATGCTCCTATGCAAATGGTTGAACATGTTGAGTGAGGAGCTTAGAGCTACCCTCCCTCCTCACATCCTATATCTTCTTGAAGGGTATAAGGATGTATTTCCCGATGACATACCACCAGGTCTACCCCATATTCGTGGCATTGAGCATCATATTGATCTTATTACAGGGGCTTCTTTGCCTAATAGGCCTGCGTATCGTATGAATCCCACTGAAACCCAAGAGGTTCAATCCCAAGTCCAGGAACTGTTGGATAAGGGATACATTAGAGAAAGTTTGAGTCCTTGTGTTGTGCCTGTGTTATTAGTCCTTAAGAAAGATGGTTCACGGAGAATGTGTGTAGATTGTAGGGCTATTAACAACATAAATGTTAAATATTGTCATCCTATTCCCCGCTTAGATGATATGTTAGATGAGTTGCATGGTTCCTCCATTTTCTCAAAAATTGATTTAAAAAGCGGTTACCATCAGATTAGAATGAAGGAAGGCGATGAATGAAAAACAACCTTTAAAACTAAATTTGGACTCTATGAATGGTTGGTTATGCCTTTTGGTTTAACTAACGCACCTAGTACTTTCATGCGATTAATGAATCATGTGCTTAGAAACTTTATTGGGAAATTTGTTGTTGTTTATTTTGATGACATACTTATTTGTAGCAAATCTCCTAAAGAACACGAAGCACATCTTAGGGAAGTACTTTCTACACTTAGATTAGAACACTTGTATGCGAATTTGAAGAAATATGAATTATGTAATGATCAAGTTTCTTTTCTTGGTTTTGTAGTGAGCTCAAATGGACTGCGTGTTGATGAGGCGAAGATCAAAGCCATACAAGAATGGCCGACACCCACCTCCATCGGCCATGTGCGCATCTTCCAAGGCTTGGCGATCTTCTACAGACGGTTCGTGTGCGACTTCAGCACCATCTCAGCCCCTCTCACGGAGCTCACAAAGAAGCGGTGTGAGTTCAAGTGGGACGTAGCCCAGGAGGAGGCCTTCCGCACGCTCAAGGAGAAGCTCACTCAGGCGCCATTGCTTGCTCTACCCGACTTCACTCAGCCCTTTGAGGTGGAGTGCGATGCTAGCTGAGTTGGCATCGACGGAGTGCTTATGCAGGAAGGTAAGCCTATTGCTTTCTTATATGAGAAACTGAAAGGTGCTTGTCTTAATTACTCATGATAAAGAGTTGTATGCATTGTCTAGAGTTCTTAAGACTTGGTCCCATTACCTATGGCCTAGAGAGTTTATACTTAGGACTGATCATGAATCATTAAAACATTTTAAGAGCCAAGATAAACTTGATAGGAGACATGGTAGATGGATGGAATTTATTGAAACATTTCCTTATGTAATAAAGTATAAGAAAGGAAAAGACAATGTGGTTGTTGATGCTTTATCTAGAAGACACGTTCTTTTAACCACTTTGGATTCTAGAGTCTTAAGCTTTGTTTATATTAAGGAATTGTATGAAAATGATGTTGATTTTGGGGATGTGTTTCGAAAGTGCTTAGAAAAAGGTCCAACCGAATTTTTTTACATCTTTGATGGATTCTTATTTCGAAAAGACCAAGTCTGTATACTTAGGTGTTCTCTTCGATTATTACTTGTTAATGAAGCCCATAGTGGAGGTTTAATGGGTCATTTTGGGAGAGATAAAACATATCATACACTTAAATCACACTTTTATTGGCCACATATGCTTAGGGATGTAGAACATTGCCTTAAGAGATGTATTTGATAACTCCCTCCCTTGATGAAAATCGGAATAAGCTTCAAAGGCCTTGACAGTCTGTCTATGTCAAAGGTTTTGAAGCTTTAACAGTGTTGATGAAATACAAAACCTGTTCTATATGTTATTATGTTCGAATATTATTTTATGTTATTATATGCTTCCATTATATTATCATATATACACTAACCTTTCAGGAAGTATTTTCGAATATTATTTCCTTCCTTATGTTGAATATTGGAGAAGATTCAAATCGGAAGATCATGGCCTTCGAAGTTTCCATAGATAGAAGATCCAGCTCAAGCCATGATCAAGTCTAGCCGTTGGTGAAGATCCTTAGGCGCCGATTTGTTTCAATATTACTGAAGTCCGTTGTTACTCGGGATCGGGGGTCGTGTGCACGTGTGCGCCCTAGCGCTAATAGCCTAGCACATAAGCCGAGCGGGGTTCCATCCTAAAACCAATTGGCATTAGGTGGGGTAGCCCACTAGCTGATATACTAAGGCTTGTTTGTTCAAACTATCGATGTGGGACTCTTTTGGTCTCTTCACATCTTTCATTCTCTCAACACGCCCCCGCAAGTGCAACTAGGGTCGTTTTTCGCGGCAACTAGGGTCGTTTTTCGCCTCTAGTTGACACTTGGACAACGGGTCTAGCATCTCATTCTCTTTTTAGCTAGCCCAGGATCGAGAGTCGGGCCGTTTGGCTTTTCCGCTCTGATACCATACTGAAGTCCGTTGTTACTCGGGATCGGGGGTCGTGTGCACATGTGCGCCCGTGCACAGGACCCCCAGTCATCGGTCCTAGTCGGACTTTGTTAGGGTTTCCATTCATTGATATAACATATATATATATATATATATATATATATAGGTTACAAAGGTATTGGGCCTTAATGTGCTTTTGGCCCACTATACAATATTAAGACCTATGTAATCTATCAAATATAAAGAAAAGGAAGAAGAAGACATCAATACATCTGTTGAACACAAGCTTTCATACACTCAAGCCTTCAAGCAAGATCTGTCTTCTTCGTGTGCTCTCTGCTAGTCCTTAAGAGTCTGTTATTTCATTTCAAAGCATTTGAGAGTTACACAGTGAGCTTATATGATATATTTTGTTATAGTGTTATACTCGAGAGTTTGTAACTCGGGAAGTGAACACTAGGCGATTGATTCACTAAGTGTAAGAGGATTGTACTAGATAGCATAGAGAGGTGGGGCTCTTCTAGATTGGTCTAGGACTCCAAGGGAACGTGAGTTGACTAGATTGCAATTGTATAGGAGAGAGACTTCTCGGGGAGCTACTAGGATCCTAAGTCTTGTGAATCAATAAAAGCCGGTTGAATCCTAGGGTTGTGGAAGAACCCTAGGCGGGGACGTAGGCCAAGTTCGTGCTGAACCTCGTAAACAACTCATCGAGTCCTTTATTTACTGCTTTACCTTATTTCCGCACTTGGTTGGATTGTTTAACTTTGTGATTCAGGTTTTCAGAGAAAAGACTAAGTCTAATCTCAAAGGGTTTGACACTAGCTTCAAAAATCTTGAGACTATCTGCGAAAAACCGGCATACTCTATTCAACCCCTCTTCTAGAGTATTTCTATATTACTTTGTTTTACTTTATCGAACCTTCAGTATTGATTGCCTAAAGGCCAAATCTAAGCTTATGCCACATGGACTATACACGCCACTACCTACCCCCTCAGCCCCTTGGAATGACATTTCCATGGATTTTATAGTTGGGTTGCCTAGAACTAAGAAGGGGAGGGATTCTAAATTTGTAGTGGTTGATCGATTTTCTAAAATGGCTCATTTCATTGCATGTCATAAAACCGATGATGCTACTAATGTTGCTAATATATTCTTTAGAGAAATAGTTAGGTTGCATGGTGTGCCTAAAACAATTGTTAGAGATAGGGATGTTAAGTTCTTAAGTCATTTTTGGCGAACCTTATGGAATAAATTGGGAACTAGATTGTTATTCTCTACCTCTAGTCACCCTCAAACTGATGGCCAAACTGAGGTGACCAATAGAACCTTGACAACCGTCCTTAGAGCCATAATAAGAAAGAATTTGAAGCTTTGGGAAGAAGTCTTACCTCATGTGGAGTTTCCTTATAATAGGACTATGCATTCCTCAACCAAAATCACTCCATTTGAATGTGTATATGGTATTAATCCGCTAACCCATTTTGATGTTACTCCATATCCTATGAGAGAGAAAGAATCATTTGAAGCATGTAAGCATGTCGAGTTCGTTAAGGACCTGCATGAACGGACATGTTAGAAGCTTGTGCAGAAGGCTGAATACAACGCCAACAAGGCCAACAAAGGGCGTCATTTGGGTGTCATTGAGGAGTTCGGGAGGCAATGAGTTGATCCTGTATGCAACTCATTGCTTCACGTCGTTCAGAGAGTAGTCAGAACCAAGTCAGGTATCTCCTTCCGCTTTTGAAAACTCCTTCGTATACCCTCTCACCCCTATTTCAGCTCCGTTCGTTCTTTTCTTTAAGTTTCGGGACGAAACTTATTTTAAGTGGGGAGGAATGAAATACCCCAAAGTATTTTTGGGGATTTCGTTTTAAGAAAATATATATTTATATAAAAGTTCTTTTATTTTGAACTTAATAATGATTTTTTGGAAATTAAATGTATATAAAGTTCGTAACTATTTTGACCCGGTTCATTTTTATTCGTTTAAGTGAAATTTAATAAGTAAGTTATTTATTTTAAGTCATGTTATTTTAAAACAAGTTTGCATATTTTTATTCAAATAAAGAGAGATTTATCGTTATAACTTATTTTAATTTCCGTAAAATATATATATGTAATATAAGGTGATAATAAACCATTGTTGCATAAAATAAAATGTATTCAAATTAAATATTTTATTATTTAAGCTGTGTAGAATTTTAATAAATAAACTTTTCGGATAAATATAGGTATATGTATATATTATAAATAAGTAAAGGCTAAACCGGTTTTCTTTTGGGTTTATTTGAACCGAACCGGGCCATTAGAAAATAAAAACAAAATGGCTGAACCGAACCGGTTGAACCCTTCCCCTACCTCCAGCTCTCCTGCGTTTCACTGTTGAAAAGGGTGAAATTTTACCTCCCTCAAATCTCGCCCGAAGCTCAACGATTTTGTTTCTAGAAGGTTCCCTACTCGGTGAAGATTAGATTTATGTAACCAATTTGGAGATTCGGAGTCCAAACTCAACCGAACGAGCCTATCCCCAATTTCGAAAAGCACCCCAATCCGCTACATTCAGGCCGAATCTCACCAAA
Organism: Persicaria tinctoria; assembly: GCA_037127255.1. NCBI lineage: Eukaryota > Viridiplantae > Streptophyta > Magnoliopsida > Caryophyllales > Polygonaceae > Persicaria > Persicaria tinctoria. The sequence goes on along the minus strand of JBANSL010000007.1, from coordinate 48,451,769 downwards.
TTGAGGATCGGGATAGTGTTAAGAGTGATTATCTAAGCAATTTATGGATTTATTTTAATTGAATTCGTCCCCAAATCCTTCTACTATAAATACCTCTTTCGGGATCACTTTCGAAGCACACCATCACCACTCCTCTCCATCTCCGAGCTCTCAACCTATTCCATGGAATTCTAAACGCCTCTAGCAACGTTTCCCTTCACAAAGTTATCAGAAAATCATCCCGAATCCAAAACCCCCAATTTCGAGTCTCCTCGTCGGAGCCACTCGGTAGCCCTCGTCCGCCGCTGCCGGAGCCACCAGCCGCCACCCGGAGGAGCGCTCAGCCGCCAGGAAGCCGTAGCCGCCAGCCTCGTGCGCCGCCGTGAGCCGTACCGCCGCCAGGATCTTGCCGAAGTGCGTCGGAAGCCTCGCCGGAAAGCTCCTGTGCTTGAAGACGTATCGGATTGAAGGTTGAAGGAGGGTAATTACAGAAAACCTTCCTAAGTTTTGGTTTTGTCAAAATATGCCCTTTCCCAGTTTTCTAAAATTCCAGATTCTAACCACTATTTTGTATGGGCATAAATTGCTTCCAATCTAGGCTACCCTTACGCCGCTACCGAAGAATTCGAATCCGACCAACCGTTAACGCTTGCAACTCCACATCGAGGCAAGTGATCTTCCGAGCCTTTCTGCTCACTTGTGCCTTTCGTGTCTATAGTTGTTTCTTTCCGTTGGAATGCTTGCCAAATTAATTAAGATAAATTGCAATCCATCCGCTTTGTGTGATTTATTCAACCGTCAATTTGAATTTGGCAAGTATAAATGGGTAATGTTATTATTCGACGTCTCTATATAATAATGACATAGATACCCACTTTTTTTTATTAAAGCATGATTATTTTGTTCCTTCATGCTAATTGGTTAAGAAAGGGATATGTTTCTTTTATGTATCCATTATGTTTATTTCGTTGTGATCAATATTGTAAATAATTAGTAATAATGTGAGGATCGGTTGTTGCGAGTGAAACTAAATCGAATCCAAACCAATCAAAAGCAATGTGAATCATAAATTTAAAATCGTAAAGTAATGTGAAGAATTGTAAAGTAAAGTAGTCAATCAATCAACGAAAAGCAATGTGAAATGGTAAAGTGAAGTGTGAGTAAAGTGTAGGTCGGGGCCGTTACTCCTCGGTCTTAAGGTTTCATGAAACTACACTTCCATGCGAGGTGTTACACAACCAATGGTTGTAGGTCGCTATCCACTATAGACAGAGTGAGACCGGTAATAGTCGATAAAAAGATAAAAGACGTAAAATGCATATCATGTGAGTAAGTGAGTGAAGAATAATGTACAAGTAACAAACATGGTTTGAACTAGGTATTGGGGGACACAAGATCAACCCTTAATCGACTGTCTCAGCCCGCGGTTTAAAACTCTCCGGAAGAGTCCTGCCATCTGGGTCGATTTTGGGCCACATCGAGTACCTTTTGAACCAATACTTAGTTTAGACATTATAATAAAAACGTATTAATAATGTAATGGGTAGTAATCGTGAATCGTTTCAAGCTATGTCATATTCCATCCTTAATCGGAATATGATTCCTAATACATCTCTTGTTACTCAATCCTTTTGGATTATCCGTATCATAGGAGGGTCGGGTCACAAATAAGCCAATTCACTTCAAATATTCAAATCTCATTTGGATTTAATTCTTACCGTTTCATGGTCACTTGAATCCAAAGTTGTCTCTGCTTTCGTGCCGTCACTTGCTAGTTCTCGCGAACTAACCGTCCTTTGTTTGGATGGTTGGTTTCCACAGGTTTAGATAAAGCACTACAAGGTCGAAGGTCGGAAATGTGAGTCGGAATCGTCTTCAAATGTTTTTAGTATTTTACCGTTGTTTTAATTCAAGAGTTTAAATATTATCTTGTATTTGCTGTCAAGACAAATTGTAACGATGTTGTAGTATACTTAGTATTTGTTTCATTTAAAGTCTTCCGCGATTTAATTGTATTTCATTTAAGTATTTAATATTATCATCTTGTTTATGGGAGCATGGTTGCATGTCCCTATAAGCCTAAGGTGGTTACGAAGACATTAAAGTCCGAGTAATCACTGGCGCTGTGGCATTCCCTTGGGCGATAAAAGGGGGTTTTACACGAATAATCATTCATGTCCAAACGAATAAATCCGAATGATTGGTAATATACACACAAAAATACCAAAACTCAATATGCACACAAATAATTATGAAAAAATTTGCAAAACAGACAATTTATTTGGACGAATTTGCAAAATGGCCACGGTTTTGGACAACTTAGCAAAATGTCCCATATATATACTAATTCTCAAATTTTTTTTTCTGAGAGTTGCTCCATCGTCTCTTAACTCTCTCTCTCTCTCTCCCGATTGAAGCGATGGACATTTTTCCGACTCGTCTTACCTCCCTCTCAGATGTCCGCCGCTGACGGAGGGAAAACCTGTCGTTGATCCGTCAAAGTAAATCTCAAACCTATAACTAGTATAGCAATAAGCAAGAGGTCGATCCACAGGGAAAGTTATAACTCGAGTGTAATTTAGGTGTCAATCAGAGTAACCAATTTGGGGAGGGGGGGTTTGTGTGTGAAAGTTTCGCCTTTTATCAAAGCGAAGTAAAGAAAGCAAAAGTAAATGAATTTGAATTCAGACAATTAGGAGAAGCAATTGTACCTACAATTTTCCACTTTATTTGGTTGAAGCGATCCTTGTAATTTCTTCTCGTCCTATTAAGTTTCCTATGAATGCCCTTGTCCCGACCTAATATAGTTACTAGTCCAATCAGTCCTAGAAACCCTTATTAATCGAACAGTCCCTAAAGAAGGATTTAACCCAATTGATAGCTTTAAGTTCAGAGATTAGCCAAGGTATTTGCAGTCCCTAAAGAGGGATTTAACAACACATCCAACTTCCTACTTGTTCAATTAGTTCAATCAGCCCTAAAGGAATAAGTTTGCTACTTAGGTTAAGGTTTACAATCAGGAATCTACAAAACCGTAGCAATTGAATTGATCTAACAAGTTGGCCAGACAAGATAGAACAAAACAATAAACAATCAAGCACAAAGAAGTTGAAGCATTCAAATATAGGAAACAAGGAACGAGAATTAGAAACTCACAATCAATCCAAATAAAGCTTCAAATTGCAGATAGAATAGATGAGTTTAGTTCCTCATGGAAGACATCGCTCAAAATCTCTAAAGTGTCTGACGAATGAATAAAATAGAAGTGCTGGAAAATAAAATAAAATTGGCCTTATATATGTTCCAAAGTCGGCCATGAAACAATAAATAAGATCTAGGGTTTTTATTATTTAAAACGCAGCGCACAGCGCTGACGCCCAGATGCTGCGAGAGCAGCATATATGCTGCGGGCGCAACATATACAGTTTTCCTTCTCCCGCTGCGACGGTACTGGCGGTGGTCGCGACATACATGTTGCGGTCGCTGCATCGGTTTTTCTCGGAAAATCCGTCTCGAATTTGCTCTTCTTCTCAACAGGAAAGTTATAGCCCCTTAAAAGAGCTTCAGAAAGTGCAAAACAAGTTCAGCATGTCTGGCGACAACTTCTGCAGACTTGTTCTTCGTTTAGGCTCGCTTCTTCTTCTCAGGACTTCTTACGATCTTCATGTAAGCTTCTTCGATTAACTAGACATTCTCATCCAATGCGTTATCAACTCATGTCTCCTCCTCGGATCCACCATTACCTGAAATAATCAATAAAAGCGTGTAGATTCCGACTCCGACAACATAGAGAACTAATATGCAAATCGTGCTTAATCCATCAATGAAATGCATCTTAACTAAGCTAAATGCAACCTATTATGCCTACCTAAATGCATGCTACCAGCCGCCTCTTCATCCCGATCTACTTCCCGTCTCTCCGTCTTTCGAAGGCGCCACCGAGCGGAGCAACGAGTAGATGAGCGGGTTGTACTAGTGGTGGCAGGCCAAGCATCGCAAATTCATATATTCTTCCGGCACCGATGAGCCAGATTTCTCCTTCCTCCAATTGCCTTGTCGAACGAACCCCACCGCCGGAGCTCAGACGCTGATTACCAACGCCAAGTAGGTACCTTCGCTTCAATTGCTCGTTTGTTTTGATTTAGATGCTCAATTCAATTTCGGTGTGTCCCTGGCGGTCGGGAATTTGAATCCTGAATGATTGGTTTTCAGTTGCTTGGTTGGGATTGGCTATAGTTCTTGTATTGATGATGCTGTTTTAGGACTTAGGAGTGTGGTTTGGTGCTACTGTTGCAAAATTTAATGTGTTCATATGATGCTTGTCCAGTTAGCAAAACCTAAATAGATTTAAACTTCTTTTAATGTGTTCATATGATGCTTGTACAGCTAGCTACTTGACCTAGAATGACAATATATTTATTTTCCTTGCCTAACAATTGCTGGTGAGTTCCTTTTGCAAAAATGATGAATATTTGGCGGTGGATGCATTTGTTGATCTATCCTTGTTCTTATTTGGCTTTGGTAACTCTGATTTTCATTTCTCTTATCTGAGTTATAAGATTAGATGGGCAATCTTATGCTAAAATCAATCGGTTGATTGTTGCTTTAATTTACCTTCCTTGTGGTATGCTCAATTTGCCATTGCTAGTTTCAGGATGAGCTTTTATAGTTTTATGTTTGCAATTTGATAGAAATCGATATCAGATTTTTCAATTTTTGTGCGGAATGTGCTAGCATCTTATTGTGTGGTTGTGAATAAGAAAAACAAATCGAAACTTTTTGGCTGCAATCAATCTATAAGCTGCTTCGTAAATCTATCTTTCTAGTGGTATCTATATGAGTTTTTGTGTTTGCCATTTGATAGAAATAGATATCAGATCTTGCAATTTTTGTGCTAGCTGTGATTGCAGCTCATTGTGTGATTGTGAATAGAAGAAACGGATTGAAACTCTTTAGCTATATGTGAATCCTCCGTTAGAATCAAGCCTTTTGACGGCACTTCCAATTTTGTTATGTGGAAATTTAGCATGAAAGATATTCTTATTAAAGAAAAATGTTGGTCTATAGTTGAATGAAAGCTATCCCAGCAGTTGAATGAAAGCTATCTCTAATTCTGCCTCAATTGCTATACTGTTCTTAGTTTGATCTAAGGCTTTCGCCAGATTTGCACATTGGCAACTGAACAACTCTACATTTTTATTTTCAGATTCTGCAGACAAGAGTTTATCGAGCTCAAAGTACAACTGAATCCTCAAGAACACTAAATACAAAGGAGGTAATAAGTATGGGGTTACTTTCTAATACCTATTGAGAATGTGCACTACTTGGTATTTGATGCTATTTGTTCCCCTGAGGAAGCTATTTGATGGAATCATGTCTGATCCTTAGCGTGAGTAACGACTTCTCGAATGGCTTGGCTCTTTTGATCCCAACGCATTTAGACGTGTGAATTCGCTACGATTGATTTCGAGTTTGCAACTTCCGTGAGAATACGCCAATCTACAAGTTATAACCTATATGTTAACAGCTTACTGTATGAATTAAAATAGCTGGAATCTGGAATCGGCTGAATTTCAACTACAACAGCAAGGAAGAGTCTTGGAGGGAATCCATCAATGCTATCCTCATGAAAGATGTTGAACTGAAATTCTAAGAACTGATGGAGAAGTTTGCAAACAAAGACTCTGAGGCGAGATCTTTGTATGAGAAGCTGCAGATTCTTCTCAATTCAGCATTCTTTTAAGGTGATGTTTGTCATATTTTATTTTTCATTCCAGATTATTTATGATTGAATGTGATTTCAAACTTTCATTCTGTACTTGCACTCACATGTTTGAAGTTATCGAATTCTTTTGTATGTATAGTGTGTGTGTGTGTGTGTGTGTGTGTGTGTGTGTGTGTGTGTGTGTGTGTGTGTGTGTGTGTGTGTGTGTGTGTGTGTGTGTGTGTGTGTGTGTGTATGTGTGTGTTGTTGTAAGGAGTGAATCAAGTATGAAATATAATAAAATAGATCAAACCAGACTTAGGCCTGTCTCAGCAAATAAATACAAGACTTCCTCCCGTTGTAGTAAGAGAATAGTCAGGATCCAATCCACGAGGAAGCACGTCAGCAGTTCTTAGGTAGCTGCAGATTCTCACAGAAGCAGCAGAAAGACAGAATCGCAGAAACAGAAAAGAAACAAATAAACCCGACAAGGGCAACTAAAACAAAAGCAAAGACAGAAACTAAAGACAGAAAGTAAAGTAAAACAGAAAATAAAGAACAAAGCGAAGCAAGAAATAAAACAAAGCAGCAGGACGTACTCGATCTCGACTTAGCCTACTCGAGATCGACTAACAGCAAAAGACAGAAACTTCACAGTCGACAACAGAAGCAAAACACCAACTCGACTAAGACAAACCCAACTCGAGATCGACAAGATGGTACTCGATCTCGACCAAGGCTCCTCTATGTCGACAAGAAACAGAAAACACAAACTTGCAGATTTTCGACAGAATTCAGAAATTTGACAGAAATTAACTTCAAATATTAAAAGACTTCCAAGGCCAGGGTTTCAACACCACAACGATAACCATGCAAAACAACACATAAAGGCATAAAAGATCATGCTTTCCATCAAATAACTTTCGTCATTAACAAATAGGCATATAGAGGCTTTCGCATAAACCCTAATTGTTACTAACCCTTTTTCACATAATTAATCCAAGTTGCATTAAGATCACTTTCGCTTCAATAATACAAACAAGGATCACCTTCAACTCTCGCAAAAGAATCATGCTCATAGGGATAGAAGATGAATTGCACAAAAGATCTGACCTTTATCGCATTATCTCACAAGGCCACCGTCGGGCTCACCCCAGCCCCAAAAGTGGGTGGACTACTCACGCCTCATCGCAATTGCAGACATTGAATGAAAAGAAATAACCTGCATTAACTATATTCAAAGCCTTTTACAATCCTGGCAATCAACTTTCGTTGTAAGCCAAAACCCTAAAAACCTTAGAACTCCTAAACTTCTCTGTGGAACTACTTAATTGTCTCCTAAATTGAATGAATAAAACTGAGCCCCTAGGGCCTTATTTATAGCCTTCATTCCCTAGATATTCTAGGAAAGAAGATATCTATCTCTATCTAAAATTATATCTAAAAGCATAAAAGATAAATAAATGTTTTAAGGAAATAAATCCATAAGGAAAAGATAAAACTAATTATGGTAGGTCTTTATGATGTGATAGATCTTGTCTCCTTGGATAGAACTTGATCAAATTTGGATAGAATCTTCCGCCTTCGCGCCCAAGGAATCCCAAGTCTAGTCGGACAAGGCTCGTCGAGAAGCTTCTGGACACTGGTCTAGTCGACCTCGAGTAAGGCTCGTCGACCTCGAGTAGCAGGGTTCGTCGACTGGACTTCCTCGGGTTGGTGTGCTCGACATGGCTCGGACTTGGGTTCCTGGTGCTCGTCGATCTCGACCAACTCTTGTCGATCTCGAGTAGCAGGGTTTGGTCGATTAGGCTTCCTCGGGTTGGTCTGCTCGGCAAGGCTCGGACAAGGACTCAGACGCTCGTCGACCTCGACAAAGGCTCCTCGAGGTCGAGTTGGGTGGTGCCCCTTCCTTTCCGCTCCTGCGAGTTGCTTCATCCGCTGGCAGCGAGTTGCCTCTTCCGCGGCAGCGAACGGTCCGCTGCAGCGAGTCGAGTCGCTGGCAGCGAGTGCTCCTGGTCGTCCTCGGCTTCGTCTTCGGCTCCTCTCCTTGTCGACTCCGGACATGGCGTCTGGGCTTTGTCGACCTCAACCAGTGCTTGTCCAGATCGAGTAGAGTCCGGAGCTCGGGTTGGTCTGTCTTGCTCGACCAACTCTGCTTCGACAAGGTTGCTCGGACATGGCTTGTCGAGGTCGAGTAAGCCTACTCGAGATCGAGTAGCCTCGCCTCTCAGACTTGTTCCGCTGTTTTGACCTTGGACTTCTGTAGTGGTTTTTCGAGCTTTTCCGACCCTCTATAGAATTGCTGTAAAACGCCTCGATTTCTGCGAATTAAACAGAAACTGGTGTAGATTCCATAATTTGGCAAATAAACATAAACTACATAGATTCTGTACTATCTAAGCCCAAAATGAATGCAATGTATACAGAAATCGATATAAAAGTTACTGTAAAACATGGCAGATTCCGCTCACAACAAACACCCCATACTTAAGCTTGCTTGTCCTCAAGCAATACTTTTATTTGTCATTCAGGGGAAGAATTCAAAACTCTCAACATCTTAGATTCATTCTTATATGTCCATGCAATCAATTACCATCCTCGAAAAAGTACTTATGTCATAGATCCATGCATGTGCAAATATGTAATAGCAACATCTACTCACAAAAGGAGGGTTATGCAAAAACAATATAAGTGACAAAGCATTGATAATCAAGAAGACTTTAATTTAAGCTCATGAAGGAGTAGATTGGTAAAAGGCTAAAATGTGGGCAATTTTTGCAATGTGGTGTTTATGACCCGGGGAAATGGATTATTTCCAAACTTGAGTTTCATTCCACATTCGTTCTCCATATAATTCATCACCTTTCATATTGCTTTTCTCAATAATAATGCTTTTACCTCTCTAACCTCAGCACTGCCTTCTCGCGAGTCGCAAACATGGGTGTCATGAATGGCCCCGGATACTTAGTGCTTTGGACTCCTCACAATGTGTCCCATCTCTCCAAACTATTATCTCAGAGAGCAGTGTCAATCTACCTTTATCTCCTGAGGTGATTGGATTTTCTTTCACTCATTAAATTTTCCATATATTTCAAACAATTTCCTTCCAAACTCCAATAATGATAACAACAACACAATCACCATATAACATCTCCATAATGTAACATCATTCTCAACATAATCCCCGGATAAGGTAAAGAATGGCAAATATTTAGATCATGTGGAGCAATATTTGAAATAAGGCATATTATGGCTTTTGTGATGCATAAGCATAAGTAAGGCTAGGATTATAAACATATGAGCATTATATGGAAATATAAAGTCCTCCATCATTTTATCATGCAACATGTCAAAAGCAACTTTAAATTTTACCTCCTTTCATGGTTTTCAAAAAAATAATGCACTTCATTGTGACTTCCCTTTAGTAGGCAATTTCATGATATATCTATAATGAATCCAATTTTGCATCGTCGAGTTCAATATAAGCTTCCATGACTTTATTAAAAAAATTTCAATGGGGGTCGTTTTTCTCAAATTTTGGAAAACATGCATATAAGCACATAAATCAATAATGCATTCCAAAATAGTCATGTAGCAATTCTAAGCAATAATGCACACATAATGTCAAATATGATCAAATATGCACAAAGTAAGCCCTTCCCCCACCCCATGCTTAAACATTACAGTGTCCTCACTGTATAAAAACAATGTAAAGGGTAAAGAAAGAAACTCACAAGATATGTGTGCTGAGCCTTAAGATTTCGACTGGAGCCTCTCCTAGGCCGAGTGTTAATGTAATTTGGTTCCATCCATTGACCTGAAAAGTAGAAGACATATACCCATAACAGAAATAGCAAAAACCAAAGAAATGTTCAAATCCAAAAACAAAAACAAAGTCTCAAAATGTCCTAAAAGATCTATGTACATGCTCTAGATTTTATAGTCGCTAGGCCGACTGTCCATTAATGCTCAAGGTGGCATCTGCAGGGCCCATGTAGCTTGGGCTTCAAATAAGACTCCATTCTTGTCCATTAGCTGTAATCCTCCAGAATGGATCTTGTTCACCACGAAGGGTCCCATCCACTTCTTGTTGAATTTGTTAGGAAACCAATGCTCTTTTGATTTAGAGACATAGAGCTTGTCTCCAACTTCATATTCCTTAGGCTCATCATTGGAAATCCTGCACAATCGCACATACCAAGGCAGACCTCTCCCATGTATAGATAAATCTTTAATGGAAATAGGAGAAGAAAGATCCATACCTTGACTCACCTTTGCAGAAACGGAATCGGGGACAATGGTGTTTGGTCAATCTCGACTAGGGTTAGTCGATCTCGACAAGTCTGCTGGTCTTGATGGTGGTCTGCTCGAAGATTCAGAAGTCGACGAAGACAGGGTCTGGTCGATCTCGACAAGCCTGGTCGACCTCGACAAGGGCTCTAGTCCTGGTGTCTGCAGCGTCGAGGAAGGGGCCGTCGAGGAAGACGTGGTCTTGTCGATCTCGACAAGGCTACTCGAGATCGAGTAGCCTTCTCCTCCTAGTGGCTTGCTCATCGAGGAAGGCGGGGCTGGGCTCTCCGAGTGGTGGTCAATCTCGACAAGGGTGGTCGAGATCGACAAGGGCTCTCCTGGCTCTGGTGGTGCGCTCGAGGAAGCAGGGACTGGTGGCTCCGAGTTGTGGTCGACCTCGACGAGCCTACTCGAAATCGAGTAGGGTGGCTCCTCTGGTTTGTTGCTCGATGAAGCCGGCTCTGGTGGAGTCTCCTTGGTCTGGTCGAGATCGACTAGGGTTCTACTCGAGGTCGAGGAGCCCTGGTCGATCTTGACCCCATACTTAGCTCCTGTCAAGGCATCCGAGAAATAATTAATCCACAACGACTTACCTTGCTCTGTGTCGATTGGATTTTCTGTGTTCTCCTTGAGGATTGCCATGATCTCCTCCACCTGGGCCTCCATGTTCCTCTTTTCTATCTCTTCAGGGGTCATATTTCTGACCTTGGGTTCCCCGCAGGTGATGTAGCCAGCTGAGATAGATTTGACCTCTTCCATTGGACCAGTATGCCTTTTAGTTTTGTTAAAGGAATACTCAATGACCTCATCGCTGATGTTGAAGGTGAGCACTCCTTTCCTTACGCTTATGTTGGCATCCACCGTCGCCAAGAATGGTCTTCCTAAAATAATTGGACAAGCAGGATCTTCTTGCATATCAACTATTAAGAAATCAGCAGGAACGAAGAATTTACCTACTTGTACTGGGACATTTTCCACCATGCATGTTGGAATGACCACCGTGTTGTTGGCCATGTATAGTCTAGCATCCACAGGCTCCAAGGCACCTATCTTAATCTTGGACCAAATCGTTAAAGGCATAATACTAACACTAGCTCCAAGATCACATAGGGCATTAATTTTGTATGGACCAAATCCAATAGTTATAGCAAACTTACCTGGATCCGGCCTCTTCTCCAATATGTCCAGATGGCTGCACTCCTCTGTGATTTCTGCCATCGATCGCTTTTTGCTCAGGATCTCCTTCAGGAACTTGACATAGGATGGCATTTCATTGAGAGATTCTGTGAAGGGGATGGTGACGTTGAGCTTCTGAAGCATCTTGATGAAGCGCTGAAACTTTTTCTCCGCCGGGTCCTTTAGAGATTTTGTGGGGAAAGGCAGTTTCTTTTTCTGCGTCGGAGCCAGAACAGACGTCGGAGTTGCTGCAGATTTCTCAACGTCGACCAGGGGCTCCTCGACATCGACAAGGCCTTTGTCGACTTCGACCAGATTGGGCCCAGTCGAGTGGCTGTGTGGTGCAGACGAAGATTTTGGCAGGTTCTCCTTGAGGTCGACGAGTCCTTTGTCGAGGTCGACTAGTCCTTTGTCGAGATCGACCACGGCTTTGTCGAGATCGACTTGTTGTTCCTCATCGTTCTGCTGGTTCCCGACCTCTGGCTCTTGCAGTTGATGACCGCTTCTGAGTTTTACAGCAGCGACGTGTCCAGTCTTTCCCTTAGGATTTGGTTCTGAAGATCCTGGAAGTGTCCCTGACTGTCTGGGGATTCCGGCTGCCAGCTGACCAATCTGTGTATCAACTGATTTCCTCCAGATATCAATTTCCCCAAGCCTAGAGTTCACACCTTGCATCTGAGTATAGACGGAGTTGAAGGATTGCCTAGTTTCTGAGTGATTCCTCCGTATTTCCTCCAGGACTGTTTGTATATCATCCTTTTTCTGGTCCCTCTCCGGATGTCCTGGAGCTCTGTAGGGCAGGGGGTTCCTAGGGACACCTTGGTTCCATTGTGGTTGTTGAAACCTTTGGTCCCCCATGTAGCGATTGGGACCCCCTGCGTAAGCTGCATCTTCGTGGTGCTCTGCCAGCCTAACTTGCTCTGTGTGTGGGCACTCAGGAGTGGTGTGCCTTTGCGATCCGCATTCTATGCAAGGCTGGTTGACAGAGAGATATTTGACTTGCTTGAGGAGCTCCTTATTCTGGTCTCTGTAGTATTGCTCCCTAACATCAGGATCAATCTCTTTAGATGGCTCATATAGGGGCATGGATGGTGCTGGCCTGGCGTATCGGTTCTCTTCATAGGTTACAGTAGACCCATACTTGTTGTCGTAGTTGGTGAGTTTCTCTAGCACACCCCATGCGTCACTTGGCGGCATCGTCAGATACTCGTAGCGAGTATAATTGTTGATTCTGTCCTTAGTGACTTGATCCAGAGAGTTGAAGAAGATCTCCTGGATGATGTAGGGTGGCTGTCCATGAGTAGGGCAAGATCGCAGAAGTTCCTTGTAGCGCTCCCATGCCTTTGCCAGTGGTTCCCCTTTCTACTGTTTGAAGGCGGTGATTTTCTGGCGGAGATGTGCTGTTTTGGTAGGTGGGAAGAATTTGTTCAGAAACTCTTGCTCTACTTGGGCCCAGGTTGTGAGTGATTTTGCTTTCAGCCCTTCCAGCCATTTCAGTGCAGGTCCAGCGAGAGACCAGCGAAAAGATTTCATCTTGACATATTCCAAGGTTGTACCTTCTGCAAGAGTACGACACATATCATGAAAATTAGTAATATGTTCAAGAGGACACTCATTAAATCTACCATAAAAGGCATTATTTTTAAGCTCTATAAGAAACTGAGTGCGAATTTCAAAAGAGTTTTCAGGGATAAGAATCGCCGATTCAGGCACGATGAGAGTCGGATGCATATAATCCTCAGCAGTGGTTGGATATTGGGCAAGCTCAGTTTCCGCTTGCCTCGCGCGTTCAGCTGCTTGTTCCCTTGCTGCTCTCTCAGTGGTGATAGCGGCATCCTTATCTGCTAATTCCCTGGTAAGCCTAGCGATCAGCTGTTCCTGTGTCTCCGCAGCTGCCATAGCTCTTTGTAGTTTAGCTCTGATGTGAAAAAGGCGTTCTGGTTCGTCTAAGGCGTCAAACTCAGGTGTTTGACCAGAACGACACATACACCTGCAAACTAACTCAAAGAAACAGTGAGAACTGACTACCTAAGGCGCGATTGATTGCTTCCCCGGCAACGGCGCCAATTTGTTGTAAGGAGTGAATCAAGTATGAAATATAATAAAATAGATCAAACCAGACTTAGGACTATCTCAGCAAATAAATACAAGACTTCCTCCCGTTGTAGTAAGAGAATAGTCAGGATCGAATCCACGAGGAAGCACGTCAGCAGTTCTTAGGTAGCTGCAGATTCTCACAGAAGCAGCAGAAAGACAGAATCGCAGAAACAGAAAAGAAACAAATAAACCCGGCAAGGGCAACTAAAACAAAAGCAAAGACAGAAACTAAAGACAGAAAGTAAAGTAAAACAGAAAATAAAGAACAAAGCGAAGCAAGAAATAAAACAAAGCAGCAGGACGTACTCGATCTCGACTTAGCCTACTCGAGATCGACTAACAGCAAAAGACAGAAACTTCACAGTCGACAACAGAAGCAAAACACCAACTCGACTAAGACAAACCCAACTCGAGATCGACAAGATGGTACTCGATCTCGACCAAGGCTCCTCTATGTCGACAAGAAACAGAAAACACAAACTTGCAGATTTTCGACAGAATTCAGAAATTTGACAGAAATTAACTTCAAATATTAAAAGACTTCCAAGGCCAGGGTTTCAACACCACAACGATAACCATGCAAAACAACACATAAAGGCATAAAAGATCATGCTTTCCATCAAATAACTTTCGTCATTAACAAATAGGCATATAGAGGCTTTCGCATAAACCCTAATTGTTACTAACCCTTTTTCACATAATTAATCCAAGTTGCATTAAGATCACTTTCGCTTCAATAATACAAACAAGGATCACCTTCAACTCTCGCAAAAGAATCATGCTCATAGGGATAGAAGATGAATTGCACAAAAGATCTGACCTTTATCGCATTATCTCACAAGGCCACCGTCGGGCTCACCCCAGCCCCAAAAGTGGGTGGACTACTCACGCCTCATCGCAATTGCAGACATTGAATGAAAAGAAATAACCTGCATTAACTATATTCAAAGCCTTTTACAATCCTGGCAATCAACTTTCGCTGTAAGCCAAAACCCTAAAAACCTTAGAACTCCTAAACTTCTCTGTGGAACTACTTAATTGTCTCCTAAATTGAATGAATAAAACTGAGCCCCTAGGGCCTTATTTATAGCCTTCATTCCCTAGATATTCTAGTAAAGAAGATATCTATCTCTATCTAAAATTATATCTAAAAGCATAAAAGATAAATAAATGTTTTAAGGAAATAAATCCATAAGGAAAAGATAAAACTAATTATGGTAGGTCTTTATGATGTGATAGATCTTGTCTCCTTGGATAGAACTTGATCAAATTTGGATAGAATCTTCCGCCTTCGCGCCCAAGGAATCCCAAGTCTAGTCGGACAAGGCTCGTCGAGAAGCTTCTGGACACTGGTCTAGTCGACCTCGAGTAAGGCTCGTCGACCTCGAGTAGTAGGGTTCGTCGACTGGACTTCCTCGGGTTGGTGTGCTCGACATGGCTCGGACTTGGGTTCCTGGTGCTCGTTGATCTCGACCAACTCTTGTCGATCTCGAGTAGCAGGGTTTGGTCGATTAGGCTTCCTCGGGTTGGTCTGCTCGGCAAGGCTCGGACAAGGACTCAGACGCTCGTCGACCTCGACAAAGGCTCCTCGAGGTCGAGTTGGGTGGTGCCCCTTCCTTTCCGCTCCTGCGAGTTGCTTCATCCGCTGGCAGCGAGTTGCCTCTTCCGCGGCAGCGAACGGTCCGCTGCAGCGAGTCGAGTCGCTGGCAGCGAGTGCTCCTGGTCGTCCTCGGCTTCGTCTTCGGCTCCTCTCCTTGTCGACTCCGGACATGGCGTCTGGGATTTGTCGACCTCGACCAGTGCTTGTCGAGATCGAGTAGAGTCCGGAGCTCGGGTTGGTCTGTCTTGCTCGACCAACTCTGCTTCGACAAGGTTGCTCGGACATGGCTTGTCGAGGTCGAGTAAGCCTACTCGAGATTGAGTAGCCTCGCCTCTCAGACTTGTTCCGCTGTTTTGACCTTGGACTTCTGTAGTGGTTTTTCGAGCTTTTCCGACCCTCTGTAGAATTGCTGTAAAACGCCTCGATTTCTGCGAATTAAACAGAAACTGGCGTAGATTCCATAATTTGGCAAATAAACATAAACTACATAGATTCTGTACTATCTAAGCCCAAAATGAATGCAATGTATACAGAAATCGATATAAAAGTTACTGTAAAACATGGCAGATTCCGCTCACAACATGTGTGTATGAGAATATGTGTGAACTGCTGCCTGTTTGTAGCTTCTTTTGATATGAATTTGAAGTGATCAAGTCTTCTTAAAACATTAAATGAATTCATGTCTATTTTGCATATTCATGTCTATTTTTAAATATGATTTTAGCTCATTGTTTTGGTCTTTTTTGATCATCTATTATATCGCTCTTGTCCGTAAATGAATTCATGTCTATTTTGCCTAACTCCTTCCCGCCCCTAGAAACTCTTTCGATTAAGTACATGCTGAATTTGATAAGCTGATGGTCTGGCTGCAAGCACCAGGTGCTACCTGTTTGAATTGCAATTTAAAGCTTATCATCTGAAATCTGGGCATATTTTTGTTGGAGATCAGGGATTTGCATTTTGGTGATGGAGTCTTGCTGGCTAATGCCGGTAAGCTGGAGACAATGCGATCCTTTTGGACGTCATCGTGCCTTGTGAGTTACCAAGCATGTAAGTTACTCGGTCAGAAGCACCCGAAATTGAATGTCGAGGTCATTGATGAGAGAGGGCCTCCAGATTCTAGGTCAGACGAGTGTGTTGTGGAGAACCTCTGTGTATATAGGTCTCTTGCAGGACCCAGGTCAGATGCACCCAGATTTATTTGGACAACAAACCTTAAAGAGCCTCTCGCTGATGCTGAGTCATAGAAACATAGTTTGGGGAGCCTAGCCAGTTCCCTCTTGTATTTGCTGGTTAAGAGCTCCATAAATATTTGATTGAGAATCAAGTTTCGGTATCTGTTCTATAATTTTTAATTTGTAATTTCTGTAGCTCATCGTTCATTCTTTGTAATTCAAGTGAACCCTCAGATTCTTAGTTTGAGTTGTAAATAAAATTGCAAGGATTGGGATAAGGATCATGAATTCAAGCTATTGATGTTTCTAGTTTAAACTAATCCTCCATTTTCTCTCCAACATTTCTGGTATCAAACTAGTGTAGAATCATTCATTCAGTATCTTCTAGTGCTTTACTAAAGGTTCCAAGGGGGAAAGGCATTACTGTACACATTTGTGATACTCCTCACATATGACATTAAAGTTTAAACCTTTAAGAGTTATCTGACGAAATTTAAAAAATCAAATCTAATTGGGAGTTAATGCAGTAGTACCAGTATTTTTTCTTAATAAAGGAAAACATTGAGTAACTTGAAAGCCATAGATTGAATTTTGGACACTGATTGTTGTGAATGCACAAGGCAATGACAGTTCCACGGAGATTTGGATTTTGGACACTGATTGTTGTGTACCTTTGGGTGATACTTTATAAAATCTGAAAGTTTGTTTCTACTGTCTTTTTAATTTGCACAATCTGAAAATTGTGCAAATTTTTGAAATTTGTGATGGGATGGAAAAAAGAAAAAAAAAACTTTAAAAAAGTGTTGACGTGAAAAAAAAATTATTTTAAAAAAGTGCTGACACAAATAGAATAAAAAGTGCACAAATTAGAATAAAAAGCGCACGAATAATATTATAAAGTAAAAAAAAATTGTTATCCATGTAAAAAAAGTTAAAACAAACTAGATTTGGATCATATTTGTGAAATTGGTATCCAGGCTTGATGGAATTGTTCGACATCAACTGATCGGCTTATGATTCATTTGTCCTGTGCTTCTTCGATTCTTTGTGAAATTGTTATCCATGATTGTGCAACTCTAAAAAAAGTGCTGACATGGGAAAAAAAGTGATGACACGGAAAAAAGTGCAACTCTCAACTAGACTTGGATCATATTTGCACAATTTACGGTTATATTTGCACATCGTACTCTTATATTTGCACGAAAAAATGTTAAAAAAAATAGATTTGATTCATATTTGCACAACTTACGGTTATATTTGCACAACATGCTCTTATTTTTGCTCAACAATTCTTTATTTTTGCACAACAATCGAGACTTGTGAAATTGTGTCTCCACATAATCTTATTTTTTGTAAATATAATTTTATACTTTTTTTTTCGATTCTTGCACAACACGGTCTTATTTTTTCTCATCAATAGAGTAAAATTGCACAACATGGGGGATTGGTGAAATTTTGCTCAACATCATCTTATTTTTGCTCAACTATAGGTTATTTTTGCACAACAATCGAGACTTGTGAATTTGTTTTCAACATGATCTTATTTTCTCTCAATATAATTTCATACTTTCTCAATAATTAAATTATTGCACAACATGCTCTTATTTTTGCTCATCAATACTTTATTTTTGCACAACATTTGAGACTTGTGAAATTGTGTTTCAACATGATCTTACTTTTCGTAAATATAAATTTTTAATAGATTATTGCACAACATGGTCTTATTCTTGCTCATCAATAGACAATAATTGCACAACATGGGAGATTGGTGAAATTTTGCTCAACATCATCTTATTTTTGCTCAACTATAGGTTATTTTTGCACAACAATTGAAACTTGTGAATTTGTTTTCAACATGATCTTATTTTCTCTCAATATAATTTCATACTTTCTCAATAAATTATTGCACAATATGCTCTTATTTTTACTCATCAATACTTTATTTTTGCATAACTAGTGGTGAAAATCAGCGCTGACACTGATATTAGTTACAATTAGTGCTGACACTGATATTAGTTACAATTAGTGCTGACACTGATATTAGTTACAATCGAGTCATCTTCCTAAGTAATAACTTTGTAGTTTGGTATATATTTTTTCTGTGTCAGCACTTTTTTTTCTTCATGTCAGAACATTTTTTAGAGTTGCACAACCGTATTTTAGAGTTGCACAACTTTAGTTTAGAGTTGCACAACTTTAGTTACAATTAGTGGTGAAAATTTGCACGACTCTGTTTTAAGAGTTGCACGACTCTGTTTTAAGAGTTGCATGACTCTGTTGTAAGAGTTGCACGACTCTTGTTTTAAGAGTTGCACGACTCTCTTGTAAGAGTTGCACGACTATGTTTTAAGAGTTGCATGACTCTGTTGTAAGAGTTGCACGACTCTGTTGTAAGAGTTGCACGACTCTTGTTTTAAGAGTTGCACGACTCTATTGTAAGAGTTGCACGACTATGTTTTAAGGGTTGCACGACTCTGTTATAAGAGTTGCACGACTCTATTTTAAGAGTTGCACGACACAAAGTATGAGACTAATGGAATATTTTGTTTAATACTAATAATAGACGACACAAAGTATGAGATTAATGGAATATTTTGTTTAATACTTCCATATTATCGAGAGTCAACTAAACCCGCATTATTAATAGCACATACTTGTTAATCACTTTGCTCATCCTATAAAAGTTGATGCCATTTAATGCAATAAGAAGCCAAAACATGAGACAAAATAATCAATATATCACTGTATTAATATTCTAGTTGGAAACCACATTGCTCTAGCTCAATAAGAAGCCATAAGCTTCATGTTAAACTCCACCTTCTTTGTCCTTTACAAGAAGATGAAAACTGGAAATGAAAAACTTCATTTTGAGATCAAGCTCCCATTTTATCACAGATGATTGCAACATAGTTTGAAATAGTCGAATCTGGTGACTGCTTAAGCCTAGAGATTGCGACAAACAAGTCTGATGACCGGAGGACTTGTCGACAAGGCGACAACATCTTGGCCAAAGCGAACAACACGATCTTTAGAGGCGACTGGTTCAAGGCGTCTTTTCTTGTTGGGTTCAAGGCCAAGGAAGAACATTCGGATACCAGCTTGAGCAATGCCTGCAAAGCATGACAAGAGTTTCAGCAAGCGGGAAAGTTGTTTTGAATGAAATGTGAAACATGTTATGAGCACTCAGCACTTGCTTGCACCAAGGCTGAATCCATTGACGTGGTAAATAAAAGAGGAGCACAGCGCAAACCTGGATAGCGCCTTTGGACACAATATCTCTACAGAGGGCGGTGGAATTGCAAAAAAGATTACTCAATGCACCTGCAACATTTGCCTTAGTTTTATCGTCCTTTGGAGAAACCAGTAGGATTGCTAGTTGAGGGATTGATCTCCTGAGCTCTTCATACAAAAAATCACTGTGGTAGGCTGCATTTCCGATCTGAGAGAGAGAGAGAGAGAGAGAGAGAGAGAGAGAGAGAGAGAGAGAGGGCTTGTTAACATGATTATGTCGTTGCTCTTAGTAAAGAAAAGAAAGTAAGACGACAAATCTTACAGCAAAACAGGCAAATTTCCTGGTACGATTATCTTGATCAGCACATCGGTCAATCAAGAGAGCTATGATACCATAAGTGGCCTGCAAAATGAAATCATCCAGAAGAAACTGATTAAAAGATTTTGATGACAATATTTTGGTTTTTATCGATAGCTTGAGAATAAATGGTTATGCCCACTAATGTAAATATGGAGAGCGTGACTTACAAGTTGATCATAAAAATATGATCTATGCCTACACATATTGCCAACTGCACTACAAGCCTTCCCACGAACATTTGGATCTTCGTGTGTGAGGAACCCTTTCAAGAACGACAATAGGTTGGCTTGTCTAAGCACTCATAGAAGACCTACAAGCAAACACATACACATGTAACTAGTCCCTATAAATTGAGAACCCCTTCGGGCCCTTCTCATCTCAGTTTGCCTAATTGAGATGGTTTTACAATCTCTTGAAAATACAGAAACAGGAGCTATGTGAAAGAAATGCAGATACGGACAGTAATAATTACCTTATCCATACGAGCAAGATCAGATATTATCATTAGCATGTCCAGGATGACCTCTTTCGGGCTTGTATTGCCAAGTAACTTTCTTACTCTATTTGGATCCAGCATGCCCTTTCCACGATCTTCTTATGCATCATTCGGTTAAGGTACATCTGTTAATGTGTTTTAAGCACAAGTAACATAAATACTTAATAAATAAAAGGCAAAAATGCATAAAACCACCCACTATTCATGGTTGTTTGCAAATAACCACCCATTATTAAAAAATTGTCAAATAACCACCCACTATTCATTGTTGTTTGCAAATAACTACCCCTTATTAAAAAATTATCAAATAACCACCCGTTAAATATAGGTTGTTTGCAACTAACCACCCATACCCCTTTTCTTGTTAAACCTCACTTAATTTAATATGAAAAGACAATTATACCCCTATTCTTTAATGTTTCATTTTTAGTAAAAAGACATACTTCTCTTTGTTGCTTGATTTTTCACGTATTACAATTACACCTGTCAAACGGGTCATTCGGGTCGGGTCAATTCGGGTCCCGAGTAAAATGGGTTCCGAGTACATCCATGTTAACTCGAACCCGAGTTTGACCGAGTTTCGGGTCAATTTTGGGTTTGTCAATTTTTTCTTTTTTAAATTAAAAAAATCATGATTTGATAAGTTTGGTTAATTTTAAAAATCTACAATTAAAGACGTTGTTTATAAATTCTAGTGCTTGTAATTATATACTATATCTGATCTAAAATATTTTATTTTTATTATTTCTCATAATTTTTAATAAAATGTAATAATATATAAATATCAAAATTTTAAATAATTTTTTTAAAATTTGATATTTTATATATTATTACATTTTATTAAAAAATATGAGAAATAATAAAAATAAAATATTTTAGATCAGATATAGTATATAATTACAAGCACTAGAATTTATAAACAACGTCTTTAATTGTAGAATTTTAAAATTATCCAAAATTATCAAATCATGATTTTTTTAATTTTAAAAAGAAAAAATTGACAAACCCAAAATTGACCCGAAACTCGGTCAAACTCGGGTTCGAGATAACATGGATATACCCGGAACCCGTTTTACTCAGGACCCGAAGTGACCCGACCCAAATGACCCGTTTGACAGGTCTAATTGTAATACATGAAAAATCAAGCAACAAAGAGAAGTATGTCTTTTTACTAAAAATGAAACATTAAAGAATAGGGGTATAATTGTCTTTTCATATTAAATTAAGTGAGGTTTAACAAGAAAAGGGGTATGGGTGGTTAGTTGCAAACAACCTATATTTAATGGGTGGTTATTTGACAATTTTTTAATAAGGGGTGGTTATTTGCAAACAACAATGAATAGTGGGTGGTTATTTGACAATTTTTGAATAAGGGGTGGTTATTTGCAAACAACCAAATAGTGGGTGATTTTATGCATTTTTGCCTAAATAAAATAATGCATACTTACATTTGATATGGATCCACCTCATCATTATTAGATAATACATGAAGGTGGGCCTCATCTCGTTCATCCTCATCCAACTCCTTCAGAGTCAGTGATGAAAGTGGACATTCGGCACGTATGTGCTTAGGCAGTCCAATTGGTCCACAATCTTGCCTAAACTCACCACAAAACTCGGCCGATTCTTCAGCAATGTAGCTCTCAGCTATACAAACCTCAAGATGTAACCGATTGCGCACATACCCCTTCAACACCTTCATGTATCGTTCGAAAAGATACATCCACCTATAACATATAGGGCCACATAATCGGACCTCTCTTACTAGATGCATGGTTAGATGAAGCATTATATCTAAAAAAGACAAAGGGAATATCTTCTCAATCTCACACAATGTTAGCACCAAATATGATTGAAGCTTCTCCAACTTTGCCACGTCAATCACCTTAGTGCACAATGAGTTAAAAAAGAAACACATTCTCATTATAGTGATCCTAACACGCTTTGGAAGCACTGACCGAATGGCCATAAGAAGCAATTGTTGCATCAATATATGACAGTTATGTGACTTCAGCCCATATAACTTCAAATCACCCAGAGACACCAGATTTCTAATGTTTGATGAATCTCCACTTGGAACTTTCATGTGGAGTAATGATAACATCTAATTTAGTCATATTTTAGGGTTGCATTTGCATATTAGTTTAGATCATTACCATGCATATTTATCATGTTTTATATTTTATTTACTTTACTTTGCAATTTCGGAGTCTACACCGAGTGTTTATTGATTTCAGGCACTTTGAAAGCGATATTGTGGAAATTCAAGCTTTAATATGGAGTGGACAGGATATTGGATTGGACTTGAGGAGCTAAATTGTCAATGGTTGAAGTTTCTAAACTTGGGGGTTGTTTGATGGAATTAACTTTATAATTGGGTGTTGGGTTAGATTTTAATTATTCAATTTTCTGGGCTGAAATTGTAATTTTTATAAAATCTTATATATATATATACTTCGATGGACATGAGAAAGAGGGGCACTCTTTTCGGACTTCGGAGCCGCGCAATGGCTTCGGCCGGCATAGATTTAGGTTTCGATTTAGTTTTTCTTAATTGATTTTGGTATTGCCGTTTGGATCGAGGACGAAGATTTCTGGTTTGCATTTTATTTTAATCATGTCTTTAATTTATTTTATTGCTTTCTATATTATGTTTAGCTAAATTCTCCGTTCTAGAGTTAGGGTGAACCCGACAATGTCGCGAATTGTTTGAATTCGATGTTTGCTTGAACTTAGTCTGAATTCTATAAATTGATTTGATCATAGTTGCTAAACCTAATTGATGTGAATCGATTAGAATCCTTTTTAGATTCAAGATGCTACCGCTGCGAATTGAAATTGGATAAATAGATGAAATTCATGAACCCGACAGGAAGATTGGTTTCATCGGAACCCTAGGATTGAACTTGAGGAATTAACAATTGTTATTGTGACATTTAAACGATTGTTGAGGACTCTTGAGAATTAATAAATTATCGTAGATTCTTAGGTTTGAATCGGTTAGGCGGAACGCGACAGCGAAAGTTTAATTGATTTTCTCCTAAGGTCTATAAAGAACTTAAAGGGTCTAGATTTTGTTAATTTAGACACAATCACTACAACATGCGACAGCTGAGTAGTGATGACTTTAGATAATTTACCTTCAATTTGACATATTAAGAAGATGAAGTTCGAGTGAACATCGAGTTGAATTCCTTGTGGCATTGTCGTCGGAATCCTTAACCCTGGAATTACTTCTCATATATATTTTCTCCATAATCTTGCTTGTTTTCCTTAGTTTATATTAAAATCAAATCCCTCTTTCTTGACTTAGCTTATTAGTTCTAGATAACAATTGATACATATATAATCCCCGTGATCGATATCCGTATACTGCAATTGATCTCGTATTCTTGCGAGGTTAGTTCAGGCTACACTATTCTTGTGTTGGTTTAGACCACATCAAGTAATGAAGTCAACATTTTCACCTTCTCGGCCCTTGACAATGTAAAAGGGGCAGTATATATGTAAGTATTTTTCTCCCCAATTTGTGGACCTAATTCAAGCCGCAAACCCATATCAACCATATATTGGCGAGCGATAGCACTATCTTTTGACTTGAAAGACAAGTTCAATAAAGTCTCAATTAAACTTTCTGCCATATTCTTCTCGATGTGCATTACATCGAGACAATGGCGAACATGCAACCACGAGCAATACTCCAAACTAAAAAAATATGGACTTCTTCTTCCGGCAAGAAGCTTCCCTATCCAAGTTTTTCTTCTTTTTGTTCTCCCCAAACACATAGTTGATCTTCTCGACGGCCTTCAACACATCCTTACTAGACTGTGGGAGAGGTTCATCTTCCAACTCTTGTTCATTATTCGTCTTCCGTTGCCTCCGGTAAGGATGACGACGATGGAGATACTTACGGTGACCTCCATATGACATCTTCCTATTATTCGGAAGATATGTGACAGTTGTGTTATCACCGCAGATCGAACATGCCTTATACCTCTTGGTGGTGGCACCCGATAAATTTCCGTAGGATGGGAAGTCATTGATTGTCCACAACAACACAACTCTAAAGGTGAAGTATTCCTTCAAATGTGCATCATACACATTGATACCATTCCAGAGTTCTTGTAAGTCTTCAATTAGAGGCTCCAATTAGACATCTATACCAACTCCAGGCTGCCTAGGGCCAGAAATAAGTAAAGACAACATTATAAACTTCATTTTCATACATAACCACGGAGGAAGGTTATATATGACCAAAAGTACAGGCCAACAACTATATCTACTGCTCATATTGCTATGTGGATTGATATGATCGGCTGCCAACCCCATCCTCAAATTTCTCGCTTCCTTCCCAAATTTAGGACACGTGTAATCAACCAACTTCCAAACAAGGGAATCCACTAGATGTCGCATGAAGCAATCTATACTCCGATTATCATCATGCCATGTGAGCAGCTTTGAAATTTCAGCGGATTTAAACCAACGACAAATTCTTAGGATAATGGGAAAATACCACAACATCTTTGCTGGTTGCCCCTTCTTTTCAATCTCATCTCTTGTCAACTTCCAACGAGAGAGGCCACATTGAGGGCAAGATTTAGCATCAGCGTACTCATTCCTATATAGTATGCAGTCATTAGGACATGCATGTATTTTTTTTATTCAAGCCCTAACTTGTTCAATGTTTTCTTTGACTCATACAAAGTTTGCGGTAACACATTTCCATGTGGAAGCAAGGAGGACACCGTCTCAAGTATTTCATTGAAACAAGTCACTCATTGCAAATTTAGCTTTAAGGGTGTGAAGTTTAACTAGTGTATCTAATTTGGTGTGGGGACTTCCTTTTAATAAGGGTCTTTTAGCATCCTCAACGAACTTTCTAAACTCAACGGATTCCTCAACGAACTCATCCTCACTTGTAAATGCAGCTTCACACAACTCCACAGTTTCATATCCAAATTGGGGGAACTGAGCCGATACTCCTTCAGTAGGTGTAATCTCGCACGAGGGGGCAGCAGGTTCTCCATACCAAATCCAGTTGGTGTACCCCAAACAGAAGCGAAATCAATGACAATGCACTCTCACGACTTTAAATGACCATTTCTTAAAATTGACACATTTTGAACAAGGACATGGGACTTTTTTAGCGTTATTGGTACTTGTCTTAGCAAATGTGAGGAAGGCTTTCAACCCCATTTCATACTTTTCACTACACATATCCTCATATATCCATGATTTATCCATGGCTGAAATTTTATACAAACAAATGCAAACAAGAATACTAACAATGTCATAACTAAATCTTGTCAAGGGTCCTCTGGAAGGTGGCCCCAGCATTCCTTAAGCCAAACGACATCACTCGATAGCAAAAGATTCCCTCATTAGTAATGAAAGTGGTTTCTTTCTTGTCCAGCGGATCCATGCGGACCTGGTTATATCCAGAGTAGGCATCCATGAAGCTCAAAGCTTCATTCCCAGCGGTGATATCTACCAACTCATCGATCGAGGGCAGGGGGTAGCTGTCTTTTGGGCATGACTTGTTTAAGTCGGAGAAGTCTACACACATTCTCCATTTCCCATTTGCCTTCTTAACCAAGACGACGTTTGAGAGCCAGTCAGAGTCTTCCACTGCTTCTATAAAACCTGCTTCCGGTAATTTCTCTACTTCTTCCTTCGTGACACGGGACCTCTCAGAGGCCATTTTTCTCTTCTTTTAAGCTACCGGTCGGGCGTCATGGCGGATTCTAAGGGTATGGATTGCTATGAACGTGGGGACCCCTAGAAGATCCTTAGGTGACCATGCAAACACGTCGCAGGGCTGTCGGATGATGTTCAGAACATGATCTTTTTCCTCCGTTCCCAGAGTTTGACCCATATAGATCCTTTTCTCAGGGTTGGAGAAAGGTTGATGGACCGTCCTCTGGTCCGCGGTTGGGACCTCTCGCTCCTCTGGTCTGACCTCGAGGTCGGCTTCTTGTGTCCTCTCTCCCGGACTTTCTGGCCCTTCATCCCCCGCTCGGGGGTTTTCATCTGTCCCTTTGACTTCGCTCTGCGCGGTATCATAGAGACACATCACTTCCTTCTTCTTTCTGAGGGAAGTCATATAACAGCTCCTACTTTTTGGTTGTTGGCCACAGACTTCCCCCGTTCCTCCCCTGGTATTTGGAACCTACCCTTAAAATGGTATATGGACACCGCCATTTGGAATTTCTAAAGAGATAACCTACCGAGGAGTGCATTGTAAGTAGTATGTATTCTGACCACTGTAAACACTATGCTTTCCATTCGGCGGCTGGGGGTTGTCCCTAGCACCACCGTTAGTTCTATGGTACCTGCCATCTGCACCTCATCCCCAGAAAAAGTCAGCATCCTTTGCGGCGAAGATTACCGCAACATGATTTTGTGGAGCAATCCCTTGGCTCGCAGAGGAGGGGGGTTTCTTCGCCTCTCTCTCTCTCTCATAGTTTTTCCTATCATGTCGGCTAGCCCCTGAAAGTGATGGTCCTCCCACCAACGTGTCGATGAAGCCTTCAGGCTCGGGGATCCGGTTGGTCCGTGTTCTCTCACGACGGACCTCATTTCTAGGAGCTTGGTTAACTGATCGCTGTGTCGGCTGGGCCCTGCCCTTTCGGCCACCTCGCCATCTTCGGCCCCACCCTATGCCGTGGTTTTGAGGAGGATAACGTGGTTGCTCATCCTGCTCCCTCTGTCGTTGCGGATATTCTTCCCTCTGAGCATGTCGAAGACCCCTTTGATAGTCCGCATATTGCTCTTCCCTTGGGTCCTGGGGGTCGCGATGGGGCCGCCTATAGTCACGGCGCCCTTCGTCTCTCCGGGAGGAGTTGGGCTCTCCGCCTATAGTCACGGCCGTAATCGGGTTCCACTTTTCATCATTGAGGTGCACTTCATCATGCCGAGATGTGGGTCGGTGATCTGCGGAGTATTGCCTTTTCTGGTTCCCAACCCCCTTATCTTTACGGAACTTTCCAGCGATTTTCCCAAAGAAACCTTGTTATCCCTCATTAGCCCTCGAACTGAAGGCCACCACCTCTTCTGCTTCAATCTGGGTGGACACAATATCTTTCAGCGTGTCGTAGCTTTTGGGTTTCTTCCTGAATAAGCGAGTCTTGAAATCACCCTCTGTTAGGTTCCCCATGAGGATGATGACGGCTGACTCGTGGTTGAAATTTGGGATCTGTACCACTACACTGGTGAATCATGCAAAGAATTATCCCAAGGTCTCATGTATCCCCGCCTGATGGAATTCAGGTCCAGCATGGTCTTCCTGCGCGATCGAGAGCTCCTGAAGTGTGATTTGAACACTTGGGAAAGTTGCGCAAAACCGGTAATGGAATTCTGCGGTAGGTTGGTGAACCATGTCAAGGCTATGTTGGTCAAAGTCGAAGGAAAAGTGCGGCAGAGCATTGCATCATTGTATTCATTTATCCTCATAGCCATTACGAAGTGGCACATGTGATCGTCTGGGTCGGTGGTACCATCATACTTCATGAGATTAACATCCCTCCATCGCTTGGGGACTGGGGCCCGATAAATTTTGCTAGAAAAGACTGAAGGTATGAGGTCCGGTGCCTCCATCTGCGCCTGGAACGAGTCGGACCTATTGGACATGGAGATATCCGAAGACCGCTCGCCGCGGTGGAACTTGTTAGCCTGTGGATTTCCGTAATGGAAATGTCGGCCCGGGTACTCAAATCCCCCTTGCTGGTGATGCTCCTGCCGAGCGTTGCCATAGTCGTCTCTGTAGAAACCATTGCGAGTGTACTCCTGCTGGGGTGTTTGGTAACCATCATGCCCGTAGAAAAAGAAATGTTTAGGGTTTGGTGGGGGGAAATAGTAGCCTTCGTTTGCCTCATCTCCCTGCCAAAGATGTTCGGGATTCGGAGGGGGGGAGGAATGGTCTCCATTGCCCCCCCCCCCGCCATGCCCGAAGTGCTGAGGTACATACGGTGAGATGACAGGGTCGTCATTGGCCCCTAAAGGGTTCGGAGAACCATCGTGCGGGGCAGACCCTGCGGTCCCCTCCGCGTCGTGACTCATCATGTTGGACGCATCTTCCATATTATTGCTCATCTTCTTTTATCCTGAAAAATTCATAGTCAATTGTTAGAAAAAGTCCACGCTAGTCCATTAGCATAATCTTTCTTGAAACCTCTTAGCGTGAAACTATTCCCACGGACGACGCCAGTGATAAAACCGCATTTGAAAGGTGGACCCCACCCCACGTCTCCATGGAGGGAGGTGAGCCACGTGTCTCGACTTTAGTGGTCAACGGTCTTACCTCAAGCTTCTCCCCTAATGAGCGATCTCATAGTGCGACTATCCTAGGGGGGAGAACCTCTACCTGTACCGGGATGACCATGCGTGTGGAGACGGGCTTACCCAGACTTTGACCATCCGCGGTCTACAGCTGACAAAAGACTGGCGTCGCCGAGCCTCGTCTGCGACCCGTTCTACCCTTCGGGCGTCGATTTCATCAAGACCATTCGGAGAGGATGGGTTCTTGCTCTAGAGCAGAGTGAGAGGGTTGGGGTCGGGAACTCCGAATTCAGATAGTTCCTTAATTCTAATACCTGAAGGCTAGCCTACTCGGCGATTACGGCATGTGCGTGATGACTATGCTGATAACCTGGTGTTCTCACGTTTGAACTCCGCTCCCTTTTCTAAGTAGCTCAAGACCCTCCTTTTGGTTTTCCGAAAAAGCCTTGATCTTAGATTGTCTCTTCGCTTTTATAGTGCATGCCCACACCCCTTTCAGGATGGGATGTTATTCCTTTTTGCCACATGTCGAAACATGGTGGCCGCGCGTTCTACGGAGAAGGGCGCGGGGGTGGTGGGCATGTGCGACATCTGTTCGGGTTGCATGTGGCCTATATCTGCGGATCGTTTATTTAGTCCGTCCGCGTTGGCCCATTATTCCCGTCTTTTTACTGCCTTTTTCCCTTTTTCCTCCTTTCTGTTATTTTTGGGCATCATCAATAACACTCCCCCTTGGATGTACACCTCTAACATTACAAACTATCTCGTTAAAAACCTTGCCTAGAAAAACTCAATGGGACAAAAACTAGGACTAAGGGAAAAAGAGTGCATATGTCATTTGGTACGCTTTAGTGATACTCCCTCGTTAAAAACTTTATCAGAAAAACCCAGTTGGATAAAAATCTAATCGAAGGGGAAAAAAGTTGTAGTACGTATATTGTCCCCTTGAATTCAACATTCCTCTTGCAGCTTTCTCATTCTGCTAAACTCTTTGAATTTCTTGGTAATTAATTCTGAGTTCATGAGCTTCATGGCCGAGTCTGAATATTGTCTTTGATATGTACAAGTTGAAATGTCTTCATATATTGCGTAATTGACATTGACGCGCTTGACTTATATGTCTTAGTGTTGAGCTGCTTTCAATGCACAATCATAAGGTACTCCAGGACCTAACATGCACTTTATCGTTTGATCTGGGGGATCTATTGTATTAAATGGTGCATAAGTTGCCTCGTTACAAACTTACCCCGGAAAAACCCAGTGGGATAAAAAAACTAAGATCAAGGAAAAGAGTACAACTTTGTATGGTACTTCGGGACCTAATACAACATCATCACTTTCACAATTATTGGTACTTTAGGTGCTCTTATAAGGATCTTTAACCAATTGCATGCGACAGGGCTTTGATATTAATGCTTCGGGCATTTAATATTCAGTGATGAATATGGGTATGCAAAAACCATATCTGTCAATTATAACCAAAATTACATCCACTTCTAGTAAATACATTCATATAACCTATGATAGGCTTTTGTGCATATGTGTATTTGTATGAACACCTATTTAAAAGCAATTGATGTTACACTTTTTAGTGTTGGAACTACGAGTCCAAAATATCATGCTTGAAGAAATCATATTGACATAATTTTGCTTCTTTCTAGCTCTTAATCATCATTTCAATGTCAACGTCCTTTCTTTAATTGATGATCATCATATTCTCATGAGCTCTTTCCACTTATGGGGAAATGATATACTAAGATTCTAGTGATCTTCATCACTTTCGATGTATTTGATAATCACTTGATATTCACTGAGTTGGACTTACTTCTGGAACTTCCAAATGAGCTAGTGCAATTTATGTGACTTCACTTTCTCGGCTTTAGTAAATGCACTTGATGGCCTTTTGCTAAGCCATGTAATTTTCATTTGGTGTACATATGTGTTAAACTTCTGGTTCACTTTCATTTATCCGCGGATCACAAATGATAAAGAAGTCTGATAGCATGCATTTAGGTAGGCATAATAGGTTTCATTTACCTTAGTTAAGATGCATTTCATTGATGGATTAAGCACAAATTGCATATTTGCTCTCTATGTTAGTAGAGTCGGAATCTACACACTTTTATTGATTATTTCAGGTAATCGTGGATCCGATGATGAGACATGGGTTGATAACGCATTAGATGAGAATGTCTAGTTGATCGGAGAAGCTTACATGAAGATCTCAAGAGGTCCTGAGAAGAAGAAGCGGAGCTAAACGAAGAACAAGTCTGGAGAAGTTGTCGTCAGACATGCTGAACTTGTTTTGCACTTTCTGGAGGCCTCGATTGTCTGATTGACTATTATGATCATGCGTTGGAAAGCTCTTTCAGAGAGCTACAACTTTCCTGTTGAGAAGAAGAGCAAATTCAAGACGGATTTTCCGGGAAAGACCGATGCAGCGGCCGCCGCATGGTGTGCAGCGGCCGCCGCCGGGGACGATGCAAGAGGAATGCTGATGCTGCAACCGCAGCATCCATGCGACGGCTGCCGCATGGGCCGTCAGCACCAGTACGCAGCGTTTTGAATATTAAAACCCTAGTTTTTATTCTAGTTGTTTTGGTGGCCGACTTGGGATCTTTTATAAGGCCACTTTTAGTTATTTTTCCAATACTTCACTTCTATTCTATTGATTAGACGCTTTAGAGATTTTGAGCGATGTCTTCCATGAGGAACTAAACTCATCTATTCTACCTGCAATTTGAAGCTTTATTCGGATTGATTGTGAGTTTCTAATTATCGTTCCTTGTTTCCTATATTTGAATGTTTCAACTTCTTTGTGCTTGATTGTTTATTGTTTTGTTCTATCTTGTCTGGCCAACTTGTTAGATCAATTCAATCGATAAGGTTTTGTAGATTCCTGGTTGTGAACCTTAACCTAAGTGGAAAACTTGTTCCTTTAGGACTGGTTGAACTAATTGAATGAGTAGGAAGTTGAATGTGTTGTTAAATCCTTTTTTAGGGACTGCAAATACCTTGGCTAATCTCTGAACTTAAAGCTATCAATTGGGTTAAATCGTTCTTTAGGGACTGTTCGATTGATAAGGGTTGCTAGGACTGGTTGGACTAGTAACTATATTAGGTCGGGACAAGGGCATTCATAGGAAACTTAATAGGACGAGAAGAAGTTACAAGGATCGCTTCAATCCAATAAAGTGGAAAATTGTAGGTAAATTTGCTTCTCCAAATTGTCTAAAAACAAAATTCATTTGCTTTGCTTTGATAAAAGGCGAAACTTTCCCACATAAAAACCCCCCAATCTGGTTACTTTGATTGACACATGAATTACACTTGATTTATAAGTTTCCCTGTGGATCGAACTCTTGCTTATTGCTATACTTGCTATAGGTTTGAGTTTTCTTTGGCGGATCAACGACAGGTTTTCCCTCCGTCAAATTTGGCGCCATTGCCGGGGAAATTTATTGATTCTTGTGTGTTTTTGGTGCTGATTTTTGGTCTGGGCCACTTACATGGTCCACACTCTTGCTACTAACATATGTTGATGGTGAGGTTATTGCAGTTAGACGGAGAGAATTTTCATCAATACTTTATCAGACTGCAGGAGTACATTAACGATGTTTATTCATGGGGATATCAAGCTAGTATAAGGGAAATGCTTCTATGCATTTTTGATGGCATGACTGCTGAGACACGAAGTCTTGCCGAGCGCCTGTGGGATGGAGGTTTATTAGATATGGGACTCTCGGACATGTGGGAATTTTTCTGCTACATGGATAATCAATGTGCGCAGAACGAGTCACTTTCTCCAGTATCTCAAATCGTTGAGACCTCTCTTGCACGTATTGAGGTCATTGTGGAAAATCACATTGAGAAGATTGAGGAAGAATACACTCCATCTGATAAGATCATCCCTAGCTCGCCCATTGATGAATCAGGTCTAGAGCCTACTGTTGAGGCTACAGAGCAGGTAAAGGTTTTCTCCTACACTAGAGAGAATATTGGTGAATATGTTGATCAATTTGACTGCTACTTTGACAAGCCACCAATAGAACTGAATTGGTGGTATTATATACCCTTTGTGGGTAGTCAAGCTCTTGAATACAATAAGTCGAAACAGTTCTTAAATGTATTATTATTTAGTTTCAATTTATTTGTATGTAGTGCCTGCTTGTTTGTTAGTTGTGCACAAGAGTTTGACAGGTTGCTGAGGGCTTTGACCATGGTTATTAGGATCCCGATCCGGATCCTACGATCCTACGATTCTAGGCAAGGTTTTGATCCGGATCGGACATATAGACTCCTTCGTGCTAGGATCCACCTAGGATCCTATGGGATTGTGTGGGATCAGTAGGATCCACCTGGGATCTATCAATCCTAGAAAAAATATCCGATCCTAGTAAAAATCATATTTGTGTAATTGTGTTTGTTTTGTTTGAATATTGAGCCTTCTAGATACGATGAACCTTTTTATTTTTTTGGTAGCCCATCTCCTTATAAATTGAAGGCAGAAGAGTGAAGACGTTGAATTGAAAGCCTAAGCCCTTTGTTTCGTTACTCAACTCGACAAATCCACGTCTGAGCGCCTGAAAATTGTTCATGATGTGGTTAATTACGATGATGACATTTGAAACTAGATATGTTATTGGATATTTGGATGTGTGATTTATCTCTTGTATGTTTGTTGTATTTTAAGACATTATCCTTGTCTGTTTGTCACCTTTTCAGACATTATTCTTGACAAATTATGAACGTTAAATGCTTATTATTGGACTATTTTAGTTACATAATGTGTTTAATGGAGGAAAAGCTTAGTTTTATTTTAAAATTAAGGTATTTGTTTAGGATGGTTTGTTTTTATTTTATTTTTTTATTTAATTTTTAATTTTTGTCTAGGATCTTACGATCCGATCCTACACCCTTGTCTCGATCCCACACTAGGATCCCGATCCTAAAAACCTTGGCTTTGACTATGTCTGATTAGTGTCTTGAGCTTCAATATTACGTCGAGCCAACGACTTGAAACAAAGGCGCTTCTCGGGAGGCAACCCGAGGTAAGTTTTTCTTTCTTTTTCCTTTTTCTTTTCCTTCAGCCTGATTATATTTGATTTACTTTTCTTGTCTTTATTGTTTCACTGAGGACAATGAAAACTTTAAGTGTGGGGGAGAGGAATTCTTTATATATAGATGCATATAGGAGATCATATTAAATTTTCTGCATCATGTTTAAGTTTTTGTAATTTCTGTTTAGTTTAGTTAATTTTTAATTTTAAATTTACGTATTTAAAAAAAATCAACAAATCCAAAAATAAGCATGCATTGCATACATATGTGTTTTTCAAACACCCATCTAGCTTAGTTTGTCCTCTAATTTAAATTTCAAGCATAATCATATAAATCCCATGGTGTTTTGGATGTTTTGGCCTTGTCTATATTTGATTTTTGTGGAACACGAGCTAGCAAATATAATTGAACATGTATGATTGAGCTAAAATATGATTCAAGTCCTAAAAACATGACCCTGTGAGAATGTTTGGCCTTATTTGAAATCTTTTGCTCAATTGTGTGAATTACTCTCCTTGTGTTGCTACCTCTTGGCATTGACTACAATATCTATTTTTCAAGACCGACTCACATGTTTGTTGCTTGCGGAGTTTATGTTTATATTTTGAGTCTTTTGATTAGAATTTGTGCATATTTAGTGAATAAGGTGGCAATGATTGATGCACTTAGTAACTGGATCTATGCATGACACCCATGGGTATGATTTGCGCAAAAAGGTGTTGAAAACTATCCACTAGGAAAGGAAGCTTGACCGTTGAGTAACCAGGTTCATTCATGACACCCATGTTTGTAACTTGCATCAAAAGATGTTCAAGTGGACTTCATATTAGTAGGTTGAGGTGTTGATAGACCGGGGCCATTCATGACACCCATGTTTGCGCCTCGCGTAAGGGAAGCACCAAGACAAGGAAAAAAAAAGAGAAGGAAAGAAAACAAAAGAAAAGAAAAAAAAAGTGTCACGTTTTATTTAGTTGTCTTTATTGTGTCCCGCAAGTAATGACATTTCGGTAGATATTTGGTGATATGGTGGTCAATCTCTATGAGCTTAGTGCATTTTGGATTGAGTTGAGAGTTGTACCTTAAAGCCTAAACACATGAGTGAAACACATATTTCTGGTGAGGTTAGATGATGTCTACTTCTAAGCTTTGATCACTAGAATACATGCTATGACGTTTGTTTACTTGGTTTATGTTTTCACATGCTATGATGTTGATTTTTGATGAGGTTGAAACTTGAAGAGATTTCCTGTGGGATGCGTTGATTCATGTTCATTCTATCATTGCTTGAGGACAAGCAAAGTTTAAGTGTGGGGAAGTTTGATAGCATGCATTTAGGTAGGCATAATAGGTTGCATTTAGCTTAGTTAAGATGCATTTCATTGATGGATTAAGCACAAATTGCATATTTGCTCTCTATGTTAGTAGAGTCGGAATCTACACACTTTTATTGATTATTTCAGGTAATCGTGGATCCGATGATGAGACATGGGTTGATAACGCATTAGATGAGAATGTCTAGTTAATCGGAGAAGCTTACATGAAGATCGCAAGAGGTCCTGAGAAGAAGAAGCGGAGCTAAACGAAGAACAAGTCTGCAGAAGTTGTCGCCAGACATGCTGAACTTGTTTTGCACTTTCTGGAGGCCTCGGTTGTCTGATTGACTATTATGACCATGCGTTGGAAAACTATTTAAGAGAGCTACAACTTTCCTGTTGAGAAGAAGAGCAAATTCAAGACGGATTTTCCGGGAAAGACCGATGCAGCGGCCGCCGCATGGTGTGCAGCGGCCGCCGCCGGGGACGATGCAAGAGGAATGCTGATGCTGCAACCGCCGCATGGGCCGTCAGCACCAGTACGCAGCATTTTGAATATTAAAACCCTAGTTTTTATTCTAGTTGTTTTGGTGGCCGACTTGGGATCTTTTATAAGGCCACTTTTAGTTATTTTTCCAATACTTCACTTCTATTCTATTGATTAGACGCTTTAGAGATTTTGAGCGATGTCTTCCATGAGGAACTAAACTCATCTATCCTGCCTGCAATTTGAAGCTTTATTCGGATTGATTGTGAGTTTCTAATTCTCGTTCCTTGTTTCCTATATATGAATGTTTCAACTTCTTTGTGCTTGATTATTTATTGTTTTGTTCTATCTTATCTGGCCAACTTGTTAGATCAATTCAATCGCTAAGGTTTTGTAGACTCTTGGTTGTGAACCTTAACCTAAGTGGCAAACTTGTTCCTTTAGGACTGGTTGAACTAATTGAATGAGTAGGAAGTTGAATGTGTTGTTAAATCCTTTTTTAGGGACTGCAAATACTTTGGCTAATCTCTGAACTTAAAGCTATCAATTGGGTTAAATCCTTCTTTAGGGACTGTTCGATTGATAAGGGTTGCTAGGACTAGTTGGACTAGTACTTATATTAGGTCGGGACAAGGGCATTCATAGGAAACTTAATAGGACGAGAATAAGTTACAAGGATCGCTTCAATCCAATAAAGTGGAAAATTGTAGGTAGAATTGCTTCTCCAAATTGTCTAAAAACCAAATTCCTTTGCTTTGCTTTCTTTACTTTGCTTTGATAAAAGGCGAAACTTTCCCACATAAAAACCCCCCAATCTAGTTACTTTGATTGACACCTGAGTTATAACTTTCCCTGTGGATCGACCTCTTGCTTATTGTTATACTTGCTATAGGTTTGAGTTTTCTTTGGAGGATCAACGACGGGTTTTCCCTCCGTCAAAGCCGCTTTCATGCAATCGCTTTCGTAATACAATCTCATTTCCTCTTCGCCGGCTAAATAACGAGCATTTGATCACCTTTATGAAGCTCGAGGTATTTGATATCATTAGGGACTTAAACCTCATGTATCATTCAACTTCTTTGTGGTATGTATGGAGGAGTTCTCGGAACATATACTCTTTTTTTTAGATAATTTGAGAGAAGTTATTGTGTCAAATTCGAAATGCAAAATTGCATGAGCCCTTTTGACTGAAGACTCTTCTAGGTCGTTATGAGCTACTTTATGCTCAACAATGTGATTAATAACATTCTCTACCTTTTCATATGACCAATGTGTTAAGGCATCTATACTGGAATAACGGGCCATATGACATTGTTTTATGTTCGTAGTTGTCTCATTGAACTCGATCAAGAGACATAAGAGAATTTGCATTTACTCTTTATTATAGACGGTCTTGTTATTATTTTGCCAAGAGAACGTGTCGTACATGTATGGTCATCCTTATTAAGAATCTTCAGGTCATATGATCTTCTGGTCCTTTTGGTGGGTATTTATCTGAATTTCAATGACCGTACAAATCATCGCTTTACTTGAGTGACCAAATGCAACAAAGAAAAAATGTTTTATCAACTAACTTCTGGTTAGTGACATCATAACTTTCAATGCGTTAAATATGTGTCAAAATGGCTGATAATGCATATTTTAGATATGCATTATAGCTAGTTTTAGTTTCATTAGAGTGTTCATTTGCATGTGTTGTCTAATTTGCATTGTTTTGCATTTGAGTATTCGAGTTTGGAATCTACGCTATTTTGTGTTTATTTTGCAGTTTTACAATCCGAGCTTGAAGAGAGGCTTGAGAGACCTGGAAGAGCTGGTTTTAGAGCATAAAAGACGCTAAGGAAAGATCATCAAGGGAGGTAAGGAGTTCAAAGTAGAAGATAAAGAAGAGTCGCAGAGCTAGAGTAGCGGCGCTTGTTGCTATTAAACTAGTGCCTACCGGTTACGCAGTCTTCAGCAAACCTGATTTCGTCCGGGTCTATTTTAATTAGTTTATTACTATTTTATTCTCTAGGGTTTTGATTCGTCCATTTTAGGTTATAAGACTATTTTTTTCAGCCGTTTTGAGTGTGGAACAATTGTGACAGAACATATTGAGAGATACTTGTTGACTATGAGTTGCTAAACTCATAGTTTTACCTGTGATTCGAAGACATGGTTGGTTGAATTGTGAGGATTTGATTTCATATAGTTATTCATGAGTTATTTCATTATCCTTGTTCTTTATTGTTGATTATTTGCACATGTTCTCTCTATGACAGATCCTCTAGACAGAAACTGCATCTTTTCTAGTGATTCCTTTCGTGAGATTGGTATCCATAGTACACAACTACAATTAAGGCCTAAGGTAGCGGCTATAAACCGCCACAATAGGTAAGAAAACCGCCACCAAAGGTCTATTGTGGCGGTTTTTACCCGCCTCTGTTGCTGGCGTTGCATTAGGTCTATTGTGGCGGTTTTATCATCTATTGTGGCGGTTTATTATGAAAACTCAAAACCGCCACAATAGATAAATAAACCGCCACTATAGCTCTGTCTAATGTGGCGGTTATTTCAAACCTATTGTGGCGGTTTTTAATCTAATGTGGCGGTTTTCTAATCTAGAGTGGCGGTTTTGTGATCTATTGTGGCGGTTAGTTGATCTAATGTGGCGGTTTTTATTGACCTATTGTAGCTGTTTTTTAATTCCAAAATTAAAAGAAAATACTTTTTAGCCCGGATACATTAGACCCGAGCTAAAAAGTCAATTTTTTTTAAAAAAAATAGTATTGTGTACCCAAGAATGGGTTCTTGGGTACATACAATTGAAACACAATCCAGATAATGTGGACAATAAAATCTGAACGAATCGATTTAAATTCAGCACTCGGGGATTTCAATTCCATCGAAACAAAATCTTATATCCATTATAATCTAAAATTTATGTCCCACTAATAGACATTTACACTGCTTCTTACAAACAAGAATAAAATTGAAACAATCCTGCTAAATCTGGCATCACTGACTATAGAATAGTTTGAAGCAATCACCTCACGAGCATGTTGTAGTATGTGACTGTGGAAGGCTCGTGCTCCTAGAAGCAATCCAGCTGGTTGTGACGTAGAATCTTTCGGAGTATCAACGGTGCCTTATCTTTCAATAAATTTTTACAACCCCTATCAGATTTAATAAGAAACATTGAAAGAAATCTAAAACTACAAAAATTAAAGCAGTGACTCAAATATGAACGGTCAATAATTAGAAGTTTACAACTGCTAGAGTTTATCCATACAAGCAAACAAACTTTTTTCTATCCAAACTAGGGTTGGAATGGTAATCGAAAATTACCATACCAACCGATTACCAACCGTACCAACAGGTCCTTGGTACCAAGAAGTCGGTAACCGACTGAATCGGTAACCGAAGTCTCGGTACCAAGGATAGTCGGTACGGTAACGGTATGGGCAACCCAAATACCTGTGTACCGTTGGTACCGAATATATATTTAATTTTTTTTAAAAAAAATAAAATATATATTTTTTTTTTATAAAAAAAATAAAATATCGTGGTACCGTTGGTACCAAGGATAGTCGGTTCGTTTTCAAGCATAATCTGTCATTGGTACCATCGGTACCGGTACCGATGGTACCACCGTGTATAAAACGAAAATCGAAGAATGAAAATAGTGGCTTCGGTTACCACGGTACCGACATTCGGTAACCGATACTTTCGGTACCAAGAGTTTCGGTACCGAAACTATTCGGTTGGTACGTGGTACAGAAAATCCCATACCGAGGGGTATCGGTACGGTACGTGGTAATGAAAAATTTACCATGGTACCGTACCGTGCCAGCCCTAATCCAAACTACTGCTAGAAAATTCAACAACAAACATCAAAGAACCTTGAACATTTCCTACTATCCTCTCCAAATAATTCAGCAAGTCCAGTTCTCAGGAAAACCATTCAGAGCAGCAACTTGAAGCATATATTACCGGCTAAAAGCAACAATGTCTCTCTAAATTAATTATGAGCATCAAAACAACACCCAACACACCCACAAACATCACCCTAAAAAGATTATCATGAACTAAAAAAATGAATGGATAGATTTCATGAGAAAGATATTGCAATTAACTTGTAGGAAATGATTTACGTCATTTGATAAAGTGATCAATGTCTTTATAAATCACAAGTGATTTGGCACTAGTGGTGTGTACAAAACTTCAAACTTTGATTAAACAAAAACTAGATTCAATATATTTCATCTATTGCATTGTCTCAAGATAGAGTGGATGTAATAATTAAAAAACAGAGATTGGAATAATTATTAGCCAAAACCTCCTAAAATTTTCGTTAGTGAGTAGCAATGCAACATGTTTGATTGTGGATTCTTACTTTTAGTATTAGAAAACATGCAGATATGCAATGCACACATGCATGGATAGGAAATCAGGCAAGAGTTCAAGGAGCTTGAAACAAGCAGGGGTTAAGGATTTGGCCCCGAAATGTGTATTGGCAAAATTATAGCTTGAAGAGGTTAAAGACGTACTCATTAGCAAGGATCACTTTGAATCTTTGTCCATAACGATCAATTCTGGTCAATAAAAAAAGCAAATCAATCAAGGAAAACATTACCTTTCTCTTGCTACTTGTAAGAAGTTTGAATGGGATATGAAGAGTTAGATCGAGCAAATGAGACAATAATGACACCTACTAATAAAGAGTAGTGGCACAAAAAGTATAGAAGCAAGTTACATATCACAAGTATGACATCATGGCAAAAAAAACATACAAAATGTTATATTCTTATCTAAACTCACTCAAGGAATAGGCTAAACAGATGGGTAGTTTATACACTCATGTACGAAAGAAGGGCATAAGAATAGTGCATACAACAGCACCCAATCACATTCATATGATTTGTAATAAACAAGAGAATAACCTCAGCCTTTGACAAATTCTTATCAGCATATATTAATAGGCATATCAACAGCCTTTGCATCATCAGCATTTCTGTTAATGTATCAACATTTCTGTTAATAAGCTCTCTCATAAACCTCATTAGTTTCTTCCATACTATCCACACTCAATAGGCAATATATAGCCCATAACAATGCCAAGTTAATCTGATTATATAGAGAGAGCGCACATCAAGAACATAGAAAAGTAAGAAAACTAGAGCAAACATAATTGACTATATTCACCATCAAAACACCAAATCTCAAATTGAAGCACAAATTCAGTCTACTATCACAAAAAAATTATCGAATATATTCAAGTCAATTAAAGCACAAATCAGTCTGGTACCACCAAATTGAATATATTGAACATGAAAACACCATCATCTCATCATCCCAGTCACAACAAACTCTCAAAGTAAGCCACTATTAGATGTTCAATTCAAAGTTAAAGGTGGATAGACGAACTGTACTTATCTGGTAGGAATTGAGGTCGAGGACGATTCAAAGTCTTCAAAGCATCTCCAAGTGGAAGCAGAAGCGACAATAACCTTCACAAAGGCAGAAGCAACAACCATGAAAAGCTTAGGAAATCAATTTCGGCGACAAAAGGGCGAATGGACAGACGGAAAGAGACATCTAAGTCAGTGATGGAAAGAGAGAAGAGGTAGCTGGTGGAGGCGCTGGTGTTCGGGAATGGGATGGAGTAGAGGGAGAGCATAGGTAGCTAGTGTAGGCGCTGGTATGGTGGACGGAAGAGGAAATGGTTCCAGTGGGATGAGCGGATGAGAGAGAAAGTGCATAACGGAGGGTGAAAACGCCATAGATGGAGATGAATGGTGACGATGGTGGACTGCGGCTCCGAGCAGCGACTTCGGAGAAAGAGAGCCACGGCGAGGAAAGGGGGGGGGGGGGGCGGCGAAGATTGTGTTTGGTCGGCGAGAGGCGGGGTTACTTCGATCGTGAGGACTGAGGAGGAACGGTTGACTGTGTTAGGGTTTGAGTTCCGGCCTTTTTCGCTTTAAAATGTGGGAAGCCAACCAAATTAAATATAAAATATATAAACCGCTTCATTAGGGGAGAAAATTGTGTTACATAAAAAACCGCTTCATTAGATTAAAAAAACCGCCAAAACAGGGTATTTAAGCCGCCACAATAGGTATTATAGTGGTTTATGTTCAAAACCGCCACATGAACCGCCACAATAGATTAAACCGTTGCAAAATCCGCCTCAATAGATCAACCGTTGCAAGAAAGTGTTACAGTATGTCTTAATTGTAGTAGTGTACGTAGCAAGATAGGTAATTGATCCCTTGCAAGCATAAATTGACTATGCAGGATAATGACTGTTGATTTAATATCGATTTTTATGGAATTAGGGTTAAGAGAGTTGTAACCTTTTGACATTCTAATTGCATTGAGATTTGATATTGCTAATTGGCCAAGTGCTTTGGTAAGTCATGTTGTTCTATATTGTATTTCATGGAATGTAAGTGATTGGTAATCTGTTGTGGGTTATCGATCTATCGAAACCAAGTCGGAATAACCATTGATGTCAATTGTTTTGCATTGATTAAGAATAACAATGAAATCATTCCAAGGATCATGAACCCTAACCACTGTCAAGAATTGAAGGTGAAGCGTTTCCCCCCATATTATTACTACTTTGCAACCATTGCTACTTTTGTTTTTTTGTTTGCTTTATTCGCTATAACTTTATTGTCTTTTGCTCTAAATCATCATTAGAACCATGAATCAGTCTTCTCTGTGGGATTGACTCCTACTTGTTTGCTATATTAATATTTTGTTTAGCATGAGTTAGGATATTATTAGCATTTGGGACCAGGAACAACAACATAACTCCTGCGTAGCACACCGAATCTTGGCGTCGTTGTCGGGGAAATCTAGTATTCGTGTTCTTTTATTGATTTTCTTAGGTCTGGCCTACTCTGTATGGTCCAGACCTGTGCTACTAATTCATCGCCTTTGTCTTTTGATCTATAGATTCAAAGATCTCTATCCAGGTTAAAAAGAAGACTTGATTTTAATCGAGAAGAGGAGATGGATGACAACAATAACAATAATGACGGAAATGTAGAAATTGATGCACCGTCAAGAAGGACCCTGAGAAGCTTAAATGAGCCCAATCTGAATTCACAACCACTTGCGATCAGGTTTCCTGCTCTCCCTGAGGGTTCAAGATTTGCATACAAGTCTAATTATTCAAATATTTTGCCTAGTTTTCATGGAAATGCTAGAGAGGAACCAAACAAACATCTCGTAGAGTTTGCTAGTGTCTGCAATATACTGAGACCTCAAGGCCTGGCGGATGACCAATTGATGCTTAAAGTGTTTTCTTTTACTCTAAAGGATGCAGCAATCGATTGGCTATATTATCTTCTTCCAGAAAGCATTAAAACTTGGGTTGATTGAAGAAAGCTTTCCTTCAAAAGTACTTTCCTGCTACTCCCCTCGGCAAACTCAAGAAGGAATTGTCAAGTATTGAGCAATCACCTATAGAGAGCATGTATGAGTATGTTGAGAGGTTCAAGAAGCTTAAAGGAAGTTGCCCGCAGCATGACATACCAAAGGATGATCTAGTCCTCTATCTCTATGAAGGCTTTCTTGATAATGAGCGCAGCGTTATCAATGCTACAAGCGGAGGAGATGTCTTAGACAAGACACCGAGGAAGCTATGCAAATCTTTGAGGACTTAGCCAATGCTTCACAAAAATATGGGAAACACCAAGGTGTAAGAGGAGTTCACAGGTTGGATAACTCTAGAGACAGTAGCAGAGATGATCTTGATAAGCTTGCTGAAATAGTCAAGAACATGGCTATGCAGATGAATCAGACACAACAGTCTAGACCCTGCGGAGTCTGTGGAGATCCAAATAATCCCAATGATAAATGCCCATTGATTCAAGAAGAAGTTGTTGATGTCAATGCAATGGATTATGGACCTCGCCAAAACTTAGGTAATAATTTCTACAATTCAAATTATAATTCCAATTATCAAAGTGGTTTCAATGGTAGGAATCAGCAAACTTATCAAGGAAGGGACCAATATGAGACTCATCAAAGAAATTCTCCACAGGAGGACAAAGAAGAAACTTTGAGGTTGTTGTTGGATAAGATGAGTGTCCAAAAAACGCTAATGAGTCAAATGGCTAAATAGATTGGAGAACATAAGGCTAAAGATTCAAGCAAGCTACCCTCACAAGTGGTAGTTAATATGAAGGAGAATGTTAGTGCCATGATCCTTAGAGGAAGAAAATAAATCAAGATTCCCACAAAAAGTTTGGAAGAAAAGCCTAGACTACTCATAGACGTGGAAGAGCAAGGAGCAACTAACTCGGATTTTGCAACACCGTTAACCGGTGCCCGCCCCCGAATACCAGCGCCCCCCTCATTTTGCTGCTCCAGTGGATTAATTTTTTGTCAATCTGATCCTAGGCCCTCTTATGTTTTTAGATATATGATATGTGTGTATATGATGATGATGATTTATGAATCTATAATCGCGGGACTTTTGCATGGCGGAGAGAGAGAGAGCTCTGAGACTCTGACTTCACCAAACTATGATTGCTTTTGAGATACCTAGATTTATGTTTTGACCCGGCTCTTTCGTGACACCCCTATATATTTGGATTGGGTGTTTCTATATACACCGCAAATCTGTAGATTAGAGCTACTAATCAACGTCGGATTCGACGTTGTAGCATTAATTATATTACAACATCGGATCCAACGTTGTAATATGTGAAGTGAAGGATCAGATCGGGCTGAACCGGGCTAACAACGTTGGATCCGACGTTGTTAGGGTAAATAAAACTTTTCAGACCCA
The DNA here is from genome assembly GCA_037127255.1 of Persicaria tinctoria. Lineage (NCBI taxonomy): Eukaryota > Viridiplantae > Streptophyta > Magnoliopsida > Caryophyllales > Polygonaceae > Persicaria > Persicaria tinctoria. Next base: position 48,407,737 of record JBANSL010000007.1, on the reverse strand, counting down.
CCAACCCACACTCACAAAAAAAAGTCCAAAAGGACGTTGTAAGTCAACATTTTTTTTTGTTTTTTTTTAATATCTTATATGAGGCCCGATCTGACCCGTATTAGCAACGTTCAATTTGACGTTATAACAACGTCTAATTCAATGTTGTTACAACATCCGATAAGTGAAATTAGCACATAATTAACAACGTTAAATTGGACGTTGTTATAACGTCATATTGGACGTTGTTAAAACGTCAGATTAGAGGTTAATTTGCGGTGTATATAGGGAACGTGATTTGGATTTAGACTTATGCTTGGGTTTGAATGCTAAAATGGTTTCCACGGCTTAGGTCATAGGACAGGTACATGGGGTTTACCCTGGGTCTCCTACGGACCTCATGATATTTGGGTTCAAAATCCCCCTTTCCGCTACGAATATTAGTTTTTAAAACCTCAACTTGTACTCGGTGTGCAAGATCCGAACAAACGATTCTATCCTTCGAAACGTAACTCAGGATTGCTAATCTCGGGTCATTACAATAAACCAATAGTTTTATAACAATTCTAGTTTTTTCATAATTTTTTTAATTAAGGGTGGAACGGGTTGACCTACCGGTTCGACCAGATGGGTTCAAATCCCCTCGACCTGAACCAATAACCCGTCCTTACCTGTGACTAGGGATGGGAAGGGGGCGGGAACTCTTCGATCCTTGTGGAGAATCCCCCTCGTGGGGACAAGGATGGAAAAATTAAATGGGGACGAGGACGGGGATTGGGGCCAAATTGATTCCCCGCGCGGGGACGGGGATAGTAGTCCTCGCTCCCGTTGGGGAACCCAGCAGGGATCCCCGATAGGGAGTATGAAATCCCCATTTTTGTCTAGATGTTACATGAGTTTAAATAATTTTTCTTTTATTTTTAAACTTTTACCTTATAATTTATATTTATGAGATATTATATGTAATATTTATATCATATTTTTTTTATATAACTTTAATAATATCTTATAGTTTTCTATTAAATAGGGTGAAACCATGAGTTTTAAATGGTTAACCCGATGGGGAAACCTGTGGGGAATGCAAATGGGGAAAATAAAGCGGGGATGGGGATTCCCCGATGGGGACGGGGATCCGACGAGGATGGGGACGGGGGACATGTTTTATCCCCGAACGAGAACGGAGACGGGAACGGGGGACTTTTTTCAAACGAGGACGGGGACGGTGAGGGTACTCCCTGCCTGAACTCGCCCCGTTGCCATCCCTACATGTGACCCACCTAACCTGGACTCGCTGGGTCCTCGATCCGCATGACCCGCCAGGTCACGGGTTGACCCGTGACCCGTAGACATGCCTAAAATATATGAATCTTAGAAAAAAGAATCAAATAATTTTGGTAAAGAAATGTTTCTATGAAGAGTGAGAGAGATTTGGAGAGAGATAAATATATTAATTTCTTATTCAATATATTTTTACATTCTTTCTATTTTCAAACTACTCCATTGATTTATTGTCATCCATTGGTCTAAAAATGTTTTCACTTTCTCATCGTGTGAGACTTTTATATTTAGATGAATTTTAAATGAATAATTGAATATTCATTTGAAATTAATCTGAATATTCATTTGAATGTTATTGGAATATTCATATGAATAATATTAATATGCATATTCATTTGAACAATATTCATCTAAAGATTCATCTTAATAATATTATACTATATTCATCTGAATCATATTCATCTGAATATTCATATGAATGCCTAATATTTATCATAATATTAAAATTGTTAGTGGGAGACTTAAAGTTTAACTTGATTAGAATGAGAAAAATGAGTGATATGGAGAGAGAAAAGATTGTTTTTTCTTTATACTAGGTAAGTAGCCGCGCGCAAATGCGTGCGGCGTTGTCATATTTTTTTATTATGTACGAGTGCATATCAAGTCACATAATATCAGTTCAAAGAGAGACTATAAGGAGAGAAAGATGGACAATGAATCGTACCCAAGATGGACAATAAATCTTACCTAAACTCCATTGTATGCACACATTGCTTTGTCACCACCAAAAGAAAAATCGCTTTTTGTGACAACTTTTCATCGCCCAAAGTCAAAATTTCATCGCCCAATGTCAAATATGAAAAAATAAGTTTCGTAAAAAGCGTGATAAAGTTGGGCCAGTATTTTGTCACCCTAATACCCTTTTGTGACAAAAACGCTATTTTGTCGCCCCATGCTTTTCGTGACAAATTTGTTTTTTTGTCACCCTAAACCTTTTGTAACGAAAATTGAGTTTGTCACCCTAAGCCATGAGTGACAAACTTATGTTTTAACATACCCCCTATAACCTTTAGTGACAAAACTATATTTTCACCCCGCCAGTCAAACACACCCTTGTGTCATTTCTAGCACCCTTATTAACTAATGCTACTTATGGTGAGGCATTTCGAGAATCGAACTCGGACCTCTCACACCCAATCATACCATTAGACCAAATGCACTCTTAACAATTGAAAAAAGAAACTCAAAGTTATTGAATCCATGATACAAATATGATGAATACTCAAAAGCTTCAGCAACAACCTTGTAGCCTCTTAGGATTTCTGCTCAATTCATAACTTCACACTCTACCTCATCGACATCTCATGTGATATGTTGAAACTTGTTAGAAGATACCTCCTTATGTGTTAATAATGGCATCTGAGGAGGTCATCCAATCCATACAGTTGGTAACTCGTACATATTATGCTTCAGAATTCAAATGTTTCAGATCTGCCATGGCCTAGAAAAGAAACGATGAGTTATGACTTATGCAAAGAACATACATTCCAGGCTTAATAATGGTAGAATGCTAGTGCTAAAAACTGAATATTTTGGAGGTAATTTTTTTTTAAGTTATGAAGCATATATAGTAAAGCATTCACTCAAGGGAACTTGATGAATCTGTAGTTTCAGCTAACTTAAATGCTTCCAATAAAATATCGGGGTGGGGTACCAAACTTCTAGATTTGTTCATAAATTTAGATCTGCAAACTGCAATTCACAAGATACTCGACTCAACGGAGGCGGTTAATGAAAGAGTTTCACCATAATATGTATTGACATTAGAGTGTGGAGAGCAAAACATTTCTTGATTTTGAGATATTAAAATGTGCGTGCTAAGCACATACGATATGTATGGGATTTTGTGAAGCAAAAAGAACCTCCTCTACTGTTGTTTGATAGACAAAATGAGGAGATACCTGAACTGTAAAATTCTATGGCATCACTTGGTGGTTGGCGAGAAGGATGCCCTATCTTGATCTTAATCCAATTGTGCAATCTTTCATTGGTACAAATTGGGAAAGATTCTGTCGTCTTTTGCTGCTTGTTAGGAGGAGTACAAGGAGTTTATGAGGAATAGGCATGTTGTGAGCCTAATTCGCCATGTTTTACACCTACTTTTATATCGATTTCTGCATACATTGCATGCATTTGGGTTAGAATAATACAGAATCTGTGTAGTTTACACTTATTTGCAATATATGGAGGTCTACACAAGTTTTGGTTATATTTCGCAGAAATCGGACGCACTTTGGAGCTTAAAGGAAACTCATGGAGAAGCTAAGAATGGTGCAGCCGGAGAAAAGGCCATTTTTCATCATTCTTCATTCTGAATCAAGCTTTGATGTCTTCATGAGAGTTGTAGCCCTCGGAAAGAGCTTTCCAACGCATGGTCATATGCGTCAATCCGACAAACGAGGACTCGGGAAAGTGCATTTCAAGAACAGAGCAGAAAGCTGAAGCCAAGTGTACTCGATATCGAGTACACCTTACTCGATATCGACCAACTTTGTCGAGCAGACCTGGTCGAGCAGAGCTGATCGAGGACACTGAGTCAGAGACAACCCAACTCCCGGAATCCTACTCGATGTCGAGGAGGCCTTGTCGAGATCGAGGAGTCATGTCGGGAGTCGACGAGCTGTGCCAAGTCGAGAAGCCGAAGACGGAGACGCCGAGCCAACCCTACTCGATCTCGATGAGGCCTTGTCCAGATCGAGGAGCCACCCTGCGCCAGTCCGAGCCCATGCCGAGGAGGAGTCCTCGACAACATCAGTCCGAGTCATCCTCGACCGCACTCTACTCGATCTCGAGTACCCTTGGTCGAGATCGAGGAGCCAGAACCACTAGATCCGAGCCATGTCGAGCAGGGCCACCCGACCAAGCCAGCCAGACGACGAATCCTACTCGATCTCGAGTACACCCAAGTCGAGATCGACGACGCCCAGGAGCCTTGTCCGAGCTTGTCGAGCAGAGCCACCCGAGGAGCCCAGCCAGGCCAAGTCGACGACCACCGTACTCGATCTCGAGGGGCCCTAGTCGAGATCGACGAGCCGTGTCCGGGAGCGCGTTGCGCGGTTTCGCTGTCCTACTAGGATTGGGAGTCCTTGGATCCAATTCTATCCAATTTGGCCGAGATCTATCAACATCTATCAAGTTCTATCTATGGAGAAGACATGGAAGACATCTTACCTATTTTAGATTTATTTTTTCCCTTTTAGATTTAATTCCTAAATTGTTGTTATTTATCTTTTAAGCCTTTAGATATAGATTTAGATAAAGATAGATATTTCTATCCTTGATTAGCAAGGATTAGAAGGCTATAAATAAAGCCCTAGGGGGCTGATTTTCATTCATTCAAGAAAAGTCGTCTTAGGGCGCAAGGAGAGGGAGGAGGCGAGAGAGAGAGAGGGAGAGAGAGAGAGAGAGAGAGAGAGAGAGAGAGAGAGGAGGAACGTTTGGAAGGTTTTGTAAGTTTTAGTTTATTTTATGTTAAAGTTAATTTCTTTTATGATGGTTTGTTTCTAATTTCCTTCTTCTAGGGTTGGAGTGATCCCAACATAGATATGTGTGTTTGATTTATAAATCCATGAATTTATATGTCTTTATCATCATCTACCTATGTGCTTAATCCTTTGCGAGAGTTGAGGAAATTCCTTATTCATGATATTGAAGCGAAAGTGATCTTATTATGAATTGGATAGTAATTAGGGTTTATTTGTGAGAGCCGACTAATCCTAATTAAGAAAAGGCAGAAACAAATTAGGTTTTTATGCGAGAGCCTCTATCACCTAAATTGTTGGAATTTGCGAAAGTCGATTCCTTGATATAAAGCATGCATCTTTATGTGATTTATGATCTACACATATGTTTATTGTTGTGGTGATCCCTAACCTTGGAAGTTTGCATCTTCATTTGTTTTATTTTATTATTTTTATTCGGCACATATTCTACCCGACACCAACCACCATTCCCTCTCCATCCATCGACATCGACCGCTCTATTCTTTGTCGACAACAACCTCCCCACCTTTTCCCACTATCCCTGAACCCCAAAACACACTAAACCTAGAACCGCTGACTTCTCTCATGAGGACGAACCTGACTCCACTATCCTATAGCGGGGTCTTGACTACAAATTTATTTGGTCGAGAAACCCTCTCGTCAAATTGGCGCCGTTGCCGGGGAGATATCAATCGCGCCTAGTTTAATTGTGTTTAAGGTTCAGAAAAGTCCATCCCTTTTTCTTACCCTATCACATACCCTACCACCACCTACCTCACCGGTACCAACTGGGTGCCAAGCTTTTGCCACTAATTTGTGTTCTTGATTGTGATTTCAAAGCTTAGGTATAAAGATGGAAGACTTTGTCGAAGGGAATCCTGCATGGGAAGAATGGTATCAAGATTTGAGACGGAGAAATAAGATCGCAGTGGAGGAGACACGATTAAGGGAAATAGCTCGGCTGGAAGACGAAATCCGAATGCTTGAGGCTTCCATTCAGTCTAAAGGACCATGCCCTCCTCTCGACGAGCCAATTGACCCACTCAATGTCGACAATCAGGTATGCCCTTCCTCGAATTTCATTTCTACTTTGCTACCTATTGTTGATGAATCATATGAAGGATCCCAAGGCGAAATAGCACTAGAAGAGAAGAAGTTGGACATTGTTGACCAGGGCATTCCAAGATCGCTTTTACCTTACAAGGTGAAGGCTATCCCCAATGATTTTGAGCAACCGATGTTCATATTCAAGTATGGGGTCCTAGCAAAGTGGCATGAAGCTCCACATGATGAGGTGGAAATATCTCTTCCCACTCCACCGTTTTGCTATGGTGGAGACGCGCAACCAAGTCAACCTATGAAGCTGAAGAGGTATGATGATGAGGTATGTATATTTTCTTTATATCTTCCTTTATGCATGCCAGCTGGAGCCCAGGAAGATGAATGGGTGAAGCCATGGAGCGTTCACTCGGGGAGGTTCAAACTTCTTCACATGATGCACCCGGATGACATCCCACGCTTCCCACCACTGGAGGAACCACCAGATCCACCTATACCTCCGGAAAAAGATGAGCCAGGCTAATGCTTAATGGAGAAGTCGGCCTAGCGACTATAAAATCTAGAGCTTGTACATATACACTTATTTTTGGACTTTTGAGATTTTGTTGCTTTTGTTTGTTTTTGTTTTTTAGTTTTTCTATTGTGGGTATATGTCTTCTACACTTTTCAGGTCCATGGATAGATGCAAGCGGAAAACGGACTCGGCTCGGGCATTTTAACTTGATATTATGAAGCCCTGCACATCTGTCTAGTGAGTTTCTTTCTTTACCCTTGTTTTTATACAGTGAGGACACTGTAATGTTTAAGTATGGGGTGGGGGAAGGGCTTACTTTATGCATATTTGCCATATTTGACATTATGTGTGCATATTTCAAGTTTATTTCTTATACATGGCTATTTTGGAATTCATTATTGATTTATGTGCTTACATGCATGATTTCCAAAATTTAGAAAAATGACCCCCATTGAAAATTTTGATGAATGTCATGGAAGGTTATATTGAACTCGACGATGCAAAATTAGATTAATTAGAGATATAGCATGAAATTGCCTAGTAAAGGGAAGTCACAATGAAGTGCATTATTTCTTGAAAACCATGAAAGGAGGTAAAATTTGAAATTGCTTTTGACATGTTGCATGATAAGATGATGGAGGACTTTATATTTCCATATAATGCTCATTGTTTATAATCCTAGCCTTACCTATGCTTATGCATTACACAAAAGTCATAATATGCCTTATTTCAATTATTGCTCCACGTGATCTAAATATTTTCCATTCTTTACCTTATCCGGGGATTATGTTGAGAATGATGTTACATTATGGAGATTGTTATATGGTTGTTGTGTTTATCATTATTGGAGTTTGGAAGGAAATTGTTTGAATTATATGGAAAATTTAATGAGTGAAAGAAAATCCAATCACCTCAGGAGATAAAGGTAGATTGACCCTGCTCTCTGAGATAATAGTTTGGAGAGATGGGACACATTGTGAAGAGTCCAAAGCACTAAGTATCCGGGGTCATTCATGACACCCATGTTTGCGACTCGCGAGAAGGCAGTGCTGAGGTTAGAGAGGTAAAAGCAATATTATTGATAAAAGCATTATGAAAGGTGACGAATCTAATGAGAAAGAATGTGGTATGAAAGTTTGGAAAGTACTCCATTTTCCCGGATCAAAAGCACCACATTGCAAAAAATTGCCCACCTTTTAGCCTTTTACCAATCTACTCCTTATTTGAGCTTAAATTAAACTCCTCTTGATTATTAATGCTTTGTCACGTAAAAATTGTTTTTGCATAACCCTCCTTTTGTGAGTAGATGTTGCTTTTGTATAATTGCACATGCATGGATCTGTGACATAAGTACCTTTTCGAGGATGGTAATTGATTGCAGGGTTATATGGCAATGAATCTAAGATGTTGAGAGTTTTGAATTCTTCCCCTGAATGACAATTAAAAGTATTGCTTGAGGACAAGCAAGCTTAAGTATGGGGTGTTTGTTGTGAGCCTAATTCGTCATGTTTTACACTTACTTTTATATCGATTTCTGCATACATTGCATGCATTTGGGTTAGAATAATACAGAATCTGTGTAGTTTACACTTATTTGCAATATATGGAGGTCTACACAAGTTTTGGTTATATTTCGCAGAAATCGGACGCACTTTGGAGCTTAAAGGAAACTCATGGAGAAGCTAAGAATGGTGCAGCTGGAGAAAAGGCCATTTTTCATCATTCTTCGTTCTGAATCAAGCTTTGATGTCTTCATGAGAGTTGTAGCCCTCGGAAAGAGATTTCCAATGCATGGTCATATGCGTCAATCCGACAAACGAGGACTCGGGAAAGTGCGTTTCAAGAACAGAGCAGAAAGCTGAAGCCAAGTGTACTCGATATCGAGTACACCTTACTCGATATCGACCAACTTTGTCGAGCAGACCTGGTCGAGCAGAGCTGATCGAGGACACTGAGTCAGAGACAACCCAACTCCCGGAATCCTACTCGATGTCGAGGAGGCCTTGTCGAGATCGAGGAGTCATGTCGGGAGTCGACGAGCTGTGCCAAGTCGAGAAGCCGAAGACGGAGACGTCGAGCCAACCCTACTCGATCTCGATGAGGCCTTGTCCAGATCGAGAAGCCACCCTGCGCCAGTCCGAGCCCATGCCGAGGAGGAGTCCTCGACAACATCAGTCCGAGTCATCCTCGACCGCACTCTACTCGATCTCGAGTACCCTTCGTCGAGATCGAGGAGCCAGAACCACCAGATCTGAGCCATGTCGAGCAGGGCCACCCGACCAAGCCAGCCAGACGACGAATCCTACTCGATCTCGAGTACACCCAAGTCGAGATCGACGACGCCCAGGAGCCTTGTCCGAGCTTGTCGAGCAGAGCCACCCGAGGAGCCCAGCCAGGCCAAGTCGACGACCACCGTACTCGATCTCGAGGGGCCCTAGTCGAGATCGACGAGCCGTGTCCGGGAGCGCGTTGCGCGGTTTCGCTGTCCTACTAGGATTGGGAGTCCTTGGATCCAATTCTATCCAATTTGGCCGAGATCTATCAACATCTATCAAGTTCTATCTATGGAGAAGACATGGAAGACATCTTACCTATTTTAGATTTATTTTTTCCCTTTTAGATTTAATTCCTAAATTGCTGTTATTTATCTTTTAAGCCTTTAGATATAGATTTAGATAAAGATAGATATTTCTATCCTTGATTAGCAAGGATTAGAAGGCTATAAATAAAGCCCTAGGGGGCTGATTTTCATTCATTCGAGAAAAGTCGTCTTAGGGCGCAAGGAGAGGGAGGAGGCGAGAGAGAGAGAGAGGGAGAGAGAGAGAGAGAGAGAGAGAGAGAGAGAGAGAGGAGGCGAGAGAGGAGGAACCTTTGGAAGGTTTTGTAAGTTTTAGTTTATTTTATGTTAAAGTTAATTTCTTTTATGATGGTTTGTTTCTAATTTCCTTCTTCTAGGGTTGGGGTGATCCCAACATAGATATGTGTGTTTGATTTATAAATCCATGAATTTATATGTCTTTATCATCATCTACCTATGTGCTTAATCCTTTGCGAGAGTTGAGGAAATTCCTTATTCATGATATTGAAGCGAAAGTGATCTTATTATGAATTGGATAGTAATTAGGGTTTATTTGCGAGAGCCGACTAATCCTAATTAAGAAAAGGTAGAAACAAATTAGGTTTTTATGCGAGAGCCTCTATCACCTAAATTGTTGAAATTTGCGAAAGTCGATTCCTTGATATAAAGCATGCATCGTTATGTGATTTATGATCTACACATATGTTTATTGTTGTGGTGATCCCTAACCTTGGAAGTTTGCATCTTCATTTGTTTTATTTTATTATTTTTATTCGGCACATATTCTACCCGACACCAACCACCATTCCCTCTCCATCCATCGACATCGACCGCTCTGTTCTTTGTCGACAACAACCTCCCCACCTTTTCCCACTATCCCTGAACCCCAAAACACACTAAACCTAGAACCGCTGACTTCTCTCATGAGGACGAACCTGACTCCACTATCCTATAGCGGGGTCTTGACTACAAATTTATTTGGTCGAGAAACCATCTCGTCAAGGCATCTAAGAGCCCAGGGCCACCAAGACTCAAAACATGAGCGTCAATTGGACCGGCTAAGGGCAATGGAGTTACTGCAAGAAAGATGTCAAAAATAACTTACATCTTTTCAATTGTAAAAGGAATTCACCAATACAGCTGACGACCTTTGAAGCATTGTCAATAGATATCTAAAGTCCCAAGTTGAGTGTGTATATCGACTGTCCACTCAGTTAACAACATAGCATGAAAAAAAAAAATTAAGTCCATGGCAACTCTAAACTATCACTTGAATTTAAACATTGAAGAAATCTAGCAGATAATGACAAGCAAGGCATCAACAGTTACATAATTTTTTCGACAATTAGACAAAAAATTTCCCAAGACTATAAATTTCAATATTTCTGTTTCCAGATGTTAAGCTGATAGCTAGCAGAACAAAGAAAACATGCAATACTTTAAGCATATTTTATTGAGTTCTCTCCACCTCAAAACGAATTGCAAATCAGATCTTCAACACAAGATGCACCTCTGCTCCTCCCCAAATGAATATGGTTGTAGGATGTTTAAAGCTAGAGGAGTTCTGGAACTGGTAAATTTAAGCACGTCACTTTTCGCAAGGTTACTGATTGTATATCCAGTAACAATGTCAATCTCCAAGCACTATAAGTTTCATATCTTTGCACTATAAGTTTCATATCTTTGCATAGAAAATCTAACAGACAAGTAGTAGTTCTCTCCCCTCAATGAAAACTAAACAGAACAGATTAGAAAAAGAAAAGAATATCATGTTCACATAATATGTTGTTAACAACATTGGTTATTACCATATTTACAAAGCCATCTCAAAGTTTAACTCTTATCACAACTGCTTATAGATGTGCAAAAAAAATTCTTTAACATTTATCTGGATCAAAAGATAAGCTTTGCACATATAAATATATTGTGAACAACATTGGTTACTACCAAGATATTTAAGAAGAATTTTATGCTTAACCCAAGGAATGACCCGTGAGAGTAAAACAGTTAAAGATATGTAATATAGCTTCTGGGATTTATGTGATTTGGGTATTTAGTTTATTGCCTCTCGGGATAAAAATGGAAGTTTGAAGAACAACACAAATTTTCATGCATGAGGCCGAAGTTTTGAGTCAAATAGTTAGTTTCTGGATCATGGGTTGAAACTTGAATCTTGATCAAACAAATGTATCATATAAAGCATATATTTTTGTCTCAGTGACTAAATATTGGAACTTTTATTCGGGGGACAGAATATGCAATTAGAACGTAATTTATAATTTATATCAACAATGTTGTGCATTAGTGTTCTACTTTAAGATCCCACATGAATATTTGAAATTCCAATAACCAGCTAATTCTATCATATATCCAAATAGTATTTTAGATAGGAATATTCTTCCCCCCCCCCCCCCCCCCTTGTTTTTATTTTGAATATACAGTCTATACATAGTTGAAGGATATATTAGAGAGGCCCTATTAAGCTATATTTTCACATAACTATGGATGTAAAACTTTATTTTTAAATGGAAATACTTACAAAATCAAGATGTTGCTCCCCACTGACATCCATGGCGTCAAGGCTGAGTAGCAAACAAGGGAGGGCAGAGAAAGTGACATCAAACTGCATGTTTCCATACAACGCAAGTACAAGTTAGTTTGTTAGAGTTGAATGGCAAATTAAAACTATGTATGATATTAGTGGATTTAAAAATCTACTGCCAGAATTAAGTATAATATAACATGGCAAAAATTTCTGTAAAATCAGCCAAATAGAGTTGATATTTTTTTTTGGTGCTAATAGAGTTGATATTTAATGGGATACAATTTAAATTAGCGAGTAAAAGCTGTCCTAAGTTGAAGAATGAGAATAATTTACATTTAGTAGTAGGATAAATGATAATTTTCAACCACCACTTGTGTATCATTTTCTGATATAAATAGCTACATTTTGTTATCCAAAGAAACAATGTAAAGTTAAAATAATGTTTGGAAAGTTGAAATCCATAGTGCCAAGTGCAAGTTGAATAAGCATATAACATAGAGCAGGTGCACAAGTTATGTAGAAACCCATACTATGTGATGTAAAGAATGTGGTTAAAAAGGAAAGCACAATCTGAGTTAAGTTATATAAAGTGTCTCTCAATGAGTTAAAAAATGTTTCTAACCCACTAAAGATACAAAAAATCTTCTCGCTCTCCCAAGAATATTAATCAAACAAAAGTCAAACCAAACATCACACTTGCCAACTCATGCAACATCTTTCTCAATGAGGTCAAGAAGAACTTACAGACATTAATGATGCAAACCGAAAGAGCGCTTTGTGCATTAATTTTTTAATAATGCCCTTATTCACACCAAATCTATAATCAATATTCAATCGTTTAACATTCAATAGTGGCATTTCTACAAACATATGGTAGACATATTGAAGACTTTGAAGGAGGAAACTTAATGAGCACTTTGTGCATTAAATTTTTAAATGAAATGTGTAATCAATAGATTCACATGGGAAATTCATCAAGTTCAACTATTTTTTCAAAACAAACTAAATAAATGAGTAAAAAAACCTAGAAATAAAATCAGGGAGATGAGAAGTAAAGAAAGGGGATCAAACCTTTTAATATTTTGATGTTAATGAGGGTTCCGACGCTGCTTGTGGGAGAGGGGTTCCGACGGATGCACCTAGAAGAGGATTAGAAGTTGAAGGGAGGGGATACGGTGAGGACCGGTTGAGACTGAATGATGGAGGCGGAGATGATTAGATACAACAGCAAAGCAATCCGCTACTACTGACTCCGGTGATGCTCAGTAGAAGAGGCATAGTCGTCACACCTGTAGTAAGGCAAGGAAGAGATGGCGGAGCGACATTAAGAGGAAGAGGGAAATTGGCTGAAGAAGAAACTGTGAAGATGAGGCGCATCAATTTGAGGAGAGAGGGTCAGGGAAACATATACAAACTGTGAAATAAAAGTTACCAATTTAACTCTAAATTAAGGGAATAATAAGAAAATAAAGGAAGGGTAAAAGGGTAATCAGCATTAGTAAACAGTGAAATTAGACTTGGGCTTTTATATAGTAATGATATTGTTTTTCTCTTAAAATTTTTATACGGGGAATCTAGGTGGAATCATTTAACTTTTAAATATACCCCTTCAATTATTAATTATCCATCGATGTATCTTTTCTACCCCTTCAATTATTAATTACCCATCGATGGATCTTTTCTTACTCCAATAGATTATTGCAAAATACTCCTTCCAATCTAAAATATAAGACTTTTTTACTTTTTGGGACGTGTTTTAATAAGTTTAAATCTACTCCCTCCGTCTAGAAATACATGAGGTTTTAGCCTTTGTTATTTTGTCAAAAATAAATGTCTTTTTAGCCTTTATGGTAATTATTACCTAAGTACGGAGTACATCCTAATGCCCTGAAATTAAAGAAAATTTAAAGAAAGACTTTTCACCTTCCATCTCTATTTAATTTATAGGAGTATTATAATGACAATATGAGATGCAGTCTTCTTTCACTTAATTTTTTTGTATTTCATGACCAATAGCTATTGTTGATAGAGGTAAATTGAACAACTTGATTTTTTTCCATGCCTTCTTAATTTATATAGGTGAGAGTATTGTTCATTCTTAGAGTTGGCAACAAGATCTGCAATCTCTTTTTGAGACTTGAGGTAAATCAAACATCAAACTCTCTTTCTCTTTTCAATCTTTGTAGGTGAAATTGACGACTACTCAATGATATGTTGGGTGAAGAACATCATCTAGATATGAAGAACAACAAGGATGGGTTAGATGTCAATCACAATTTGCAGTTGAACTCATCTGCTGAGAATGACAAGGTTGGCGCACCTCGTGACTTCGATTTGAACAAGACCCCTATGGAGCTCGAAAACCTCAATCCAAATGATAAAATCAATGATTTTATGGGGTCCATGCCATCCTGAATATTGTTTTCCCATCAATCCACTGGACCTGGACAAAACCGAGCTAAATACTAGTAGTGCGCACTTCAACCTTCATATATGGCTTTTTGCATCATGTTTTGATCCTTTTTGGAACTTTCTTCGACTAGTAAATTTACTTTTGTGCCTTCGATTGTGTATCAAGCACTTGTCATGCCTCGTTTTGATGCCTCTTGTTTGTGTCTTCGGTTAGTAAGCATATATACTAATGTAACTTGTCTAGATCAAACTTTTTGTTAGTGTTTGTATCTTCTTTTGTGCATCAACCAATTTGCCTACATGTGTCAAATTTCGTTTGTGTCGGTATCCAATTGTCTACTTGGGTAGCAGCTAAAGATGATGCTGATTGACATCAAAAGATACACTAGCATCTTCATTTTCAAACACATAAAACAAATGTTAAATTTCTATTAGTGTTTGTATCTATGTAAGTGGGGGTCTTAGCACTTCTAGAAGTATGTTTCCCTCCTGGAAGCTTAATTAAGATAACTATTTGGGCAAGTAATTAAGCAAAAACAAGGGAGGGGTTAGACATTCAATATGGTGGTAATGAACATTTATAAATTTGAAGCAATTAACATTGATAGAAATCAGGATCAAAACGATAGCCCAAACATTACCTCATGGAGAGCATGTTGTTCAAGTTTATTGTGTGCAAACACAAGCCATACAACAATATGCGTTGGACCTATCTCAGTGTTTACCCCCACCGATGGAGAAGGACGTACTTTCTATTGTCGATAGAAATCAGGCTTGTGATGGCCTTATCTAGCGCTGGACCCAAGTCTAGTATCCCTAAGAGCACTACTTAGATTAAGCGGGCAATAAGCTCTGCCTCTGACACGGTAATTTTGCAATAAATTAACCCATCAAGTAGAGATTCTAATCTTGTTATCTTGTTGCCTATAACTAACCATACTGATGTTTATGTTGCATCATTGTAACGGCCCGGGATTATGATTCCCAGGTTACGTTTCGAGGGATAAAACCCCCCGTTAGGACCTTGCGCCCCGAGTACAGGTTGAAGGTTTCAAAACTTACTTTAATGTTTTCAAGGGGGGATTTCATACCCAAAATCGAAGGGATCGTTGGAATCCCCGGGGAAGTCCCCTGTACCTGTCGTAATCTAAGCGTGGAAATCAGAAATCATGCGACTAGCGGAAACAAGTATAATACAAAATTGTGCCACGGCAGAGCCGGGTCAAAACGGAGTCAAAAGTATAAAGCCAAAATATAATCAGAGTCCAGTGAAGTCTACACTCCAGCGCTCACTCTCCGCCGACAAAATGACCCGCGCAAATAGGCAAACAGCACCGATAGGATGAACATAGATAATACCTAAAAAAAATTGATATGGGGCGGGATCAGATCGATGCCCACTTCTCTGCATCCCAACCATAAGCACACATATACGCTAATCCTAATAAAGATGCTTCTAGATGCATGGCGGAATATTAACACACTAACATGCTCCTAAGATCAAATGCATAATAATAATAAGGCCTTAGCACAGAATACCAAGTGGTATATCCCTCTCCTACCTCCACCCCTTCCGATAGGTGGAGACTGGCCAGCTCGTGAATGCATTCATTCATAATTGGGCGGCACGCATGCCTAACCCGCTCCACAATAAAGCCCGCAGGCATATCATAATAAAAGGAAGTGCATGACTCGATTGACTCAGGGTACCCGATGAGGCTGGGCTACCCTATGACCCTAGCAAAGACTCTAGTTACTTCACAGATAACGGCCGTTCTGTTTACATACGCATAAAGAAATAGGATGCTCAACGTAGATGCAGCCTAGCATGGTACTACATGGCATGCTGATCATGAATGCAACACCTAGTATATCATGCACCTATAGCAGGGAATCACTCTATTCAATCTGAGTAAGCTCCGAAGAGACTTACCTGGTATCGCAGAACAGCAAAAAGGCAATCAACCAGGCAATATGAAATCCAACACGTCACAGATGATCACCTAACAAGTATAAGTACATGAATGAGTCTATTTCTAAGGTACAAAAAGCATAGAATAGTCACACACACAACTTCACAAACTTAACATAATAACCATCTCATCATCATTTCCATATTATCAACCTTATCTCATAATCTATCATCTCAATATCTCACAACCATACTCAATATAATTCTCCAATTCACCAACTTAGGATAATCCCCATTTCATACTTAACCAATTTGCATGCCATCATTTCAAAATCTTACTTAGCATATAATTGCACATCTTCATCATAATCATCTAACATTTAACCACAATAATAAATCACCACAATATCACATATAAAATCTCAAACAACATCTTATATTTTAACCCTAATAATATTGCATACTACTTCTAACATCTTTTATTTTAACATCTTTATAAAATATTTATAAAATCCCAACAATATTCATTAAATCAAAACATTCATTTTTAATTTACCAAACCAACCTCACTTTATTAAAATTACCAAAAACCACCCACTTATTTTATAAAAGCCCAACTCGGCCCCCTTGTTTTAATTAAACCAAACCGGGCCCTTCAAAAGTTAGTCCCAAAGAAGCTTCCCATTTGTTTCTTTCAATTCAACGAGCTGGAGGTTTAAAAGAGGAAGGGGGGCCCACGCACACAGGGAGGAAGGAAGGAACGAGGAGGAAGGAAGAGAGCTCACCGAGAGGGCTTCGAAGCTTCGTCGGAGTTCGTCGGGATCTCGATGGGCTCGCCGGAGTCTCGATCCGCGCTAGCTCGGCCTAGGACGGAAGAACGGGGGTTAAAGGCGGTGCCTTTCACAGCTCGAAGTCGAATGGAAAGGGAAACGAGCCTTACCGGGGTTCTCGGAGAAAACAGGGAGGAAGGAGAAGGGAAGAGGTGATGCTCGGCGGCGGTGGTGGCTCCGGCTGCTGCTGGTGGCGACGGCGGCGCTCCGGGGAGGAGGTGGTGCGGCAGTGGTGGAGGTGGCGGTGGTGAGGTGTGGCGGTGGTGAGGTGCGGCGGTGGTGGAAATGGCGTGAGGAAGCTCAAGAACCAGTTTTGGCTTGTGAAATGTCGAGAGAGAGAAGGAGAGAGAAGAGGAAGAATCAACACAAATCTGATTTTTCCAAAGGTCAAATTGCACATAAAAGGTCCATTTTTTTGTGAAGAGTGAGGTATTGTTTGTTTGCCAAAATAAGGGGGTCAAAGAGTGGGGGAAGGAAAGGAGAGGATAAGATTTTACTATAATTAGGAGGTGATGAGTTGGATTAGGATAAGGGAAAGCAAAAAGAGAGGGAGAGGAGGTGAGGATAAGATTTTACTATAATTAGGAGGTGATGAGTTGGATTAGGATAAGGGAAAGCAAAAAGAGAGGGAGGGGAGGTGAGGATAAGATTTTACTATAATTAGGAGGTGATGAGTTGGATTAGGATAAGGGAAAGCAAAAAGAGAGGGAGGGGAGGTGAGGATAAGATTTTACTATAATTAGGAGGTGATGAGTTGGATTAGGATAAGGATTCGGAATATGACGGAATTGAGAGCTCGGGTCGGGGATTTAAATTTCCGCTGATTGATCGTTCAAAACCGAAATGAAAGACGGAATTGATTTTTAAATCGGAAAATTTGGGTCGGAATTTATTTTAAATTCATTTTGATTAATATTTTAAAAATCCGAGCCTTTACATCATCCACCTCTAAAAACAAGTCTCGTCCCCGAGACTAAAATCATTCTAAAGTGGGGATGAAGTTGGAATTGGTGACTCCAAGGATCACGTCATCGATCCCGTAAGTACCTCATAAGTGCCCCCATGAGATCTCACAGTACCGTCGTCATGATCATAGTACTCCCAATCGGTCGTAGTAAGGATGTGGTAGGGGCCCCTACCACACCCCACCCCGACTCCTCGGGCATACCATAACTCAAAAACCATTATGACATCTCCGCTAGGTCTTAGCAAGCGATCTACAGGTGCCCCCATACATGCTTGTATCCACTTCGTGGGGCGTCATAATGAAAGCTCGGGTTAGAATAGTTTTCTCAAAATCTATGTCCCTTTTTAAATCACCATTTGATATTCTTTAAATTCGATATTAAACACGGCATTCCCAAATTTCCCAATCATTCTACATCCACCTCTAAAGGCTAATCCCGCATTCTCTTCCTAGGTTCCAAGTCTGAATCAGATTCATCAATTCTGTTCTATCATACTAGCAATTCCAATTCAAGGCATCATGTAACATATCAATCGTATAACATAGCAATCATATCACGCGTTCATAAACAGATCACATTCATGTCAAGGATAGTCACATATAATAACAGATCTAGCTTAGCATCGCACATAGTAGGATTCATCATATCATATCACCAAAAGATGCACCTCATATCAATCAGATAAGCATATCGTACTTACGCTAACTACCAGACATCATTACATTAGAGGCAAACAGGTATTTCCACCCACTAGTATTTCATCAAGCTTAGGGATAACTATTGTTAGTACTAACAGCTAACTATTGTCTATGACGATACTTCAAGGAATTATCATCATCTATAGCATAGAACTAGCACCAAACTCGGCCCCCAAGTAAAGCACACATTAGATCACATCCTCAATAGAATCTGTCTATAACTACCAATCATGACAAGACACGACCACTACCCATCATCTGTTGCATTAAGATCGAATTCACCTAGGTCCACTAACTCAATCCAATACCAGTTTTAACTATCATTGCATCCCGCTCATACACAGACCCTCTAGCCTCCCAACAATCCGCAATCAAGGCCAATTATCTAATCCAACTACTAGGTATTTCAACCCTCACGCCATCAAGCCATCTAAGGGTCAATCTGCTTCAATGCCCCAATCTCAAGTCCTAATCTTCACCTTCTACGAGAAATCTCAAGTCCTCTATTGAATCGCTCTCACAATCAATCTAGACGCTTCTTAAAATCTCGCTTACTCTTCATAGGCTCTCAAGCCTCTGCCTGACCATAATCTCCCCAAAGAGACATCTCAAATCACCTCTCTAACCTGATCACACTTTCCGCACCACTAAACACTCTCACTAGCCATCCACCTCTAAGAACTCAACTCATACATATCATCTCACACATGATATTCCCGACCAACTCTCACACGGAAACCCAGCTAGCGCTACTCCCAACCACGAATCACCAAGACCCTCATCACCCGCACCTATCCTCAATGACCAACCGCTGATTCTATCTACGTACTTGTCCCATACCGAATCTCACGAACCCTAAACATCCATGACTCCTCAGCCGGCCTATTCTAGATTCTTGTCTCAGTATATTCCCAAATTTCCTCATCCTAAATCGTGATAAACCTTAACCTTTTGAAATCCTCAAGTCGTCCTACTTCTTAACCATTCCACCTTACCGCCCCAAGCCCTCTTTTACCGATCATCATTTCCGTAGAGTCCCTAGATCGTCCTCATCCGAGTTTCCCAATTATCGCAACTTAGCCAACTCTCTAAAACATTCTTCCCCTAGTGTTCGCAATACTTATGATTTGCCAATTTCCCAATTTCATGCTCAAAATCTCCCTATCTCGACCTCAAACCCACAATCTTACGAGAAATCTCAACGACATTCTTGCCTAACTACCAGCCCTTCCTCGAGATTCATCTCACGCCCTCAAATACCTCAATAGCTACAATAACATCCACTCACAACTCTCGATTCATTCCCTAACCTAAAATCCTCCAACAACGCATCTAAAAATTCCTTCACTAACGAATTCTCCAAGCACTACCAATCGTATCGAGAAAAATTCCCAAATACTCATCACGCGTACATCCTTGATATGAACAACCTAACACCCGAGATCGATAATTTCCCAAACAACTTTGTACTACTCTTCCTTAGCGATTCCTCAACCTCAGCCTTTACCAAGATCGCTCCCAATTACCACACATACAACCTAGTCCCAATTTCCACGATTTATTAGACATTCCTTAACCGATCATCCTCAACGCTGCCCACCTATAGAACTACACTGACTACCTATACTCACACCCACTCTCAAGGTCGCCCAAATGAACTAGTCTAGACCTCAGCCAACCACCCTTCTATGCCACGTGCTCACACCACACACCCACGACCTACCGACACATCTTGCTAGGATCTATCCCTCGAAATCTCGCCACGCTAACTCCACTCCTCACCTAAGACCTACCTGGAAGCTCAAATATACTCATTGACCACTATCTCTGACAAGTCATAACTCACTCGACTCTACCCAAGCTAACACATCCTTCATGCACTCCATCTCGCACAACCAATGACCACCTCGAAGACCTCAATCTACCTGCCATTTCCTGATCCGTCTCACCAAGGACTCACTCGACTCGTGCACAAGAAGGAAACATCATCACCTATATAACTCATAACCGATTTACTAGCAGGTCAATGCGCGTAAGCATAAAGGCACATCATCACAGACACAAGTTAGTCAGACAAATATTCACTACCAGCTCAGCATATCAGTCATCACACATCCATTTAGTCAGCTCTAAGCCTATCGCACGACATCAATTCCAATTCGCGTAGGAGAGAACGTCACTTTTTGAGTCATCTAGGAGGATTACGTCCGCAACCGCCATCTTCGAAAGGCGCTCGTCCTTTGGTGACGTCGATTCTAGGGTCCATGGGCCCACCACGCTTCCGTTGCGCCACTCTGATGCCATTCGATCGCTTGTTTCCTTTTCTATGTCGATGTCCATCAAGGGGATCGCGAGGGGTTAGAAGTTACGGAGATAGGGGAGAGACAAGGGAAGACGACACACACCCTCAAGGATTTCAGACATGCACCAAGACTAGGGACGACGAGATCGAAGATAGAATCCCAACCCGCGGATTACAATGATGCCCCTTTGGGTGTTCCATGAGGTTATAATTATGGCACACAAACACATAAAACTCACGAATATCTCAACAACATTGTTGCACACTAGCATGTACCTATCTCAAGGAATATCGACCTATGAGTCCACAACACGTTCATCTAATCAAATTTTTCATGCACGCAAAACAAGCAAGTACCCTAACATTTCATTTACCAGTCATGCCTGACATATTAAGATCATTTATACATGGACCGACAATGGACATATGCAGCATAAGTTATATATGACATAATGAGCATTATAGGATATCACATATACAATTCATTACTCATTTTAAGTGTACACATAAGCATATTAAGATGCACTCTAATAATCATGTCAGGTGATATGGTGAAGTCATTTGGGCATAACAATTATCACATCCAATACAAACATATACATGTAGTATGACAAGTATGACACATAGATGCATGATGGTCAATAATTAGGAGATGTATATCCTACATGATACTATCGACACTCATTAAGAAAATACATAGTCAATGAGGTTCAATTTGATTAACTTAACATACTCAGAATTTCGTTTCTCATGGCACCCATACAAAGAGGGTTAACCACACTATCATGGACCTAATTCAAGGGAGAGTAACAATGATGGGAATTCATAGATTCGACACATATATATTCGTTCATAAGTGCAATCATGCAAGTTATCAGACAAGTCATGCTGAAATATACTAACACATCAAGTCATACAATCACAAGAGGGGGGGCCTACTATTATAACCAAACAGAATTCTCTAAGGGCAATCACTGACTCATCACCCTGTTTCCCCGTGGGACGCTAGTATGACTCGCTCGGTATGACACAAGGACATTCACACTGTTTTCGAGATGAGAGGTATAATTTGTGTTTAGACTCTCGTGGTAAGAAGACACATTTGACCAGTATAGGAATCGAGAAGGATAACTCCATAAGACAATCACTTCCAACTCGAAATTGTTTCATTGATCACCCTCCCTAAACACTCATGAATTTCCCATATCCACACCCCCCCGGAAGTATCTAGTTGACTGACCCAAATTTTCCCGTGGAAGACACCAACCTAAGGTACGAGACTCAATAAAAGCATTGGTGGTGGGATACAAAACGTGACTCGAAACGGGGAGAGCGGATGCTCTTCGACCCTTGCTAACATGCCTAAATGTTTTGGTGGGACGGTTGACGGAGTCAGAATCGTCAGGGGTTTGAATTATGGGAGAGCTATTTCGACAAGACAGGAGTTCCAATGACATAAGAACAAGGTATTCTCCCACTATCCCGTTTGCACATTTATTCAATACATGATTCAAGTCAAGGCATACTGATTAGTTCCCTACCCTAAGCACAATAGCACTCAACATGGAAGCATTAATCAACGTGATTAATATGATCCTCTTCAAGGAGGATCGCCCTCGGGCCCAGTCGGATATAGTGCCTATAATCACATAAACGATCTATGCCGTCCTTCGAGGGACGGCTGACCGGAGGGGCAAATACCTCACGGCCTCCTAACCCATGTCACTCCAACCTTCGGGCTCCTTGGAGTCTTCAAGTCCACCTGTAAAAGAACAAGCTATATTTTGCCTACCCGTTCCCAACTACATCCAATAGAGATGGTCTAGCGCCTTTACTACCCCTTCGTTTCCCTTTGTTTGATTACCGAATTTATTGAGTCAAGTTCATATTTAGTCCATTTGAGTTAGCCATATTAAATTCATTTTGCCCCTTTCTAAAACATTTTGGAAAAACATTTGAAAACCTTGGGCCATTTCCAAAACCACTTCAACCTATCATACTCGGTTTGCATAACCTCGGCTCTGATACCACCTTTGTAACGGCCCGGGATTATGATTCCCAGGTTACGTTTCGAGGGATAAAACCCCCCGTTAGGACCTTGCGCCCCGAGTACAGGTTGAAGGTTTCAAAACTTACTTTAATGTTTTCAAGGGGGGATTTCATACCCAAAATCGAAGGGATCGTTGGAATCCCCGGGGAAGTCCCCTGTACCTGTCGTAATCTAAGCGTGGAAATCAGAAATCATGCGACTAGCGGAAACAAGTATAATACAAAATTGTGCCACGGCAGAGCCGGGTCAAAACGGAGTCAAAAGTATAAAGCCAAAATATAATCAGAGTCCAGTGAAGTCTACACTCCAGCGCTCACTCTCCGCCGACAAAATGACCCGCGCAAATAGGCAAACAGCACCGATAGGATGAACATAGATAATACCTAAAAAAAATTGATATGGGGCGGGATCAGATCGATGCCCACTTCTCTGCATCCCAACCATAAGCACACATATACGCTAATCCTAATAAAGATGCTTCTAGATGCATGGCGGAATATTAACACACTAACATGCTCCTAAGATCAAATGCATAATAATAATAAGGCCTTAGCACAGAATACCAAGTGGTATATCCCTCTCCTACCTCCACCCCTTCCGATAGGTGGAGACTGGCCAGCTCGTGAATGCATTCATTCATAATTGGGCGGCACGCATGCCTAACCCGCTCCACAATAAAGCCCGCAGGCATATCATAATAAAAGGAAGTGCATGACTCGATTGACTCAGGGTACCCGATGAGGCTGGGCTACCCTATGACCCTAGCAAAGACTCTAGTTACTTCACAGATAACGGCCGTTCTGTTTACATACGCATAAAGAAATAGGATGCTCAACGTAGATGCAGCCTAGCATGGTACTACATGGCATGCTGATCATGAATGCAACACCTAGTATATCATGCACCTATAGCAGGGAATCACTCTATTCAATCTGAGTAAGCTCCGAAGAGACTTACCTGGTATCGCAGAACAGCAAAAAGGCAATCAACCAGGCAATATGAAATCCAACACGTCACAGATGATCACCTAACAAGTATAAGTACATGAATGAGTCTATTTCTAAGGTACAAAAAGCATAGAATAGTCACACACACAACTTCACAAACTTAACATAATAACCATCTCATCATCATTTCCATATTATCAACCTTATCTCATAATCTATCATCTCAATATCTCACAACCATACTCAATATAATTCTCCAATTCACCAACTTAGGATAATCCCCATTTCATACTTAACCAATTTGCATGCCATCATTTCAAAATCTTACTTAGCATATAATTGCACATCTTCATCATAATCATCTAACATTTAACCACAATAATAAATCACCACAATATCACATATAAAATCTCAAACAACATCTTATATTTTAACCCTAATAATATTGCATACTACTTCTAACATCTTTTATTTTAACATCTTTATAAAATATTTATAAAATCCCAACAATATTCATTAAATCAAAACATTCATTTTTAATTTACCAAACCAACCTCACTTTATTAAAATTACCAAAAACCACCCACTTATTTTATAAAAGCCCAACCCGGCCCCCTTGTTTTAATTAAACCAAACCGGGCCCTTCAAAAGTTAGTCCCAAAGAAGCTTCCCATTTGTTTCTTTCAATTCAACGAGCTGGAGGTTTAAAAGAGGAAGGGGGGCCCACGCACACAGGGAGGAAGGAAGGAACGAGGAGGAAGGAAGAGAGCTCACCGAGAGGGCTTCGAAGCTTCGTCGGAGTTCGTCGGGATCTCGATGGGCTCGCCGGAGTCTCGATCCGCGCTAGCTCGGCCTAGGACGAAAGAACGGGGGTTAAAGGCGGTGCCTTTCACAGCTCGAAGTCGAATGGAAAGGGAAACGAGCCTTACCGGGGTTCTCGGAGAAAACAGGGAGGAAGGAGAAGGGAAGAGGTGCTGCTCGGCGGCGGTGGTGGCTCCGGCTGCTGCTGGTGGCGACGGCGGCGCTCCGGGGAGGAGGTGGTGCGGCAGTGGTGGAGGTGGCGGTGGTGAGGTGTGGCGGTGGTGAGGTGCGGCGGTGGTGGAAATGGCGTGAGGAAGCTCAAGAACCAGTTTTGGCTTGTGAAATGTCGAGAGAGAGAAGGAGAGAGAAGAGGAAGAATCAACACAAATCTGATTTTTCCAAAGGTCAAATTGCACATAAAAGGTCCATTTTTTTGTGAAGAGTGAGGTATTGTTTGTTTGCCAAAATAAGGGGGTCAAAGAGTGGGGGAAGGAAAGGAGAGGATAAGATTTTACTATAATTAGGAGGTGATGAGTTGGATTAGGATAAGGGAAAGCAAAAAGAGAGGGAGGGGAGGGGAGGATAAGATTTTACTATAATTAGGAGGTGATGAGTTGGATTAGGATAAGGGAAAGCAAAAAGAGAGGGAGGGGAGGTGAGGATAAGATTTTACTATAATTAGGAGGTGATGAGTTGGATTAGGATAAGGGAAAGCAAAAAGAGAGGGAGGGGAGGTGAGGATAAGATTTTACTATAATTAGGAGGTGATGAGTTGGATTAGGATAAGGATTCGGAATATGACGGAATTGAGAGCTCGGGTCGGGGATTTAAATTTCCGCTGATTGATCGTTCAAAACCGAAATGAAAGACGGAATTGATTTTTAAATCGGAAAATTTGGGTCGGAATTTATTTTAAATTCATTTTGATTAATATTTTAAAAATCCGAGCCTTTACATTTGTTCCTCCAAGTCCAAGGTTATCACATAAACTTAGTGATCACACTGTTGATTCAGCAACTGATAGGCAGATCGATAGTGCTCAAACAACTCTACATAGTTTACCTTCTATGGATAGTGATAAAAGAATTGCACAAGCTGATGTTAATCCTCCTGTCATGTTCAAAAGGTAAGAAGCAAAAGGTAAGATACTACGGAAAGAGATTATTTACTTGCTTGTATTTTGTTATTTGTTTCCTTGTATCTAGTTCATATCTTTATCTTACCTAGTTGATAAGATTGTATTCTTGCATATATATATTTGGGTCAAGAGGCCATAATAAGATAATCACAAAATTATCAAATTGTCTGTGTTCATGGTATCGGAGCAAGATCCACAAAAAGAACCCTAATTTTTTTTCTCTCCCCGCTTCTCTTCCACCTTGTTAGGTCAGTCTCGGCTCCTTGCTAGCCATATCTGACTCTAACAATGATTCCACCGTTAATCCTACTACCAATGATCAACCTCCAAAACGGGCCGCTCTTGACCCGACAAACCCCTTTTACCTTCATCCTTCTGATCATCCGGGCTTGACCATCTGTCCGGTGGTTTTGAAGGGTAACAATTATCAAGAATGAAGCATTGCCATGAAGAACGCCTTCCGCGCCAAGCGCAAGATGGGTTTTCTTGATGGCCGTATTGTCAAACCCGATGATCAATCCGGTGAAATCGACGATTGCTGGAATGTTAACTCCATATTGATCGGTTGGATTGTATAGTCTATCGATCCGACGTTTCGCTCTTAAATCACCTATTTCAAGACTGTTCGTGAACTCTGGGATGATCTTCATTAACGTTTTTCAGTTGGCAACGGTCCGCGCATTCTTCAACTGCGTGCGGATATCTCTCGTTGCACTAAAAAAGGGCAATTTGTGGCCACTTATTTCGGCACCCTCAACAAACTTTGGGATGAACTTTCTACCTATGTTCCTCCTAAAACATGTTCTTGTGGGCTCTGTACGTGCAACATCTCGACTCATTTTTCTAAGGAACGCGAAGTCGAGCGCACTCACCAATTTTTAATCGGCCTGGACGATGTCAATTTCACGTCACTTCGCTCCCTAGTACTGGCGCAGGATCCGATTCCTTCTCTCAATCGGGTTTACTCCCTCGCCATTGAATAGGAACGCCACCGCACAGTCATCAAGGATCGCGAACTCAAAGGCGAATCCTTGCCTCTCACTGTGCATCGGTCTACTACTGGCGACACCACTGTGCAGCTGGAACTCCAAACCTGTACTCACTACGGGAAGCTTGGGCACGAAAAATCCAAGTGCTACCGCATCATCAGATTCCCAGACGGTTTTGTCTTCAAATGAAAAACCCCAAAGTATTTTTGGGCATTTTGAGTTTTTATGAAAATAAATAAATAAAATCTCTTTATTTTAAAATAGGTGAAATTAAGCTAAATTTAACTTGTATTAGTTCACATAAAGTATAATAGAAAGTTTAAGAATAATTATACTATTCGATAAAAAAAAAAAGATTTAAATAGATAAAATTATTTCATGATTATCAATATTTGAGTTATGTAATTTAATTAAATAAAATTCAGAACTATTTCATTTTTCCTATTATTTTAATGTGTCAAAATTCGTAAGATAGTTACTTCACCTTTTATATTGTGAAATGTGAGAAATAACTTTATTTAAATTATTTAAATAAATAAAGTTTCACAAATAATATTTAGATATTATTTATGGGTAAATTATTTGGTAACTAGTTATATACTCCCTCCGTCCAAAAATATATGGACTTTTACTATTCATGCGCGTTTTTTAGGAGTTAAAAACTATATAAAATATTAACTTTTTTATGAATTTTTTTTAATAATTACAAACTTATTATCAATAAGTTTGTAATTATTAAAAAAATTAATAAAAAAGTTAATATTTTATATAGTTTTTACCTCCTTAAAAAAGTGTGCGTGAATAGTAAAGTCCATGTATTTTTTGACGGAGGTAGTATTTAGATATAATATACATATATACGGGTATACATAAATATACGGGTATATATAAACATATACAAAGTACTGTATATAGGTATGTAAGTAACTAAGTAAGCATACATGTATTAATATATAGGAAATTTTACAGGAAACCACCCCTTATTTATTAGGTTTTTCATTTAACCACCCCTTATACAAAATCTTTCACTAAACCACCACTAATTTATTAGGCTTTTCATTTAACCACCCCTTATACAAAACCTTTCATTAAACCACCCCTTATTTATTAGACTTTTCATTTAACCACCCCTTATACAAAACCTTTCACTAAATTAACCACCCCTTATATAATCCCGTCAACAGATGACCACCCCTGCCCTATTCCGTCCAATTTGATGTTAAATTTTTTTGAAAAAGACCGAAATGCCCTTTTTCTTTAACTATCCATCTTCAACCTTTCTGCTGCCATATATAGACATCCTACGATCGTCCAGACTTCATAGCCATCGATGAACTTCAGGCTACACGACCAGGGGATTCGGAGAGGGATTCGATGGTGTAAACTGATCACGAATGCAGAAGGTTCTCCAATCACAAGGTATAATCAATGCTCTAAAAAACGCTCGGCGGATGCTCGGCGGTGGGGTACCGCCAAGCGCCAAGACGGTTCGACGGCCTTATTGGCGGATTCTTAGCGGTCAAAACGTTTTCTTAATATTTTCTTATATTTACCCCTGTACTAGGACTAGAATACATATGATATAATAGTTATTCATTTCTATAGTGTTTACCATCACTACATTAACAAAAACATAATGTAAATGAGAGTTATATGATTAAGTCGTGACCATTTTAACATTATTTTGCTAAAAACAAACAAAAGGTGACATAAGCATATATGTTAAAAAACAAAAACTCAATCCATATCAATAAAGGGTGGTTTAGTGAAAGGTTTTGTATAAGTGGTGGTTAAATGAAAAGCCTAATCAATAAGGGGTGGTTAAATGAAAAGCCTAATCAATAAGGGGTGGTTAAATGAAAAGCATAATCAATAAGGGGTGGTTTAATGAAAGGTTTTGTATAAGGGGTGGTTAAATGAAAAACCTAATAAATAAGGGGTGGTTTCTGTAAAATTTCCTAATATATATACACACTCCTACATCAGCAGCCCATTCGGAATTGAAGCCGGCCCAACTCCACAAATCAGCATTCGGAGTCTGCATACGAGAATAAACGGGATCAGATTTTGTTACAAAATTCTATCTTGACTAAATGATAACTAATGATGTTTGGCCTAATCTTTTAACCTCACATCCGTATTTCAGGGCTCCGAATTAGGCTAATTTGATAAAGGAGATTTCAGATTTCTATTAGATCTATCTCACACGCCATAACTCTCTCCCGTTCATTCCTACAAACCCACCAAAATCAGCCAGAGATCACAAACCACATCTATTTCCAATCACTCTCGACCGCGATTCCGGCGACACCAGGGCCGACGATTGCCACCACCGGTCTCCTCCAACACCCAGGAGACCACCGTGAAGGCCCCATAGCCGCAGGTCATCGGAAGGTGCTCGAAAACGGAGTTGGAAGTCCCAGCAAAACTGTGTTCAACAAGCCTACTTTCGGGCTTTGCCACCACCGGTACCGTGATCCGAAGCCATCAACCCCGACTGCTTCAGAAACCTTGCAGCACCCTCTGTCGAACCCATCTTTCTGTTTTCTCATACCTTCTTTGAGGCACTCGCACCGTAGCCCCGAAATTGACTGATGAGCAGTTTTTCTGTTGTGCAGAAAAAAAAACTTGTTTTGTGTCGTTTTTCTTTCTTTCCTTCAAGGGCTGTTATCTCACCAAAATCATTCCTTTTCGGATTCATACCATAGAAAGGGATCATAGACTCAAAACTTGGACGTTTTCGAGTCCCGTTTGGGTAAGATCCGCTTCGTTCATCGCGATTTATCGATTTTCGATTAAATATGCGATGTTATATTAACTCATATGTGTTATTGGAGCAGATTGCTGTCTGTTTTACTCCTGATATTGAGTAGGTACAGAATCGGGTTGGCTTTTGGGAAAAGCAAGGGTAAGTTTTGTACTTTTTAAAAGTTACGGTGCCGTTTCCGTAATTTCTAAAAAGTCACTCATACCCTATTTGAATTCTGTAAAATGTCAGGTCCAATATCATATTATTCTCACCAACTACACTTAAGCATTTCGTCGGATTAAGGCAAGTAGTTTGGTTCAATCAGTGCATTTCTGCAATTTTGTGCCTTTTTCGCAATTATCATTTGTTGTGTCCTTTATAGATTACATGCTATGAGTTTGTGATAAATATTCAAGTTAGTTCAATTTGTTTCTATTTATCAACTCTTAAATCTCACATAGCATGACAACTCGGGTAATGATAGTTTGATCTCATAATTTGAGAAAATTATATTAAAGGCCTGGACTTCCTAAAAAACATGATTTGCTCATTTTGTTTCCTTCCTGCTAGTTTAGTATGGTATATTATTGGTTTTGAATATCCATGTTTGCCAGTTATATTATTTCGTGCACTTTAGAAATCTAAAGTGTACATTATACCTTTTGTGGTCACCTAGGATGTAATTGTGGATTGGTACTTATACCGTTTGTATTATTATCATTATTGTTAGTGTGATGTGTATCTTAAATAATGGAAAATGGTAAAGTCAGGTCAAGTTTGTTTTATACCTTGCTCTATAAACGTCTCATGAGATGCCCATTCGAAATTGCAAATCTCTCGAATGGGTACATCTACCCATTCGAAATTGCAAATCTCTCGAATGGGTACATCTGCCTAAGGGCAGTAGGTCATCCGTCCAGTATATGCGGCCGAGGCCGGTATCACTTGTCCTAAGTAAATGATAATGTTGTGTATAATTGTGTTGTTATGATTATGGTGTTGTACATTACTTACTAGAGCTGTCAATTCGGGTCATCCGGTCGGGCTCGGGTCGATCGCATTCGGGTCGGGTCACTGATGAGTCGGGTCAACTCGGTCAAAATTTCTGTGTCGGGCTTGGTCGGGTCGGGTCGGGTCGGATTCGGTCAAAATAAAATTCAGGTTGGTTGGGTTTCGGTCAGAATCGGGTCGGACCCATTCGGGTTTTCGGTCAGAATTGGGTCGGTCTCGTTCGAGTTTCGGGTCGGTACTCGGGTCGATCCCCGATATATCGGCCGATATGTCGGGGATATTTAGAATCCGTTACCAATTTACCATATAGCCATATATCATATAGGTATATCGGATCAAAATTTAAATGTATATCAATTTGAATGTAAACTTTTTATTTTATCAAGTTTATGGGTAATTTTACAATTTAAATATTAATTTTTCATGTTTATTTTTAAAATTTGAAGTATAAATATCATACAACCCCGATAAGCGATATTTAGAAGTTAGAACCTTGCTTTTTGGTAATCAATTTTATTAAATTGAATATGTAATTCATGTTATTTATGGATTTCAAAAAGCATTTTAGTAAAATTAAATATGATTCAATAAATAATCTACTCATTGGCTCGTAAACTCAATGTTGTTAAACTCTCGATTCGATCCTACGATCTAAAAATGGAAAAAATGATCCCGGTCCTTTATTGCGATTATAACGATCCTATAAAATGTCTATTATAAGAAATTTGTAATATTTACCCTTTATATTTAAGAAATTTATAATATATTTAGTTAATCTATATTATATTTAGTTTGTTTTTAAAATTTTACATCTTTATGGGAGTCGGGTCGGGTTAGGCGTCGGGTCGGGTTGGAATTCGGGTCGGGTCTTATTTGAGTCGGATCCGGGTTGAGTCGGGTTTGTCTGTATTCGGGTCACTTCGGGTTTCGGGTCAAAGTCGGTCGGGCTCGGTTTCGGGTTCGGGTTATGCATAATGCTAAATTTTCGGGTTCGGTTGGGTTTCGGTTCGGGTCGGTCGGTCGGGTTTCTCGGGTCGGTCGGTCGGGTTTCTCGGGTCGGTCGGGTTTCTGGGGTCCAGTTTGCATACTATACTTCAGCCACTAATCTGTAGGTTTAGGTAAACGGTCTTGAGGCGCTGACGAATAAAGGATTTCATTGTTTTTCATTTTATTGTGTTTTTTAATCAAGGTCAAACTTTCAGAATTTATGAGATTTCGTATATTTATTTCCGCTGCTACTGTTTCATTTGTTTTGGTTATTTTATTTAGACCCTTGTTTTGGGTAACATTGTTTTAGAATCTATAATATATATATATATATATATAGAGAGAGAGAGAGAGAGATTACTTCAAATGTAAAAAGTCCTTAAAGTGTAAAATATGCTTATTGTGTAAAATTTGCTAATGGGCCTAATTTAATTACTATTGGGCCTAATTTCATGAGTAGGATGTCTGGCCCCCCTGCCCATGCGTGTGCCCCCCTTGGCCCCCCTTCTCGGACCCGATTTTTTTATTTTAAAAAAAAAAATTTAGTTTTTTTTTTTTTTTTTTTTTGCCCATAATTTTTTTTTTTGTGATAGCACTTTCTGCTGTGCAAGTATAACTTGCTTTTGTGCACATATAACATCTTATTGTGCAAATATAAGTTTATTTTGTGCAGACAAATAATTCATTATGGGGTAAATAGGTAAATGCGACTATTTCAATTATAAAATTTTTTAATTGAAATATGTTTAATTTATGGGTAAATTGGTAAAAATGTCTATTTTTATGGGTAAATGCACTTTTTCCCGTTTTCGATACCTTTTGTGCAACTGTGGAGTGCATTTGTGCAACTGTGGAGTGCATTTGTGCAACTGTAAAGTGCTTTTGTGCAACTTTAATTGTGCAATTTTAAAGTATGATACAATTGTGCAAATTTAAACTACAATTGTGCAAAAGTAAGATACAATTGTGCAGATGAAGAATACAATTGTGCAAATGTAAGATCATAATGCGCATTAATAAGTCAAAAGATGTGCTTTTGAAATCGATGTTTTAATTTTGTTTTTTTTTTTACTTTTGAGAGTTTGGTTTCACCTCTCGGATAATTTAGGTTGATAAATGTAAGTTTGAAATCGATTTTTTAACGTATAAGCTTTTAAAATTAAAGTGCATAAATAAGATTAAAATGTGCATAATTAAGGTTAAAAAGTGCATAACTTATACTATTATAATGTGCATGATTAACAATTTGCGATTGTTGCGCTCTTGTCTATTATGTAACCTATGTGGGATTTGAACCCACATCTTTTGTGCAAACGCACATTGCTCTATCAATTGAGCTAATAGGCTAAATTATGATTTTTATGCTAAAATAGAAGAACCTAATCGACCTAAAGCATATTGGAATAAAATTTTAAAATTCAATTAGCTCATGATTCACAAACAATTTGACAATGCTATAAACATGAAATTAGCTCCAAATCAACCCAACAACACAACCATAGCATCAATTTCAGTCAATTTGGCCGTTGGCAAAAAACCCCAAATTCTAAAGCAAATCGCAATATAAAATTCCAAACTTCAATTAGATCATGATCCATAAACAATTTGACAATGCTATGAACATTAAATTAGCTCCAAATCAACCCAACAACACAACTATATTACCAATTTAAGTCAATTTTGCTTTTGGCAAAAAGCCCCAAATGCTAGAACATATCGCAATATAAAATTTTAAAATTCAATTAGCTCGTGATCCATAAACAATTTGACAATGATATGAACATGAAATTAGCTCAAAATCAACCCAACAACACAACCATATCATCAATTTCAATCAATTTGGCTTTTGGAAAAAAGTCCCAAATTCTAAAACATATCGCAACCTAAAATTCTAAAATTCAATTAGCTCATGATCCATAAACAATTTGACAATGATATGAACATGAAATCAGCTCAAAATCAACCCAACAACACAACCATATCATCAATTTCAATCAATTTGGCTTTTATCAAAAAGCCCCAAATTCCGCTCCTAAATCAAACCCTAGGTTTTCAATCTCAACCTAAATCATTCAAACAATCCAAATAACTGTAATAAACAAGTTTAGAGTTAGAAATCATACCAAATTCGAGTGGAAACAAGGAGAAAAATCGGGATTTCGAAGGTTTTCCGAGCCAAAAGAACCGATTAGCGCTGTTGGGGAAGATGGCTCGGTGTGGGCTCGGCTGGGCACGAACCAAGGGGGTTCCGGGCTCGGGGGGTGCGCCTGAGGGAGGGGGTTCGAGCTGGCCGGGGCTGGTGGCCGGAGGTGGCTCGTGGGTGGCGTGGGAGGCCGATGAGAGAAGAAGCGTTGTTGGACTTCGACAGGGCATTGTGGGCGCGTCTGGGTTCGAACCAAGCCAAGTCAGGGCTCTGGGGATGCGCACCGGGGTGGGCTCGAGGGAGGCTAGGCGGTGGAGGCCGGAGGTGGCTCGACGTGGGGCTGGAGGTGGCTCGAGGGCGGCAAGGCTGTGCTTTAATGTTGAACGCGGTTGTATTACATAGGATTTGAAAATTTTACACATTAAGCAAATTTTACACGTTAAGGATATTTTACATTTTAAAGCTTCCCTATATATATATATCTAGTATATATATCTAGTAAAAGTTGTGTTCAGCCCCCACCATAAATGTTATAGCTTATAATTGTGTTCTCGGTTATCCAATCTATAATATTTTTCTTTTATCCGTAGCTTCTATGTTGTAAAGAATGAATGTTGTAACTACCGGCCATTAATTAGGCAAACTGCCTCTTGGTTTGAATATTAATTTGTGGAATTGTAACCGTGCGGTAAGAGCATTCCCAAGAGCTTCTCCATTTTGGAGAATTTTGGGTATTTGGAGAATATTGGGCTTTTTTTTAGCCCAAAAGCTTCCCCAACCCAACCAATTTCAAGTGCTTGCCCCATATTTGCAGCAACCCCAAAAAAATTTAGCGGCTCAGTTTTCCTAGTTTTCCCCCGTTCTTTAGCTAAAAAAACTGCCATTTTCCCACCGGAAACGCCAAGTGATGGAAATTTCCCTGTTCTGGAAGATAGTTGGTGCCCTCGCTTCACCTCCGACCGGCGTTTAGTATTTCCGACCTTCCTCTTGACGCTTCGGTCGCCGTCGGGAATTCAGGTCAGTCAAACTCGAAACTTTGCAGCGTTTATTTTAACGATTAGGAGGAGCTTTGATTAGTTTTTGTCTCAATCTTGTTCGTTTGGGTACTGCGTCCTGGTACCTCATCTAATTTTGGTGTTATTTCTCTCAATCTCCTCCTAGATAATCCAATCTATAGGGCCTCATCTGATCTTGGTAGAGTTGATTCTTCATCTGTGCTTGTAGCATATGGACAGACCATGTAATGCAATCTGTTTGCTATGCAAGGAAACGAATAAATCATACAACAACTCTCCATCATGCTATATATAGGAAACATTGGTGCACTCAAAGTGTTCGATTAAATGCCTATAAATAAAATCTTTGAATTTTTAGTACAATTGAGTCGTAGTAGCCTAATAGGGCATGTAAATTATGCATCCTGATATTAAGCTTAAGCTATGGAGTGAGTTGAATGTTTGTGAGTAATATTTTGGTTCTATGAGATGGTTCCTAGAAGGTCCCGGGAGTTGTGCTGTGGCAATCAATATACATCTAGTTGTCTAGGTTCAATGTTGCCTTTTGTGCTTCACAGGGAATGTGCAAATAGTCTAACCTACTCTGGCTATGTATGTTTTCTAGATAGATCATGACTGTATGAAGAAGCATTAGGATATATATGTTTGGCGAGTAGATGCTGAAGTTTTTTTGGCTAAAATTTTCAGAGTGCTTTGTCTCTGGAAGATAAGTTCCTTTGTTAGATCAGATGATCCTCGATGCCATCGCTATTTTCCTTTACATACCATAAATACAATGTATAAATTAATTTAAGCTTAACGATATTTATCTATATGTTTTGGTGGGATGTGTTTTATATTTCAGCCTGTCACTTTTGAAGTGACTGAAAATCCATATCTTTTTTTTCATCTTCCTTCAATCTTGTCGGGAGTTGTTTATTATGGTAGAAATGGATTCATCGTTCGTTTAAGGGAGCCATAGGCCTGCAGTGCTACAGAAGTATATGTGTGTTGTTTACAAAAATGGAACAATTTCATGGATATCAAAGTGAAGATGTGATTATAATGCTTTGCACTTGGCAGTGATCCAATGGAGAAAAGGGACATATATGGCTATATGTGATTAGTGTTTACTTTATTTACCTATAATGGAATCATTAAATACTCCTTCCATTTTTCTTGTTCAAATTATCTTTTTCCTGCAAAATTTTTTGGTGGGGGAAACATTATTCAATTGATAACAAGTTTAGCAATTTGATATACTACGAAAGAACAGTGGAAATAAATACGTCAATTGTTTGCAATGAAAGGCAAGATGAGTGATCTGATTTCTTTATTTCTTTTGATTCCATGGCATCCGATTTCTTTATTCCATAGCAATGTGATATAGTACTGAGAACTGCGATTTACAACATGTCATCTGATTTCTTTATTTCTTTTTATTCCATGGCATGTATCATAAACTTGTTGCAGTACTCATCTCTCTCATATTCTTGTACCCTACAGATGAATTTCATTGATCTCCTTAATAATGGATCGCCCCTTGATGATCTAAATGAACCACCTATCCCATATGACTCTGAACTCAGCCAGTATCCTTCCAATTGTTCTAATTTGGAAGGGACACATAATACTGAAGCTCAAACTGAGGATGAAGAGACACAATGTGCACCTAGCAGCAGCAAGTCACAAAAACACGCTCAAAGATCAAACAATTTTTCCCACCAGGAAGATGAGCTACTCATTTCTGCATGGCTGAATACAAGCTTAGATCCAATCAAAGGATCCGATCAAAAGAAGAACCAATTCTAGAAAAGAATTCTCAAATACTTTCAAGACAATCATACTTCGACTGAAGAGCGTACTGAAAAATCACTAACAAGTCGCTGGTCAAAGATAAGCTTCATTGTGAGTAAGTTTAGCGGACATTATGCTTCAGTTGAACACTTACGGAAAAGTGGACAGACGGAGGCAGATAAGGTACACATTTATCTTAGAGCTTCCTTCATTCTTTCTTCTTACTTTTGTTACTTCTGTCAAAAATTCAACAGGTTTGTATATGTTCTTTTTGACTTGTTATTTTTTATTCCACTTTACATAATTTAGCTTTTGTTTATAGCAGATAAATCTATAAGTCAAATTGACACCAATACTAAATGATGTTACATATATAGCTTCTGACATGTTACTTTGGAATTAAAAAAGAAATCAGTTTGGACAATTTAGTATATTCCAATTTTTATTATCATTGTGAGTATTAAAACAAGCTCCAGCCAGCATCCATTTATGTCCATTTTCACCAAAAATCAAAGTTTTTAATTTAAAATACAGTAGTCTGAAATGTGTAATGCAATAAGCTGAAATGAAGGATACTCTAAACCTGAAATACAGTAGGCTGAAATGTGTACTGCATTAGGCTCAAACTTTTTAATTTAATCAAACTTTTCAGCATACTCCAAACCATAAATGTGTACTGTAGATTTTATTTTTCATTCAAGGATTATTTTTCAGTCAAAAATACAGTAGGTTGAACTTAAGGATTATTTTTCAGTTGCAAGCATATGAATGTCTAGTGGCATGTTAAGATTGGTTGAGGATTTGGGCAAAGGCCTCTAAAATGCGAAGTCTGGTTTTTTATTTGGTGTTGCAGTTACAATATGCCAAAACGTTGTACAAAGAGAAGGAAGGTCATTCATTTGTTTTAGATCATTGTTGGACTCTCTTGAGGTTTCAACAAAAATGGATGGGTGAACAAAAAAAATTTGAATCAAGTAGACGCGCCAAGGCATGTGCTACTAAAAATCAATTTTCAATTAACTTGGAAGATGATGATTCAAATGCTCCTGAACCTGCACCCTTGAAGAGGCCTATGGGAAGAAAGGCGGCAAAAGAAGGGAACAAAAAACCAAGATCCAATGGCCAAGGGGATGACAATGAGAAGGCATCTCCAAAAATCCAGTCTTAATTGGAAGAGTTTCGGGCAAGGAGACTAGAATTTGATCGCATGAAGGCTAAACAACTAAAGTTGCTCATTGATATCGAGCAAAAACAGGTTGCTCTTAAAGAAAAGGAAATTGAACTTCAAGCTCGAAGTGAGGAGACTAAAATAATGTCTACGGATACTAGTTTGATGCAACCTCTTCAAGCAGAATATATACTCAGCCTCCAAAGAGAGATTTTAGCAAAAAGAGCCAGCCTCAACGGAAATCAGGATTCTACATGATATATTGCACTTGATTTCCTCCATGAACAGTTTCAACTTTAGGTACATCTAATGGTTTTTAATTTGGCTACATGTTAGGGTGTCGATTATAGGTACATCTTATGGTTTTTACACTTAAATTCCTTTTATGTTTTTTATGATTACACTTGATTATGTGTTTGAATTCCTGCAATTGATTTTTCATGTCTTAACACTTGTTTACAGTTGATTCTGCAGCAGTGATTTATTGGTTTATTCAGTGGATGATAAATCCTATACAGTCAAACTGTGGTCTTCCTTGGCTCATGTATTATATGGTACTATCTAAATCTGATTATGCAGGTGAGAAATGAGGATGATAATCCTTGAATTTTGTGTTAAAACAGGGAAAGAAGGGAAAAAAATTTACCTTCCTGTCCTCGTACCGTGTCAATGTCAAAATGGAATCCATAAACCCGTGCCAAATAAAAGAACAAGGAAAACGTATATATATTCAAGTTGAAGACATGATTAGGAAAGTAATATGTAATGACTTCTAACTTCTTCCTTACTATAGTTCACACTTAAATAAATAAAGAAATAAACCACAGTGACTTGATATATAAACTTCAGTAACCATAAAGACTATGAAATGATAGTCATATATGTAGAGCCAACTTGAACAAACTACACCCTTTTCAGAACTTGAACAAACTACACGTGTAGGAATAAACTAAAAGAAATAATTTTTTTACAAAATGTTACCAGAGTTTTTCCTTAAAATATCCAACATAAAATTAGATTTATTATTATTCATAAATGTCAAGTCATTACATCAACGTAGAAACAACATAATATTATTGGTTCATATAAGAAATATATATAGACTAATTGGCTCCATGTTTTTTCCACAAATGCTCGATAAGATCTTGTTGGAGCTGAGTGTGC
Source organism: Persicaria tinctoria (assembly GCA_037127255.1). NCBI lineage: Eukaryota > Viridiplantae > Streptophyta > Magnoliopsida > Caryophyllales > Polygonaceae > Persicaria > Persicaria tinctoria. The sequence goes on along the minus strand of JBANSL010000007.1, from coordinate 48,369,181 downwards.
ATTTGCCGATCTCTAACTCGATGTCGATTTGCAATGAACTCCATTATTGTCGGTGTACGATCAACCGACAATGATATATGTGGAATGTCATCAACGTGATCATATTCTTTTTCAATATCGGTCATCTCACTGAGTCTACGAATACGCTCATTGTCATCACGCTCATCTTCGACAATCATATTATGCATAATTATGCATGCCATCATTATATTTTTAAGATTTTCCTTTTCCCAAAGTCGTGCCGGGTTTCGAACAATAGCAAAACGTGCTTGCAACACTCCAAATGCATGTTCAACATCTTTCCTTGCGCCTTCTTGCTCTTTAGCAAAATGTTTATGCTTATTTCCCTGTGGAGCTGAAATAGTCTTCACTAATGTTGCCCATGATGGATAAATACCGTCGGCAAGATAATATCCCATCTTATAGGATCTCCCGTTCACCTTATAGCTAATAGGAGGGACACGACCTTCATCCAATCCACTAAATACATAAGATCGCACTAACACATTGATGTCATTAAGAGACCCGGGTAATCCAAAGAAAGCATGCCATATCCACAAATCATATGACGCTACCGCTTCTAAAATAATAGTAGGTTAAAAAATATGGCCAGTAAACATACCATGCCAAGTTGTGGGGCAATTCTTCCATGTCCAATGCATACAATCGATGCTTCCAAGCATCCCAGGGAATCCACGTTTTTCCCCTATTGCTAGCAATCTATTAAGGTCATTGCTATTTGGTTCCCGTAAGTACTCTTCACCAAAAACTTCAACGACTGCTAGGACAAACTTTTTTAGACTTTCAATAGCAGTGCTTTCCCCAATTTGCACATACTCATCAACATAATCAGTTGTAACACCGTATGCTAGTTGTCGAAAAGCAGTTGTTACCTTCTAGAGAGATGACAAGCCAAGACGTCCAACAACATTCCTCTTTTGAATAAAATACGAATCATGCGCGACGACGGCATCATGAATGTGCATGAAAAGAGATTGCTTCATTCTGAATCTCCTTCGAAATAAAGTACTTCCATACTTTGGAGGATCATTAAAGTAGTCACGGAAAAGTCGTTCATGACCCTCACGTAGATCACGATGAACCACACGGTGACCAAGAATAGAACCACAATAAGCTCTTCCTGAACTCCGATCAGCGCGGATTTGTTCTTCGTCCCGAACAAGTAACATTTCTTCATATTCATCATCAATACTGTCATCGTCATCCATAAAGTGATTAATAAGATAACGACTACCCAACGAACGAGAAGCCATCAAAGAGGGATTGAAACTAGAGAAGAAATTGATTAAAAAGGATGAAAATTTGATGAGTGAAGTAATGAGAATTAGTACATCTTGATTGAAACTTGAGAAGAAATTGATTAAAGAAGATGACAATTGGATGATTGAAGTAATGAGAATTAGTCTTGTAATGTATGTATATAAATACCCATAAAAACTTAGTCATTTTTTCAAAAAATAAAAACTAAAAACTTAGTCATCTTAGCAAAATTAGGAGTACGTGAGAATAGGTGCGCAACAACTCACCCTTTTACCTAGCAATTGGGAAAACGTGATTACCTAGCTATTAGGAGTAGGAATAGGCATCAAAAAAGTTCTGTTGAGTTCAACTTTAAATCTGATTGCAAAGGGTAGTACAAACATAATCTCATTCTATATATATATATTTTGCAGGACGACCGTAATTTTTGACGCGGGACGACCCCATTCTATATATTTTACGGTTTTCAAAGCGTAACATATATAAAATTATAATATTTTTTAGATTTTACGATATTCCTTATATATGGACACATTATAATTTACACACAATATATATAGACTAAACAATATATATACACAATATATACACACACATATATATTATTGTACACACACGATATATAATTTACACACAATATATATATACACTAAACAAAAACATACATATATAATACATTAATACTGTATGCATGTATGCTTAAAAAAAATTGAAAATTGCTATTGTATACATTAGCATGTACGTACGCCGTACTGTATTTATATATACATATTTATTTTACCATTAAAAAACTAAATTTCAATTCTCTTTTTTTTTGGTGCTACTAAATTTCAATTCTCTAAAATGGAGAATTTGTTGGAATTGAGTTAAAAAAAATTTAGGGAACATGGGTTGTCATTCTCCATATTTCTTAAAATTTGGAGAAGCTCTTGGGGATGCCCTAAAGGGACTGAATAACTTTTTTAATTTGCTTCACAAAGTAGCCATTTCCTGTATAATACCGGCATTCATGTTATAGACCATTAGTGTCATCCTAGCATTCAAAATTTGGGGGTTATATTCAAATTAATTGACATAATTTATTATAGCGTCGTTTCAACTATATACAATATTGATCCATTTTAGCCGTTTGGTTCTTCCTCCTTCCTATTATATAGGGGTAATCTCTCATTCACAATCACGCCACATTCCTGGTTTCAATTTGATTAGAAAAAAAAGTAGAACAAATTAGCCATGAATGGAGCAAAACAAAACGAAACAAGAGCACTTAATACCGCAACCTGAATATGCGAAGCCGGATGCATCATCGACCTGGAAGAAATCGACGATTCGATGGCGGAGTTTGAAGATGCGAAGCCGGATGCATCATCGACCTGGAAGAACGGCAGCATCGATCACTCGCACGCACCATCTCGCCTCAACCACCAGAAGTCACCGTCGTCGTTCCATGTCTCCACTTGCGCTTGTAGTGCAAGTGTGTCTGTCAGGGTAAGATTTCAGTTTCAATTTCAGTCCCTTTGCAGTACCTGACTTGTTGAATTGTTTATAGGATATTCTGATAGGAATGTAGAGTCCAGATACAAGTTAAGTTTATACGAATCTAATTCGAAAGAGGAAGGTGGCAACTATAAGAAAACAAAAGAATTTGGGGTTGAATTCTAGAAATGTTTTTCGCCTTGCTATATGATTGGAATCACTAATACTCTATCTTAGCAATATCTAAATTTGGGTTGTTATCACTAATTAGGCCTGAATTCAAGTACCGATTTCAACTTTTATTTAGTCAATTTATAAGATTGAAAACTTAAGTGTTCTCTTTCTATCTTCTGATATGTTTACGTTTCCTAGATTAATTTCGCTCCGAGGTTGCGGTATTCGCCATTGATTGTGTTACTTTTTGGGGGCTCTGAATTTTGATTCAACTTATTTATGCTATACCTCAACTTCTAAATGTGTCAACCTCTAGGTGTTGTCGATGGCGGACGAGGGACGTATAGAGGAGGAACCACCAAAGAGTAGTCAAATGCAAAGAACAATTCCAAAGGAGTTGCTCAGCCCCAAATCCTCACCATCACTCACCTATCGTCCTCCTAGCGCTGCATGTGAAATGCCACCTCTGGGGAGGATATTGGACCGCCACAACATATATGGTCAACACCGACTAGGACCCTCGCGACCCTTGCGTCTGCCTCGTCGCCCACCCCGTCATTCAATTCAACGAAGTCCAAGAGCACCTCGATCGTCTACGACCGCCCTTGCAAGGCTGCCGATAGGCTAATGAACAAGGCCAAGGATGACATTGAAGCCCTAAATCAACGCCTGGTTCGAACCTCTCCGCCACCAGAAGCCCCGATGACGAGGTATTTGACATATATCAACCCTGTTAGGGCCCCTGTACGCTGCCTTCCATGGAGTTGGATTTGATTGTCATTCAAGTATTCAACCCCTGGGTCTGATATTGGTGTCTTGACGGATCCAGACGGAATCTTGGCCTACGACAATGAACGACGCCATTGAAAACCGATGGATTAAAGTTGTTGACGGCGGCGCCTGGGCTTGGATCTGGTGTGGTGGAATTCGTCGTCGATCTTCTTCAAAATATGAGAGCCGGGCAATCAAGAGATCGGAAAGGACAGTAAATATTAAGAATAAGGGAAGCCATGAAAAGAGTGGCCGAGACCTCGATTTGTGGGTTATCAATGGCGGATGAGAGAAACTAGAGGAACGCTAATATTTGGGGTTGAAGAATGAGCCAAGGCGGCCAAGCTGCGCACTGGTCTAACATTCATTAAGGTTAAATTGTGGAAATTTTCAAAAAAAACTTTAATCCTAGAATATACTTGAAAATTAATAATTACATAATAATATTTTATACTTTTAACTTAATTAATTATAAAATTCTCTACTTTTATAGTTCTATATATTATATTATACTTTTAACTTAATTTCTGTTGTTTTGCATTAGATAATTTAGATTGAAAGCATTTAATTCAAAAATAAATAAATAACTCTCTTTTCATCTTTCAATCCATTAAATGTTAAGTTCTTTCACCTTAACTTAATTGAAAATAAATTTGGCACACATATGTGACTTACCATGAAAATTAAGTCACATAAATTTGTTAAAAGTCTTTCCCCATTAATTTGTTAGAGTTTTTACAATTTAAAACTCTAAAATATTGTATATAATTATAATTGTAATGACAACAAAAATACACCTACGAGCTTTTGATATTTATTCCTGTCCCTCTATTCGAGGAGTCGATATCGAAAATGACTCAGGTTTCTTTGACCTCATCCGTAAGGATGCTGTCGGGTAGGGTCAGCCCACCTGAGTTCTTTCATAATCCAAAAAAAAAAAAGATATTTATTCCTGTTAAGAAAAGAAAATTTACAGAAATGTAATACCATATAATTCTTTTTTATTGAACCATGTCCCGTAGGTATGCACAAACATGTAAATCAAATTATATTTAACGATTCGGTTATACCTACACTAAAATATATCAACTAACTAGATAAATGAGCAAACACCATGACTCAACCATGTCCCGTGCATCACACGGGCATGCTACCTAAATACTCCGTACCCATTACTCCGTACCCATTACAGTTAAGACTCCGTACCCATTACAGTTAAGACTACATTTCACTCTAAAATTTACCCACAACTTTAAACCCAAATTAACCCTCAATTTGGATAACTACAGTTTTAACTTTTAACCTCTAATGATTTTTTTGGGTGTGATTAACCTCTAATGATAATGATGAGATTTAAGTGAGTTACTAAAAAATTTCATTTACTAATGATTACTTCTTAATTAGCTTGAAATAAGCTAAAAAGACCTGTATTTCTAGACCCAGGGAGTATGGGTATGTATGGATTCACTTTTTAACTAGTTAAAAAAATAAGTAGAATGGGTTGTTTATTTTTTTAACTAGTTAAAAAGTGTATGGACACCCAAAAAATCATAAAAATGGTTAAAATTATGAGTTAAAAAAAACAGCTCCTCGAGGGAGCTTATTTGGGGTTTATTTTGTTTATTTGGTTTGAAAGTACCACAATACCCCTAATAACAACCACATAAACTCCACTTTTTACAAATAAACTGTTTTTTCGTCTCATACAGAGTTTATATTTTTTCATAAATTTTTAACTACTTTTACCAACAGTTTATAAATTTTTACTTTGTTTATAATTTTAGTCGGTTTATTAACCCCGTCCCATACGAACCCTATATAAAATATTATTTAAATTTTTTTTTATAATTTAATATTTATTACTTATAAATATGAAATTATAAAAGAAATATTTTATACTCCGTATAATTTTTTGACACATTAAGATACTAGTCATATATGTTACGTATTTGGGGAGAAAACTTTAGGATTTGGGATAATTTGTACTCACTCTGTCTCATATTAAATGCCGTTTCTCTTTTTCTGCACGCTTTTTAAGGAGCGAAAAACTCTATGAAATATTAATTTTTTAATTAATTTTTTATATAATTTGATACTTATTAGTAATAAGTATCAAATTATATAAAAAAATTAATTAAAAAATTAATATTTCATAGAGTTTTTCGCTACTTAATCGATGATTAGGAATGAGTGGTGCAAATTCGAATGAAGATTCAACGCGAGTCAGATTGCAATTTGTGAATATCCACCCCTTATACTTATAATTTCAGAAGCAGTGTCTTTGTAAAATTTTGCGCCACGTGTCCACTATTCACCACAATTAGAAACCGTGTGCTCTTCTTCTACACAGATACGTGCTTCACCACGTTCTTTCCACGAGTGTACTCCATCCGCTCTATATTCTCAAACCCCCCCGCATCTCTCTTTGAAAGCCCTCTCATGGTTCGATCTGAAACTCTCACATCTCCTCCCGCATCAGAAATTCTCCTCTCCTCGCAACTGTAAATTGTATTTCCTCACTTATCATTCCCCGATTTCCCCCTAATCGGCCCTCACCATGGACGCCGGCAAGCAGGAAGACTCTCCGACCACTGAATCCCGGTTTTCTCACGGCTACCAAGGTCGCCGTTGCCCAGATTTGTTGCTCCACTGGCTGCAAACGCTGCAATCATTCTGTCCTCAATGCCCTAATTCTAATCTCCTCCTTGTACCTCCAATCCATCGTGTGTTCGGCCGCCTCGTGCATCTTCGTTTCTGGCCATACCCAGGCTTCCCAATCCATCAAATTAGGTTTCTGTTTCCGACTACAGGCCTAAATCGAGAGACTTGATCATGAGTATGACGACTTTTGATCGCTCTTCATCCTTCTCCTCCTCTACATGGGTCACCTGGTTCGTCGCAGTGAGCCGAGAATCCAGAGTTAGCGAGTCGGTTCTTCGCTGGGCTCTGGATAACATCAAGGACCTCCGAGGAACTGAGATATGCATCCTCCACGTTCACCGGCCCGACAGATTTATTCATACCGGTACGTTTCTTCTTCGACATCGAACTCATAATCAACAATCCATCTCAAATCGAATCCATTCTCAATAGCGCGTTTAGGTCGAATTCTGGCTGAGCCGTTCCTCAATTGAGCGCGAGATTCTCAAAAGCCCTAACATACAGAACACAGAAGTAGAGGATTGATTTATGATTTGTATATACAGGATAGGCGAAGCTCCCCATAGCATCTGCAAATGAATGCCAAATTAACTCCCACCGAGCAATTGAAAGGGAAAAGCTGTATAAGTATCTTCAAATTTGTCAGCAACGTCGAGTGCGGGCAAATTCTTATTCTTCTTCTTCAATTTGTGCGTGTGTTAAGATTGGCACTGAACTATTGATGCTTTGATTTGCAGGTAAATGCAAGGAGACTCTATGTAGAAATGGACTCCGTAGAGGAAGGGATTGTCGTTGTCAAACTCTTAAATGAGAATGAAGTTGGTAAACTTGTAATGGGAGCAGCATCTGTCAGGACAAATAAAGTGTATATAGAAGCTTATAGAACTTTTCAATCCTATATGAAGGTTGCTTATGGTATAGAAACAAGTGACACGAACATGGCTATGAACAAAGGGAAAAATGAGTAAAAATATGCTAATGGGAGGCTAGAGATCGAGGAGGGACATGGTTGATTTTATATTTGGTGGAGGTGCTATTGTAGCAGTTAAGGAGTGTTGTGCAGAAGGGGAGAGCTAATGATAAGGGGTGTTGTGCAGCAATACAAAACAAGGAAAGAGTGTTAGGGGAGGGGAGTGTCAAGAGGACAGAGTTGATAATATTGCTATGAATTTTAATGAGAGATGGAGGTGCCAGCTACAACAAGGATCGAAGAAGCCAACAATGAGATAAGTAGTTGAAGAAAGAATTAAAGATTTTGTGCAACTGGTACCTGCCACTGATATTGAAGATGTTTTCTGTCGTCTTGGCGAGTGTAGCAATTTGCAAATTATTCAATTGCTGAGTGGGACCAAGAAGACTACACATTGCGTAACAAGTACATATTCAAAGGGTAATCAATATGTTGACCAAGCCAATGATAATAGAAGCGGTGGGAAAAGAATAAAAAATCAGAAAAAACAATACTCCCTCCGTTCCAAAATACATGGTCTTTTACTTTTCAGCACGCTTTTTAATTAGCGAAAAACTCTATGAAATATTATTTTGTAATTAATTTTTTTTATATAATTAGATACTTATTAGTAATAAGTATCAAATAGTATAAAAATTTTAATTAAAAAAATAATATTTTATAGAGTTTTTCGCTCTTTAAAAAGCGTGCCAAAAAGCAAAAGCCCATCTATTATGGAACGGAGGGAGTAGCGAATTATGGGCATTTTACATTTTAGCGTGTTTTTTAAATGTGTGGAAAATTCTATAAAATATTAATTTGTTTTAAAAAAAATTCAAATAATTTTAAATCTATTAGTAATAAATTTGAAATTAAAAATTTTGAAAAGAAATTTATTATTCTATAGAGTTTTTAAGACGTGAAAATGCGTGTTAAAATGACTTATACGGAGTATTTTGATTCAAAGTGTGGTTTGTGAACTTAAACACAGTATTATCTTTTTCTAATTATTGGACTAATACATTATAAAAACACACACTAAATATAATTTTTTAATACTTTAGTTTCATTGGGTTTATACATTTGAATTTAGGGTTTTTTTTGTTCTCAAATTGGTTTATAATTTAAACCAATTTGAAAGGTGTAATATGTTATGTAACTTGAAAGTATCACTGAGAATATAGCCAGACTCGGGTTTCTCATGTCAATAATTGTAAGGCTCCTTTTCTTTACTTCCAAGTTGAGCATATGTCAGAACAAGTATGGAAGCGGTCAATCTACTATTCATTGTCATATTTTTTATATCGATTGCCTAGATAAAAGAATTCACCCAAAATTTCAAAGAGAATGGCAAAACAATGAGTTAGTTAAAAACCGAGTACTAGTTATTAGTTATACGTAACGCATAGAGGAGAAGTAGTTAGGTGGGAAACCTAAACTCGGGAAATGTAGGAAATCTTCATCGATCTCATCCTCCCCCCTCCTCCTCCTCCTCCAAACGTGAATCGGGACACACGGCAAACAATCTTTCTAGAACGATCCTATACATTTCCGCCACTGCAAACCCACTTTGCTCTCTCGATTTCTTCTTGCAGAGCTCAGTTTGATGTAGAAAATGGCTCTTCTTTGGAAGAGGGCGTGGGATTCGCTTTACAGCTCCAAGAACTCGTCCAATTACAACTCCAATTCGAAGCTTCCATGCGATTACGATACCTCGATGGGGATGGGGGCATTTGATCAGATACCGGAGGAGATCATTACTCTGATTCTCAAGCTGTTGGGGCCAAAGGAAGCAGCTAAGCTAACCCTAATCTGCAGAGCTTGGCGCGCAATTGTCTTTTCTGATAATCGGCTTTGGGTTTACTTCCTTCAGAATCATAATCCTTTTTCCTCTTCCTCTCATCCTTATTCTGATTGCCCCTCCTGGGGTTGGGAGCCCATCTTCTTCTCTGAAACTCATCTCACATCTGGCCTTCCTCTAAAGTATGTGTTCAATTTCAAATTTTCCGATTCTGATTGTATTTTTTTTTTTTTCAAATCAACAAAAATAATAAAATTTTGCGATACTTACTTGCAGGTCCTTCTCAACTGTTTCTCCTCAGCTATCTCTGATGAACATATATGGTCTCCGAGCTCAGGTTCCGGGTGCTGTCATCATTGATGGTATTACTTATTTCTCATTTTTGGTGTTTCTATTATGTTTTGGATTGTAAGACATAAGCATCATGAGTAATTGAGTACACTGAGGGGATAATCAGTTAATAGCTTTCATCTGATTAGAGAGCTAAACTGTTACTATCAACAATTGCTCCTTAACTCTTAGTCATCTAAGCAATATAACCTCTCTCTGCCTTTTGCTATGGCTATTGTTTCAATATCATGCTAAAAGGTGGCTCGGGCTATTGCAAATTTGGATGGAGCAAATACCCACGTCCATCTGGGCGATCAGCTACATTTTTGGTACGCCTCCTGCAATGCTTGCTCCATTTTCTGGTCAATTATGTACCTCTTTTATTTTTTTATTTTTTTTATCAATTCGTATTTCATGGATGATCTCATCTGAAGTTAGTATTGTAGTGTAGTGTTGTATTTACTTGTTTTGTTCTTTTCAGGAATTTGGCAACATTGAGACTCCTATGTGCACCCGTCTTCGCCACTTTTTCTCCACAATTTTTAGCAGGTTGGTGTTTGTGTTATCTATTTTCTCAGTTTAATTGTTGAAATGGTCTCTTTATCTATGTTAACTAGTGTAAGTCCCGTGCCTAAGGCCTGGGTATTTGACTGAAATTTGATACTGATCATTTTAATTCTTTTAGTTAAAAATTCAAACTGGCTTCTTATTGGTATTAGTTGTTGGGTGTTTGTACACATTTTCATACAACAGCTTCCTTAGGATATTGGATACCCTCTTCAACCATTGTTGCCTCATTCTCAGAGCCTGCAATGATGCAAAATATAAATTTTGAGGATCAAATCACCAATCTAGTGTTTCAGTTTTGAGAGTATACCCTTCCAAGTCTGCTCCTACTAATGTAATTATGAGATCTACAATCCAATCAAATAAAACAGAAGAAGGAACATTCTAGTGGTCACATGATAAAGCATCTTTTTCAAAGTCCAATTAGGTGAGTGAACTTGTCAGGACCTTGAGAGTGTACCTTGACAGGTGGTATGCTAGAAAATTGCAGGTTTAAAAAGTTCACTCAAGATCCGAGACAGAAACATAGAAAATGAATAAAAATTGAGTTAAACAGATTGCATCACCTTATGAATTGAACATAAAAAAGAGACTGAGCAACATCTATCTGCATTAATAAGGTTCAGACAGAAAGACAATTTTGAAATTGGTGTCCAGAAATTAAAAAATCCATCTCAGTAGCCACTGGATCAAGGAATATCTCTTTTCGGAACTTAAAATTCATATATTAGGCCAAGTGCTTATACTATAAAAAGATCTGAAGTTTTCAGTTGAAAAATCTCTGGAAACACCAAATTAAGACTTCAATTTAGTTCCAGATGGAAAACAAATTGAAGAACCTTTGAAATATACTGTATATGGATATTGCAAGGCCGTTACAGTTACACACTTTGATCCAGAAAGTTTGTAGATAAATCTTGGGATTATTGTGTGCATCCAGGTACGCTTTGCATACACTAATCCCACATACACAGATGTACCGTCCCAACGGTCGGGACCCTGGGTAGCCAAATGTGGTGTTCAGCTGTTTTAGCACCTTCCTCTTCTCAAAGATCTCAGTGATCGCTCTACACATGTCCTTCCCTACAATTTGCCAACTCTTCCTAAAGAATTGGCTCCCAAATCCGTCCGGAGCCAGCGATTTGTTAATCCCAATCGACCAGACCACTTTTTTAATTTCCTCTGCGCTAGGGATACTTTCGAACCTCAGAACTGCTCTTCAAAGTAATGACAGCAGGGGAATGGTCAGAACAGCTAGGAACATCAAATAGCGCTTTTACATCCATGAAAGTATCCTTCCAACTTTTATTAATGAGCACTCTTATCTATTTTTCTTTCAATCCTCGATTCACCTTGTTGTCTATTTTTCCACGTATGCCTTGCTCCTATGTATTCCATATCTGACAGCTTACAATCAGCTAATAGCCTCTCCATCTCCTCAAAGCTGTCATGCCAGGTTGATACTGTGAAGGTGAACTTGCTCCTATGTATTCCATATCTTGTGAAGGTGAACTTCCCATCATATGTAGCCATAACACAATGCATAAACTGCTTGTGACATTCCTCAACACTGACAGTAAACACCACCGGGTTCCAGGTAATCCATATTCATCCCTCTCAGTCGTACTGCTATTTTCCTCCACCTCCCAACCACACATCAGTTTTCTCCTTACTCTATCTACATTCTTCTTATACACTGTCGTTTCTAAGAATCCCACTAGTGCTATATCATTATCCCAGCAATATCTATTTAGTACGGAGTATATTATTTTTTATGTAGACATTAAGGCCACATATATTCCAGGCATTCATTTTTACTCTATTCATCTCCATCTTGCAGGTGAGTGCTACTCTCACCAGAAATTTCCAACCCCACAGAACGTAGTGTCAAGCACTCTCTTGCCTCATCATAATCTTCCCAGCTAAGATCTCAAAACAGTTCCCATCTGCTACACCCTTCTCTTTGATCTTCACACCCGGGCTGTCTAACTTCATGTTATTCCCATTCTTCCTGTTTCGTCCTCTCTGAGCAGATTTTCCTTTTTCTGATCAGTTCTTTCACCTTTGCTGGCCTCCTTATCAGCATTCGGTTTGTTAGGTGATTTGTTTCCTCCTCTCATCTTCGCACCAGGGGTCCACCCTCCATCATCCATCTGATTAATAACAGCTACAGCTGTTTCAGCATTCATTGTTTTAGACACATCCAATTCAGCGATTTCTTTCTTTTCTCTGCTTAAACTGTCATCTGTCACACTCCCCTCTTGATTACCCTCCGTAGCGTCCATGTCTGAAGCTGTTACACCCTTCGCAGGAGTACCAGAGGCAGCCATAACACTCGGGTTCACCCTTTCATCATCATGGGAAACATTTTCCTTGGTTGCATCTGTCTTTTCCACCACATACTCTTTCGGAACCCATACCTTTTTTGCACTTAACTCTCTCTGTCTGTGGCTCCCTTCTGCATCTGTCATAATTGTGCCCAAAAACATTGCAAAAGCTACAGATTTGCGGCTTCCACTCAAACACAATTTTCTGCTCATACGCTTTCCCCTTGATATCCTCTATTTCAATTTTCTGCACTTGTGCTTCCTCAGCATTGACTTAGCATTGCCTTCAATCAACAACAGAGGGCGAGAGCCTTCGATATACCACGGACCATTTTCCTTCGGAAACCGGAACACAGACACCCCATTTTCCTTTAGAAAAATGGACGGCGTCTGCACTTGCCATTCCCTTTCTACAAAAGCCTTCATCTTCTGATATAGGATCGAATTCCCAGGACAGATACCAATCAGAGTTGCTCTCCATTCCTCAACCTTCTCTTGTATATCTTCTTCCCGAATTTTCAGTTTTCCTTTGGTGATATTAGGATACACAGTGAGCTTCTCAGCCTTGTAAATGTTGCGATTTTCTTTGAAGAGGCTCGAGAATGGCGTCAAGCTCATTGATTTTGCCTCCTTCGCTTTAAAAATCCTCTTCAAAGCTTCATATATCCGAAAAGGATCCTCCTTCTCCTCCTTTTTTACTGCCTTCACCATTATTGGGCCATTTTCCTTTCAAGCATTGACAAATGACATAGTATAGTCTTGTTTGGACCCTGTATGTGGAATAAATGAGCAAAATGGTTCTCAATGTTCATGTTGGGTGAGATGAAGAAACCAAAATATTACCTTGTTTTAGAGCCATAGTAAAACAATTTTTTTTGCTGATGATAGGTCTCCTTTCTTCCAAATGCAGTTTCCCAAACACAGCCAAGCATCTGATAGAGATGAGTTCAACTTAACCTGACGCAGATAAGAGAATAAGGGATAGAAAGAAGAGAATGAGTTAGCTCCAAAGAAAAAGAAGATATAGACTTTAAAGGTAACAATTGATGCTAGCATACTGCTTTTGAGAGATGATCTTTAGCTTCTTTCCTTTAATCGAGAAACACATTTAAAACTTTGCCTCTGAGATATTCATAGGTAGCACGTTGTACTGGCGTTTTTCGTTGTTCTGCATAGAGATGGACAATTATACAACTCATTATTTGATGCAATAAATAAAAGCATAAGAATCCAAGAAACATGCTTTTTATTTACATGCCATAGAATCATCAACTCAATAGACGAATCATTTGCCAAGGCTGGATTAGCTTTAAAAGGAGATAGAACATGCATATCTTTAAACATCTGACATACAAACAAACCTGTTTAAGAGTTACTACTTCCAACCCTTATTATTATTTAACCTCCATTTTTCATAAATTCACCTTCACTGTTGAGTCTTTTTCCATGAGTCATAGTGCTAATGGATGTTACCTAGCCTAAGATAGTTTCTGAAATGACCAATTCAATCACTAATCGCTTCTTGCGTAATTTCCAGACAAATGTTAGCAATTTTTCATTTATCTTTAATAGTCTTATCCGATCATACTTTTTGCTCTAGCTACATGTTTCAGAATCAGTAAGTTTACATGTAGAGTTTCCTTACCAGCAAAACATCCGATCCATATGAAATGCCTCCCTTAACTAACCAACAATATTCCTATATGGATATCTAATTGCCCATGGGGTACGTATGTGTTGAGTAAAGGAGCCAATTGGTGCAATTAAGTTCTAACCCCAATCTGCGAAAGTTGAAAAGAAGCACAAAAATGAGCTATAATAGCAGAAACATGCCATCGATGATGTTGATGAATGCAGGAAAACAGGAGGACAAACGTTGCTGTCTCTAACACAAATAGAACTATACATCGAAGAAAATGAGAGGAAAATAAAGCAGTTTACCTTTCACATCACCACCGTTTTATTCTCAAAGCTTCATTTAAAACCACCCTTTATCCCTATCTGTTTATCTATTTACCATCATTCATGAATTTTACTTAGCCATCCATCAGCTATAATACATATTGCACTAAACCACCCATTTTGTTTCTCAAAAAATGCTATTTAATTAACCAACCCTCTTATTTTCAGCTAGTATCTCATGACCAATTCAGAGTTTTAAGTTTGAATGAGATATTAAATTAATATATACAATGGCAGATGATCATTTTACATCTTTCAAAGTACTTTGAACTCATAATCAAGTGGTTCTATATAAGAAGAGTGGGTGATTTTAAGATATTTAAAATCGATTATTTGCAATTTAAGATAAATGATTATGATTATTCTTACAAAAAACCTACCAACTAAAAGCAGCGGTTGATATTTTATAATTGTGACCGAACAAATCTAAGCAACTCTGCCAACCAAAATTAGCAGTTGACAAGTAAGCTAAACTCTAATTGAGCCTACCCCGCTCACCAAAAGCTCAAATTCCTAGAACAGCTTAAAAATTCATGAATATTTACTTAACTATTTTAGAAACATGATCTCATCCCAATATTTACCCGCTCAAAATCACCAATTCAGGCTCTTATATTCCCTAGCGACCTAACCAAAATAAACAGTCGGAGCAAACCCTCCAAATTATTGATACCCCAAAAGAGCATGAAAAGTAATAGTTAGCTACAACTAAGGCCACTCGGGATAGAGTTTTTAAAATTCAACTATATAGTGCCCCATCGAAAATCAAACCCGTTTTCATTCCCGAAATAAATCCCTCAAAACATTAACCTCTCACATAGCAGGGCAAGAAAATATTTAGTGCAGCAGTCAACCAATTATCAACCATGCTCTACAGTCCAACTCAGTTCCTCAAAGATTTCAAGACAACAAAAATACCGCAGTTGAAACAAATGTTCTAATATAAATCGGATGCATTCTATAATGGACAGACAATGCACATTATCTATTGATAAATAAAAAGAAGTTAATGTTAAAAACTCAAACAAAAGCTTGGAAATGATCAAAGATGAAACACATAAAACAACACCCAACATCAAGCATCTATTCTTTTATTGCTCAGTTCGAAAAACTAAAGTCTCAAGAAATCGAAAATTGTGAAGATTGATCATTCTGACAATTAAAAAAATTGCATAAACATAAGACATAGTATGTCGAAATGTCAGGTAGATGAATTACGTAAACGTAAAAATTACCTCACTTGTTCTCTTCAGAACCATCATGTGAAGCTGGAATCAAGTTTGAGTAATACTTGTATTAGATCTCTATTAGATTCCCCTAAAACATATCTGTACAATCGATTCAGATGGATTTTAGTAGAACAAAGAGAGAAATCACAAACAAAAGGGAAAAATTACTTACCTAGACAACTAAATATCATCTTGAATGGAAGAAGTGAATAACGACAAAGCAGTGAGTGACATAGTGAGGAAGAGAAGGAGAAGTAGATGGCCTGCTCACAAAGAAGCTTTGAGATGATCTCTCTTAACGCGCGCGAGTACACTCTCTCTCTCTAACTTTGGCGTTGAATGTTAATGAAGGAAGGTGTCTGAATAATACAAAGAAGAGGCCATCTGGTATCCGACCTGTGATCAAATAGGCAAATCACCTTTAATGTCATCTTTATTGCAAATACAAGAACCCAGCAAATGAAATTGGCAATCCTTGGCCATCCGGTATCCGACTCACAGGCCACCTAATCCAAATACAGGTACTGCAGAGTCCCAATGGGGTGACCTTCCCAACCTCAACCCAGTTGGCTCCATTCATAACGCCAACATTCAAGCACAATTCATAAGTTATCAGTTATTATTGAATACATCAATCTTGTAGGGAAAAAGGAACTTGAGAGTTCTCAAGGAAAGGTATCATTACAAGTATTAAAAACAAACAAAATCCCTAATTTCATTCAATCATTTCCATTTTTGTTATGAACTATGCAAACTGAACAACAATTGAGTAATTCAGCAGCCCTTTAAATCACCATGCTTGATCTTAACTTCAGCAACCAAAAACCTATTTCTAATTCTGAAGCAAAATCTCAAAACCTCAACAATCACAACATGCATTTTGGAATGAAATTCCTCTAATCCAGCTAAAAGGGTTTGTGAAAGGAAAAAAAATCAGTGTCAAACAATGAAGTGGGGCAAATGGGTATTTCAGGAAGATCATTACCTGAACAGACAAAAAGGCCAAGAAGGAGAAATGTAAGGCATGGAGCAACCCTTACATCCATCATCATCTCCCCATAACATATAGCTAATCACTACACCTGGGCTGTCAAATTGAAGAAAGAATTCAATCAAAATGAAGCACATAGCAACAGCAATCAAATTCAAGCAAAATCAGCCCCAACCTGAAACCCTAACCGGAGATTTGAACAGAAGTCCGAAATCTCGGATCCAGGAGCAGAGAAGAAGAAGAATGAAACCTGGAATCGCTAAGTCGTGTGAAGAAGGAGAGGAGAGAGCTGACATCGCGTGAAGGAGAGGAGAGAGCTGGAATAAGTTGCAGAGGAGTTGTGGTCGATCGACGGGTCCGAAAATTATGAAGAAGGTGGCGATGAGTTACATCAAGCAGTTTTACAAAACTACCACGTTCGCCCACTACGCGAAGAAGATGGAGGTGTCCCGATCGTGGAGGAAGAGGTTGATAAATGACGTGGTGCAATTAGATGGCACAATGAACCACGGGGGTGTTTTTATTGATTTTAATTAATGTGATGAAGGCTGACATGGAGCCACCAACCCTTGAAAATATGGAAGGGGTGTGCTCATCTTTTGACACCTGGATTCTAAGACTTTGGTGAAGCCACGTAGGAGGCGTTTGCTTCTGCTTTTAGTTATAGTATAGATAGCATTTCAGGGATTTTTTTTATAACAAATATGAAAATAAAGAGACTCTTTATGAACCAGCTAACTATCATGAAAGTAAGGTTGTTACCTTCCGCGCTGCTGTTAGAGATATTTCTTAAGTCAAATGCACCCTGCTAGTCTGCAATACTTATATAAGCATCCAAGTTTTGACTAGAACGGTTTCCCTTGATAATGTACTTGCATTTTTCTACAGGATGCAGGTGAAGCCTAAAACTCAGCCTATTGTTTTGTCTATCCCCATCTGCCATTATGATGGTAGGTTTCTCTTTAGTCATACACTTAGTGTTCAATGTGCTCCATTTGCTAATACCGATTCAGTTAGAACATGATATAATAAAGGCTCACATTGCTTACTGATTTTATCTACTACAGTTTTCCCTCTTATATTGTCTATCGCAAACCTTTTTTCTATCTTAACCTTCCTCACACTGTTGTTTGAATCAGAAATTAAACTATATTCATTGTTATGCGACAGCATGCCTGCAATCATAGAACCTGATATTGTGTGAACTTTATATAATTTGCTATATTGACCCTTAATTCGTTATTTTCTATAATCTTCATTTACAAGTATAAAACAAAATTTTAATTTCAGGGAACTTGCCAGCTTAGATTTTCTTAGTATAAACTCTTAAATTTGTCAACAGATACACCAAGTGCCAAGGCATCAAGAAGGCAGCTGAAAGAAGCCATGTATTCAACTCTATTTGATATGAATGTTCCCGCTGTCTGCGCCATTAATCAGGTAGCTTGTGCTTCTTATTCATTGAACGATATCCACAAAATACATTTTTTTTCGGTTGGATGAGACAGAACACAGTTCCAGCATTGTGTATGCAGCATATAATATAGTGGAAGATGGGGAAACATTGAATATGGGGAAGGGCATTGCATATAGTACTATTAGCACTTAGGCTGGTCTTAAGCTTTTACTCATGAGTTTCTCTTACTTGAACACATTGGCTATGGATTTACGTAAAATAATCTACCTTATTATAAAGCCACATTATCAATATATTATGTTCTCTATTTTAAAAAATAAACATAAAAATAAAAATTACCTGACTAATGATTCCTTGATGATTTTAGGCTACCTTAGCACTGTATGCAGCAAGACGAACTTCAGGAATTGTTGTTAATATCGGTTTCAACCAAACTTCTGTTGTTCCAAGTAAGAGCTTTTGGTTCTCATCTCATGTAGTAATAAGTTACTATGTGATTGCTCTGTAGTTTGTCCTTTTTTCTGAATGTGCTAATGTTCAGGCTGTAGTCTCTGAGTTTTTCTACTACGAGCTATCTGTATCTATCTCATCCTATTCAGAAAACCTTTTATCTTCTGCACTAGAGACTAGAGATTAGGGACTTTTGGACAAAGACGCCTCCAACCTTAGCCCGGATCTATCCTACTGTCCTACATTGGCAAAATCTTCATTTCTCTCTCTGTTTATTACTTTTTATTAGTAATATCCTGATGGCGATCTTTGGTTTGCAGTTTTGCAAGGTAAAATAATGCGCAAGGTGGGTGTAGAAACAGTTGGCATGGGAGCAATGAAGCTTACTGGCTTTCTTAGGGAGCAGATGCAGCTGAAAAATATTCCTTTTGGGTCACTATATACTGTCCGTGAGATTAAGGAGGTATTGTTCGTCTGTGGTGGTGACCCATCATTTTTATCCATGCATATATATTAGGATATTTTTCATTCTGCAATTCTAATTTATGGTCATATAGCTTGCCACTTTGAAATATTTACGATAATTGAACAATCTGCAGTAGAATTGGCCTTCTGAAGAATGTATAAGATTTATCTCATTTTTGCATTGAGGTGAAGCTTTTGGCCTCTTGATAATTCATTCTGCAACAATATTTCCTCGGGAGGCAGAATGTTTGATATCCTTGTCTGCTATATCCATCATCCTAACGTTAATTTTTAATTATATACAGCATCTCTGTTACGTGGCCTATGACTATGATTCGGAGCTATCAAAAGATACAAAAGCTTCGTATGAAGTTTCTAGAGAGGGTGTATTTACCCTATGCAAAGAACGTTTTCAAACAGGAGAGATCTTGTTTCAACCTTGGATGGCTGGAGTGTAAGTTTGCACTTAATCTCTTTGGTTCATTGTTTGCATTTAAATTTCTTTGATTCATTCACTAACTATGTACTCGCTTGTTGAAGATGCAATTTAATGTATTTAAATTGGTCATTTGAAAGTCTTGCAGTGATTGACATAATATTAAATTTGATGATGCATCTTTTTAGTAATGGTAGTGATTAGTATCATTCTCATAATTGTCAGCCACCATTTCTTGCTATGCATTTCATGGACCATTTCTTTTGTTTCAACTTTTGAGGAAAATCATGATTTGCTAATTGTTATATTGTTGGAGATGAAATTTGTTAATTTCTTCTCATGGAAGTGTTAACCTCAATAATAATTAGGAAGAGAAGAGGAAGTTTTTTTTTTTTCCTTTTTTTTTCCTCATATCCCATCTGAAACACAATTACAATTACATATGTTTAGTTACTAATATAAAAACATATAATGATAGAAACTTGCCTATACAAATAACCACAAACTAAATAAAGAATAGCCGGTAAGTTTTGTTTTCTAAAAATACAAAATGCCTAATTATTCAAGGTTGATATTTCTTCACGTCCCCTCAAACTTGAATATATTTTTAGCAAAGTGGCTAGCTTCACTTGTGTTAACTTAGAGTAATACCAAGCATAGTTATGAACTTCTCGAATTTTTCTCTGCCAATTGGCTTTGTCATAATGTCAACCACTTGCTCTACAGATCTGCAGAATTCGAGTCGAATTTCTTCATTCTTGACAAGATCTCGAATATAATGATATTGTATATATATATATATGTGCGTTAATATTCCATGAAAAACTGGATTTTGGACAATGTGATTGCTGACTTATTATCACACATGATTGGTGTTGGATACTTTTGCGCATGTTGCAATTCCTCTAAACTTCTCCAAAGCCAAACTGACTAACATGTTGCAAATGTCGCAACCGTGTATTCAACTTTTTCTATTGATAAGTCCACCACTTTTTGCTTCTTAAAAGACCATGAAAAAACATCATCTCCTATGTAGAAAACATATCCTGATATGCTCTTCCAGGTCTCAAAATCTCATGCCCAATCACTATCTGTATATCCTTCTAATTTGTAATTAATTATCTTGCCGTGTATAGAAAATTCCATGATTTCGAGTACCACTAATATTGTAGAATCCTCTTTGTTACTTGAAAATGTGATTGATGCAGTTTCTCTATGAAATGACTATTTAACCCAACTCCATAAGCAATGCCAGGTCTAGTGGAAGTCAAATAGTGCAGTTAACCAACTATACTCTTGAAGTAAGTAGCATTTATGAGTTCTCCTCTACCTTCTTTCTTCATTTTAAGACATTCTTGAACATGTGTTCGAATTGGAGAAGATTATTCCATTTTGAGCTTCTTTAGAATATCACCTGCATATTTCTTCTTAAAAACAAATATCCCATCATTCTTTTGCATTACTTCAATGCTGAGAAAATAAGACATCATCCCTAAATTAGACATCTCAAATTGAAGAGTCATACCCTGTTTGAACTCCTAGTTCATGGTCTCATTGTTTCCGGTGTATATCAAATCATCCGCGTGCAAACACAAAATTAACAAGTCTCCCTTGTCATTTGACTTGGTGTGTACAATATGTGTTCATAAGGACATTTTCAGAAACCATCTTGCATGTATCCATTCATGAATCCTGAGCGCGAGGTGCTTGTTTCAATGCATACACAAAGCCTTTTTAAGACGATAGACTTCGTTTTCCTTCATTTTCTTCAAAAACCCCGGTGGCTGCACAACATAAACTTCTTCTTTAAGTACACCATTGAGAAATGTTGATTTCACATCTATCTGATAAAGTGGACATCTCTACTTATTATCATCTTATTTGTGCCATGTTTATATATTCTATAACGAGTGGTTGTTTCACTATAGCCAACAAAAAACTACACTTTTCGATTTTTTCATCAAGCTACTTCCTTCGTTGATCATGTATGTGAGCATATGCAATACACCCCCAAATACACGTAAATCAAATAGGTCTAGCTTTCTTCCACTCCAAGCTTCTTCTGGAGTTTTATCACTAACGCTCTTTGTTGGACATCTAATCAATAGATATACAAAACAAGAAACAACGTCTGCCCATTAAAGCTTTGATTAGAGGGAGACCAGTCACCATTTCTTTTTTTGCCAATAATTCCGACCCTCTAAAAGATCAAATGACCGAATCACATACACCATAACCAGTTACTATCTTTCGTCATTGCTTGTAAGTTAATGACAACTCTTATCTAAAGGGACAAAAGAAACATCCAATTCTTTGTTATTTTCATCCTTGCAATGTGTTTTCTACTTTTGCTCATAATATTGCATATTCCATCTTCGATGTGAACTTTCTGTCCTTTTTTTGAAAGCTAGCCTAAGCTCAATAAAGTCCAAAATAGGCAAGGTACACATAACACGTCTGCAATTTTTACATTAGCCCCATTCTTCGAGGGAATACTAATGTTACCTTTACCTTTTATTGATATTTTATATTGTTCCTAAAATTGACTTCTCCTTGCATGGATTCCTTTAAAATTGAGAATATTTCTTGTTTTTAGTCATGTAATTGCTAGAGCCTCTATCAAGATACCAAACATTAGAACTTTTGGTATCTACTATCTAATCCTTTGCAAGCAAGAAGCAAATTTTCTTCTACTTTAGCTAAGTCGGCATGATCTCCTTATTCTGATTGCAACCTTGTTCGACATTCCGATGCACAATGCCCAAACCGGTCACATTTGTAACTAGAAGAATGAGCATTTCCTCCTCTTCCTCGTCCACGACCACGTTTGCAACCTCGACCACCTTATAGAAATGCTCTCTATTTCCATTTCTATTAGAATAAGATGAATGCTTGCTCTACTTTGCAGAGCTTTCTCTAATTTGCAGAGCTTGCTTTGAGGTAGATGTGTTGTTTTGTTTGTTCATGCAAGGACAACGAACCCTACAATCTCTCAACGAACCCAACAATCTCTCAAAGGTTAATTTTGAAAGATCTCGTCGTTCTTCAATAGTAGCTACCAGTCCATATCATCGAAATTTGTAGGGATAGGATAATTTTTTATATGGCCCTTTTATCGTTGATTGTCTCAATATTAATATGTAATTAGTTAACGATTGTTTCCTTCACACTGTCGTCGCCTTTGTAGAATTTCTGTAGGATCTCCCATACTTCTGTTGATGTTTGTGTCATCGATATTTTTTGAAATAATGATTTCTCCATTGCTTGAAAAATTGAATATAAGGCCTTAAGATCCTTCTTCCTCTTTTCATTTAACGATTTTTTCTCCTCCTGACTAAGCAATTTGTATGCATCCGAGTAGGTAACATCATCAAAGCCAGTTTCAACGAAACTTCATAATTCTTGTGAATGAAAATATATATTTAATTGGATAGACCAACTATCATAATTCTTCCCATTTAACTTTGGGAGTTGTAGTTGCATTGTGTTGTTCGATGTCATAACCCTCAATGATTTTATATATTGGCTCTTATATAACATGTTAGAGATGAAATTTGCTAATTCGATCGCAACTTTAACCTGAATAATAATTAGGAAGAGAAAATGAAGTTTTCTTATTGATTCTTGTTTTCTCTGATATCCATCTAAAACACAATTACAATATCATATATATATATATTTATAGTTACTAATATAAAAACATTTGGTGATAGAACTTCTCCTATACAAATAACCACAAACTAAATAAAGAATAGCATATGTAGTGAGATTTGTTTTCTAAAAATACAAAATGGCTAATTATTCAAGGTTGATATTTCTCTCTATATATATGACATTTCACTTGTGATGCAGGCGTGCGATGGGACTGCATCAGGCCATAGCTCTCTGCATGGATCATTGCTTAGACGCCGAATTAATGGCAGACAATAGCTGGTTCAAGACAGTTGTCTTGTCTGGTGGGAGTGCTTGCTTACCTGGTTTAGCAGGTCAGATGCGATAAAACACTCTTTAAGAAAACTAATAAACCAGTCATTGTAAACAACGAGAAATTTATTGCAAAAGTGCAGAAATTGAAGTTCCTAATCGGGGATTCTAACATTCTGTTTTTTTTTTTTGGCCCCCCAGAAAGGTTAGAGAAAGAGCTTAAAACAATTCTTCCGTCATCCACATCAAATGGAATTAGAGTTATTCCCCCTTCTTATGGTGCAGATTCTGCATGGTTTGGTGCTAAACTTATTGCTAATGTAAGTCCATATGCTGCCTTTCGATAAGGATATGTTTGGCAGGTAGTTGAAAAATGGGTTCTTAAAATTGTTCAGTGAATTTTTTTCACCTCACTAATACAAATGAACCAGAAAATAAACTGGCTTAAGCGGTTGTCTAGGGTTGAAGTGCGGCATTTCGAGTTTTGTCTTCTTAGTTTTACCCAAAATGTGATCCCCAGTGATGTCTATTTCCATGCAGTTAAGCACCTTCCCAGGGTCATGGTGCATGTCAAAGAAGCAGTTTCGGAGTAAATCTAGAAGAAATCTTTTACCGTCGTGGTGAAATCTTGACTGATCTGATCAGGTGTCAAATTGCTTTCGGTCGCCTGCTAAATCAGCAACATGTGTTTGTATCTTTGTTTAGCATCAAAGAAACCTGGTATACATATTATTATACACACTCACATACGTCCCACACCCTTACCCACACGCACACTCACGCGCACACACTTCAACCACTGTTTAAAAATGACTTATGCGACTAGTAATTGTTGCGTTGATAATAGCATCACCACTCACCTTGGCATCAGTTGAATGTGGTGATAGTGAAATAATATTGCATGATGTATTATTAAAAATCATGGATGATTGCGGCACAATTTAAGTTTACTTTAGTCTATTTGATCTCATTTTGTTGAGGGGTCTGCGAAGATTCCTTGGAAGGGCATAGTAAGTGAATGGTAACACTGGCTGGTTTGATTCATGATGTGATGTGAAAGAGTGTTGATCTAGATCTCGTTTAGATCTGATTTGAGTGGAAGTGGCCCGTGAATAAAACGAACAAAAAACGAGCATTGCGAGAACAAAACACGATGTTTGTTTACAAGGTTCAAACAAAGTCGTATGTCCTCAGGGCCTTGAGAGTTGGCTCTAAATCCATTCTAGTGTTTGAAGAAAAAGCAAACACAAAAGATATATAAATAATCCTAGATCTAAGCATGTGCATATGCAAAATAGTTAAATCGAAGAAGAGAAGAAAATCTTCCTGATCGCCTTCTTCAAAAAATCAACCACCAAGGACAACTGTTGAAGATTGTCTTTTTTACCATCAAGGATTCACCATGTTTAAGCAGATCTGATAAACGAAAGAAGAGTATAGACTAATGAACACTAAAACCCCCCAATCAGATAGCAAACCCTATGAGAGAGAAACTCTCCCTGTCTTCTTTTAAGAGACGAAGTTTGTGAAAACGGTGAATACCGAAGCGACCCGCTAGAGAGAGATTATATAGCTAGGTCATGGCAAGACGCAACGTTAAAGCTCCTAACGTTGTGTTCCACTTAATCCAAGTTGAGCTCCACAACAAGCTATCGAATTTTTGTCCATGGGTCAATGGCTCGGCTAGAGCTCCTATATTTTCTCCCTTCCCTCCTCAAATTTGATTCCCTCAGAATAAATTTCATTCCCTCTTATTTTCATTTCCTTGAGTTTATGAAATTTATTTTGTAATGAATAATCTAATTAAAAAAAATAAAATTCGACGAAACAAAAATAAAATTTTATTTATGTAATAATCTATTTAACAAAAATAAAGTGATCGATCAAATCATTTGTAATGAATAAAATATGAAATTATGAATTATGAATAAAATTTTACTTATGTTTGTTTGTAGCACTTGAGTCTATGACCATTCACCTTAATCTATTTAACAAAAATAAAGTGATCGATCAAATCATTTGTAATGAATAAAATATGAAATTATGAATTATGAATATATGATAGTTTTATAAGTTGTATTCATAATTTCATATTACCTTGTTTTCCAAGATTTGATGAGGGATGAAGGGAATACTTTAAATGCACCGAATATTCGAATCCATCGAATATTATAATTCATCGAATAATCAGAAATGAATTTATATATGAGGACTAAGGTAATTTGTTTATTTATTCTCATATAGGCAAAAATTGGTTTACTTTATCAGTATTTAAGATTAACTCACAAATATAGATTGATGTAAATCATTACTCGTTTACTCATTTAATTAATGATGAATGATCAACTTTGATTCAAAATTCTCATTTTTCACTAATAAGAGATGAGTACAATGAGGATATTATAACTTGAATCATATACATAGTGAAATTTCTTTTGAAAACTACTTTTTGAAAGACACAAATAACAATCATATAAATAACGTGAATGATCTTTTAGATAGGGAATCAAGTATGATTTTGATAACAATATATTGCCAAATTTCAATGAAATTAATGATGAATAGAATGAGTTTAGTTAGCTTACGAGCCAATGAGTAGAATATTTTGGCAGATTGGGCCCAGTCGAGTGGCTGTGTGGTGCAGACGAAGATTTTGGCAGGCTCTCCTCGAGGTCGACGAGGTGCTTGTCGAGATCGACCATGGCTTTGTCGAGATCGACTTGCTGTTCCTCGTCGTTCTGCTGGTTCCCGACCTCTGGCTCTTGCAGTTGATGACCGCTTCTGAGTTTTACAGCAGCGACGCGTCCAGTCTTTCCCTTAGGATTTGGTTCTGAAGATCCTGGAAGTGTCCCTGACTGTCTGGGGATTCCGGCTGCCAGCTGACCAATCTGTGTATCAACTGATTTCCTCCAGATATCAATTTCCCCAAGCCTAGAGTTGACACCTTGCATCTGAGTATAGACGGAGTTGAAGGATTGCCTAGTTTCTGAATGGTTCCTCCGTATTTCCTCCAGGACCGTCTGTATATCATCCTTCTTTTGATCCCTTTCTGGATGTCCTGGAGCCCTGTAGGGCGGGGGATTCCTAGGGAAACCTTGGTTCCATTGTGGTTGCTGAAACCTTTGGTCCCCCATGTAGCGATTGGGACCCCCTGCGTAAGCTGCATCCTCATGATGCTCTGCCAGCCTGAGTTGCTCTGTGTGTGGGCACTCAGGAGTGGTGTGCCTTTGCGATCCGCATTCTATGCAAGGCTGGTTGACAGAGAGATATTTGACTTGCTTGAGGAGCTTCTTATTCTGGTCTCTGTAGTATTGCTCCCTAACATTAGGATCAATCTCTTTAGATGGCTCATATAGGGGCATGGATGGTGCTGGCCTGGCGTATGGGTTCTCTTCATAGGTTACAGTAGACCCATACTTGTTGTCGTAGTTGGTGAGTTTCTCTAGCACACCCCATGCGTCACTTGGCGGCATCGTTAGATACTCGTAGCGAGTATAATTGTTGATTCTGTCCTTAGTGACTTGATCCAGAGAGTTGAAGAAGATCTCCTGGATGATGTAGGGTGGCTGTCCATGAGTAGGGCAAGATCGCAGAAGTTCCTTGTAGCGCTCCCATGCCTTTGCCAGTGGTTCCCCTTTCTGCTGTTTGAAGGCGGTGATTTTCTGGCGGAGATGTGCTGTTTTGGCAGGTGGGAAGAATTTGTTCAGAAACTCTTGCTCTACTTGAGCCCAGGTTGTGAGTGATTTTGCTTTCAGCCCTTCCAGCCATTTCAGTGCAGGCCCAGCGAGAGACCAGCGAAAAGATTTCATCTTGACATATTCCAAGGTTGTACCTTCTGCAAGAGTACGGCACATATCATGAAAATTAGTAATATGTTCAAGAGGACACTCATTAAATCTACCATAAAAGGTATTATTTTTAAGCTCTATAAGAAACTGAGTGCGAATTTCAAAAGAGTTTTCAGGGATAAGAATCGCCGATTCAGGCACGATGAGAGTCGGATGCATATAATCCTCAGCAGTGGTTGGATGTGGAAAAGGCGTTCCGGTTCGTCTAAGGCGTCAAACTCAGGTGTTTGACCAGAACGACGCATACACCTGCAAACTAACTCAAAGAAATAGTGAGAACTGACTACCTAAGGCGCGATTGATTGCTTCCCCGGCAACGACGCCAATTTGTTGTTGCAGGAGGATGTGTCAAGTATGAAATGAATATGAAATATAGTTCAGATTGACTTCCCTGTCTCAGCAAATAAATACAAGACTTCCTCCCGTTGTAGTAAGAGAAAATCAGGATCGAATCCACGAGGAAGCACGTCAGCAGTTCTTAGGTAGCTGTAGATTCTCACAGAAGCAGAGCAGAACAGACAGAATCGCAGAAACAGAAAGAAAGAGACAAATAACCCGGCAAGGGCAACTAAAACAAAAGCAAAGAAACTAAAGACAGAAAGTAAAGTAAAGAACAAAGCAAAACAGAAGCAAGCAGAAACGAAAAGCAAAAGACACAGAAGCTACTCGAAGTCGAGTAGCTGTCCTCTAGGTCGACTAAGGTGGTCGACAGCAACAACTCAGAAAACAGAAAGCAAACAACTCGATGAACAAAACTCTCCTCGACCTCGACAAGAGGTACTCGATCTCGACAAAGAAAGTAAAGACAGAAACTTTAAAATCGACAAAAACAGAAGAATCACAACTCGACTAAGACAAACCCAACTCGACCTCGACAAGACCAACTCGAGATCGACTAAGTTCTACTCTATGTCGACAAGAACAGAAACTTAAAAGAACGTAAATTGCAATTGCTCAAACCCAAACTCAGCTTTTGACAGAAATTAACTTCAATATATTAAAAGACTTCCAAAGCCAGGGTTTCAACACCACAACGATAACCATGCAAAGTAACACGTAAAGGCATAAAAGATCATGCTTTCCATCAAATAACTTTCGTCATTAACAAATAGGCATATAGAGGCTTTCGCATAAACCCTAATTGTTACTAACCCTTTTTCACATAATTAACCCAAGTTGCATTAAGATCACTTTCGCTTCAATAACACAAACAAGGATCACCTTCAACTCTCGCAAAAGAATCATGCTCATAGGGATAGAAGATGAATTGCACAAAAGATCTGACCTTTATCGCATCGCCTCACATGGCCACCGTCGGGCTCACCCCAGCCCCAGAAGTGGGTGGACTACTAGACATTGATGTATAAAAAGAAACTTGCATAAAACTATATTCAAAGCCTTTTACAATCCTGGCAATCAACTTTCGCAGAAAGCCAAAACCTTAAAAACCTTAGAACTCCTAAACTACTCTACTAGAATTGACTTGTGTCTGAATTTGAATGCATAAGACTGAGCCCCCTAGGGCCTTATTTATAGCCTTCATTCCCTAGCTATTCTAGGAAAGAAGATATCTATCTTTATCTAAAACTATATCTAAAAGCATAAAAGATAAATGAATGTTTTAAGGAAATAAATCTAAAAGGAAAAGATAAAACTAATTATGGTAGGTCTTCATGATGTTGATAGATCTTGTCTCCTTGGATAGAACTTGATGTATTTGGATAGAATCTTCCGCCTTCGCGCCCAAGGAATCCCAATCCGAGTAGAGTTGATCAATCCGCGTCGAGTAGCTTCTGGAAGTCTAGTCGACCTCGACAAGGGTCTTGTCGATCTCGACAAGGGACCTTGGTCGACTTGGCTTGATCGTCGTCTCGGCTAGCTGGTGCTCGACGGACTCGGACATGGCTCCTGGCGCTCGTCGATGTCGAGTAGACCTAGTCGACTTCGAGTAGACTGGCTCGCCGACTAGGGTTTCTCGAGCGGCTCTCCTCGATGGGCTCCGGATCTTGACTCTGGGCTCGTCGATCTCGACCAAGGCTTGTCGAGATCGAGTAAGGTTCGTCGAAGATGGCTCTGGTGGTCTCGTCGAGGACTCCTCCTCGGACATGCTCTGGGTCGCTTGTCGATCTCAACAAGGCTTAGTCGAGATCGAGTAAGATGGTGCTCGGCTTCTCGTCCTCGGCTTCTCGGGCAGCTTCTCCTCGTCGACTCTGGGTGCTGGCGCTGGGATTCGTCGATCTCGACCAGGGCTCGTCGAGATCGAGTAGACTTTCGGAGCCGGGTTGTCTGGCTTGCTCGATCAGGCTTTGTCGACCAAAGCTGCTCGGACATGGCTTGTCGAGGTCGAGTAGCCTTGGCTCGTAGACTTGTTCCGCTGCTTTGACCTTGGACTTCTGTAGTGGTTTTCCGAGCTTTTCCGACCTTCTGTAGAATTGCTGTAAAACGCCTCGATTTCTGCGAATTAAACAGAAACTGGTGTAGATTCCATAGTTTGGCAAATAAACATAAACTACATAGATTCTGTACTATCTTAGCCCAAATGCATGTAATGTATACAGAAATCGGTATAAAAGTTACTGTAAAACATGGCAGATTCAGGTCACAACAAACACCCCATACTTAAGCTTGCTTGTCCTCAAGCAATACTTTTATTTGTCATTCAGGGGAAGAATTCAAAACTCTCAACATCTTAGATTCATTCTCATATAACCCTGCAATCAATTACCATCCTCGAAAAGGTACTAGTGTCACAGATTCATGCATGTGCAAATATGTAAAAGCAACATCTAATCACAAAAGGAGGGTTATGCAAAAACATTCATAAGTGACAAAGCATTGATAATCAAGAAGACTTTAATTTAAGCTCATGATGGAGTAGATTGGTAAAAGGCTAAAAGGTGGGCAATTTTTGCAATGTGGTGTTTATGATCCGGGGAAATGGATTATTTCCAAACTTGAGTTTCATTCCACATTCTTTCTCCGTATAATTCATCACCTTTCATATTGCTTTTCTCAATAATAATGCTTTTACCTCTCTAACCTCAGCACTGCCTTCTCGCGAGTCGCAAACATGGGTGTCATGAATGGCCCCGGATACTTAGTGCGTCGGACTCCTCACAATGTGTCCCATCTCTCCAAACTATTATCTCAGAGAGCAGGGTCAATCTACCTTTATCTCCTGAGGTGATTGGATTTTCTTTCACTCATTAAATTTTCCATATATATATTCAAATAATTTCCTTCCAAACTCCAATAATGATAATAACACAAACAACCATATAACAATCTCCATAATGTAACATCATTCTCAACATAATCCCCGGATAAGGTAAAGAATGGCAAATATTTAGATCATGTGGAGCAATATTTGAAATAAGGCATATTTATGGCTTTTGTGATGCATAAGCATAGGTATGGCTAGGATTTTAAACAATGAGCATTATATGGAAATATAAAGTCCTCAATCATTTTATCATGCAACATG
Organism: Persicaria tinctoria; assembly: GCA_037127255.1. Taxonomy (NCBI): domain Eukaryota; kingdom Viridiplantae; phylum Streptophyta; class Magnoliopsida; order Caryophyllales; family Polygonaceae; genus Persicaria; species Persicaria tinctoria. The sequence goes on along the minus strand of JBANSL010000007.1, from coordinate 48,338,638 downwards.
TCAAAAGCAATTTCAAATTTTACCTCCTTTCATGGTTTTCATCAAAATATGCACTTCATTGTGACTTCCCTTTACTAGGCAATTTCATGCTATATCTCTAATGAATCTAATTTTGCATCGTTGAGTTCAATATAAGCTTCCATGACATTATTCAAAAAATTTCAATGGGGGTCGTTTTTCTCAAATTTTGGAAAACATGCATATAAGCACATAAATCAATAATGCATTCCAAAATAGTCATGTAGCAATTCTAAGCAATAATGCACACATAATGTCAAATATGATCAAATATGCATAAAGTAAGCTCTTCCCCCACCCCATACTTAAACATTACAGTGTCCTCACTGTATAAAAACAATGTAAAGGGTAAAGAAAGAAACTCACAAGACAGGTGTGCAGAGCCTCTAAATTTCGAATGGAGCACCTCCTAGTCCGAGTATTAATGTAGCTTGGTTCTATCCATTGACCTGAAAAGTTAGAAGACATATACCTATAATAGAAAAACTAAAAGTGTTCAAAACCAAAAACAAAAAACAAAGTCTCAAATGTCCTAAAAAGTCTATGTACATGCTCTAGATTTTATAGTCGCTAGGCCGACTTTCCATTTAGCTCAAGGTGGCATCTGCAGGGGCCATGTAGCTTGGGCTTCAAATAGGACTCCATTCTTGTCCATCAGCTGCAATCCTCCAGAATGGATTTTGTTCACCACGAAAGGTCCCATCCGCTTCTTGTTGAATTTGTTAGGAAACCAATGATCCTTTGATTTAGAGACATAGAGCTTATCTCCAACTTCATACTCCTTAGGCTCATCATTGGATATCCTGCACAATCGCACATACCAAGGCAGACCTCTCCCATGTATAGATAAATCTTTAATGGAAATAGGAGAAGAAAGATCCGTACCTTGACTTACCTTTGCAGAGACGGAATCGGGGACAACGGTGTTTGGTCGATGTCGACTAGGGTTAGTCGATCTCGACAAGTCTGCTGGTCCTGATGGTGGTCTGCTCGAAGATTCAGAAGTCGACGAAGACAGGGTCTGGTCGATCTCGACAAGCCTGGTCGACCTCGACAAGGGCTCTGGTCCTGGTGTCTGCAGCGTCGAGGAAGGGGCCGTCGAGGAAGACGTGGTCTTGTCGATCTCGACAAGGCTACTCGAGATCGAGTAGCCTTCTCCTCCTGGTGGCTTGCTCGTCGAGGAAGGCGGGTCTGGTGGCGCCGGGTGGTGGTCGATCTCGACAAGACTAGTCGAGATCGACGAGACTGGTTCTGGTCCTGGAGTCGCCAACGTCGAGGAAAGCCGAGTCGACTTAGGGTTCTGGTGGTCGATCTCGACGAGCCTACTTGAGATCGAGCAGGGCGGCTCCTCTGGTTTGCTGCTCGACGAAGCCGGCTCTGGTGGAGTCTCCTTGGTCTGGTCGAGATCGACTAGGGTTCTACTCGAGTTCGAGGAGCCCTGGTCGATCTTGACCCCATACGTAGCTCCTGTCAAGGCATCCGAAAAATAATGAATCCACAACGACTTACCTGTATCTGTGTCGATCGGATTTTCTGTGTTCTCCTTAAGGATTGCCATGATCTCCTCCACCTGGGCCTCCATGTCCCTCTTTTCTATCTCTTCAGGGGTCATATTTCTGACCTTGGGTTCCCCGCAGGTGATGTAGCCAGCTGAGATAGATTTGACCTCTTCCATTGGACCAGTATGCCTTTCAGTTTTGTTAAAGGAATACTCATTGACCTCATCGCTGATGTTGAAGGTGAGCACTCCTTTCCTTACGCTTATGTTGGCATCCACCGTCGCCAAGAATGGTCTTCCTAAAATAATTGGACAAGCAGGATCTTCTTGCATATCAACTATTAAGAAATCAGTAGGAACGAAGAATTTACCTACTTGTACTGGGACATTTTCCACCATGCCTGTTGGAATGACCACCGTGTTGTTGGCCATGTATAGTCTAGCATCCACAGGCTCCAAGGCACCTATCTTAATCTTGGACCAAATCGTTAAAGGCATAATACTAACACTAGCTCCAAGATCACATAGGGCATTAATTTTGTATGGACCAAATCCAATAGTTATAGCAAACTTACCTGGATCCGGCCTCTTCTCCAATATGTCCAGATAGCTGCACTCCTCTGTGATTTCTGCCATCAATCGCTTTTTGCTCAGGATCTCCTTCAGGAACTTGACATAAGATGGCATTTCATTGAGAGCTTCTGTGAAGGGGATGGTGATGTTGAGCTTCTGAAGCATCTTGATGAAGCGCTGAAACTTTTTCTCCGCCGGGTCCTTTAGAGATTTTGTGGGGAAAGGCAGCTTCTTTTTCTGCGTCGGAGCCAGAACAGACGTCGGAGTTGCTGCAGATTTCTCTACGTCGACCAGGGGCTCCTCGACATCGACAAGGGCTTTGTCGACATCGACCAGATTGGGCCCAGTCGAGTGGCTGTGTGGTGCAGACGAAGATTTTGGCAGGCTCTCCTCGAGGTCGACGAGGTGCTTGTTGAGATCGACCATGGCTTTGTCGAGATCGACTTGCTGTTCCTCGTCGTTCTGCTGGTTCCCGACCCCTGGCTCTTGCAGTTGATGACCGCTTCTGAGTTTTACAGCAGCGACATGTCCAGTCTTTCCCTTAGGATTTGGTTCTGAAGATCCTGGAAGTGTCCCTGACTGTCTGGGGATTCCGGCTGTCAGCTGACCAATCTGTGTATCAACTGATTTCCTCCAGATATCAATTTCCCCAAGCCTAGAGTTGACACCTTGCATCTGAGTATAGACGGAGTTGAAGGATTGGCTAGTTTCTGAATGGTTCCTCCGTATTTCCTCCAGGACCGTCTGTATATCATCCTTCTTTTGATCCCTTTCTGGATGTCCTGGAGCTCTGTAGGGCGAGGGATTCCTAGGGACACCTTGGTTCCATTGTGGTTGCTGAAACCTTTGGTCCCCCATGTAGCGATTGGGACCCCCTGCGTAAGCTGCATCCTCATGATGCTCTGCCAACCTGACTTGCTCTGTGTGTGGGCACTCAGGAGTGGTGTGCCTTTGCGATCCGCATTCTATGCAAGGCTGGCTGACAGAGAGATATTTGACTTGCTTGAGGAGCTTCTTATTCTGGTCTCTGTAGTATTGCTCCCTAACATCATGATCAATCTCTTTAGATGGCTCATATAGGGGCATGGATGGTGCTGGCCTAGCGTATGGGTTCTCTTCATAGGTTACAGTAGACCCATACTTGTTGTCGTAGTTGGTGAGTTTCTCTAGCACACCCTATGCGTCACTTGGCGGCATCGTTAGATACTCGTAGCGAGTATAATTATTGATTCTGTCCTTAGTGACTTGATCCAGAGAGTCGAAGAAGATCTCCTAGATGATGTAGGGTGGCTGTCCTTGAGTAGGGCAAGATCGCAGAAGTTCCTTGTAGCGCTCCCATGCCTTTGCCAGTGGTTCCCCTTTCTGCTGTTTGAAGGCGGTGATTTTCTGGCGGAGATGTGCTGTTTTGGCAGGTGAGAAGAATTTGTTCAGAAACTCTTGCTCTACTTGAGCCCAGGTTGTGAGTGATATACTTTAGTCTATTTGATCTCATTTTGTTGAGGGGTCTGCGAAGATTCCTTGGAAGGGCATAGTAAGTGAATGGTAACACTAGCTGGTTTGATTCATGATGTGATGTGAAAGAGTGTTGATCTAGATCTCGTTTAGATCTGATTTGAGTGGAAATGGCCCGTGAATAAAACGAACAAAAAACGAGCATTGCGAGAACAAAACACGATGTTTGTTTACAAGGTTCAAACAAAGTCGTATGTCCTCAGGGCCTTGAGAGTTGGCTCTAAATCCATTCTAGTGTTTGAAGAAAAAGCAAACACAAAAGATATATAAATAATCCTAGATCTAAGCATGTGCATATGCAAAATAGTTAAATCGAAGAAGAGAAGAAAATCTTCCTGATCGCCTTCTTCAAAAAATCAACCACCAAGGACAATTGTTGAAGATTGTCTTTTTTACCATCAAGGATTCACCATGTTTAAGCAGATCTGATAAACGAAAGAAGAGTATCGACTAATGAACACTAAAACCCCCCAATCAGATAGCAAACCCTATGAGAGAGAAACTCTCCCTGTCTTCTTTTAAGAGACGAAGTTTGTGAAAACGGTGAATACCGAAGCGACCCGCTAGAGAGAGATTATATAGCTAGGTCATGGCAAGACGCAACGTTAAAGCTCCTAACGTTGTGTTCCACTTAATCCAAGTTGAGCTCCACAACAAGCTATCGAATTTTTGTCCATGGGTCAATGGCTCGGCTAGAGCTCCTATATTTTCTCCCTTCCCTCCTCAAATTTGATTCCCTCACAATAAATTTCATTCCCTCTTATTTTCATTTCCTTGAGTTTATGAAATTTATTTTGTAATGAATAATCTAATTAAAAAAAATAAAATTCGACGAAACAAAAATAAAATTTTATTTATGTAATAATCTATTTAACAAAAATAAAGTGATCGATCAAATCATTTGTAATGAATAAAATATGAAATTATGAATTATGAATAAAATTTTACTTATGTTTGTTTGTAGCACTTGAGTCTATGACCATTCACCTTAATCTATTTAACAAAAATAAAGTGATCGATCAAATCATTTGTAATGAATAAAATATGAAATTATGAATTATGAATATATGATAGTTTTATAAGTTGTATTCATAATTTCATATTACCTTGTTTTCCAAGATTTGATGAGGGATGAAGGGAATACTTTAAATGCACCGAATATTCGAATCCATCGAATATTATAATTCATCGAATAATCAGAAATGAATTTATATATGAGGACTAAGGTAATTTGTTTATTTATTCTCATATAGGCAAAAATTGGTTTACTTTATCAGTATTTAAGATTAACTCACAAATATAGATTGATGTAAATCATTACTCGTTTACTCATTTAATTAATGATGAATGATCAACTTTGATTCAAAATTCTCATTTTTCACTAATAAGAGATGAGTACAATGAGGATATTATAACTTGAATCATATACATAGTGAAATTTCTTTTGAAAACTACTTTTTGAAAGACACAAATAACAATCATATAAATAACGTGAATGATCTTTTAGATAGGGAATCAAGTATGATTTTGATAACAATATATTGCCAAATTTCAATGAAATTAATGATGAATAGAATGAGTTTAGTTAGCTTACGAGCCAATGAGTAGAATATTTTGGCAGATTGGGCCCAGTCGAGTGGCTGTGTGGTGCAGACGAAGATTTTGGCAGGCTCTCCTCGAGGTCGACGAGGTGCTTGTCGAGATCGACCATGGCTTTGTCGAGATCGACTTGCTGTTCCTCGTCGTTCTGCTGGTTCCCGACCTCTGGCTCTTGCAGTTGATGACCGCTTCTGAGTTTTACAGCAGCGACGCGTCCAGTCTTTCCCTTAGGATTTGGTTCTGAAGATCCTGGAAGTGTCCCTGACTGTCTGGGGATTCCGGCTGCCAGCTGACCAATCTGTGTATCAACTGATTTCCTCCAGATATCAATTTCCCCAAGCCTAGAGTTGACACCTTGCATCTGAGTATAGACGGAGTTGAAGGATTGCCTAGTTTCTGAATGGTTCCTCCGTATTTCCTCCAGGACCGTCTGTATATCATCCTTCTTTTGATCCCTTTCTGGATGTCCTGGAGCCCTGTAGGGCGGGGGATTCCTAGGGAAACCTTGGTTCCATTGTGGTTGCTGAAACCTTTGGTCCCCCATGTAGCGATTGGGACCCCCTGCGTAAGCTGCATCCTCATGATGCTCTGCCAGCCTGAGTTGCTCTGTGTGTGGGCACTCAGGAGTGGTGTGCCTTTGCGATCCGCATTCTATGCAAGGCTGGTTGACAGAGAGATATTTGACTTGCTTGAGGAGCTTCTTATTCTGGTCTCTGTAGTATTGCTCCCTAACATCAGGATCAATCTCTTTAGATGGCTCATATAGGGGCATGGATGGTGCTGGCCTGGCGCATGGGTTCTCTTCATAGGTTACAGTAGACCCATACTTGTTGTCGTAGTTGGTGAGTTTCTCTAGCACACCCCATGCGTCACTTGGCGGCATCGTTAGATACTCGTAGCGAGTATAATTGTTGATTCTGTCCTTAGTGACTTGATCCAGAGAGTTGAAGAAGATCTCCTGGATGATGTAGGGTGGCTGTCCATGAGTAGGGCAAGATCGCAGAAGTTCCTTGTAGCGCTCCCATGCCTTTGCCAGTGGTTCCCCTTTCTGTTGTTTGAAGGCGGTGATTTTCTGGCGGAGATGTGCTGTTTTGGCAGGTGGGAAGAATTTGTTCAGAAACTCTTGCTCTACTTGAGCCCAGGTTGTGAGTGATTTTGCTTTCAGCCCTTCCAGCCATTTCAGTGCAGGCCCAGCGAGAGACCAGCGAAAAGATTTCATCTTGACATATTCCAAGGTTGTACCTTCTGCAAGAGTACGGCACATATCATGAAAATTAGTAATATGTTCAAGAGGACACTCATTAAATCTACCATAAAAGGCATTATTTTTAAGCTCTATAAGAAACTGAGTGCGAATTTCAAAAGAGTTTTCAAGGATAAGAATCGCCGATTCAGGCACGATGAGAGTCGGATGCATATAATCCTCAGCAGTGGTTGGATATTGGGCAAGCTCAGTTTCCGCTTGCCTCGCGCGTTCAGCTGCTTGTTCCCTTGCTGCTCTCTCAGCGGCGATAGCGGCATCCTTAGCGGCTAATTCCCTGGTAAGCCTAGCGATCAGCTGTTCCTGTGTCTCTGCAGCTGCCATAGCTCTTTGTAGTTTAGCTCTGATGTGGAAAAGGCGTTCCGGTTCGTCTAAGGCGTCAAACTCAGGTGTTTGACCAGAACGACGCATACACCTGCAAACTAACTCAAAGAAATAGTGAGAACTGACTACCTAAGGCGCGATTGATTGCTTCCCCGGCAACGACGCCAATTTGTTGTTGCAGGAGGATGTGTCAAGTATGAAATGAATATCAAATATAGTTCAGATTGACTTCCCTGTCTCAGCAAATAAATACAAGACTTCCTCCCGTTGTAGTAAGAGAAAATCAGGATCGAATCCACGAGGAAGCACGTCAGCAGTTCTTAGGTAGCTGTAGATTCTCACAGAAGCAGAGCAGAACAGACAGAATCGCAGAAACAGAAAGAAAGAGACAAATAACCCGGCAAGGGCAACTAAAACAAAAGCAAAGAAACTAAAGACAGAAAGTAAAGTAAAGAACAAAGCAAAACAGAAGCAAGCAGAAACGAAAAGCAAAAGACACAGAAGCTACTCGAAGTCGAGTAGCTGTCCTCTAGGTCGACTAAGGTCGTCGACAACAACAACTCAGAAAACAGAAAGCAAACAACTCGATGAACAAAACTCTCCTCGACCTCGACAAGAGGTACTCGATCTCGACAAAGAAAGTAAAGACAGAAACTTTAAAATCGACAAAAACAGAAGAATCACAACTCGACTAAGACAAACCCAACTCGACCTCGACAAGACCAACTCGAGATCGACTAAGTTCTACTCTATGTCGACAAGAACAGAAACTTAAAAGAACGTAAATTGCAATTGCTCAAACCCAAACTCAGCTTTTGACAGAAATTAACTTCAATATATTAAAAGACTTCCAAAGCCAGGGTTTCAACACCACAACGATAACCATGCAAAGTAACACGTAAAGGCATAAAAGATCATGCTTTCCATCAAATAACTTTCGTCATTAACAAATAGGCATATAGAGGCTTTCGCATAAACCCTAATTGTTACTAACCCTTTTTCACATAATTAACCCAAGTTGCATTAAGATCACTTTCGCTTCAATAACACAAACAAGGATCACCTTCAACTCTCGCAAAAGAATCATGCTCATAGGGATAGAAGATGAATTGCACAAAAGATCTGACCTTTATCGCATCGCCTCACATGGCCACCGTCGGGCTCACCCCAGCCCCAGAAGTGGGTGGACTACTAGACATTGATGTATAAAAAGAAACTTGCATAAAACTATATTCAAAGCCTTTTACAATCCTGGCAATCAACTTTCGCAGAAAGCCAAAACCCTAAAAACCTTAGAACTCCTAAACTACTCTACTAGAATTGACTTGTGTCTGAATTTGAATGCATAAAACTGAGCCCCCTAGGGCCTTATTTATAGCCTTCATTCCCTAGCTATTCTAGGAAAGAAGATATCTATCTTTATCTAAAACTATATCTAAAAGCATAAAAGATAAATGAATGTTTTAAGGAAATAAATCTAAAAGGAAAAGATAAAACTAATTATGGTAGGTCTTCATGATGTTGATAGATCTTGTCTCCTTGGATAGAACTTGATGTATTTGGATAGAATCTTCCGCCTTCGCGCCCAAGGAATCCCAATCCGAGTAGAGTTGATCAATCCGCGTCGAGCAGCTTCTGGAAGTCTGGTCGACCTCGACAAGGGTCTTGTCGATCTCGACAAGGGACCTTGGTCGACTTGGCTTGGTTCGTCGTCTCGGCTAGCTGGTGCTCGACGGACTCGGACATGGCTCCTGGCGCTCGTCGATGTCGAGTAGACTTAGTCGACTTCGAGTAGACTGGCTCGCCGACTAGGGTTTCTCGAGCGACTCTCCTCGATGGGCTCCGGATCTTGACTCTGGGCTCGTCGATCTCGACCAAGGCTTGTCGAGATCGAGTAGGGTTCGTCGAAGATGGCTCTGGTGGTCTCGTCGAGGACTCCTCCTCGGACATGCTCTGGGTCGCTTGTCGATCTCGACAAGGCTTAGTCGAGATCGAGTAAGATGGTGCTCGGCTTCTCGTCCTCGGCTTCTCGGGCAGCTTCTCCTCGTCGACTCCGGGTGCTGGCGCTGGGATTCGTCGATCTCGACCAGGGCTCGTCGAGATCGAGTAGACTTTCAGAGCCGGGTTGTCTGGCTTGCTCGATCAGGCTTTGTCGACCAAAGCTGCTCGAACATGGCTTGTCGAGGTCGAGTAGGCCTACTCAAGGTCGAGTAGCCTTGGCTCGTAGACTTGTTCCGCTGCTTTGACCTTGGACTTCTGTAGTGGTTTTCCGAGCTTTTCCGACCTTCTGTAGAATTGTTGTAAAACGCCTCGATTTCTGCGAATTAAACAGAAACTGGTGTAGATTCCATAATTTGGCAAATAAACATAAACTACATAGATTCTGTACTATCTTAGCCCAAATGCATGTAATGTATACAGAAATCGGTATAAAAGTTACTGTAAAACATGGCAGATTCAGGTCACAACAAACACCCCATACTTAAGCTTGCTTGTCCTCAAGCAATACTTTTATTTGTCATTCAGGGGAAGAATTCAAAACTCTCAACATCTTAGATTCATTCTCATATAACCCTGCAATCAATTACCATCCTCGAAAAGGTACTAGTGTCACAGATTCATGCATGTGCAAATATGTAAAAGCAACATCTAATCACAAAAGGAGGGTTATGCAAAAACATTCATAAGTGACAAAGCATTGATAATCAAGAAGACTTTAATTTAAGCTCATGATGGAGTAGATTGGTAAAAGGCTAAAAGGTGGGCAATTTTTGCAATGTGGTGTTTATGATCCGGGGAAATGGATTATTTCCAAACTTGAGTTTCATTCCACATTCTTTCTCCGTATAATTCATCACCTTTCATATTGCTTTTCTCAATAATAATGCTTTTACCTCTCTAACCTCAGCACTGCCTTCTCGCGAGTCGCAAACATGGGTGTCATGAATGGCCCCGGATACTTAGTGCGTCGGACTCCTCACAATGTGTCCCATCTCTCCAAACTATTATCTCAGAGAGCAGGGTCAATCTACCTTTATCTCCTGAGGTGATTGGATTTTCTTTCACTCATTAAATTTTCCATATATATATTCAAATAATTTCCTTCCAAACTCCAATAATGATAATAACACAAACAACCATATAACAATCTCCATAATGTAACATCATTCTCAACATAATCCCCGGATAAGGTAAAGAATGGCAAATATTTAGATCATGTGGAGCAATATTTGAAATAAGGCATATTTATGGCTTTTGTGATGCATAAGCATAGGTATGGCTAGGATTTTAAACAATGAGCATTATATGGAAATATAAAGTCCTCAATCATTTTATCATGCAACATGTCAAAAGCAATTTCAAATTTTACCTCCTTTCATGGTTTTCATCAAAATATGCACTTCATTGTGACTTCCCTTTACTAGGCAATTTCATGCTATATCTCTAATGAATCTAATTTTGCATCGTTGAGTTCAATATAAGCTTCCATGACATTATTCAAAAAATTTCAATGGGGGTCGTTTTTCTCAAATTTTGGAAAACATGCATATAAGCACATAAATCAATAATGCATTCCAAAATAGTCATGTAGCAATTCTAAGCAATAATGGACACATAATGTCAAATATGATCAAATATGCATAAAGTAAGCTCTTCCCCCACCCCATACTTAAACATTACAGTGTCCTCACTGTATAAAAACAATGTAAAGGGTAAAGAAAGAAACTCACAAGACAGGTGTGCAGAGCCTCTAAATTTCGAATGGAGCACCTCCTAGTCCGAGTATTAATGTAGCTTGGTTCTATCCATTGACCTGAAAAGTTAGAAGACATATACCTATAATAGAAAAACTAAAAGTGTTCAAAACCAAAAACAAAAAACAAAGTCTCAAATGTCCTAAAAAGTCTATGTACATGCTCTAGATTTTATAGTCGCTAGGCCGACTTTCCATTTAGCTCAAGGTGGCATCTGCAGGGGCCATGTAGCTTGGGCTTCAAATAGGACTCCATTCTTGTCCATCAGCTGCAATCCTCCAGAATGGATTTTGTTCACCACGAAAGGTCCCATCCGCTTCTTGTTGAATTTGTTAGGAAACCAATGATCCTTTGATTTAGAGACATAGAGCTTATCTCCAACTTCATACTCCTTAGGCTCATCATTGGATATCCTGCACAATCGCACATACCAAGGCAGACCTCTCCCATGTATAGATAAATCTTTAATGGAAATAGGAGAAGAAAGATCCGTACCTTGACTTACCTTTGCAGAGACGGAATCGGGGACAACGGTGTTTGGTCGATCTCGACTAGGGTTAGTCGATCTCGACAAGTCTGCTGGTCCTGATGGTGGTCTGCTCGAAGATTCAGAAGTCGACGAAGACAGGGTCTGGTCGATCTCGACAAGCCTAGTCGACCTCGACAAGGGCTCTGGTCCTGGTGTCTGCAGCGTCGAGGAAGGGGCCGTCGAGGAAGACGTGGTCTTGTCGATCTCGACAAGGCTACTCGAGATCGAGTAGCCTTCTCCACCTGGTGGCTTGCTCGTCGAGGAAGGCGGGTCTGGTGGCGCCGGGTGGTGGTCGATCTCGACAAGACTAGTCGAGATCGACGAGACTGGTTCTGGTCCTGGAGTCGCCAACGTCGAGGAAAACCGAGTCGACTTAGGGTTCTGGTGGTCGATCTCGACGAGCCTACTCGAGATCGAGCAGGGCGGCTCCTCTGGTTTGCTGCTCGACGAAGCCGGCTCTGGTGGAGTGATATGCGATATATTCCATAGCGCATTTAGTAGTTTTTGTCATCATTTACATGTCATTGTGAGAGGTATTTGTATGAACTTGGTGATTCGGAACCTGTTGAAGAAGTTGAAGAAATCATGCAAGTTACCGAAGAATTGAAGTGAAGAAGTTCGGAAGCAGCTGGAAGCTGATGACCTTGGCGCGGCCGCGCTGCACCTGACACGCCCGCGCTGCTACCCGACGCACCCACGCTGCTAGGAGGAAGTGGCCGCGTCGATACACCAGATGGAAGAAGCAAGTCAAAGGCTGGCGCGCCCGCGCTGCTATCTGGCGCGCCCGCGTCGGTCCCTGGAGACGGATTCTTATCCGATTTTCCCTATCTTATTAGTTTTTAATATTATATTTTATATTTTTACGGGATGTTAAACCCGATTTTATTAGGTTATATTATGGCCAAGAAGGCAGCAGTAGAGGAGGATTAGGTTATTTTCCAGAGACGTATTTTCCCTTTTGTTCATCTCACAAACCCTATGGAGAACTAACTCTCCTTTGTTACACTTGGTTCTTTGAAGCCTTCAATTGATTTGGTTGTGAGTATTCTACTCTTGTTCGTCCTTTGTTAATTGTTTCGATCTCCTGAGCTTATTGCTTGATTGCTTATTATTGATTTATCTAGATTGATCACCTAGGTTTATCGATACTAGTCATATTGCTAGGGTTTCCAATTCCAGGTTTGGGGTTGTAGATTCATTGTAGCAAACACAATCTCCATACGCGGGTTGCTTGTGGTAGATTGTGAGGGAGTTTCGATTACAGGCTATTTTAACGGGTTGTTAGAATCGCTTGTATCTCATTATAATTCATGTTTGAATGCTATTGCTTTATTATTTGGTGAAGGTTTTCCCTTGTAATTTGGTGATAAGTGCTTTTAGGACTGGTAGGACTAAAAGCTATTACACGATCTGAATTGAGAACAATTACTGGACATTAGAACTTGAGATTCATAGAATGCGATGATGAACCATCTCAATTGTTGTGCGAATAATTACCTGCTGTGATACTTTCCCATCATATATTCGCAACCTTTACTTGCAACTTGTTCTGTCACTATTACTCACACACAAAACTCCCCCTTGAATCGGTCACTTTTGGGTAATAATACTTGCTTTTACAATTGATTCTGTTTCCCTGTGGGTTCGACCCTAACTTACCTACTATACTTGTTATAGTTTGCATCTTAGGAATTTACTTTGATTTGGCATAACGACTTTAGGCCTGTCAAATTTGGCGCCGTTGCCGGGGAAACAGTTTATCTTTGTTCTTGTTTGTCTTATTAGCTGTTTGGGTGCGAACCTCTTGCATGGTTCGCACTCGTGCTACTGATCCCCATCTATTTGATTTTGATTGGGAAATAGACAGGACATACCACCGCCGCCATAGAGAACATCACCAACATTCCCAACAACCTGATCCAATGGCTGGAAATGCAAATCAGACGATGCGACAGCTGACAGCAGCAAACATCACACAACAGGCACCTGCTGTGACAATCCCTGCTTTGGGGGATGACAACCATTTTGAGCTAAAGTTTGGGCTGATTCATCAACTACCCAAATTCCATGGATTGGCTGGAGAAGACCCTATCAAGCACATGGGGAAGTTTCATAATGTGTGCATGAGCATGAAACCAGCCAATATAACCGAAGCACAGATAAAGATGAGAGCTTTTGGGTTCACGCTGCTCGATGCTGCGGATGACTGGTACTACAGCCTTCCTACAGGGAGCATCGATACTTGGCCTAAGCTCCACAAGGCCTTCCTGGAGAAATTCTTCCCTGCTAAGAAGGAGAACACCTTGAAGAAGGCAATCAGCAATATAGAGCAGGAAGATGATGAAACCCTCTATGATTACAATGAAAGGTTCAAGAAGCTTTGTGCGAATTGCCCTTTCCATGGCTACAGCACGAAGGACCTAGTCTTATACATCTATGGGGGATTGCTGGAATCTGATAGAAGGATGATTGATGCCGCCCGCGGAGGAAATATTCTGAATGCCACGCCAGAGGGAGCTATGGAGAAGATTCAGGAAATGGCTGAGGGGACTAGAAATTTTGGGAAGTCCACCAGAAAGAAAGGGGTCAACTCGGTAGACTCTAACCAAGCCAAGGATATTGCTGAATTAAAGGATATGGTTAGGAGGCTCACTCTGCAAGGGACTCCTCAACAACTCAAGGCTTGTGGAATCTGCGGTGATAACTTCCACCCAACTGATGCGTGTCCTACACTCCAGGAAGACACCGTTGAAGTAAGTGTTTTAGGTGGAAATGGACCTCAGAGACCCAGAGATGACCCCTACTCAAACTCCTACAACCCAGGATGGCGGGATCACCCAAATTTCAGATGGAGGGATCCACCAAACCAATCACAACAGCAACATCCACCTCCCTACAATCAGAGGCAGCAGGGTAACGCTCCCTCTACTGAGTCCATGCTCAATACCCTGACACAGCACTTCACTGCGCATGTTCAGGCAACTGAATCGAGCATAAAAGATATACAGAAACAAATGGGGCAAATGGCTGAAGCAATCACGAGAATAGAGGCGAAGACATCAGTGGGTCTACCATCTCAAACGGTGGTCAATCCAAGGGAAAACGTCAGTGCTATAACTCTTCGGAATGGAAAAGAGCTGAAAAGTCAGGAAGAAGAGGAGAAAAGCACGCAGGTCTCCGACGTGGCCACGCCCAACACTGGCGCGCCCGCGCCACAGTCTGACGCGCCCGCGCTGACCCCTGACGCGCCCGCGCTGAGTTCTGGCGCGCCCACGTCGAGTCCGATCTCGCCTGAAACCGAGCCCTATGTCGATACATATGTCCGACCGAATTTTCCCCCTCTCGGGTCGGAGAAACCAAAACCTCCGTTCCCTGAGGCTCTCAAAGAGAGGAGGATAATCGATGATTCAGAGCTTTTCGAGACATTTAGCAAGTGTCAGGTGAACATTCCTCTGCTGAAAATGTTAAAAACTGTGCCTAAGTACGCCAAGTTCTTGAAGGAGCTTTGCACGGTGAGGAGAAATCAGAAGCTGAAAGGAAAAAAGAAAGTGAAAGTAAGTGAGCAAGTCTCCGCTGTGTTTCAGAGGAGAATGCCGAAAAAGTGCGCTGATCCAGGTATGGTTACTATCCCTTGTGTCATTGGAGATGTAAAATTTGATAGAGCTATGCTTGATTTGGGTGCTTCCATAAATGTGCTTCCCTACTCACTGTACAAATCGCTAGATTTAGGACCTTTGCATGACAGGTCTCATAAATACCCTAAAGGAGTAGTAGAGGACGTTTTGGTTATGGTCGATAAACTGATTTTTCCTGCAGATTTCTTTGTCCTGGATATGGAACATGATAAGCATGATGCGCCTATTCTGTTAGGTAGACCTTTTATTAAAACAGCTAGGACAAAAATTGATTGTGTCTCTGAGACACTAACAATGGAATTTGATGGAAAAAAGGTTGAATTCAATTTATACAAGGCTATGAAACATCCTGTTGATGACCATTCTCTATGCTCTATTGATGTGATTGAACCATTAGCTCAAGATATATGTGATATGTCTAGGGAAGATGAGTTGCAGTCAATTATTGAGAATGCTATTGACGAGTCCTATACAGATTTTTCAATTACATCTAACATGCAGGAATTAGTAGCCCAGATGGATGTAGAAGGTAAGTCCCCTACTCTTTTGGGCATTGACCCCAATCTACTGACTCCAAGCGAAGTGCTTGTTCCATCTATTGTGCAGGCACCTGAAATTGAACTCAAACAACGCCCTAGTCATCTTTGCACTCTTGATGTGGAGATTAAGGACAAGAAAGGAGCGTAGAATTTGGTGGCTGACCACTTAAGCAGATTGGTG
The DNA here is from genome assembly GCA_037127255.1 of Persicaria tinctoria. Classification (NCBI taxonomy): domain Eukaryota; kingdom Viridiplantae; phylum Streptophyta; class Magnoliopsida; order Caryophyllales; family Polygonaceae; genus Persicaria; species Persicaria tinctoria. The sequence continues at coordinate 48,323,214 of JBANSL010000007.1, read as the reverse complement.
AATGAGGAGGACAAGCCGGAGTCACAGAAACCCATCTTAGGCACGTTTCCGGATGACACATTATACAGAATCGAGCACAAAATCACGCCGGAGTCTGGCGTGCCCACGTCAACAGCTGACGCGCCCGCGCTGCTCCATGGTGCGCCCGCGCTGACATGTGACGCGCCCGCGCTGACCTCTGACGCGCCCGCGTCGTTCCCTGACGCGCCCACGCCATTACTTCTCAGCCCATCTCAGTCCGTTCTAGGACTTCATTCTGTAAACCCTTGGTACCGAGACATTGTGAACTATTTAGTTTGTGGGGAATTTCCTCCGGATCATACCAAATCCCAGACGGAGAAGATTCGAAGAGAAGCGAACCACTATGTGTGGGATGACAGCTTGGACAGAAAGTTACACCTTTCAAGGGTTCCCGCATTTGTCAATGAGATGACTGGTGTTGGTGACCCTGGTGGAGGAACCTAGGCCAATCAAGGGCCAGTTAGTCGAGCCAGCGACTTGAAACAAAGGCGCTGCTTGGGAGGCAACCCAAGGTATTGCATTCTTTCCCTTAACTCGATTTTATTCTAACTTGTAGGTAATAAAGACGGGGTTTCTGGTGACGAATTGCACCCGCATTTCGGACCCACTCCACCCGCAGTGTTAATTTTCGTAAAAAAAAAAAAAAACCAAAAAAAAAAAATCCGACCACGGGCTGAAAAACCCACTTCGGGCCAGCCCGCCAGCTTCAAGCCCATCACCATCTTCAAAACCCTACATTCCCTACAAACCTCTCTTCTCTCACACCACACATCCCTCTCAATCTCTCTCACAACTCTCACACATCCCTCACACCCACAAACACTCCCCCCACCTGGACCACCACACCCCGTCCCCATCCTTTCCTGAAGCACTCAGCCACCGGTGAGCCCCCACCAGGACCCCTACAAACTGGCACCGGAGGGACATCGGCGGGCTCCACATCGAAAAGCTGCTTTCGACGATTTCCGGATCTGCAGAAATCTCCGACGCGGCCGCGCCACCCCTAACGCGCCCGCGCCTGTCAGAGAAAACCACCAAACAGCTGACACAACCGACGCGGCCGCGCTGCCACCTGACGCGCCCGCGCTGCTCCTCAACGCGCCCGCGCCACCTCCAACGTGCCCGCGTCTGCCCCTGCGCCGAGACTCCGCTGTTCTTCGTGAGTTACTTCCGCTGTCCTTATTTCGATTCCGATTTAGTCTTATTATCTATCGAGTATGAGTTCATCGGAGGAGGAAGCGAGTCGATCTGATAATGGGTTAGAAATGTCTGATGAGGAATGGGCTATTTACAATAAGGTTAGCTGTGTCAGTTCTACCAAGTATTTGCATAGAGAGACACTTCAGAGACTTCAAATGCTAGATTGTATGCAGAAGTGTCTAGCTCACGCTGGTATTAGTGAGTTTTGGATTTGAGAGCGGTAGGATACCCGGAACTGTGCAAGCAGTTCCTGGCGACATATCAGCTGTACCTTGGGGAGAACAAAATTAGAGGGGTTGCTTTCAGATACAATGGCACTACCTACAGGGCTTCTGCAGCAAGATTGCGAAAAGCTTTGGGAGTCACTAAAGCCCCAACTGATGGATGGGTAACAGCCGCGTCCGACCCAGACCTTGTTGCATTCTTTAGAGCGGTGTCTGGAGAGGACTTCTTAACTAGTTATGAGTACAACAACAGGATTACTCATCATGTCTTCTGTATGTTGTGCAAGATCGTTTCTGGAACATATTATGGGCTGATCACAGATACAAAGCTTTCCTTGACGCACCTGAGGTTTGCTTACAGCGCTGTGCCTACTGCAGATTATACGCCTGACTGGGTTAGGCTCTTCTTCGATGGCCTCGACAGAGTCAGAAAGGATCGCAGTGCCGCTGGACCAGAAATGGTCCAGAGCGGACTTATTACTCGGGTAGCCATTGCTGCAGGTGTTGGGCAAAATGGTTTGCAGGAGCTGGAGGAGCAGGTCATAGCAAGGACCTATACAGAGGAGTATCTACGAAGATGTTTGATGCTGGATACCGCACCGGATGGGGGAGCCATTTGGTGTACAGGCAAGAAGAAGGAGCATCAGTTCAGGCTCCCTAAGCCCCTTCCTTGGTCTGAGACTTGGACTGACTGGTATATTGAGGCTGATTACTTTCCGACGTCAGTTCTGGGTAGAAGGCGCCGCATGGAGGTGGGTAGCAGTAGTGGCACAGCTGGCGCTGCCACGATGGAGGATGCGCCTGTGGCTCCGCAGGCTTTTGTTCAGACAGATACACAGGGTTTCACACAGAACCCACATCAGGAGATGCCTGCTTATCAGACCCCGTCTCACGGTTGGGATTCTCAACCGACATTTCAGAGCCAGCAGGATGCACATCGGTGGGCCCCTTGGCCCGCACAAGCTTTTCAGGATGCCCATCAGCAGCCCCACCAGTGGGGCTACCTGGTTGATCAGATTGGCCTTCTGCGCCAAGACGTGGGGAGTTTGACGACAGTAACGAACCAGATTCTCCACCAGCAGGCCGACATCCTAGAGGGCTTTGGCGAGTTCAGAGAGATGAGGGAAGAGCTGCACCGCATGCGAGAGGACTACTCTCGCCACTATCCACCCCCTTAGTGAGTCTTTCTGTTTCTCTTCTCCCTACTTATTTCTGTCTTCTTTCACATTGAGGACAATGCTTCATTCAAGTATGGGGGAGGGAAAGGATTCACACATCATGTACATATTTTATTTCAGCATTATTTGTGTACAGATTCTGCACTTGTTATATTAAAAAAAAAAAGAAAAAAAAAAGAAAAAAAAAATAAAAATAAAGAAAGCAATCAAAATCCTGGGATGAGTTGAAAACCCGAAAGGGCGACTCAGGCAAAAAGCAGGTAGTCTGGCGAGCCTTAGGCTTTGGCAATATGAGACTTGAGGGAAGTGAGAATGTTTATGTGAGTACCATCTTTGAAAAAAAAAATGAGTGGCTTGGTGAAAACCCGAAAGGGCGCCTTGGCAAGATGAGCGTTTACTTTGAGTGTTTAGGATTGATCTCTTGGCGAAGGCGACATAAGAAGTGGAGTGATAAGGAGGTTTTCGGGTAGGCCACTGGGAGCTATAAGGTGTAGATGGTTGAGATACAATTATAGGTCTCATTTCCTATTTTGATTGTCTTTTGTGCTGATTGTTGAGATGGTGAAAACTACTAGTACTTAGTGTTCATTTTCCTTGTACTGTCTGTGAACCTTTGAGATTTATGGTGAGAGTAGGCTTAGCTTCTATGCTTACTCGGGACGAGTAAAGGTTTAAGTATGGGGGAATTTGATATGCGATATATTCCATAGCGCATTTAGTAGTTTTTGTCATCATTTACATGTCATTGTGAGAGGTATTTGTATGAACTTGGTGATTCGGAACCTGTTGAAGAAGTTGAAGAAATCATGCAAGTTACCGAAGAATTGAAGTGAAGAAGTTCGGAAGCAGCTGGAAGCTGATGACCTTGGCGCGGCCGCGCTGCACCTGGCGCGCCCGCGTTGCTACCCGACGCACCCACGCTGCTAGGAGGAAGTGGCCGCGTCGATACACCAGATGGAAGAAGCAAGTCAAAGGCTGGCGCGCCCGCGCTGCTATCTGGCGCGCCCGCGTCGGTCCCTGGAGACGGATTCTTATCCGATTTTCCCTATCTTATTAGTTTTTAATATTATATTTTATATTTTTACGGGATGTTAAACCCGATTTTATTAGGTTATATTATGGCCAAGAAGGCAGCAGTAGAGGAGGATTAGGTTATTTTCCAGAGACGTATTTTCCCTTTTGTTCATCTCACAAACCCTATGGAGAACTAACTCTCCTTTGTTACACTTGGTTCTTTGAAGCCTTCAATTGATTTGGTTGTGAGTATTCTACACTTGTTCGTCCTTTGTTAATTGTTTCGATCTCCTGAGCTTATTGCTTGATTGCTTATTATTGATTTATCTGGATTGATCACCTAGGTTTATCGATACTAGTCATATTGCTAGGGTTTCCAATTCCAGGTTTGGGGTTGTAGATTCATTGTAGCAAACACAATCTCCATACGCGGGTTGCTTGTGGTAGATTGTGAGAGAGATTCGATTACAGGCTATTTTAACGGGTTGTTAGAATCGCTTGTATCTCACTATAATTCATGTTTGAATGCTATTGCTTTATTATTTGGTGAAGGTTTTCCCTTGTAATTTGGTGATAAGTGCTTTTAGGACTGGTAGGACTAAAAGCTATTACACGATCTGAATTGAGAACAATTACTGGACATTAGAACTTGAGATTCATAGAATGCGATGATGAACCATCTCAATTGTTGTGCGGATAATTACCTGGTGTGATACTTTCCCATCATATATTCGCAACCTTTACTTGCAACTTGTTCTGTCACTATTACTCACACACAAAACTCCCCCTTGAATCGGTCACTTTTGGGTAATAATACTTGCTTTTACAATTGATTCTGTTTCCCTGTGGGTTCGACCCTAACTTACCTACTATACTTGTTATAGTTTGCATCATAGGAATTTACTTTGATTTGGCATAACGACTTTAGGCCTGTCATGGAGTCTCCTTGGTCTGGTCGAGATCGACTAGGGTTCTACTCGAGGTCGAGGAGCCCTGGTCGATCTTGACCCCATACTTAGCTCCTGTCAAGGCATCCGAAAAATAATGAATCCACAACGACTTACCTGTATCTGTGTCGATCGGATTTTCTGTGTTCTCCTTAAGGATTGCCATGATCTCCTCCACCTGGGCCTCCATGTCCCTCTTTTCTATCTCTTTAGGGGTCATATTTCTGACCTTGGGTTCCCCGCAGGTGATGTAGCCAGCTGAGATAGCTTTGACCTCTTCCATTGGACCAGTATGCCTTTCAGTTTTGTTAAAGGAATACTCAATGACCTCATCGCTGATGTTGAAGGTGAGCACTCCTTTCCTTATGCTTATGTTGGCATCCACCGTCGCCAAGAATGGTCTTCCTAAAATAATTGGACAAGCAGGATCTTCTTGCATATCAACTATTAAGAAATCAGCAGGAACGAAGAATTTACCTACTTGTACTGGGACATTTTCCACCATGCCTGTTGGAATGACCACCGTGTTGTTGGCCATGTATAGTCTAGCATCCACAGGCTCCAAGGCACCTATCTTAATCTTGGACCAAATCGTTAAAGGCATAATACTAACACTAGCTCCAAGATCACATAGGGCATTAATTTTGTATGGACCAAATCCAATAGTTATAGCAAACTTACCTGGATCCGGCCTCTTCTCCAATATGTCCAGATGGCTGCACTCCTCTGTGATTTCTGCCATCGATCGCTTTTTGCTCAGGATCTCCTCAGGAACTTGACATAAGATGGCATTTCATTGAGAGCTTCTGTGAAGGGGATGGTGACGTTGAGCTTCTGAAGCATCTTGATGAAGCGCTGAAACTTTTTCTCCGCCGGGTCGTTTAGAGATTTTGTGGGGAAAGGCAGCTTCTTTTTCTGCGTCGGAGCCAGAACAGACGTCGGAGTTGCTGCAGATTTCTCTACGTCGACCAGGGGCTCCTCGACATCGACAAGGGCTTTGTCGACATCGACCAGATTGGGCCCAGTCGAGTGGCTGTGTGGTGCAGACGAAGATTTTGGCAGGCTCTCCTCGAGGTCGACGAGGTGCTTGTCGAGATCGACCATGGCTTTGTCGAGATCGACTTGCTGTTCCTCGTCGTTCTGCTGGTTCCCGACCTCTGGCTCTTGCAGTTGATGACCGCTTCTGAGTTTTACAGCAGCGACGCGTCCAGTCTTTCCCTTAGGATTTGGTTCTGAAGATCCTAGAAGTGTCCCTGACTGTCTGGGGATTCCGGCTGCCAGCTGACCAATCTGTGTATCAACTGATTTCCTCCAGATATCAATTTCCCCAAGCCTAGAGTTGACACCTTGCATCTGAGTATAGACGGAGTTGAAGGATTGCCTAGTTTCTGAATGGTTCCTCCGTATTTCCTCCAGGACCGTCTGTATATCATCCTTCTTTTGATTCCTTTCTGGATGTCCTGGAGCTCTGTAGGGCGGGGGATTCCTAGGGACACCTTGGTTCCATTGTGGTTGCTGAAACCTTTGGTCCCCCATGTAGCGATTGGGACCCCCTGTGTAAGCTGCATCCTCATGATGCTCTGCCAGCCTGACTTGCTTTGTGCTGTTTTGGCAGGTGGGAAGAATTTGTTCAGAAACTCTTGCTCTACTTGAGCCCAGGTTGTGAGTGATTTTGCTTTCAGCCCTTCCAGCCATTTCAGTGCAGGCCCAGCGAGAGACCAGCGAAAAGATTTCATCTTGACATATTCCAAGGTTGTACCTTCTGCAAGAGTACGACACATATCATGAAAATTAGTAATATGTTCAAGAGGACACTCATTAAATCTACCATAAAAGGCATTATTTTTAAGCTCTATAAGAAACTGAGTGCGAATTTCAAAAGATCTTTCAGGGATAAGAATCGCCGATTCAGGCACGATGAGAGTCGGATGCATATAATCCTCAGCAGTGGTTGGATATTGGGCAAGCTCAGTTTCCGCTTGCCTCGCGCGTTCAGCTGCTTGTTCCCTTGCTGCTCTCTCAACGGCGATAGCGGCATCCTTAGCGGCTAATTCCCTGGTAAGCTGTTGACTAGGCAGGAGTATGTCGAGTATTGAAATAAATATGAAATATAGTTCAGATTGACTTCCCTGTCTCAGCAAATAAATACAAGACTTCCTCCCGTTGTAATAAGAGAAAAGTCAGGATCGAATCCACGAGGAAGCACGTCAGCAGTTCTCAGGTAGCTATCAGATTCTCACAGACACAGCAGAAAAGACAGAAACACCAGCAAAATCAGAAATAAAACAGAAACAAATAATCCCGGCAAGGGCAACTAAAACAAAAGCAAATAAGCAAAACAAAGACAGAAATTAAAGCAGCAAATGAAAGCAAGGCAAAGGACTGGTCGATCTCGACGACAGTATTCGAGATAGACAAAGACAGTCGAAGACAGTAACTCAGAATCGAAAACGAAGCAACTCGACAAAGGCAAGTCAACTCGATCTCGACCACTACTACTCGACTTCGACAAAGGAAAGCAAAGACAGAAACTTTAAATCGACAAAAGCAGAAGAAAAGACAACTCGACTAAGACAACCCCTCGACCTCGACAAGATGCTACTCGAGGTCGACAAAGCTTTCGTCTAGGTCGATGAGAAACGGAAAAAAAGACAGAAATTTTAAAGCTTGCAAATTCGAACACAGAACTCAGAATTTCGGTGAAATAAATCAATATAATAAAAGACCTCCAAGGCTAGGGTTTCAACACCGCAACGATAACCATTCAAAACGACACATAAAGGCATAAAAGATCATGCTTTCCATCAAATAACTTTCGTTATTAACAAATAGGGATATAGAGGCTCTCGCATAAACCCTAATTGTTACTAACCCTTTTTCACATAATTAATCCAAGTTGCATTAAGATCACTTTCGCTTCAATAATACAAACAAGGATCACCTTCAACTCTCGCAAAAGAATCATGCTCATAGGGATAGAAGATGAATCGCACAAAAAGATCTGACCTTTATCGCATCGCCTCACATGGCCACCGCGGGCTCACCCCAGCCCTAGAAGTGGGTGGACTACTCACGCCTCATCGCAATTGCAGACATTGATTGATGAAAGAAACTAACTTGCATAAAAATAAACTCCAACTTACAACCTCTTCTCTTTTTGGAACTAACTAATCGTCTCTGAAAATTTGAATGATTGAAACTGAGCCCCATAGGCTTTATTTATAGCCTTCATTCCCTAGCTATTCTAGGAAAGAAGATATCTATCTATATCTAAATTTATATCTAAAATGCTAAAAGATAAATAAATGTTTTAATGGAATTAAATCCATAAGGAAAGGATAAAACTAATTAGGTAACATATCTTCATCTTGATAGATTCCGCCTTCCATAGATAGGACTTGATAGATCGGATAGATCCCAGCAACTCTCGGATTCCTTCATGGCCAAGACATCCAAATTCTACTCGGACAAGCCAAGTCGAGAAGATTCTGGATGCGGCTCTACTCGACCCCGACAAGGTCTTGTCGACCTCGAGTTGAGTGGCTCGGCTTGGCTTGACTCTGCTCGATGTGGCTCGGACTCTGGCTCACTGGTGCTTGTCGACTTCGAGTTAGCCTAGTCGACCTCGAGTAGAGGTGAGTCATCGACTAAGCTTCCTCGGGTGGCTTTCCTCGGGTTGCTCGGACATGCTCGGACAAGGACTCAGGTGTTCGTCGATCTCGACGAGCCCTAGTCGACCTCGAGTAAGGTTGGCCGACTATGTCTTCTCGAGCTGCTCCTTCCGCTGGTAGCGAGTGGCTTGTTCCGCGGCAGCGAGTTCTCCTTTCCGCGACAACGAGTGGAGCCGCTGGCAGCGAGTCCTCCTGGTCGTCTTCGGCTTCGTCCTCGGCCAGCTCTCCTTGTCGACTCCGGGTGTGGGCGTCTGGGCTTCGTCGACCTAGACTAGTGCTTGTCTAGGTCGAGTAGGGTCCGGAGTCTGGGTGTCTGGCTTGCTCGATCAGGGTGTGCTCGACCAAGGCTGCTCGGCCATGGCTCGTCTAGGTCGAGTAGGGCCCACTCGATGTCGACTAGACTTGGCTCTCCGATTTGTTCCGCTGCTTTGACCTTGGACTTCTGTAGTGGTTTTCCGAGCTTTTCCGACCTTCTGTAGAATTGCTGTAAATGCCTCGATTTCTGCGATTTAAACAGAAACTGGTGTAGATCCCATAATTTTTGGCAAATAAGCATAAACTACACAGATTCTGTACTATCTTAACCCAAATGCATGAAATGTATACAGAAATCGATATAAAAGTTACTGTAAAACATGGCAGATTCCGCTCACAACATAAGCCTAGCGATCAGCTGTTCCTGTGTTTCTGCAGCTGCCATAGCTCTTTGTAGTTTAGCTCTGATGTGAAAAAGGCGTTCCGGTTCGTCTAAGGCGTCAAACTCAGGTGTTTGACCAGAACGACGCATACACCTGCAAACTAACTCAAAGAAACAGTGAGAACTGACTACCTAAGGCGCAGTTCTTAGGTAGCTGTAGATTCTCACAGAAGCAGAGCAGAACAGACAGAATCGCAGAAACAGAAAGAAAGAGACAAATAACCCGGCAAGGGCAACTAAAACAAAAGCGAAGAAACTAAAGACAGAAAGTAAAGTAAAGAACAAAGCAAAACAGAAGCAAGCAGAAACGAAAAGCAAAGGACACATAAGCTACTCGAAGTCGAGTAGCTGTCCTCTAGGTCGACTAAGGTGGTCGACATCAACAACTCAGAAAACAGAAAGCAAACAACTCGATGAACAAAACTCTCCTCGACCTCGACAAGAGGTACTCGATCTCGACAAAGAAAGTAAAGACAGAAACTTTAAAATCGAGAAAAACAGAAGAATCACAACTCGACTAAGACAAACCCAACTCAACCTCGACAAGACCAACTCGAGATCGACTAAGTTCTACTCTATGTCGACAAGAACAGAAACTTAAAAGAACGTAAATTGCAATTGCTCAAACCCAAACTCAACTTTTGACAGAAATTAACTTCAATATATTAAAAGACTTCCAAAGCCAGGGTTTCAACACCACAACGATAACCATGCAAAGTAACACGTAAAGGCATAAAAGATCATGCTTTCCATCAAATAACTTTCGTCATTAACAAATAGGCATATAGAGGCTTTCACATAAACCCTAATTGTTACTAACCCTTTTTCACATAATTAACCCAAGTTGCATTAAAATCACTTTCGCTTCAATAACACAAACAAGGATCACCTTCAACTCTCGCAAAAGAATCATGCTCATAGGGATAGAAGATGAATTGCACAAAAGATCTGACCTTTATCGCATCGCCTCACATGGCCACCGTCGGGCTCACCCCAGCCCCAGAAGTGGGTGGACTACTCACGCCTCATCGCAATTGCAGACATTGATGTATAAAAAGAAACTTGCATAAAACTATATTCAAAGCCTTTTACAATCCTGGCAATCAACTTTCGCAGAAAGCCAAAACCCTAAAAACCTTAGAACTCCTAAATTACTCTACTAGAATTGACTTGCGTCTGAATTTGAATGCATAAAACTGAGCCCCCTAGGGCCTTATTTATAGCCTTCATTCCCTAGCTATTCTAGGAAAGAAGATATCTATCTTTATCTAAAACTATATCTAAAAGCATAAAAGATAAATGAATGTTTTAAGGAAATAAATCTAAAAGGAAAAGATAAAACTAATTATGGTAGGTCTTCATGATGTTGATAGATCTTGTCTCCTTGGATAGAACTTGATGTATTTGGATAGAATCTTCCGCCTTCGCGCCCAAGGAATCCCAATCCGAGTAGAGTTGATCAATCCGCGTCGAGCAGCTTCTGGAAGTCTGGTCGACCTCGACAAGGGTCTTGTCGATCTCGACAAGGGACCTTGGTCGACTTGGCTTGGTTCGTCGTCTCGGCTAGCTGGTGCTCGACGGACTCGGACATGGCTCCTAGCGCTCGTCGATGTCGAGTAGACTGGCTCGCCGACTAGGGTTTCTCGAGCGGCTCTCCTCGATGGGCTCCGGATCTTGACTCTGGGCTCGTCGATCTCGACCAAGGCTTGTCGAGATCGAGTAGGGTTCGTCGAAGATGGCTCTGGTGGTCTCGTCGAGGACTCCTCCTCGGACATGCTCTGGGTCGCTTGTCGATCTCGACAAGGCTTAGTCGAGATCGAGTAAGATGGTGCTTGGCTTCTCGTCCTCGGCTTCTCGGGCAGCTTCTCCTCGTCGACTCCGGGTGATGGCGCTGGGATTCGTCGATCTCGACCAGGGCTCGTCGAGATCGAGTAGACTTTCGGAGCCGGGTTGTCTGGCTTGCTCGATCAGGCTTTGTCGACCAAAGCTGCTCGGACATGGCTTGTCGAGGTCGAGTAGGCCTACTCGAGGTCGAGTAGCCTTGGCTCGTAGACTTGTTCCGCTGCTTTGACCTTGGACTTCTGTAGTGGTTTTCCGAGCTTTTCCGACCTTCTGTAGAATTGCTGTAAAACGCCTCGATTTCTGCGAATTAAACAGAAACTGGTGTAGATTCCATAATTTGGCAAATAAACATAAACTACATAGATTCTGTACTATCTTAGCCCAAATGCATGTAATGTATACAGAAATCGGTATAAAAGTTACTGTAAAACATGGCAGATTCAGGTCACAACAAACACCCCATACTTAAGCTTGCTTTTCCTGAAGCAATACTTTTATTTGTCATTCATGGGAAGAATTCAAAACTCTCAACATCTTAGATTCATTCTCATATAACCCTGCAATCAATTACCATCCTCGAAAAGGTACTAGTGTCACAGATTCATGCATGTGCAAATATGTAAAAGCAACATCTAATCACAAAAGGAGGGTTATGCAAAAACATTCATAAGTGACAAAGCATTGATAATCAAGAAGACTTTAATTTAAGCTCATGATGGAGTAGATTGGTAAAAGGCTAAAAGGTGGGCAATTTTTGCAATGTGGTGTTTATGATCCGGGGAAATGGATTATTTCCAAACTTGAGTTTCATTCCACATTCTTTCTCCGTATAATTCATCACCTTTCATATTGCTTTTCTCAATAATAATGCTTTTACCTCTCTAACCTCGGCACTGCCTTCTCGCGAGTCGCAAACATTGGTGTCATGAATGGCCCCGGATACTTAGTGCGTCGGACTCCTCACAATGTGTCCCATCTCTCCAAACTATTATCTCAGAGAGCAGGGTCAATCTACCTTTATCTCCTGAGGTGATTGGATTTTCTTTCACTCATTAAATTTTCCATATATTCAAATAATTTCCTTCCAAACTCCAATAATGATAATAACACAAACAACCATATAACAATCTCCATAATGTAACATCATTCTCAACATAATCCCCGGATAAGGTAAAGAATGGCAAATATTTAGATCATGTGGAGCAATATTTGAAATAAGGCATATTTATGGCTTTTGTGATGCATAAGCATAGGTATGGCTAGGATTTTAAACAATGAGCATTATATGGAAATATAAAGTCCTCAATCATTTTATCATGCAACATGTCAAAAGCAATTTCAAATTTTTCCTCCTTTCATGGTTTTCATCAAAATATGCACTTCATTGTGACTTCCCTTTACTGGGCAATTTCATGCTATATCTCTAATGAATCTAATTTTGCATCGTTGAGTTCAATATAAGCTTCCATGACATTATTCAAAAAATTTCAATGGGGGTCGTTTTTCTCAAATTTTGGAAAACATGCATATAAGCACATAAATCAATAATGCATTCCAAAATAGTCATGTAGCAATTCTAAGCAATAATGCACACATAATGTCAAATATGATCAAATATGCATAAAGTAAGCTCTTCCCCCACCCCATACTTAAACATTACAGTGTCCTCACTGTATAAAAACAATGTAAAGGGTAAAGAAAGAAACTCACAAGACAGGTGTGCAGAGCCTCTAAATTTCGAATGGAGCACCTCCTAGTCCGAGTATTAATGTAGCTTGGTTCTATCCATTGACCTGAAAAGTTAGAAGACATATACCTATAATAGAAAAACTAAAAGTGTTCAAAACCACAAACAAAAAACAAAGTCTCAAATGTCCTAAAAAGTCTATGTACATGCTCTAGATTTTATAGTCGCTAGGCCGACTTTCCATTTAGCTCAAGGTGGCATCTGCAGGGCCCATGTAGCTTGGGCTTCAAATAGGACTCCATTCTTGTCCATCAGCTGTAATCCTCCAGAATGGATTTTGTTCACCACGAAAGGTCCCATCCGCTTCTTGTTGAATTTGTTAGGAAACCAATGATCCTTTGATTTAGAGACATAGAGCTTATCTCCAACTTCATACTCCTTAGGCTCATCATTGGATATCCTGCACAATCGCACATACCAAGGCAGACCTCTCCCATGTATAGATAAATCTTTAATGGAAATAGGAGAAGAAAGATCCGTACCTTGACTTACCTTTGCAGAGACGGAATCGGGGACAACGGTGTTTGGTCGATCTCGACTAGGGTTAGTCGATCTCGACAAGTCTGCTGGTCCTGATGGTGGTCTGCTCGAAGATTCAGAAGTCGACGAAGACAGGGTCTGGTCGATCTCGACAAGCCTGGTCGACCTCGACAAGGGCTCTGGTCCTGGTGTCTGCAGGGTCGAGTAAGGGGCCGTCGAGGAAGACGTGGTCTTGTCGATCTCGACAAGGCTACTCGAGATCGAGTAGCCTTCTCCTCCTGGTGGCTTGCTCGTCGAGGAAGGCGGGTCTGGTGGCGCCGGGTGGTGGTCGATCTCGACAAGACTAGTCGAGATCGACGAGACTGGTTCTGGTCCTGGAGTCGCCAACGTCGAGGAAAGCCGAGTCGACTTAGGGTTCTAGTGGTCGATCTCGACGAGCCTACTCGAGATCGAGGAGGGCGGCTCCTCTGGTTTGCTGCTCGACGAAGCCGGCTCTGGTGGAGTCTCCTTGGTCTGGTCGAGATCGACTAGGGTTCTACTCGAGCTCGAGGAGCCCTGGTCGATCTTGACCCCATACGTAGCTCCTGTCAAGGCATCCGAAAAATAATGAATCCACAACGACTTACCTGTATCCGTGTCGATCGGATTTTCTGTGTTCTCCTTAAGGATTGCCATGATCTCCTCCACCTGGGCCTCCATGTCCCTCTTTTCTATCTCTTTAGGGGTCATATTTCTGACCTTGGGTTCCCTGCAGGTGATGTAGCCAGCTGAGATAGATTTGACCTCTTCCATTGGACCAGTATGCCTTTCAGTTTTGTTAAAGGAATACTCAATGACCTCATCGCTGATGTTGAAGGTGAGCACTCCTTTCCTTACGCTTATGTTGGCATCCACCGTCGCCAAGAATGGTCTTCCTAAAATAATTGGACAAGCAGGATCTTCTTGCATATCAACTATTAAGAAATCAGCAGGAACGAAGAATTTACCTACTTGTACTGGGACATTTTCCACCATGCCTGTTGGAATGACCACCGTGTTGTTGGCCATGTATAGTCTAGCATCCACAGGCTCCAAGGCACCTATCTTAATCTTGGACCAAATCGTTAAAGGCATAATACTAACACTAGCTCCAAGATCACATAGGGCATTAATTTTGTATGGACCAAATCCAATAATTATAGCAAACTTACCTGGATCCGGCCTCTTCTCCAATATGTCCAGATGGCTGCACTCCTCTGTGATTTCTGCCATCGATCGCTTTTTGCTCAGGATCTCCTTCAGGAACTTGACATAAGATGGCATTTCATTGAGAGCTTTTGTGAAGGGGATGGTGACGTTGAGCTTCTGAAGCATCTTGATGAAGCGCTGAAACTTTTTCTCCGCCGGGTCCTTTAGAGATTTTGTGGGGAAAGGCAGCTTCTTTTTCTGCGTCGGAGCCAGAACAGACGTCGGAGTTGCTGCAGATTTCTCTACGTCGACCAGGGGCTCCTCGACATCGACAAGGGCTTTGTCGACATCGACCAGATTGGGCCCAGTCGAGTGGCTGTGTGGTGCAGACGAAGATTTTGGCAGGCTCTCCTCGAGGTCGACGAGGTGCTTGTCGAGATCGACCATGGCTTTGTCGAGATCGACTTGCTGTTCCTCGTCGTTCTGCTGGTTCCCGACCTCTGGCTCTTGCAGTTGATGACCGCTTCTGAGTTTTACAGCAGCGACGTGTCCAGTCTTTCCCTTAGGATTTGGTTCTGAAGATCCTGGAAGTGTCCCTGGCTGTCTGGGGTTTCCGGCTGCCAGCTGACCAATCTGTGTATCAACTGATTTCCTCCAGATATCAATTTCCCCAAGCCTAGAGTTGACACCTTGCATCTGAGTATAGACGGAGTTGAAGGATTGCCTAGTTTCTGAATGGTTCCTCCGTATTTCCTCCAGGACCGTCTGTATATCATCCTTCTTTTGATCCCTTTCTGGATGTCCTGGAGCTCTGTAGGGCGGGGGATTCCTAGGGACACCTTGGTTCCATTGTGGTTGCTGAAACCTTTGGTCCCCCATGGAGCGATTGGGACCCCCTGCGTAAGCTGCATCCTCATGATGCTCTGCCATCCTGACTTGCTCTGTGTGTGGGCACTCAGGAGTGGTGTGCCTTTGCGATCCGCATTCTATGCAAGGCTGGTTGACAGAGAGATATTTGACTTGCTTGAGGAGCTTCTTATTCTGGTCTCTGTAGTATTGCTCCCTAACATCAGGATCAATCTCTTTAGATGTCTCATATAGGGGCATGGATGGTGCTGGCCTGGCGTATGGGTTCTCTTCATAGGTTACAGTAGACCCATACTTGTTGTCGTAGTTGGTGAGTTTCTCTAGCACACCCCATGCGTCACTTGACGGCATCGTTAGATACTCGTAGCGAGTATAATTGTTGATTATGTCCTTAGTGACTTGATCCAGAGAGTTGAAGAAGATCTCCTGGATGATGTAGGGTGGCTGTCCATGAGTAGGGCAAGATCGCAGAAGTTCCTTGTAGCGCTCCCATGCCTTTGCCAGTGGTTCCCCTTTCTGCTGTTTGAAGGCGGTGATTTTCTGGCGGAGTTGTGCTGTTTTGGCAGGTGGGAAGAATTTGTTCAGAAACTCTTGCTCTACTTGAGCCCAGGTTGTGAGTGATTTTGCTTTCAGCCCTTCCAGCCATTTCAGTGCAGGCCCAGCGAGAGACCAGCGAAAAGATTTCATCTTGACATATTCCAAGGTTGTACCTTCTGCAAGAGTACGGCACATATCATGAAAATTAGTAATATGTTCAAGATGACACTCATTAAATCTACCATAAAAGGCATTATTTTTAAGCTCTATAAGAAACTAAGTGCGAATTTCAAAAGAGTTTTCAGGGATAAGAATCGCCGATTCAGGCACAATGAGAGTCGGATGCATATAATCCTCAGCAGTGGTTGGATATTGGGCAAGCTCAGTTTCCGCTTGCCTCGCGCGTTCAACTGCTTGTTCCCTTGCTGCTCTCTCAGCGGCGATAGCGGCATCCTTAGCGGCTAATTCCCTGGTAAGCTGTTGACTAGGCAGGAGTATGTCGAGTATTGAAATAAATATGAAATATAGTTCAGATTGACTTCCCTGTCTCAGCAAATAAATACAAGACTTCCTCCCGTTGTAATAAGAGAAAATTCAGGATCGAATCCACGAGGAAGCACGTCAGCAGTTCTCAGGTAGCTATCAGATTCTCACAGACACAGCAGAAAAGACAGAAACACCAGCAAAAGCAGAAATAAAACAGAAACAAATAATCCCGGCAAGGGCAACTAAAACAAAAGCAAATAAGCAAAACAAAGACAGAAATTAAAGCAGCAAATGAAAGCAAGGCAAAGGACTGGTCGATCTCGACGACAGTACTCGAGATAGACAAAGACAGTCGACAACAGTAACTCAGAATCGAAAACGAAGCAACTCGACAAAGGCAAGTCAACTCGATCTCGACCACTACTACTCGACTTCGACAAAGGAAAGCAAAGACAGAAACTTTAAATCGACAAAAGCAGAAGAAAAGACAACTCGACTAAGACAACCCCTCCTCGACCTCGACAAGATGCTACTCGAGGTCGACAAAGCTTTCGTCTAGGTCGATGAGAAACGGAAAAAAAGACAGAAATTTTAAAGCTTGCAAATTCGAACACAGAACTCAGAATTTCGGTGAAATAAATCAATATAATAAAAGACCTCCAAGGCTAGGGTTTCAACACCGCAACGATAACCATTCAAAACGACACATAAAGGCATAAAAGATCATGTTTTCCATCAAATAACTTTCGTTATTAACAAATAGGGATATAGAGGCTCTCGCATAAACCCTAATTGTTACTAACCCTTTTTCACATAATTAATCCAAGTTGCATTAAGATCACTTTCGCTTCAATAATACAAACAAGGATCACCTTCAACTCTCGCAAAAGAATCATGCTCATAGGGATAGAAGATGAATCGCACAAAAAGATCTGACCTTTATCGCATCGCCTCACATGGCCACCGTCGGGCTCACCCCAGCCCCATAAGTGGGTGGACTACTCACGCCTCATCGCAATTGCAGACATTGATTGATGAAAGAAACTAACTTGCATAAAAATAAACTCCAACTTACAACCTCTTCTCTTTTTGGAACTAACTAATCGTCTCTGAAAATTTGAATGATTGAAACTGAGCCCCATAGGCTTTATTTATAGCCTTCATTCCCTAGCTATTCTAGGAAAGAAGATATCTATCTATATCTAAATTTATATCTAAAATGCTAAAAGATAAATAAATGTTTTAATGGAATTAAATCCATAAGGAAAGGATAAAACTAATTAGGTAACATGTCTTCATCTTGATAGATTCCGCCTTCCATAGATAGGACTTGATAGATCGGATAGATCCCAGCAACTCTCGGATTCCTTCATGGCCAAGACATCCAAATTCTACTCGGACAAGCCATTTCGAGAAGATTCTAGAAGCGGCTCTACTCGACCCCGACAAGGTCTTGTTGACCTCGAGTTGAGTGGCTCGGCTTGGCTTGACTCTGCTCGATGTGGCTCGGACTCTGGCTCACTGGTGCTCGTCGACTTCGAGTTAGCCTAGTCGACCTCGAGTAGAGGTGAGTCATCGACTAAGCTTCCTCGGGTGGCTCTCCTCGGGTTGCTCGGACATGCTCGGACAAGGACTCAGGTGTTCGTCGATCTCGACGAGCCCTAGTCGACCTCGAGTAAGGTTGGCCGACTATGTCTTCTCGAGCTGCTCCTTCCGCTGGTAGCGAGTGGCTTGTTCCGCGGCAGCGAGTTCTCCTTTCCGCGACAGCGAGTGGAGCCGCTGGCAGCGAGTCCTCCTGGTCGTCTTCGGCTTCGTCCTCGGCCAGCTCTCCTTGTCGACTGCGGGTGTGGGCGTCTGGGCTTCGTCGACCTAGACTAGTGCTTGTCTAGGTCGAGTAGGGTCCGGAGTCTAGGTGTCTGGCTTGCTCGATCAGGGTGTGCTCGACCAAGGCTGCTCGGCCATGGCTCGTCTAGGTCGAGTAGGGCCCACTCGATGTCGACTAGACTTGGCTCTCCGATTTGTTCCGCTGCTTTGACCTTGGACTTCTGTAGTGGTTTTCCGAGCTTTTCCGACCTTCTGTAGAATTGCTGTAAATGCCTCGATTTCTGCGATTTAAACAGAAACTGGTGTAGATCCCATAATTTTGGCAAATAAACATAAACTACACAGATTCTGTACTATCTTCACCCAAATGCATGAAATGTATACAGAAATCGATATAAAAGTTACTGTAAAACATGGCAGATTCCGCTCACAACATAAGCCTAGCGATCAGCTGTTCCTGTGTTTCTGCAGCTCCCATAGCTCTTTGTAGTTTAGCTCTGATGTGAAAAAGGCGTTCCGGTTCGTCTAAGGCGTCAAACTCAGGTGTTTGACCAGAACGACGCATACACCTGCAAACTAACTCAAAGAAACAGTGAGAACTGACTACCTAAGGCGCAGTTCTTAGGTAGCTGTAGATTCTCACAGAAGCAGGCAGAAACGAAAAGCAAAGGACACAGAAGCTACTCGAAGTCGAGTAGCTGTCCTCTAGGTCGAATAAGGTGGTCGACAGCAACAACTCAGAAAACAGAAAGCAAACAACTCGATGAACAAAACTCTCCTCGACCTCGACAAGAGGTACTCGATCTCGACAAAGAAAGTAAAGACAGAAACTTTAAAATCGACAAAAACAGAAGAATCACAACTCGACTAAGACAAACCCAACTCAACCTCGACAAGACCAACTCGAGATCGACTAAGTTCTACTCTATGTCGACAAGAACAGAAACTTAAAAGAACGTAAATTGCAATTGCTCAAACCCAAACTCAACTTTTGACAGAAATTAACTTCAATATATTAAAAGACTTCCAAAGCCAGGGTTTCAACACCACAACGATAACCATGCAAAGTAACACGTAAAGGCATAAAAGATCATGCTTTCCATCAAATAACTTTCGTCATTAACAAATAGGCATATAGAGGCTTTCACATAAACCCTAATTGTTACTAACCCTTTTTCACATAATTAACCCAAGTTGCATTAAAATCACTTTCGCTTCAATAACACAAACAAGGATCACCTTCAAATCTCGCAAAAGAATCATGCTCATAGGGATAGAAGATGAATTGCACAAAAGATCTGACCTTTATCGCATCGCCTCACATGGCCACCGTCGGGCTCACCCCAGCCCCAGAAGTGGGTGGACTACTCACGCCTCATCGCAATTGCAGACATTGATGTATAAAAAGAAACTTGCATAAAACTATATTCAAAGCCTTTTACAATCCTGGCAATCAACTTTCGCAGAAAGCCAAAACCCTAAAAACCTTAGAACTCCTAAATTACTCTACTAGAATTGACTTGCGTCTGAATTTGAATGCATAAAACTGAGCCCCCTAGGGCCTTATTTATAGCCTTCATTCCCTAGCTATTCT
This sequence comes from Persicaria tinctoria, assembly GCA_037127255.1. Taxonomy (NCBI): domain Eukaryota; kingdom Viridiplantae; phylum Streptophyta; class Magnoliopsida; order Caryophyllales; family Polygonaceae; genus Persicaria; species Persicaria tinctoria. The sequence goes on along the minus strand of JBANSL010000007.1, from coordinate 48,303,718 downwards.
AGGAAAGAAGATATCTATCTTTATCTAAAACTATATCTAAAAGCATAAAAGATAAATGAATGTTTTAAGGAAATAAATCTAAAAGGAAAAGATAAAACTAATTATGGTAGGTCTTCATGATGTTGATAGATCTTGTCTCCTTGGATAGAACTTGATGTATTTGGATAGAATCTTCCGCCTTCGCGCCCAAGGAATCCCAATCCGAGTAGAGTTGATCAATCCGCGTCGAGCAGCTTCTGGAAGTCTGGTCGACCTCGACAAGGGTCTTGTCGATCTCGACAAGGGACCTTGGTCGACTTGGCTTGGTTCGTCGTCTCGGCTAGCTGGTGGTCGACGGACTCGGACATGGCTCCTAGCGCTCGTCGATGTCGAGTAGACTGGCTCGCCGACTAGGGTTTCTCGAGCGGCTCTCCTCGATGGGCTCCGGATCTTGACTCTGGGCTCGTCGATCTCGACCAAGGCTTGTTGAGATCGAGTAGGGTTCGTCGAAGATGGTTCTGGTGGTCTCGTCGAGGACTCCTCCTCGGACATGCTCTGGGTCGCTTGTCGATCTCGACAAGGCTTAGTCGAGATCGAGTAAGATGGTGCTTGGCTTCTCGTCCTCGGCTTCTCGGGCAGCTTCTCCTCGTCGACTCCGGGTGCTGGCGCTGGGATTCGTCGATCTCGACCAGGGCTCGTCGAGATCGAGTAGACTTTCGAAGCCGGGTTGTCTGGCTTGCTCGATCAGGCTTTGTCGACCAAAGCTACTCGGACATGGCTTGTCGAGGTCGAGTAGGCCTACTCGAGGTCGAGTAGCCTTGGCTCGTAGACTTGTTCCGCTGCTTTGACCTTGGACTTCTGTAGTGGTTTTCCGAGCTTTTCCGACCTTCTGTAGAATTGTTGTAAAACGCCTCGATTTCTGCGAATTAAACAGAAACTGGTGTAGATCACCTTTCATATTGCTTTTCTCAATAATAATGCTTTTACCTCTCTAACCTCAGCACTGCCTTCTCGCGAGTCGCAAACATGGGTGTCATGAATGGCCCCGGATACTTAGTGCGTCGGACTCCTCACAATGTGTCCCATCTCTCCAAACTATTATCTCAGAGAGCAGGGTCAATCTACCTTTATCTCCTGAGGTGATTGGATTTTCTTTCACTCATTAAATTTTCCATATATTCAAATAATTTCCTTCCAAACTCCAATAATGATAATAACACAAACAACCATATAACAATCTCCATAATGTAACATCATTCTCAACATAATCCCTGGATAAGGTAAAGAATGGCAAATATTTAGATCATGTGGAGCAATATTTGAAATAAGGCATATTTATGGCTTTTGTGATGCATAAGCATAGGTATGGCTAGGATTTTAAACAATGAGCATTATATGGAAATATAAAGTCCTCAATCATTTTATCATGCAACATGTCAAAAGCAATTTCAAATTTTACCTCCTTTCATGGTTTTCATCAAAATATGCACTTCATTGTGACTTCCCTTTACTAGGCAATTTCATGCTATATCTCTAATGAATCTAATTTTGCATCGTTGAGTTCAATATAAGCTTCCATGACATTATTCAAAAAATTTCAATGGGGGTCGTTTTTCTCAAATTTTGGAAAACATGCATATAAGCACATAAATCAATAATGCATTCCAAAATAGTCATGTAGCAATTCTAAGCAATAATGCACACATAATGTCAAATATGATCAAATATGCATAAAGTAAGCTCTTCCCCCACCCCATACTTAAACATTACAGTGTCCTCACTGTATAAAAACAATGTAAAGGGTAAAGAAAGAAACTCACAAGACAGGTGTGCAGAGCCTCTAAATTTCGAATGGAGCACCTCCTAGTCCGAGTATTAATGTAGCTTGGTTCTATCCATTGACCTGAAAAGTTAGAAGACATATACCTATAATAGAAAAACTAAAAGTGTTCAAAACCAAAAACAAAAAACAAAGTCTCAAATGTCCTAAAAAGTCTATGTACATGCTCTAGATTTTATAGTCGCTAGGCCGACTTTCCATTTAGCTCAAGGTGGCATCTGCAGGGCCCATGTAGCTTGGGCTTCAAATAGGACTCCATTCTTGTCCATCAGCTGTAATCCTCCAGAATGGATTTTGTTCACCACGAAAGGTCCCATCCGCTTCTTGTTGAATTTGTTAGGAAACCAATGATCCTTTGATTTAGAGACATAGAGCTTATCTCCAACTTCATACTCCTTAGGCTCATCATTGGATATCCTGCACAATCGCACATACCAAGGCAGACCTCTCCCATGTATAGATAAATCTTTAATGGAAATAGGAGAAGAAAGATCCGTACCTTGACTTACCTTTGCAGAGACGGAATCGGGGACAACGGTGTTTGGTCGATCTCGACTAGGGTTAGTCGATCTCAACAAGTCTGCTGGTCCTGATGGTGGTCTGCTCGAAGATTTAGAAGTCGACGAAGACAGGGTCTGGTCGATCTCGACAAGCCTGGTCGACCTCGACAAGGGCTCTGGTCCTGGTGTCTGCAGGGTCGAGTAAGGGGCCGTCGAGGAAGACGTGGTCTTGTCGATCTCGACAAGGCTACTCGAGATCGAGTAGCCTTCTCCTCCTGGTGGCTTGCTCGTCGAGGAAGGCGGGTCTGGTGGCGCCGGGTGGTAGTCGATCTCGACAAGACTAGTCGAGATCGACGAGACTGGTTCTGGTCCTGGAGTCGCCAACGTCGAGGAAAGCCGAGTCGACTTAGGGTTCTGGTGGTCGATCTCGACGAGCCTACTCGAGATCGAGCAGGGCGGCTCCTCTGGTTTGCTGCTCGACAAAGCCGGCTCTGGTGGAGTCTCCTTGGTCTGGTCGAGATCGACTAGGGTTCTACTCGAGGTCGAGGAGCCCTGGTCGATCTTGACCCCATACGTAGCTCCTGTCAAGGCATCCGAAAAATAATGCATCCACAACGACTTACCTGTATCTGTGTCAATCGGATTTTCTGTGTTTTCCTTAAGGATTGCCATGATCTCCTCCACCTGGGCCTCCATGTCCCTCTTTTCTATCTCTTTAGGGGTCATATTTCTGACCTTGGGTTCCCCGCAGGTGATGTAGCAAGCTGAGATAGATTTGACCTCTTCCATTGGACCAGTATGCCTTTCAGTTTTGTTAAAGGAATACTCAATGACCTCATCGCTGATGTTGAAGGTGAGCACTCCTTTCCTTACGCTTATGTTGGCATCCACCGTCGCCAAGAATGGTCTTCCTAAAATAATTGGACAAGCAGGATCTTCTTGCATATCAACTATTAAGAAATCAGCAGGAACGAAGAATTTACCTACTTGTACTGGGACATTTTCCACCATGCCTGTTGGAATGACCACCGTGTTGTTGGCCATGTATAGTCTAGCATCCACAGGCTCCAAGGCACCTATCTTAATCTTGGACCAAATCGTTAAAGGCATAATACTAACACTAGCTCCAAGATCACATAGGGCATTAATTTTGTATGGACCAAATCCAATAGTTATAGCAAACTTACCTGGATCCGGCCTCTTCTCCAATATGTCCAGATGGCTGCACTCCTCTGTGATTTCTGCCATCGATCGCTTTTTGCTCAGGATCTCCTTCAGAAACTTGACATAAGATGGCATTTCATTGAGAGCTTCTGTGAAGGGGATGGTGACGTTGAGCTTCTGAAGCATCTTGATGAAGCGCTGAAACTTTTTCTCCGCCGGGTCCTTTAGAGATTTTGTGGGGAAATGCAGCTTCTTTTTCTGCGTCGGAGCTAGAATAGACGTCGGAGTTGCTGCAGATTTCTCTACGTCGACCAGGGGCTCCTCGACATCGACAAGGGCTTTGTCGACATCGACCAGATTGGGCCCAGTCTATTGGCTGTGTGGTGCAGACGAAGATTTTGGCAGGCTCTCCTCGAGGTCGACGAGGTGCTTGTCGAGATCGACCATGGCTTTGTCGAGATCGACTTGCTGTTCCTCGTCGTTCTGCTGGTTCCCGACCTCTGGCTCTTGCAGTTGATGACCGCTTCTGAGTTTTACAGCAGCGACGTGTCCAGTCTTTCCCTTAGGATTTGGTTCTGAAGATCCTGGAAGTGTCCCTAGCTGTCTGGGGATTCCGGCTGCCAGCTGACCAATTTGTGTATCAACTGATTTCCTCCAGATATCAATTTCCCCAAGCCTAGAGTTGACACCTTGCATCTGAGTATAGATGGAGTTGAAGGATTGCCTAGTTTCTGAATGGTTCCTCCGTATTTCCTCCAGGACCGTCTGTATATCATCCTTCTTTTGATCCCTTTCTGGATGTCCTGGAGCTCTGTAGGGCGGGGGATTCCTAGGGACACCTTGGTTCCATTGTGGTTGCTGAAACCTTTGGTCCCCCATGGAGCGATTGGGACCCCCTGCGTAAGCTGCATCCTCATGATGCTCTGCCAGCCTAACTTTCTCTGTGTGTGGGCACTCAGGAGTGGTGTGCCTTTGCGATCCGCATTCTATGCAAGGCTGGTTGACAGAGAGATATTTGACTTGCTTGAGGAGCTTCTTATTCTGGTCTTTGTAGTATTGCTCCCTAACATCAGGATCAATCTCTTTAGATGGCTCATATAGGGGCATGGATGGTGCTGGCATGGCGTATGGGTTCTCTTCATAGGTTACAGTAGACCCATACTTGTTGTCGTAGTTGGTGAGTTTCTCTAGCACACCCCATGCGTCACTTGGCGGCATCGTTAGATACTCGTAGCGAGTATAATTTTTGATTCTGTCCTTAGTGACTTGATCCAGAGATTTGAAGAAGATCTCCTGGATGATGTAGGGTGGCTGTCCATGAGTAGGGCAAGATCGCAGAAGTTCCTTGTAGCGCTCCCATGCCTTTGCCAGTGGTTCCCCTTTCTGCTGTTTGAAGGCGGTGATTTTCTGGCGGAGATGTGCTGTTTTGGCAGGTGGGAAGAATTTGTTCAGAAACTCTTGCTCTACTTGAGCCCAGGTTGTGAGTGATTTTGCTTTCAGCCCTTCCAGCCATTTCAGTGCAGGCCCAGCGAGAGACCAGCGAAAAGATTTCATCTTGACATATTCCAAGGTTGTACCTTCTGCAAGAGTACGGCACATATCATGAAAATTAGTAATATGTTCAAGAGGACACTCATTAAATCTACCATAAAAGGCATTATTTTTAAGCTCTATAAGAAACTGAGTGCGAATTTCAAAAGAGTTTTCAGGGATAAGAATCGCCGATTCAGGCACGATGAGAGTCGGATGCATATAATCCTCAGCAGTGGTTGGATATTGGGCAAGCTCAGTTTCCGCTTGCCTCGCGCGTTCAGCTGCTTGTTCCCTTGCTGCTCTCTCAGCGGCGATAGCGGCATCCTTAGCGGCTAATTCCCTGGTAAGCCTAGCGATCAGCTGTTCCTGTGTCTCTGCAGCTGCCATAGCTCTTTGTAGTTTAGCTCTGATGTGAAAAAGGCGTTCCGGTTCGTCTAAGGCGTCAAACTCAGGTGTTTGACCAGAACGACGCATACACCTGCAAACTAACTCAAAGAAACAGTGAGAACTGACTACCTAAGGCGCGATTGATTGCTTCCCCGGCAACGGCGCCAATTTGTTGTTGCAGGAGGATGTGTCAAGTATGAAATGAATATGAAATATAGTTCAGATTGACTTCCCTGTCTCAGCAAATAAATACAAGACTTCATCCCGTTGTAGTAAGAGAAAATCAGGATCGAATCCACGAGGAAGCACGTCAGCAGTTCTTAGGTAGCTGTAGATTCTCACAGAAGCAGAGCAGAACAGACAGAATCGCAGAAACAGAAAGAAAGAGACAAATAACCCGGCAAGGGCAACTAAAACAAAAGCAAAGAAACTAAAGACAGAAAGTAAAGTAAAGAACAAAGCAAAACAGAAGCAAGCAGAAACGAAAAGCAAAGGACACAGAAGCTACTCGAAGTCGAGTAGCTGTCCTCTAGGTCGACTAAGGTGGTCGACAGCAACAACTCAGAAAACAGAAAGCAAACAACTCGATGAACAAAACTCTCCTCGACCTCGACAAGAGGTACTCGATCTCGACAAAGAAAGTAAAGACAGAAACTTTAAAATCGACAAAAACAGAAGAATCACAACTCAACTAAGACAAACCCAACTCGACCTCGACAAGACCAACTCGAGATCGACTAAGTTCTACTCTATGTCGACAAGAACAGAAACTTAAAAGAACGTAAATTGAAATTGCTCAAACCCAAACTCAGCTTTTGACAAAAATTAACTTCAATATATTAAAAGACTTCCAAAGCCAGGGTTTCAACACCACAACGATAACCATGCAAAGTAACACGTAAAGGCATAAAAGATCATGCTTTCCATCAAATAACTTTCGTCATTAACAAATAGGCATATAGAGGCTTTCGCATAAACCCTAACCGTTACTAACCCTTTTTCACATAATTAACCCAAGTTGCATTAAGATCACTTTCGCTTCAATAACACAAACAAGGATCACCTTCAACTCTCGCAAAAGAATCATGCTCATAGGGATAGAAGATGAATTGCACAAAAGATCTGACCTTTATCGCATCGCCTCACATGGCCACCGTCGGGCTCACCCCAGCCCCAGAAGTGGGTGGACTACTCACGCCTCATCGCAATTGCAGACATTGATGTATAAAAAGAAACTTGCATAAAACTATATTCAAAGCCTTTTACAATCCTGGCAATCAACTTTCGCAGAAAGCCAAAACCCTAAAAACCTTAGAACTCCTAAACTACTCTACTAGAATTGACTTGTGTCTGAATTTGAATGCATAAAACTGAGCCCCCTAGGGCCTTATTTATAGCCTTCATTCCCTAGCTATTCTAAGAAAGAAGATATCTATCTTTATCTAAAACTATATCTAAAAGCATAAAAGATAAATGAATGTTTTAAGGAAATAAATCTAAAAGGAAAAGATAAAACTAATTATGGTAGGTCTTCATGATGTTGATAGATCTTGTCTCCTTGGATAGAACTTGATGTATTTGGATAGAATCTTCCGCCTTCGCGCCCAAGGAATCCCAATCCGAGTAGAGTTGATCAATCCGCGTCGAGCAGCTTCTGGAAGTCTGGGCGACCTCGACAAGGGTCTTGTCGATCTCGACAAGGGACCTTGGTCGACTTGGCTTGGTTCGTCGTCTCGGCTAGCTGGTGCTCGACGGACTCGGACATGGCTCCTGGCGCTCGTCGATGTCGAGTAGACCTAGTCGACTTCGAGTAGACTGGCTCGCCGACATGGCTTGGTTCGTCGATGTCGAGTAGACCTAGTCGACCAGGGTTTCTCGAGCGGCTCTCCTCGATGGGCTCTGGATCTTGACTCTGGGCTCGTCGATCTCGACCAAGGCTTGTCGAGATCGAGTAAGGTTCGTCGAAGATGGCTCTGGTGGTCTCGTCGAGGACTCCTCCTCGGACATGCTCTGGGTCGCTTGTCGATCTCGACAAGGCTTAGTCGAGATCGAGTAAGATGGTGCTCGGCTTCTCGTCCTCGGCTTCTCGGGCAGCTTCTCCTCGTCGACTCCGGGTGCTGGCGCTATGATTCGTCGATCTCGACCAGGGCTCGTCGAGATCGAGTAGACTTTCGGAGCCGGGTTGTCTGGCTTGCTCGATCAGGCTTTGTCGACCAAAGCTGCTCGGACATGGCTTGTCGAGGTCGAGTAGGCCTACTCGAGGTCGAGTAGCCTTGGCTCGTAGACTTGTTCCGCTGCTTTGACCTTGGACTTCTGTAGTGGTTTTCCGAGCTTTTCCGACCTTCTGTAGAATTGCTGTAAAACGCCTCGATTTCTGCGAATTAAACAGAAACTGGTGTAGATTCCATAATTTGGCAAATAAACATAAACTACATAGATTCTGTACTATCTTAGCCCAAATGCATGTAATGTATACAGAAATCGGTATAAAAGTTACTGTAAAACATGGCAGATTCAGCTCACAACATTGGGTTAGTGGTGAACGAATTTGGAGTGGAGTACACAAATGTGGGTGTAATTGATAAGAAGGTCAAATAATGTTATTAATTATATTGATGTGCGGATATAAAATGGTTGGGTGAAGTACATGGGAGAAATGCACACCACTGCAAGGCCCAAGTTACTATTTTTGTACCAAAATCAACATGATTAATTTTTCCATCTATTTTCTTGACATGTATGACATTATCTTTAACTATTTATATAATAAAGTGTATCTAACATCAATATGTTTAGCCCATGTTTGGTATTCATGTCCTGGTATCAGATATGAGTATGGGTATTAGATATCGATATTAGATATATGGATATCAAATCTGATATCTAATATCTGTGTTTGGTATTACGTAACATGAAAACCATAGGCAGGTTGATTTAAACCATAGACATATTTGTTCAGCAAACAAACATTATCAACATTAGCATTATCAATAAAGCCTTTAGGGTGTCTCATGTAGATAGTTTCACTCAAATCTCTATGTAAAAAAAGCTGTTTTGAAATCCATTTATTCCAATTCATAATCATATACAATAGTAATTAAAAGTATCAAAGTTTTATACTTAATCACGGGAGAAAATATTTCATTATCGTCCTCTCCCTCCATTTGAGTAAAACCTTTAGAAACTAATCTAGCTTTATACTTACGAGGATTAGAGTTGGTAATGCCTTCTATAAGTCTAAAACGCCATTTGTAGTCTATAAGTCTAACATTTTCATGTTTTTTTTTTTTACTAAAGACTAGGTTTTCTTTATTTTTGTAGATTTTATTTTTTCACTGATTACTAATTTCTGCTCTCTAGAATGGGCACATCTAACAACTTGTTCATATATCTTAGAAGTAAAAGACGTAATAACATTAGAAACAACGCAAGCAAACTCAACAATGTTATTTATGAATCTTTTATTAGCTATAACATTTCTAGGTGATTTATATCTAGTAAGTTGACAATAAATTATGCCTTTTAGTAACTGGAGAACTAGAAGAGCCAGAACCGAGTACAAACACAAAAATAACAAAAGGGAAGAAGTAGAGGCAGTAGAAGAAGAAGAAGAAGAAGAGGGGAGAGTTGAGAGATTACCATCACTATTACTAGATTCATTAACATGTACACCACCCAATCGGTGAGGTTGCAAGTTGTTAGAAGCCTTTAGAAACTAATTGTCCTGTCCCTTTGAGTAAAACCTTCAGCATCTAATCTAGCTACATACCTAGGAGGATCAAAGTTGGTAATGCCTTCTTTTAGTTTAAAACCCCAATTGTAGTTTATAAGTCTAGCATTTTCAGGTTTTTTTCACTAAAGACTAGGTTTTATTTATTTTCATAGATTTTATTTCTTCATCCATTACTTATTTCCACTCTCTAGAGTGGCCACATCTAATAACTTGATCATATGTCTCATGACTAAAAGACTTAATAACATTAGCAACAACGCAATCAAATTCAACAATGTTACTTATGAATCTTTTATTAGGTATAATAGTTCTAGGTGATCTATATCTGGTAAGTTAAGAATCAATTAAATCATGCCTTTTAGCCACCTAAGAACTAGAAGATCCAGAACCAGGTATAGGCACAAAATTAACAAAAGTAGAAGAAGCATAGGATAAAAGAAAAACATGGAAGACTAGCTAGAGAGATTACCATCCCTATTCCCAGATTCATTAATTCACTTGTACCTCACCTAATTGATAAGGTTTCAAGTTGCTAGAAATATTAGAATCAGAAGTCACAAAAGAAGGGAGTATTATCATGTTATATATTAGCAGAATAACCATTGTTAAATTCATCATGAGATTCATCATCATTACTTAAATGAATATAAAACTGAGTTAGGGTGTCATTTTGTACATGCATATCATTCTCAATAATAAGAGAAATAATAGATTTATGATGCAATTCATTATCATTAAAAATCACAATTTTGCTAACAATGGTTTTAAAAACACCAAGTTGAACAATAAGCAGTTTATAACTTTTAACCCCATCAGGGTAACCAAGTATCACACATTTTAAGACCTAGGATCTAGTTTACCATGATTCACATAAGAGTAAATAGTAAATCCAAAAGATTAAGGTTATCAATATTAGGTTTCTTATTTGTCCACAACTCATAATGTATTTTAAAATCAATAACAGGAGATGGAGTTCTATTAATCAAATATGCAACAGTAATAACAACTTCACGCCCAAGAGAATTTTTTAAACTGGCAAAGATAAGAATGCCTCTAGTCTTTTCAAAAAAGAGTTTTATTCATTCTCTTAGCAGTACCATTCTGTTGATGGGTTCTAGGAATAGTTAAATGTATGCGCATGTCATTGTTTTACAGAAAATCATTGAACAAATTATTGCAAAATTCAAGTATATTATCAGTCTTTATACATTTAACAGACAAATTTCATTTTTAACTCTAAGCTTTCAAACTTTAAAAGTATCAAAAGCTTCATCTTTAGTTCTAAGGAAATAAATCTAGATCTTTCTACTATATTGATCAATAAAAGATACGAATTACCTTTTATGTCCTACAATTTCAAATTGAGCAGGGCCTCACAAATCAAAATGTATATACTCAAGAGATTTAGTTTAAGAGAAGAAGAATGTTTAAAACCCTTTTTAGTTTGTTTTCCAAGCAAGCAATTTACACAAAGATCAATATTGCAAGGTTTAGTTTAGATAATACTAGTTTTATATAGACGATGCAAGCCTTTATTTCCCATGTAACCAAATCTATTATGCCATAAAACAAAATCATTCATAGAAATGGATTTATCAACAGAAGTAAAGGCAATAACATAACATAGTAATTCAATAAAAAAGGAGCAATAACTTCATATAAACTTACTTTTCTAAGACCTTTTCATTAATAGCTTTTTCATCTTTTTTTTATAACAATCTGTAGAATGGGCAACTCTAGAGTATTAAGTACATTTGACAACAAACTTATCATTTTCGGATTTATCATGAGATTGAAATTCAGGATTGACATTGTCCTTGTGGTATTTCTTCTTGTTATTTTTCATGTTGCCATTAAACTTACTTTTAGTCATAAGAACCCCATTTTTAGATTCATCTTTAGACTTAGTTTTAGCCTGATATTTATTCTTAAAGACTTTAAAAGAATCATTTTTATGGATTATAGATTCAAGTATAATATTTTTAGTCCTCTTATAAATACTATATTGAACAACATCTTTAAAGGTATACAACTGAACATGCAAAGAATTTGTTAAAAAACACATTGATGAATTTCCTCAACTTTAACAATACATCTTTCTAAATCTTGGAATATAGTTAAAAACTCATCAAGATTTGTAGATAAAGGATAGAACACATCCATCTTAAGTTAAACAGTTTGTTAAACAATTCTCTAGAGGGCGGGGATTTTACCAAATAAAGGTTTGAAAGGGCATCCCTGAACTTTTCAGTTGTGGTATGTGCCAAAATCCGATGAACAACCTCGTCTGATAGACGAAGCATAATCTTATTGTGAGCTTGTTGATCAGTTTCCTGATTTTTTTTTCCTCTCTATGAAGGAACTTGGAAGTCACATCAACCTAACACATTTTCTTTATAAGGATGACCTTCATTTTCACCCACCACATAGCGAAGACAATATAGCCATAAAAGGTTTTAAATGCATATTTCTATCACCCAATTTTTTTATCCTAGTGCAATAAACACAGACAAAATAGAAAATGAGTGATTTGAGAGCTTCAAGAAAAACATGAACTTAAGATCTCATAAACAAAAAACTTTAAGAGGCAAGGTCTGACACAAGAACTCAAAGTATCTTTCAGTTTTCAAGATCTACCTAAGAACCTTCACGAATCCTTCGGATCTTCAAAGTTCCAAGCCTTGTAAACCTAGAAAACCTTAGATATTCGAGATTTGATGATGGGTCTATAAGATCTACACCTAGAACTTGAATCGCTAGTTGTAGATCTACTAGATTTGAGCGTAGAACTATGAAATTTGTAATAAGAACTCAAAGAGTCATTTACTGTTCTCGTAAATATTACAATCGATCTTTGTTTTCTTCCAATAAAAACAAGTTTAAAGTTTTGAAAAAAATAGAAAATTCATTTAAAAAACCTAGAAAACAATATATCTAAGCGAAAAATAGTAGGAAAATCGTCGGACCTGAGCTCAAAGCTCTTATACCACTTTGTTAACCTAGATCTTATTTAGATTTGATTTGAGGGGAATCAATTCATAAATAAAACGAATGAAAATTGAACATGCAAGGCAAGAAGCACACACGGTGTTTGTTTACAAGGTATGAGCAAAGTCTTACGTTCTAGGGGGCCCAAGAGTCAGCTATAAATCCAATATAGTGTTCGAAGAAAAGTGTTAAGAGGGATTTCTAGTCTAAAATAAATATGAAATATAAATCTCAAACCAATCTCCGATGTCCACGCATATAAATTACAAGAAACCCTCCCGCTGTAGTGGTAGGGAATCAGGATTAAATCCATGAGGAAGCGTGCCGCGCTCGCCAAATTAGTTCCAAAATAGCACCTGATTTTGACTCAGCATACCACTCGATATCGACTGGTAAGGTTCGATATCGACTTAGTCAGTCGATTCCGACTCAAATTCTACACAATAGAAAAACAAGCAGAGTCGACATCGAGTATAGAGCACTCAATTTCGACCTTAGTGGCACTCGATATCGACCAGGTTGGGTCGAAATCGACCGCGTGTGCAGAAAAACGTAAACTTGCAAAAAATTAAATAAAAGATGTCGAAAAAGAATGTCCGAAGAATATAAGGATGGATAAAAAGATGTATGAGCAGAAATAAACACATATTGGTTGTTTTGTTTGAATTCAATAAACTAAGAAACTTCCAAAGTCGGGGAATTATGCCACAATGATAACCATATAAGAATTTTGCCATGTTCATAAAAGATTATGCCTTTTCATCAAATAACTTTTGTCATTAACAATGAAGTGGATAGAGGCTCTCGCATAAACCCTAATTGTTACTACCCTTTTTGATAGTTAATCCAAATTCATATTAAGATCACTTTCATTTCAATAATACAAATAAGGATCACCTACTACTTTCGTAGAAGAATCATGCAAATAAGGATAGAAGATGACATTGCAACAAAAATCATACATTTGATGCATACACTTATGGCTACTGTCGGGCTCACCCCGACCATATAAGTAGGGTGACTAATCTCTCCTCATAATGGAAGACATTATCTTTTGCATAAAGGAAATAACTTGAATTGAAATAAACTCCAAAAGATTAGAACTGAACTCTCCAATCTCTCTTCAAACTCGGCTCCCATCTCTCTCTCTACTCTCTATATTGTTTGTGTGGTGGAATGATAAAAAAAAACTCAGCCCCTAGGGCTTTATTTATAGTGCTCAACCCTAGCTATTCTAGGATAGAACAACTCTATCTAAATCCTAAATCCATCTATCTAATTCTAAGGATAAAAGGTGCCATAATAATTAAATAAAACAATTAAAATTCCCTTTGGTAAATATGGGAACTACCAAGTAGAATCGAAGTCTTCCAAGTGGATAAAAATCTCTTTCTTCCAAAGCAAGTAAACCATACTCGAAATCCGACTCGGATTTGGCTATGTTGATCCACTCGATATCGATAAAAACCAGTCGATATCGACTCGTCTTCTCTTCCTCACTCGATCTTGACTCCTCTGGTTGATTTCTTGTGTGTACCACTCGATATCGAGTGACATGACTCGATATCGACTCCTTCTTCATTCAAAATGCCTTCATTTGTTCCATGACTCGATTTCTGGTGAAGCTCACTCAATTTCTAGTCATCCTGGTCGATTTTGAGTACTCGAGTCAATTTTGAGTGAACTCAGTCGAAATTAAGTGGTTTGACAGGTTTTCTCCTCTTCTTCGAATTGTTGCAAAAATGTCTCGATTTCTGCAAAATTAAACAAGAACTTGTGTGGATCTCCATAATTGACAAATAAGCATAAACTATACAATTCCTGCCCTATTCGAACCCAGAAATATAAAATGTGTACATAAAATCGATATGAAAGTAAATGCAAAACATGGAAAATTGAGCGCACATCAACACCCCATACTTAAGATTGCTTGTCCTCAAGCAATAATTTTAATGGTAATACATGGGAAGAAATTAAACCCTCAACATCTTAGATCCTTTCTCATATGTCATTGCAATCAATTACCATCATCGCAAAGGTATTAATGTCACCAAATTCATGCATGTGAATAAAAGCAACATCTACACACAAAAGAAGGGTTATGCAAAAACAATATCATACAACATACATAGCATTAATAATCAAGAGGACTTTTATGCACATGGTGAAGAAAAGGTAAGGTACAGTGGTAGACTATATTTGGGCAATGTGGTGCTAAATCCGAGGAGAACTCTTCAAACTTGCTTTCTTGCTTTGATCCACTTTCTCTCTTCAAAATTTCCACATCAGTAATCCTCTCATAAATCACTCTTTGATTTTTAACTATTATGCTTTTACCTCTCTAACCTCACCACTGCATTCTCGTGAGTCGCAAAAATGGATGTCATGAATGACCCCGGATACTTCGTGCTTCAGACTCCTCATCTTAGTGTCACATCCTGCAAAACTAACATCTCAACGCGAGCAGGGTCGATATACCTTTATCTCCTGAGATGACCGGATTTTCTTCCACTAATTAAATTTTCCATAAACTTTCATTCATCCCGCCAAACTCTAATAATGATAATAACAACACAACAACCATATAATAATCTCTATAATATGACATCAATTTCTCAACATACTCCCCGGATGGGTAATAAGGTAAAGAAATATGCAATATTTAGAACATGTGGAGCAAAATATGAAATAAGGCATAATATGTTTTGTGATACATATAAGGATATGTAGGGCTAGGATATAAGAAAGCTCATATGGAAAATATAAAATCCTCCATCCTCTTATCGCGCAACATGTCAAAAGCAACATCAGTTTTACCTCCTTTCACGGTTTTCATAAAAATAATGCACTTCATTATAACTTCCCTTTACTAGTCAATTTCATGCTATATCTCTAATGAATCCAATTTTGCATCATCGAGTTCAATAAAAACTTCCATGACACTATTACAAAATTTCGATGGGGGTGATAAAAATAGACTTTGGATAAAAACATGAAGCATATAGATAAATAGACATATCTAAAGTAACCATGTATGAACAATTCGAGAAATATGACATAAATATGATAAACGTCAGCCTTTTCCACACCCCATACTTAAACATTACAATGTCTTCACTGTATAAAAACATGGGTAAAGGAAGAAACTTACTAGACAGGCAGAAGCTTGAAATATGTGCCGAATTTGGCCACCAGGAGTCAATATTGATTGTGGCTCTGAGTTCCAAGGAATGTCAAATGAGAGTCATATGTTGACTCCTTGGTTCCTTCGCTTGTTGATCTGAGCACCTTCATGTGTTAGTAAAATATGCTAAAACAAAAATAATCTAAAATAAAGTTTAAAAACAAATCCAAAGTATTCAAAACCCTAAAAACTAAATAGTCTTGTTACAAGCTAGTGGCTAGGCCGACTTCTTCCATTTTTCTTCAAGGTAGTATCTAGAGGGCCAATATGGCTTGGGCTTCGAACAGGACTTCATTCTTGTCTATCAACGGCATTCCGCTTGAATGGATCTTGTGCACTGTGAATGGTCCCATCTTCTTTTCTCTAAACTTGTTAGGGAACCAATGATTCTTGGATTTGGAGACATACACCTTGTCTCCTACTTCGTAGTTCTCCGGATCGCTCATTGGAGACCCTGAAAAGTCTAACATACCAAGGCAAACCTTTTCCATGTATAGATAAATCACGAATAGAAACAGGGGAAGAAAGATCAATACCTCAGCTTGCCTTCGTTGCGTCTAAATTCGGGTTCTAAGGGTCCGGTCGATATCGACTAGTGTCAGTCGATATCGACTACTGTTGCTACTCTGGAGGCTATTCAGTCGATGTTGTAGAAGACGACTCGATGAAGGTGGGTCGATATGGAGTCGCATGACTCGATTTTGACTGGCTCGTGTCGGCTCCTGTTGTCTTTGTCGTTGGAGGAGGCGTAGACTCGATATGGAGGACTCTATATCGAGTCATGTGACTCGATATCGAGTGGTCCTCTGGCTTGGTTGATGTTGGTGCTGTGTCTTGGTTTATTTTGAGTGACTCACTCGATATCGAGTGGGTCAACTCGACATCGACCCCATACTTGAATCCTACAGAATCTGGAAAATATTCAGTTGATATCGACTTACCTGACTCGATTTCGATTGGGATTGCAGTGTGTTCGTCCCCGATTGCCACGCTCTCCTTAATTTGGGCTTCCATAGCCCTCCTTTCTAGCTCTTCGGGGGTCATAGTTCTTACATTTGGTTCTCCGCATGTGATGTAGCCTCCCTTGATAAACTTGACTTCCATAGGACCGTTGTGCCTCTCAGTTTTGTTAAAAGAATACTCAATTACCTCATCACTGATGGTGAATGTGAGCACTCCCTTACTTATGGTTATGTTGGCATAGACGGTTTCTAAGAAGGGTCTACCTAGAATAATGGGACAAGAAGGGTCCTCTTCCATATAAATTACAAGAAAATCAGTAGAGACAAAGAACATAACTACTTGTACGGGTACATCGTCAACCATGCCTGTAGGGATGACCACTGTGTTGTTTGCCATGTAGAGTCGAGCATCCACAGGCTCTAAAGCTCCTATTTTCACTTTGGACCAGATGGATAGTGGCATGATGCTTACGCTTGCGCCTAAGTCACAAAGTGCATTGAATTTATGTTGACCAAAACCGATAGTTATAGCAAACTTACCGAGGTCTGGCCTCTTTTATGGGAGCTCCATCTTGCTGCATTCATCTGCGATCTCAGCCATCAAGCACTTCTTGCTCAAGATGGCTTTAAGGAACTTGACATAGGATGGAATCTCATGAAGGGCTTCGGTGAAGGGAATGGTAACGTTGAGCCCTTGAAGTATCTTCACAAAACGTTGAAACTTTTTTTCCGCTGGGTCCTTCAAAGATTTGATGGGGAATTACAACGTTTTCTTCTTCTTTGGTGCTGATGTTGAGTGAGATGGGTCGATATCGATTGGAGTTGGAGGCTGCTGGTGCTACTGAAGAGGTGAATCGACGTCGGGTTGGTTGGACTCGATATCGAGTGGACTTGAGTCGATATCGACTAGTCTCCAGTAGCTTTCTCCTCCATTGTTTGCTCGGGCGTTTGTAGTTGACGTCCGCTCTTTAAGTTCATAGCAACCACGTGACCTGTAGACTTACCTTTTGGATTGGGTTCGGATGATCCAGGGAGCTATCCTGATGGTTTGGGGATTGATGCAGCCAATTGACCCACTTGGGTCTCGATGTTCTTCCACCAACGCCGATCTCTCCCAATCGCGAGTTGATGCTTTGCAGTTGAGTATGGACGGAGCTATTGGCTTATTTGAATTCAACATGGTTCCGTCGCATGTCATCAAGGATAATGTGCAAATCATCTTTCTTACCATCTCTATCCAGGTGTCCAGGAGCTCTGTAGGGTGGAGGGTCTCTTTGGTATTGGGGATTGCGATAACCTTAATTTTGTTGCTGGTGTTTTCATGAGTAGTTATCCCCCGCGTAGCGCACCTCCTCATGTGTTTCTGCAATCGCAACTTCATCGGTGAGTGGGCAGGCTTTGGTGTTGTGCCTAATAGAACTACACTCCAAACAAGGTTGATTGTTAGAAAGAAATTTAACTTGTTTGCTAAGGCGGTGTACCTAGTCCCTTTGGAATTGGTCTTTGGCGTCAGGATCAATCTCCTTCGACGGTTCGTAAAGCGGCATAGATGGGGCAGGCCTTTCGTCTTAGGCCTCAACAGTCCTATAGGTGTTGTCAAAGTTGGCTAATGTCTCAAAGGTATCCCAAGCATGTTGTGGTGTGTACTCGAGATACCTATAAGCGGTATAGGTGTTGATCCGTTTCTTTGTAGTCGCATCTAGGGAGTTGAAGATGATCTCCTGGATCATATATGGTGCTTGCCTGTGCATAGGACAAGATTTCAGCAGGTGTTTGTAGTGCTCCCAGACCTGTGCAAGTGTTTCCCCTGGCTTTTGCTTGAAAGCCATAATCTTTTGCTTGAGCTGCGTTGTCTTGGCAGGAGGAAAGAACTTGTTGAAAAACAACTCCTTGAGCTCGGTCCACGTGCGGATGGATTGTGGTGCCAAACCCCCAAACCAATGTAGAGCCTTCCCTACAAGATACCAACGAAAAGGCTTTAGTTTAAGATATTCTAAATTAGCATAATCAGCAATAGTTTCACACAAATCTAGAAATATAGTAATATGCTCTAGGGGGCATTCGTTGGGCTTTCCCTCAAATTGATTCCTCCTAATTTCATAAATAAAAGAAGGTCTAATTTCAAAAGAAATGTGAGGGAGAATAATAGGAGATTCTAGCACTGCTAGAGCAGGGTGCAGATATTCTTTGGTATTTGCAGGGACGTGCCATAGTTGATCTTCGAGCTCTTTCCTGGTTCGGGTGTCGCAATCCGGCCTTGCCTCCCACCTTTGTTGCTTCCGTGCATATTCCGCCTCCCTTTGGGCGTATTCTGTTTGCCTGGTGGCGAGCTCATCTATTTTCTTGCGAAGCTTCTCAAGCTCTTGTGTCGGTGTAAGTTGCACCTCCTTCTCATT
Organism: Persicaria tinctoria; assembly: GCA_037127255.1. Lineage (NCBI taxonomy): Eukaryota > Viridiplantae > Streptophyta > Magnoliopsida > Caryophyllales > Polygonaceae > Persicaria > Persicaria tinctoria. Next base: position 48,285,052 of record JBANSL010000007.1, on the reverse strand, counting down.
GTCAGTCGATATGAGTCTTCTCTTTAGCAACGGCGCCCTTTGGGCGTATTCTGTTTGCCTTTGTTGGAGATGAAAGAAGCGTTCTGGTTCGAGAAGAGGATCAAATTTGGGTGTGAGATCAGTTCCTCGCATACACCTGTAAAACAAAAACCAAAAAGAAAAGGGCGTAAAATGAAACTAAAAAGGGCGCGATTGATAGCTTCCCCGGCAACGGCGCCAAAATTTATTAGGAGGGATTTCGAGTCTAAAATAAATATGAAATATAAATCTCAAACTAATCTCCGATGTTCATGCAAATAAATTACAAGAAACCCTCCTGCTGTAGTGGTAGGGAAACAGGATCGAATCCACGAGGAAGCGTGTCAACGCTCGTCAAATCAGTTCGAAAACAACCCCTGATTTCGACTCAGCATACCACTCGATATCGACTGATAAGGGTCGATATCGACTGAGTCAGTCGATTCCTACTCAAATACTGTAAAACAGAAAAACAAGCAAAGTCGACATCGAGTACAGAGCACTCGATTTCGACCTTAGTGGCACTCGATATCGACCAAGTTGGGTCAAAATCGACTGTGTGTGCAGAAAAACGTAAAGTTGTAGAAAATTAAATAAAAGATGCCAGAAAAGAACGTCTGAAGAATATAAGGATGGATAAGAAGATGTATGAGCAGAAATAAACACAGATTGGTTGATTTGTTTGAATTCAATAAACTAAGAAACTTCCAAAATCGGGGAATTATGCCACAACGATAACCATATAAGAATTATGCCAAGTTTATAAAAGACTATACATTTTCATCAAATAACTTTCGTCATTAACAATTAAGTGGATAGAGGCTCTCGCATAAACCCTAATTGTTACTACCCTTTTTTATAATTAATCTAAATTTATATTAAGATCACTTTCGCTTCAATAATATAAATAAAGATCCCCTACTACTTTTGTAGAAGAATCATGCAAATAGGAATAGAAGATGAAATTGCAATAAAAATCATACCTTTGATGCATAAACTTACATGATTACCGTCAGGCTTACCCCGACCCTAGAAGTAGGGTGACTACTCACGCCTCATAATGGAAGACATTATCTTTTGCATAAAGGAAATAACTTGAATTGAAATAAACTCCAAAAGATTAAAACTGGACTCTCCAATATCTCTTCAAACTCGGCTCCAATCTCTCTCTACTCTCTATATTGTTTGTGTGTTGGAATGATAAAAAAAACTCAGTCCCTAGGGCTTTATTTATAGTGCTCAACCCTAGCTATTCTAGGATAGAACAACTCTATCTAAATCCTAAATCTATCTATCTAATTCTAAGGATAAAAGGTTCCATAATAATTAAATAAAACAATTAAAACTCCCCTTGGTAAATATGGGAACTACCAAGTAGGATAGAAGTCTTCCAAGTGGATAAAAATCTCTTTCTTCCAAAGCAAGTAAACCACACTCGAAAATCGGACTCGGATTCGACTCTGTTGATCTACTCGATATCGACCAAAACCAGTCGATATCGACTCGTCTTCTCTGCCTTACTCGATCTTGACTCCTCTGGTCGATTTTTGGTGTGTATATACCACTCGATATCGAGTGACATGACTCGATATCGACTCCTTCTTCAGTCGAAATGCCTTCCTTTGCTCAATGACTCGATTTCTGGTGAAGCTCACTCAATTTCTGGCCATCATGGTCGATTTTGAGTGCTTGAGTCAATTTTGAGTGAACTCATTCGAAATTGAGTGGTTTGATAGCTTTTCTCCTCTTCTCCGAATCGCTCTAAAAATGTCTCGATTTCTGTGAAATTAAACAAGAACTTGTGTAGATCTCCATAATTGACAAATAAGCATAAATGTAATTGGTATGAAAGTAAATGCAAAACATGAAAAATTGAGCGTAAATAAAAAAGCTAAATGTTAGGAGGAAAATCAAGTATGAAATAGAAATCTCAAATTCGACTCCCTGATCTCCGCAAATTAATTACAAGACTTCCTCCCGCTGTAGTAGAAGGTAGTCAGGATCGATCCACCAAGAAGCGTATCAGCGCCCGCCTTTTCAGTTCCAAAATCCTCTTGAATTAGACTAGAAGAGTCCTCGACGTCGACCACACAGTCGATCAGAAACTGTAACAGAAGCAAACAGAAACGCAAACAAAGCAAAAAAAAGCATTTCGAATAACACAGTGTACTCGACGTCGAGTAGAATTCAGGCAATGTCAAGTGATTTGCAGTGTAAAAACGTGACCTTTGCAATGACAGAAATAAAATAGAAGCAACACGAAAAATTATGGGAAATTCAATAAACTAAAAGACTTCCAGGATCAGGGTTTCAACACCACAATGATAACTATGTAAAATAACACGTAAAGGCATAAAAGATCATGCTTTTCATCAAATAACTTTCGTTATTAACAAATAGGAATATAGAGGCTTTGGCATAAATCCTAATTGTTACTAACCCTTTTTCACATAATTAATCCGAGTTGCATTAAGATCACTTTCGCTTCAATAACACAAACAAGGATCACCTTCAACTTTCGCAAACGAATCATGCTCATAGAGATAGAAGACGAATTGCATCAAAAGATTGTACCTTTATCACATCACCTCACATGGCTACCGTCGGGCTCACCATGACCCTAGAAGTTGGGTGACTACTCGCTCTTCATCATCAAGAAAGACATCAATAATAAAAGGGAACTAAATTGAATTAAATAAAATAAAAGAAAGCTTACAACCGATCGAAGACAACTCGTCTCTCAACTCTTCTCTCCTCTCGCCACAAGCTCTCTCTCTTACTCTCTATGCTATGAATTGTGTATGAAATTGAATGAATAAAACTCGGCCCCTAAGGCTCTATTTATAGGCTTCATTCCCTAAATAATTAGGAAAGATACTCTATCTATATCTATATCTATCTATCTATCTAAATACTTAAAGATTTAAAATGGAAATAAAGAAAATATATCTAAAAGGAAACAAGGACTATTATGGATAAATCCTTATTGACTTGATAGATCTTCTCTTGAATGGATAGAATCCCACATCTCTTGGCTTGCAAGCAATTCTATCTTCTCGGCACAACTCGATCTCGGACTCGGACTCATCTGGATTGTAATCGACTTCGACTAGAGTTAGTCGACGTCGACTGGAACTTTTCCTCCTAGGTTGCACTCGAGCTCGGGCACCTTCTGGACTCGACATGTGTACTCGACTTCGAGTAGGTGTACTCGACGTCGAGTAGCTCTGGGCTCCTCAAGTGGCTCTGCTCGACTTCTTGTGAAATTCTGGCTTGGGATGTACTCGACTTCGACTAGAAGTGGTCGACGTCGAGTAGAATTGTTAGCTCTCAGCATTCTGCTCTGTTCTTCAAACGCACTTTCCCGAGTCCCCGTTTGTCGGATTGACGCAAATGAGTATGCGTTAGAAAGCTCTTTTCGAGGACTACAACTCTCATGAAGACTTCAGAACTTGATTCAGAATTATGAATGGTGAAAAGTGGGCTTTTCTCCAGCTGCACCATCCTTAGCTTCTTCATAACTTTCCTTTAAGCTCCAAAGTGCGCATGATTTCTGTGAAATATGACAAAAACTTGTGTAAACCTCAATATTGCAAATAAACATAAACTACACAGAATCTGTACTATTTTAACCCAAATGTATGAAATGCATGCAAAAATCGATATAAAAGTTAAGGTAAAACATGGCAAATTAGGCTCACAACACTAAACATTAAACATATACAAATAATCCTAGATCTAAGCACATGCAAGTATAAATTAGTTAAACTGAAAGAGAGAAGAAAATTTCCCTAATAGGAACATATAGATAGAAGAAAATCTTTGATCTCCAACCGCTAGCATCGAAGGAAGCGGAAAATGGGGAAGATCGTCTTCCTTAGAGCACGAACACCAATGATTTACCATCTTCAAGCGACTTCAATGAACGTAGGAATAGTTTCGACTAACGAAATCTTAGAAACCCCAACCGAAGTGCAACCTTAGGAGAGAGAAAAGTGGGCTTTTCTCCAGCTGCACCATCCTTAGCTTCTTCATGACTTTCCTTTAAGCTCCAAAGTGCGCCCGATTTCTGCGAAATATAACAAAAACTTGTGCAGACCCCCATATATTGCAAATAAACATAAAATACACAAAATCTGTACTATTTTAACCCAAATGTATGAAATGCATGCAGAAATCGATATAAAAGTTAAGGTAAAACATGGCAAATTAGGCTCACAACAAACACCCCACACTTAAGCTTGCTTGTCCTCAAGCAATACTTTTAATTGTCATACAGGGGAAGAAATCAAAACTCTTAACATCTTAGATTCATTGCCATATAACCCTGCACTCAATTACCATCCTCGAAAAGGTACTAGTGTCACAAATCCATGCATGTGCAAATAAAACGCAACATCTACTCACAAAAAGAGGGTTATGCAAAAACAATTCATACGACAAAGCATTAATAATCAAGAGGACTTTAATTTAGCTCATGCGGTGACGAAAAGGTAAAAGGTATAGTGGTGGGCTATATTTGGGCCATGTGGTGCTAATAATCCGGGGAGAATTACTCAAACTTTCTTTCTTGCTTTGATGCATTTTCTCCTTCATAATTTTCACATCACTCATCCACTCATAAATCACTCTTTGTTTTTTTCACTTATATGCTTTTACCTCTCTAACCTCAGCACTGCCTTCTCGCGAGTCGCAAACATGGTTGTCATGAATGGCCCCGGATACTTAGTGCTTCGGACTCCTCACCTGTGTGTCCCATCTCGCCGAACTATTATCCCAGCGAGCAGGATCGATCTACCTTTATCTCCTGAGGTGATCGGATTTTCTTTCACTCATTAAATTTTCCATATATTAAAACATTCCTGCCAAACTCCAATAATAACAACAACACAAACACCATATAACAATCTCCCTAATGTAGCTTTCATTCTCAACATAATAACTGGATAGGAAATAAGGTAAAGAATGGGCAATATTTAGATCATGTGGAGCAATAATATGAAATAAGGCTCAATATGGCTTTTGTGATGCATAAGCATAGGTAAGGCTAGGTATATCAACAATATGAGCATTATATGGAAATTTAAAGTCCTCCATCCTCTGATTATGCAACATGTCAAAAGCAATTTCAATTTTACCTCCTTTCATGGTTTTCATAAAAATATGCACTTCATTGTGACTTCCCTTTACTAGGCAATTTCATGTTATATCTCTAATGAATCCAATTTTGCATCGTCGAGTTCAATTAAACTTTCCATGACACAAATAAAAAAAAATCAATGAGGGTGATATTTCAAACTTTGGAAAACATGCACATAAGCACATAGATATCCAATACAAATTCTATAGTAGCCATGTATAAGCAATTCAAGAAATAATGCACAAATAATGTTAAATAAAATCAAATATGCTCAAAGTAAGTTCTTCTCGCACCCCATACTTAAACATTACAGTGTCCTCACTGTATAAAAAATAAGGGTAAAGAAAGAAACTCACTAGACAGGTGTGCTGATCGTCGGAAATCGAGTGACATTGCTGCTGTAGAGGCAGTCGACATCGAGGAAGATCTGATTGACTTCGAGTAGGTGTGGTTGTTATGAGCTGAATCTGCCATGTTTTACAGTAACTTTTATATCGATTTATGTATACATTGCATTCATTCGGGCTTAGATAGTACATAACCTATGTAGTTTATGATTATTTGCCAAATTATGGAATCTACACCAGTTTCTGTTTAATTCGCAGAAATCGAGGCATTTTACAGCAATTCTACAGAAGGTCGGAAAAGCTCGGAAAACGGCTACAGAAGTCCAAAGTCAAAGCAGCAACGAAACCAGTCAAATCGAGTCGAGGAACCAGACTACTCGATCTCGAGTAGACCTTACTCGACCTAGACGAGCATGTCTGAGCAACCTTGGTCGACAGAAGCTGATCGAGAAGTCGAGGACAAGAACCCGGACAACTCTACTCGATCTCGACAAGCTCTAGTCGAGATCGACAAGACCCACAACACCAGTCCGAGTCCGTGCCGAGGAGAAGCTGCTCGACCAGAGAAGGCCACACTCTACTCGATCTCGACAAGCCCTGGTCGAGATCGACGAGCCCTTGAGTCCAGATCCGAGCTTGCCGAGTAGAGCCACCCGAGGAGACCTAGTCGATGACCCATGCTTACTCGACATCGACAAGGGCTACTCGAGGTCGACGAGCACCAGGAGCCAAGACCGAGCCACATCGAGCAGAGCTAGCCGGGAAGTCCAGTCGACGATCAACCCTACTCGAGGTCGACGAAGCCTTGTCGAGGTCGAGTAGCCCAGTGTCCAGAAACGCGTCGACGAGTGCATGTCCGAGTAGAATTGGGATTCCTAGGGGCCGAAGGAGGAAGATTCTATGCAAATCCATCAAGTTCTATCTATAGAAGACGCGATCTATCAAGACATGAAGACGTACCTATTTAGATTTATCTTTTTCCTTTTAGATTTATTTCCTTAAAGCATTTTATTTATCTTTAAGTATTTTAGATATAATTTTAGATATAGATATAGATATTCTATCCTTGATTAGCAAGGGTTAGAAGACTATAAATAAGGCTCTTGGGGATCAGTTTTATTCATTCAATTTTAGAGAGAAACAAGTAGTTCCACAGAGAAGTTTAGGAGTTCTAAGGTTTTTAAGGTTTTGGCTTTCTGCGAAAGTTGATTGCCAGGATTGTAAAGGCTTTGAATTTAGTTTTAATGCAAGTTATTTCTTTTCATTCAATGTCTGTTATTGCAATGAGGCGTGAGTAGTCCACCCACTTCTGGGGCTGGGGTGAGCCCGACGGTGGCCATGTGAGGCGATGCGATAAAGGTCAGATCTTTTTGTGCAATTCATCTTCTATCCCTATGAGCATGATTCTTTTGCGAGAGTTGAAGGTGATCCTTGTTTGTATTATTGAAGCGAAAGTGATCTTAATGCAACTTGGATTAATTATGTGAAAAAGGGTTAGTAACAATTAGGGTTTATGCGAAAGCCTCTATATGCCTATTTGTTAATGACGAAAGTTATTTGATGGAAAGCATGATCTTTTATGCCTTTATGTGTTACTTTGCATGGTTATTGTTGTGGTGTTGAAACCCTGGCTTTGGAAGTCTTTTAGCATATTGAATTTATTTCTGTCAAAAATCTGAGTTTTTGTTCGAAATCTGCAATTTATATTTTCTGCATTCTTGTCGACATAGAGGAAGTCTTAGTCGAGTTGAGCTTTCTTCTATTCTTGTCGATTTTCAGTTTCTGTCGATTTACTCTTGTCGATCTCGAGTAGGGGTTGTTGAGATCGAGTTGCCCTTGCCGGGTTTGCCTGTCTGCTGTGATTTTCACTTTCTGTTTTCGTCGACTGCTGTGGTCGATCTCGAGTAAGTTGTGGTCGAGATCGACGAGCCCTTTGCTTTGCTTTGTTTATTATTTTCTACTTTTGTTTCTGTTTCTGTCTTTCTGTTGCTTTGCCTGTGAGAATCTACAGCTACCTGAGAACTGCTGACGTGCTTCCTCGTGGATTCGATCCTGACTATTCTCTTACTACAACGGGAGGAAGTCTTGTATTTATTTGCTGAGACAAGGAAGTCAGTCTGAACTTTATTTTATATTTATTTCATACTTGACCATCCTCCTGCAAACAACAAATTGGCGCCGTTGCCGGGGAAGCAATCATTCGCGCCTTAGGTAGTCAGTTCTCACTGTTTCTTTGAGTTACTTTTCAGGTGTATGCGCCGTTTTGGTCAACCACCTGAGTTTGACGCCTTAGACGAACCGGAACGCCTATTTCACATCCGAGCTAAACTACAAAGAGCCATGGCAGCTGCGGAGACACAGGAACAGCTGGTCGCTAGGCTTACCAGGGAATTGGCCGCAAAGGATACTGCTATCGCCGCTAAGGATGCTGCTATCGCCGCTGAGAGAGCAGCAAGGGAACAAGCACAGGCTGAGCTTGCCCAATATCCAACCACGGCAGAGGACTACATGCACCCAACTCTCATCGTGCCTGAATCGGCAATTCTAATCCCTGATAACTCTTTTGAAATTCGCACTCAATTTCTTATAGAGCTTAAAAATAATGCCTTTTATGGTAGATTTAATGAGTGTCCTCTTGAACATATTACGAACTTTTCTGACATGTGTCGTACTATTGCTGAAGGTACAACCCTGGAATATGTCAAGATGAAATCTTTTCGCTGGTCTCTCGCTGGACCTGCACTGAAATGGCTGGAAGGGCTGAAAGCAAGATCACTCACAACCTGGGCCCAAGTAGAGCAAGAGTTTCTGAACAAAATCTTCCCACCTGCCAAAACAGCACATCTCCGCCAGAGAATCACCGCCTTCAAACAGAAACAAGGGGAACCGCTGGCAAAGGCATGGGAGCGCTACAAGGAACTTCTGCGATCTTGCCCTACTCATGGACAGCCACCCTACGTCATTCAGGAGATCTTCTTCAACTCTCTTGATCAAGTCACTAAGGACCGGATCAACCATTATACTCGCTATGAGTATCTAACAATGCCGCCAAGTGAAGCATGGGGTGTGCTAGATAAGCTCACTAACTATGACAACAAGTATGGGTCTACTGCGACTTATGAAGAGAACCCATACGCCAGGCCAATACCATCCATGCCCCTCTATGAGCCACCTAAGGAAATTGATCCTGATGTTAGGGAGCAGTACTACAGAGACCAGAATAAGAAGCTCATCAAGCAAGTAAAGTATCTCTCTGTCAACTAGCCTTGCATTGAATGCGGATCGCAAAGGCACACCACTCCTGAGTGCCCACACGCAGAACAAGTCAGGATGGCAGAGCATCATGAGGATGTAGCTTACGCAGGGGGTCCCAGTCGCTACATGGGGGACCAAAGGTTTCAGCAACCACAATGGAACCAAGGTGTCCCTAGGAACCTCCCGCCCTACAGAGCTCCAAGACATCCGGAAAGGGAGCAGAAAAAGGATGATATACAGACAGTCCTGGAGGAAATACGGAGGAACCACTCAGAAACTAGGCAATCTTTCAACTCCGTCTATACTCAGATGCAAGGTGTCAACTCTAGGCTTGGGGAAATTGATATCTGGCGGAAATCAGTTGATACACAGATTGGTCAGCTAGCAGCAGGAATCCCCAGACAGTCAGGGACACTTCCAGGATCTTCAGAACCAAATCCTAAGGGAAAGACTAGACACATCGCTGCAATAAAACTCAGAAGCGGCCATCAACTGCAAGAGCCAGAGGTCGGAAAGCAGCAGAACGACGAGGAACAGCAAGTCGACCTCGACAAACCTGTGGTCGATCTCGACGAAGGCCTCGTCGATCTCGAGGAGAATCTGCAAAAATCTTCGTCTGCACCACACAACAACTCGACTGAGCCCAACCTGGTCGATGTCGACAATACTGTAGTTGATGTCGAGGAGCCTCTGGTCGACATAGAGCAGCCTGCAGCATCTCCGACGTATGTTCTGGGTCCGAATCAGAAAAAGAAGCTGCCTTTCCCCACAAAATCTCTAAAGGAACCGGTAGAGAAAAAGTTTCAGCGCTTCATCAAGATGCTTCAGAAGCTCAACGTCACCATCCCCTTCACAGAAGCTCTCAATGAAATGCCGTCGTATGTCAAGTTCCTGAAGGAGATTCTGAGCAAAAAGCGATCAATGGCTGAAATCACAGAGGAGTGCAGCCATCTGGACATATTGGAGAAGAGGCCGGATCCAGGTAAGTTTGCTATAACTATTGGATTTGGTCCATACAAAATTAATGCCCTATGTGATCTTGGAGCTAGTGTGAGTATAATGCCTTTAACGATTTGGTCCAAGATTAAGATAGGTGCCCTGGAGCCTGTGGATGCTAGACTTTACATGGCCAACAACACGGTGGTCATTCCAACAGGCATGGTGGACAACGTCCCAGTACAAGTCCGTAAATTCTTTGTCCCTGCTGATTTTCTAGTTGTTGATATGCAAGAAGATCCTGCTTGTCCAATTATTCTAGGAAGACCATTCTTGGCGACGGTGGATGCCAACATAAGCGTAAGGAAAGGAGTGCTCACCTTCAACATCAGTGATGAGGTAATTGAGTATTCCTTTAATAAAACTGAAAGGCATACAGGTCCAATGGAAGAGGTCAAATCTATCTCAACTGGCTACATCACCTGCGGGGAACCCAAGGTCAGAAATATAACCCCTGAGGAGCTGGAAAAGAGGGACATGGAGGCCAGATGGAGGAGATCATGGTAATCCTCAAGGAGAACACAGAAAATCCAATCGACACAGACCAAGGTAAGTCGTTTTGGATTAATTTTTTTTCGGATGCCTTGACAGGAACTAAGTATGGGGTCAAGATCGACCAGACCCTAGTCGACCTCGACCAGACCAAGGAGACTTCACCAGCACCAGTATCGTCGAGCAGCAACACTGAAGGGCCAGGCTCATCGAGATCGACCAGCCTTGTTGAGATCGACAAGACTTGCCCTAGATCGACTTCGCCCTCCTCGACGTTGACAACACCGGAGCCAGGAGCCTCGTCGACTTCTACCTCTTCAAGCAGGACACCACCAGAACCAACAGGCTCGTCGAGATCGACTAGCCCTAGTCGAGATCGACCAAACACAGTGGTCCCCGATTCCGTCTCTGCGAAGGTAAGCCAAGGTATGGATCTTTCTTCTCCTATTTCCATTAAAGATTTATCTATACATGGGAGAGGTCTGCCTTGGTATGTGCGACTGTGTAGGATTTCCAATGATGAGCCTAAGGAGTATGAAGTTGGAGACAAGCTCTATGTCTCTAAATCAAAGGATCATTGGTTTCCCAACAAATTCAACAAGAAGCGGATGGGACCGTTCGTGGTGAACAAGATCCATTCTGGAGGATTGCAGCTGATGGACAAGAATGGAGTCTTATTTGAGGCCCAAGCTACATGGGCCCTGCAGATGCCACCTTGAGCATAAATGGAAAAGTCGGCCTAGCGACTATAAAATCTAGAGCATGTACATAGACTTTTTAGGACATTTGAGACTTTGTTTTTTGTTTTGGTTTTGAACATTTTTTTGGTTTTTGTTGTTTCTATTATGGGTATATGTCTTCTACTTTTCAGGTCAATGGATAGAACCAAGTCTTACTCGGCCAGGAGGTGCTCCATTCGAAATTTTGAGGCCATGCACACCTTTCTTGTGAGTTTCTTTCTTTACCCTTGTTTTTATACAGTGAGGACACTGTAATGTTTAAGTATGGGGTGGGGGAAGGGCTTACTTTGTGCATATTTGATTTATTTAACATTATTTGTGCATTATTTCTTAGAATTGCTACATGGCTATTTTGGAATGCATTATTGATTTATGTGCTTATATGCATGTTTTCCAAAATTTGAGAAAAATGAACCCCATTGAAAATTTTGAAATAATGTCATGGAAGCTTTATATTGAACTCGACGATGCAAAATTGGATTCATTAGAGATATAGCATGAAATTGCCTAGTAAAGGGAAGTCACAATGAAGTGCATTATTTATTGAAAACCAAGAAAGGAGGTAAAATTTGAAGTTGCTTTTGACATGTTGCATGATAAGATGATGGAGGACTTTATATTTCCATATAATGCTCATTGTTTATATTCCTAGCCTTACCTATGCTTATGCATTACACAAAAGCCATATTATGCCTTATTTCAAATATTGCTCCACATGATCTAAATATTGCCCATTCTTTACCTTATCCGGGGATTATGTTGAGAATGATGTTACATTATGGAGATGTTATATGGTTGTTGTGTTGTTAATTATCATTATTGGAGTTTGGAAGGAAATTGTTTGAAATATATGGAAAATTTAATGAGTGAAAGAAAATGCAATCACCTCAGGAGATAAAGGTAGATTGACCCTGCTCTCTGAGATAATAGTTTGGAGAGATGGGACACATTGTGAGGAGTCCAAAGCACTAAGTATCCGGGGCCATTCATGGCACCCATGTTTGCGACTCGCGAGAAGGCAGTGCTGAGGTTAGAGAGGTAAAAGCATTATTATTAAGAAAAAGCAATATGAAAGGTGATGAATCAAATGAGAAGGGATGTGGAAACTCAAGTTTGGAAATACTCTATTTCCCCGGATCAAAAAGCACCACATTGCCAAATATTGCCCACCTTTAGCCTTTTACCAATCTACTCCTTATTGAGCTTAAATTAAAGTCTTCTTGATTATTAATGCTTTGTCACTTATGAATGTTTTTGCATAACCCTCCTTTTATGAGTAGATGTTGCTTTTACATATTTTGCACATGCATGAATCTGTGAGACTAGTACCTTTTCGAGGATGGTAATTGATTGCAGGGTTATATGAGAATGAATCTAATATGTTGAGAGTCTGAATTCTTCCCCTGAATGACAATTGAAAGTATTACTTGAGGATAAGCAAGCTTAAGTATGGGGTGTTTGTTGTGAGCTGAATCTGCCATGTTTTACAGTAACTTTTATATCGATTTCTCTATACATTGCAGTCATTTGGGCTTAGATAGTACAGAACCTATGTAGTTTATGATTATTTGCCAAATTATGGAATCTACACCAGTTTCTGTTTAATTCGCAGAAATCGAGGCATTTTACATCAATTCTACAGAAGGTCGGAAAAGCTCGGAAAACGGCTACAGAAGTCCAAGGTCAAAGCAGCAACGGAACCAGTCAAATCGAGCCGAGGAACCAGACTACTCGATCTCGAGTAGACCTTACTCGACCTAGATGAGCATGTCCGAGCAACCTTGGTCGACAGAAGCTGATCGAGAAGCCGAGGACGAGAACCCGAACAACTCTACTCGATCTCGACAAGCCCTAGTCGAGATCGACAAGACCCACAACACCAGTCTGAGTCCGTGCCGAGGAGAAGCTGCTCGACCAGAGAAGGCCACACTCTACTCGATCTCGACAAGCCCTGGTCGAGATCGACGAGCCCTTGAGTCCAGATCCGAGCTTGCCGAGTAGAGCCACCCGAGGAGACCTAGTCGATGACCCATGCTTACTCGACATCGACAAGGGCTACTCGAGGTCGACGAGCACCAGGAGCCAAGACCGAGCCACATCGAGCAGAGCTAGCCGGGAAGTCCAGTCGACGATCAACCCTACTCGAGGTCGACGAAGCCTTGTTGAGGTCGAGTAGCCCAGTGTCCAGAAACGCGTCGACGAGTGCCTGTCCGAGTAGAGTTGGGATTCCTTGGGGCCGAAGGAGGAAGATTCTATCCAAATCCATCAAGTTCTATCTATGGAAGACGCGATCTATCAAGACATGAAGACTTACCTATTTAGATTTATCTTTTTCCTTTTAGATTTATTTCCTTAAAGCATTTTATTTATCTTTAAGTATTAGATATAATTTTAGATATAGATATAGATATTCTATCCTTGATTAGCAAGGGTTAGAAGACTATAAATAAGGCCCTTGGGGCTCAGTTTTATTCATTCAATTTTAGAGAGAAACAAGTAGATCCACAGAGAAGTTTAGGAGTTCTAAGGTTTTTAAGGTTTTGGCTTTCTGCGAAAGTTGATTGCCAGGATTGTAAAGGTTTTGAATTTAGTTTTAATGCAAGTTATTTCTTTTCATTCAATGTCTGTTATTGCAATGAGGCGTGAGTAGTCCACCCACTTTTGGGGCTGGGGTGAGCCCGACGGTGGCCATGTGAGGCGATGCGATAAAGGTCAGATCTTTTTGTGCAATTCATCTTCTATCCCTATGAGCATGATTCTTTTGCGAGAGTTGAAGGTGATCCTTGTTTGTATTATTGAAGCGAAAGTGATCTTAATGCAACTTGGATTAATTATGTGAAAAAGGGTTAGTAACAATTAGGGTTTATGCGAAAGCCTCTATATGCCTATTTGTTAAAGACGAAAGTTATTTGATGGAAAGCATGATCTTTTATGCCTTTATGTGTTACTTTGCATGGTTATCGTTGTGGTGTTGAAACCCTGGCTTTGGAAGTCTTTTAGCATATTGAATTTATTTCTGTCAAAAATCTGAGTTTTTGTTCAAAATCTGCAATTTATATTTTCTGCATTCTTGTCGACATACAGGAAGTCGTAGTCGAGTTGAGCTTTCTTCTGTTCTTGTCGATTTTCAGTTTCTGTCGATTTACTCTTGTCGATCTCGAGTAGGGGTTGTCGAGATCGAGTTGCCCTTGCCGGGTTTGCCTGTCTGATGTGATTTTCACTTTCTGTTTTCGTCGACTGCTGTGGTCGATCTCGAGTAAGTTGTGGTCGAGATCGACGAGCCCTTTGCTTTGCTTTTAGTTTTTGCTTTGCTTTTATTCGCTGCTTTGCTTTGTCTTTTCTGTCTTAGTTTAGTTTATTGCTTTTGTTTGTTATTTTCTACTTTTGTTTCTGTTTTTGTCTTTCTGCTGCTTTGCCTGTGAGAATCTACAGCTACCTGAGAACTGCTGACGTGCTTCCTCGTGGATTCGATCCTGGCTATTCTCTTACTACAACGGGAGGAAGTCTTGTATTTATTTGCTGAGACAGGGAAGTCAGTCTGAACTTTATTTTATATTTATTTCATACTTGACCATCCTCCTGCAACAACAGTGGTCGACTTCGAGTACGCTTACTCGACTTCGAGTACAGTGAAACCTCCAGGGTGATCCTGTCGACCACACACTACTAGAATAATGCAATTAGACATCACACGATTTAAGTCTGTCAACAGATCGACAGATGTTAAATTAATTTATCACATCAATTTTTTTTAGTGATGTTTAAAACATTTTACACAATGGTTAAATCTATAGACAGATGTAAAATTGTTAATTAAAAAAAAAGAAAAAACACAGCAAAAGGCGGGTGTTGTGAGCTGAATCTGCCATGTTTTACAGTAACTTTTATATCGATTTCTGCATACATATGGGCTAAGATAGTGCAGAATCTGTGTAGTTTATGTTTATTTGCTAAATTATGGAATCTACACCAGTTTCTGTTTAAATCCGCAGAATTCGAGACGTTTTACAACAATTCTAAGGAAGGTCAGAAAAGCTCGGAAAACAACTACAGAAGTTCAGAATCCGAGAGTACAGAACCAAGAAAAACCAAGCTGAAGCCAGAACTACTCTATGTCGAGTACACCTTACTCGATCTCGAGTAGAGAGTCCGAGCAGACTTGGTCGACAAAGCCTGGTCGAGAAAGTTGAGCCAGACCAACCCGACTCCCGGAAAACAACTCGATCTCGACAAGACCTAGTCGAGATCGACGACACCTCAGCGCCACACCCGGAGTCGATGAGAAGATGAGCTGATCGAGAAGCCGAGGACGAAGACGCCGAGCACATCTCCACTCGATCTCGATGAGACCTTGTCGAGATCGACGAGCCACCTAGCGCCTGTCCGAGTCCATGCCGAGGAGGAGTCCTCGACATCACCAGAGAGTCATCTTCGACCACAACCCTAGTCGATCTCGAGGAGAACCTAGTCGAGATCGACGACGCCCAGGAGCCCAGGTCCGAGCCTGTCGAGCAGAGTCACCCGAGAAGTCCAGTCGACGACGAATCCTAGCCGAGATCGACGAGCCCTTGTCGAGGTCGAGTAGACCAGTTTCTGGAAACGCGTCGACGTGAGCAGTCCTTGTCGAGTTAGAGTTCCTTGGAGCCGAAGGAGGTCGAGTTGGCCGAGATTCTATCCAAATCTATCATCATCTATCTATGGAAGGAAGATCTATCAACATGAAGACATATTACCTAGTTTAGATTTATCTTTTCCTTTTAGATTTAATTCCTTTGTCGCATTTATTTATCATTAAGCATTTTAGATATAATTTTAGATATAGATAGGAGATTCTATCCTTGATTAGCAAGGAATAGAAGACTATAAATAAAGCCCTAGGGGCTGAGCATTAGGCATCTTATTCCATTTCAGAAACACAATCAATTCCATCTAAGTAGAGTAGAGGGAGAAAGTTTGTAGCAAGCAAGGTGGAAAGGCAAAAGCGGATTTGTCTTGTGGGTTGTAAGCTTTCTTTATTTAATTCAATGCAAGTTAGTTTCTTTTGTTATTTAATGTCTTTCTTGATAATGAAGAGCGAGTAGTCCACCCACTTCTGGGGCTGGGGTGAGCCCGACGGTGGCCATGTGAGGTAATGCGGTAAAGGTCAGATCTTGTTATGCAATTCGTCTTCTATCCCTATAAGCATGATTCTTTTGCGAGAGTTGAAGGTGATCCTTGTTTGTGTTATTGAAACGAAAGTGATCTTAATACAACTTGGGTTAATTATGTGAAAAGGGTTAGTGACAATTAGGGTTTATGTGAAAGCCTCTATATGCCTATTTGTTAATAACGAAAGTTATTTTGATGAAAAGCATGATCGTTTATGCCTTTATGTGTTACTTTGCATGGTTATCGTTGTGGTGTTGATACCCTAGCTTTGGAAGTCTTTATTATATTGAGTTTATTTCGTTAAAAATCTGAGTTTTGGGTTCGAAATTTGCAATTTAAGGTCTTGTCGAGATCGAGTAGGGCTGTTATCGATCTCGAGTACGGTTTGTCTAGGTCGAGTAGAGTTTCTGTTCTGTTGTCGATTTTGCAGTTTCTGTCTTCACTGTTGGTAGTCGATCTCGAGTAGGCTTTAGTCGAGATCGAGTGCCTCTGTCTTGCTTTGTTCTTTACTTTCTTTCGCTCTTTTCTGTCTTTGCTTTTGTTTATGTTTTGCTTTGTCTTTTCTTCTTTTATTTATGTCTTTCTGTTTCTGTCTTTTCTGTTGCTTGTCTGTGAGATTTGTTGCTACCTGAGAACTGCTGACGTGCTTCCTCGTGGATTCGATCTAGAGGGAGGAAGTCTTGTATTTATTTGCTGAGACAGGGAAGTCAGTCTGATCTATACTTTATATTTATGTCATACTTGACCATCCTCCTGCAACAACAGCGGGATTAAAAGACTTAGAAAAAAATTTGTAGCCCGCCTTTCAAAATTGTAGCCCGGACTTTCAAATTTGGAGATACACTTAAAATAAAAATTGGAGCTTTCTCTCTCTCCCCTCACTCCTTCTAACCTCGTTCTACTCTCCCAGACCCGAACCCCCAAATCCCCAACTCCATCTACCATCTTCAATCATCTCGCTCAGATCCGAGCTTTCTCTCCGACGAACGTCCTCCTGGGTTCAATGCTCCTCCCTGCCATCTCCCTCCCACCAGATCTGAGATCTTCTCTTCCTCTCCGGCCACTCACACCATCTCTTCACCTCCTCTGCTCCTCCTTGTCGCTGTCTCCCTCCCTCTAGATTCAAGATCTCTTCCTCCTCGCCGGCCACTCATACCATCTCTACACCTCCTTCTCGCCGTCGTCTCTCTTGCTCCAGATTTGAGATCTCCTTCTGTTCACCGACCACTCACACCATTTCTTCACCTCCTCCTCGCCTTCGCTTCCCTTCCTCCAGATCTGAGATATCCTCCTCCTCGCTGGCCACTCACACCGTCTCTTAATCTCGTCCTCACCGCCGTCTCCCTCCCTCCTCGTCGCCGCCAAAGATGCTCGCCAGGTTTCCCCCTTCTCCCTTTCCGCTCTACCAGGGATTAGCTAGGGTTGGATTTATTAAATGGTTTCCAACAGTCATCGTTGAGCAGTAGGTCGATTTCCTTCTGAAATTTATGAATAACTCCAAATTTATAGCCATTGTTGATGATAGTGTGAGGTCGATTTCCTCTCTTTCTTTTAATTTCCTCTCTCTTAATTTAGCAAATTTTCCGATTTATGAAGATTGATGCGATTTTGGTTGTGTTTCTGATTAGTTGTTATGGAATTGAGAATGGGGTCTTTCTGATTAGTTGCTGGATTTCTAGATTTCATGAACCAGTTCTTGTCTTATTCTTTGCCATCACGAATCCATCAGGGATTTGGATTTTTAGGGTATTTTGAAATTGTTTCTGTTAAGCAGCTCCTTCTGGGATTGCCTTAGTTTATTCTATTCCTAGACCTGTTCATTTGGGAAATTCGCGATGTTTCTAGTCAATCATGTGCTTTGCTTTGAAACTCCATTTGAACTTGGAAGCGAGAAACATTCTGATATTAACTAGTTGGATTGATTCGAATGGTATCTGTTTGAGCAATGTAATAGGAAACAAATAATTATATGAACTAACTTGGTGGCCTTTTAACAATGGAGGAAAATATAATGAACTTAATCAATGACTTTCTTCAATTTAAGGGTCTCATTTTTCAGGAAAACATTCTAAATGCATTAGAAAAGTTTATGGTAGTGGATTTTAATAGGGAAAAAGGTTGTCTAGAAATAAACTTTTCTAAATACATTAACTAGAAAAGTTTATGTTAGTTGCTTTTATTTCCTTGGTTTTTTTGTATGGCCTTTTATTTATTAAAACTCTGTGTTTGGATAGTAGGTAGCATCTTTTACGATGAAAAGGTTATTCTTTTTTATCGCGGTTTATATTAACAAAAGTTCTACATAAAAGGTACTCCCTCCGATCCAAAATATATGTCGTTTGACTTTTTAACACGTATTTTAAGAAGCTAAAAACTATATAAAATATCAAATTTTTTTAAAATATTTTTTTACAATTTAATATTTGTCGGTAATAAGTATTAAATTGTATAAAAATAATAATAAAAAAGTTAATACTCCCTCCGTCCAACAATACATGGACTTTTAGATGTAAATTTTTGTCCAACAATAGATGGTCTTTTAGGTTTTCTAGGTAAAAAGTTGTAATGATTTGTATTGGTTTGTATGTTGTTGACTTTTTAAAATAATTTGATTGGTTAAAATGTGTAGTGGGTGTTAAAAAATAATAAAATTTATGAAAAAGTTAGTGCAATGATGATATTTTTTTAAAAGTAATGTGTTTTATTAAAACTTGTGCAAAATGCTAAAAGGCAATGTATTTTTGGACGGAGGGAGTATATTATATAGTTTTTAGCTCCTTAAAATACGTGTTAAAAAGTCAAACGACATATATTTTGGATCAGAGGTAGTATAGTCTTTCTTTACTCCCATTTCCTTTTATTTTGACCCATTTGTGAATATCCTAGCAGAATCTAAATGTTTTGGACAACATAAATTCATGTTATTTTATCCAAAATTCAATGGAGAGTTCCATGTAATTTAACCACGAATCCCAGGCTAAATGTCTAATGTGATTGTTGTGTGTGTATGGTAACTTCTACAGACCCAGGAGATTAGGGTTTTAGGACAGCAAAAGCTTACAGAGCTGAACAGCATGAACCATCTGGGTACCTCCTCATTTTGGTGAACAACGTAGCCTATATTGAACTTATTGGGTAGAGATACATTCATATTCAAATAATTACTAAAAATTATTTTTCTGTCATCAGTTTAGCATCACGGTTTTTTTGCTCTTTCTTTGGATGTTGTACAGACATGAGGGTGGTGCACCTGGAGAATTGCCAGAACCGAGGTGAACAACGTAGCCTATATTGAACTTATTGCGTAGAGATACATTCATATTCAAATAATTACTAAAATTTATTTTTCTGTCATCAGTTTAGCATCACTGTTTTTTTGCTCTTTCTTTGGATGTTGTACAGACATGAGGCTGGTGCACCCGGAGAATTGCCAGAACTGAAAGGCTTATCCCGTGGTGGGATTTCAGCACAAGTTTTGGGTGCAAAAATGTATCGTAGGCCAAGTCTATAAGGCCACATGTTTCACAGTTGATGACAAGGGGGCTATTTAGTATATGATATGTGCAATGTACCCAGTTATGAGATTAGTTTCATCACTATCATGCATTGGCTCTCTGATGTTGTGTGTCATGTATGCATACCACTAATCTGGAATTTACAGCTGTTGCATCCTTCTTTTGTCATTGAAAATTGACAAACTTGCAAAATTATAATTAATATTTTTTACATATAAAAAGGGGGCAAAGCGTGTTACTAGCAAACCCAATTTTTATTGTGTATTGCATAATGTAGTCCTAGATGCATTGAAGCTAGATAAATAAAATGAGCATGTTAATGGAGAAAGGCCTGGCATTTGTGGATCATACTTGATTGACCTTCAACTTCTGGTGATAGTCGACAAATAAATATTAAATTTATGATGTGATTCTCATTTGGATGCATTGATGCTTTCGTTTAATTTATGCTTCTACATGTATTCATATCTTGATTTTGTAGAAAATCATTAGAATCATCCAGGATCTGTTCTGTTGGGTTTTATGTGACTAAGAGTGAGGCTAAAAGACACTTGTTGACACAACATGGACATGAGTTTAAATAAGGGTTAGAGGCTTTGCCTTAGGCTAGTGACTAGTGAATTTCTGCTATGTTTGTGTGTCTCTCTAGCAAGTGTTTTTTTTTTTAAGATTTCATGAAATCTTTGTTTAAGCCCCTCAGTATTCCATGTGCAGGTGGTACCTTGTTCCAGAGAAGAATTCCAAAGATACCATTGGACCAATTTGTTTGAGCCGAGAAGAGGAGAAGCCCTATATTATTGGGTAAAGCTTGAAATTCCTTCCCTTTTTACTATCCCATTTAATGAAAATTTGCTTCAAAGATCATTCCCCCTCTTTTTATTTGGGTGTTGTAGGACAATAATTAATGAAGATTTTCCAAGAACACCCATTACCCTGCCTTATGTTCTTACCTTCTGATGAGACAGTGCATGGATCGGTTCATTCATTTTCAGCTATTTGGGCATCAAATTTGATCAAGTATGTTCACTTGTCTTATATCAAAATTTCTTATCTATTTCTTTGTCCTTTATTTAACATGTCCCCCCTCTTACCTTCGATTGTTGGGAAATGATTATTCGTGCACTGAGAACTCTCCTTAAAGCATCTCCTACCACATAAAAGGCACGATCTTAGCAAAACCGGTCTCTTGGACGTTGTAATTGCTATTTCAGTGTGGTTGTTTCAGTTTGACATTTTTGTTTAAGCTATTTGAGTTTTATTTGTGAATAAATTGGGAGGAATTTGAGTTTTATTTGTGAATAACTCCAAATTTGAGAGGAAATTTTTCTAACCTGAAGAAAGCATAAACTAGAATGCATGTTTAGTTTTGCTACAATATATTCACAATGTTTTGCTATCTACACAGATTTTGAACTTTGTTTGATAGATCTTTCACTTTGCACTGGTAAATAAGCATGAAATAATATCAAGGATTATGGATGAGTTTAATTGAACCATTTATCGCGTTTCTTACTTTGATGCTAGTTCCAATCTGGGAAATTGTTTATCTACCCTCTACCATGAAAATTTCTTATATCTTTTGTTTATTAGGAGGATAACTTATTCCTGCCATCCTATTTTATTTCAACAGATTCATTTTGATAACTAGAAAAGAATAAAAATTAAAATAGATCAACGAGGCTCACATCCACAATTCTTGATGGCCTGTCTCCCCCCTCCCCCCTTTCAGATTAAAATTGGCCTTTGGTTACTAAGCAGTGAGATAAGACTTAAATAAAAAATTGGAGTAGCGTTTTTTATATATATAAAAACACTTTATCTGCGTAGCTTCACATTTAGAAGGCCTTATGCGGTGAAATTAGAATAGAAGTGCTTCATCTTCTGCCAGAAAAAAAACAAGTTTATCAAATGACTGTATTTTGTAGGTGGTTGTGCTCTATGTGGCATTATTCAAGGCTCTGAATCTATCAGCGAGGTATGTTAGCGCTCTCTTTTAGCATAAACTGCTTTGAATAGATGTTGGAGTTGAATCCAATTCCCAGCCATGTTTCTGCAAATCTAAATTGTTTTACAGCTACACCAACTCATGCCCTCGGTTGTAACCTGCCTCGTTGCTAAGAGACTAGGAAATAGATTTGCTGGCACTGGAAACTCAGTGACTTCACATGGAAATTGGTTGCTTCCATTTGCAAAAGGTAAGAAAATTTCCCCATCCTATATCACTTTCTTGAAGAAACGTATTCACTTTCCCAAAATTTATCTTTTATAAAATAGATCATGGCATTTCTCCATTGAATATGAAGCTGGTGCTTGCAATACTAATCATGTTTGCATATTTATAATGCCAATTTTATGAAATTGCCTTAAGTTTTTGTCGAATGAGTAGCTAGCCTTTTTTTATTAGTATTATTAAGGATAACTAGTGGGCAAGTAAATTCAAATTGCAACACTCATTTGGTTAGCAACAAGTGAACTCTTTCACTTCTTCTGAAATACTATAATTGAATAAAGAAACTCAATCTCCTTCTCGTTGATTTTTGTCGGTGCTAATTAGAATATTATTTTTTATTAGTATTATTTTTATATTGTTTCCATATCTAGATTAGTCTTCTAGTTGTTGATTATTTCTCTTAATATTTTAAATTTTACGCTGTCTAACTTGTTACTTCTCTTGAATATATGATGTTATGTTTGGAAGAGCAGGTGACCAATTGGACATATGATCAAATTCCTATAGGAATTTGAGAGCTTCCTGATTAGTATTTACTTCCTGTGAGAGCTTCCTGATTAGTATTTAATTGGGTCCACCGAAGGCTTAACAAGAAGTAAGGTCTTTTTTTCAATGCTGGAAGAACGAGCTATTTTACAGCTTTATGGGTTGTTTTGTTGGCGCAATTACCCCAGATTTTCGGTTGTTTTAGGAGATGATTTACTTGATTTTCAGCCATTTTAATTCAACGTTTGGGGTTGCTTGCTTGAGCCATTGGTTGTTTATTGTTATAGGAGCTACTGAGATATATGTATTATGTATTTTGACGTTGAATCGTGTTGTTGTCTAGTCTATTTTATCTATGTTGCCTCTATGTTAATGTACGTATATAATATGTTTTATAAGTTGATTAAAGTATTGATCTGCTCATTTTCATAAGCAAAATCATATCTTTTATCGAGCAAAAGGTGTTGTGTATCAAACGAAAAGACACCGAATTATAAATGAAAAATGTAGTGCTTTTGTTGCTTTAAAATCAGACCATTATGTAAAAATAGATATCGATATCATTAAAGACATCATCTAATTAACCCAAACCAATGTCTAGGACATGTTTTTACATTACAATGGTAATATAAATTGATATATATTGATAACAATAACATCGTTAGAAAAAACTAAAATGACGTTGAATAATAAAAAGACATCAATTTTTTGAAAATAAATCGATATCAATATGAATAACAATATTAGTTTTATATACATACCATATAGTGTATTACTTTAAAAATAATATAAAATTATAAATTATATATATGAAATTAATACACACATAATAAATACAATAAAAAAGATGTCTATTTTGTTTTAATACATTGGTTATTTCAAAAATAGTGATGTAAATGTTAAATTTTGGCTTGGTGTGGACATCTTCGTAAGCTTTTAAATGAAAAATAGCAAGGGTTCAACAACAAGTGAATATGTCATAAATAAAATTGAGGGGTTGATTTATATCTATATTCGAAATAAAACAGACGTTTTAACTAAGAAAAGACATCTGCTTAAAACCGATGTGAAAAGTTTTTATCTTTTACTACACGCACATAGAGATCAGACTTTTTTTTGAAAGACATCTGTTGACAACAGATGTCTAATTGTATTTTTCTAGTAGTGACAGGCTCCTTTTTGCTGGAGATGTGTGGTCGATGTCGAGTAACTTACTCGACGTCGAGTAAGTCTGCAGCTTCTCTTACCTGCAAGATTCGTTAGACAGAAAATATCCACAATAGAAAAACTTAAAAAAAAAACTAAAACTAAAAACAACAATGTCCAAAAATTTGCAGGGCCCATGTAGACTTTATAGTCGCTAGGCCGACTTTCTCCATTAAGCTCAAGGAGGCATTTGCAGGGCCCATGTAGCCTAGGCTTCAAACAAGACTTCGTTTTTGTCCATCAGCCGTAGTCCTCCTGAATGGATCTTGTCACAATGAAGGGTCCCATCTTCTTCTTGGTGAATTTGTTGGGAAACCAATGATCCTTTGATTTAGAGACATAGACCATCTCTCCTACATCATAATCCTTTGGATCGTCATCGGAAACCCTGCACAGCTGCACATACCAAGTAGGGCTGTTATCTGAGTCGAACAGCTCGAGCTCGGCTCGGGCTCGGCTCGAAAAAGCTCGAGCTCGGATCGTTCGAATGCATAAAACAAGCCGATCTTGAACAACATTTTGAGGTCGAACCGAGCCCGAGCCGAGCTCGGAAGCTTGATGTGTTAATTTACGAAATTGCCCCTCCCTAGGGTTATGAATTGAGGAATGAGGAATCGTTCGGCCAAAGCGCTTCACTTCAGCCGCTTCTCCCTCTTCCTCCAAGCGCTTCTCTCTCCCTCTCCCTTCCCTCAGGCGGCGCCGTTGATTTCGTTCAATCGCTTCTCCCTCTTTCTCTTCCTTCCCTCCGGCGACGCCGCGGTTCAACTGTTTCTCCCTCTTCCTTCAGTCGCTCGCCCTTTAGTCCTTCCTCCAGCCACTTCTCCCTCTCCCTCTTCCTTCCCCAGGCGGTGCCGGCGAACTCCTACAGCAGCGCCAGGTACCTCTTCCTCCCTCTTACAAAATCCTCCTCCTCTTACCCTCACAAACGCACACCAGACCAGAGATATCACAATGAAAACTGCTATAGTCGGAGATTACCCCTATCTCCTAGCCATGTCTTCAACCCTAAACCAGGTACCCTTTCAAATCTTCTGAAATTTACCTATTTCTCTCTTTTCTTCTTGTTTTGTTCATCCGATCTAATTTCATTTCTTGAACAATTTCTCAATCCGATTGAGGTAAAAAGCGGCTATTTTTTGTTGATTCCTGTTGTGGTTTGCAATGTCTTGGTGATATCAGTTGATTTGCTTCTACTTTGATGTCAATTTCTTGATTACTGGCCCGTTGAGTTGATCTTGTTGTCTGCCATTCATCCGCTTTAGAGCCTCATCAACATCCCTTTTTTTTTTTGCCCGGGTAAAAGTTTGAACAATAGAATTTGTGCACTTGTTCTGATTTATTTATATTGGAAAAGAGAAGTTGGAAATTGGAGCTTTTAAACTTTACGTATTTGTTGATTAGTTTTGTTTTTCATATCTTTAGTTGCATACTAACACATAAGACACCAATCTACATGCTAATCTTGATATGTTGGGTTTGATTTTGAAGTGATTTTTTCATTGCTTTCACATACAATTCCTATGTCAGGGGAGAAACAGAGTCTTTATCGAGAACCCGTCAACTATCGGAGCATTACTGTGGCGGTAGCTACCATTGGACCTAGCAGAGGAGGGGGCTGGAAAAACCTGTTACAATGAAAAAGACACCAGACTGAGAAAACTTAACCCTGTGCACCTCTAAACATGGATTGTATTATGTATTTGTTCATCGAACAAATACTGTATTCCGAGTTGCTAGGTTTCTGATGGTTTGTAAATATGTAATCCATTGAACTTATGTTTGGTTGTGCATGGTTTAATTTTTTTTTGCTTTTACAACCACTGAAAATTTGAAATTTTCATTTAGGCTTTAAGATACGAATCGAGCCGAACGAGCTTGAACGAGCCCAACTAACGAGCTCGAATGAGCTCAAGCTCGTTCGTTCAGTTAGTTCGAGCTCAAACAAGCCGAGCTCGAGTTTCACTCTGGGCTCGTGAGCCGAGCTTGAGCACCAAAAAAAGCTCGAATAGTTTTTGGGCTCGAGCTCGGCTCGACTCGTTTCCCGTTCGAGCCAAGCTTGAACATGTCAAGCTCGGCTCGTTCGGCTCGAATATCACCCCTAATACCAAAGCAAACCTCTCTCATGTATAGATAAATCTTTAATTGAAATAGGAGAATAGATGTCCATACCTTGGCTTACCGTTGGGAAATCAACTTTTGGGACTTCAGGTACTCGACGTCGACTAGAGTACTCGACGTCGAGTACTTCTGGTCGACATCGACCCCATACTTAGTACCTGACAACGATTCTAAATAAAAATTAGTCGATATCGACTTACCTTGGTCGACGTCGAGTAGATCGTTTGTCTCCTCGTTCAGAAT
Organism: Persicaria tinctoria; assembly: GCA_037127255.1. Lineage (NCBI taxonomy): Eukaryota > Viridiplantae > Streptophyta > Magnoliopsida > Caryophyllales > Polygonaceae > Persicaria > Persicaria tinctoria. Next base: position 48,259,118 of record JBANSL010000007.1, on the reverse strand, counting down.
TGCAATGATCTCCTCCACCTGGGCTTACATAGCTCACTTCTCCAGCTTCTCGGGGGTCATATTTCTTACCTTAGGATCCCCGCAAGTTATGTACCTAGCTGAGATAGATTTGACCTCTTCCATGAGACCTGTATGCCTTTAAGTTTTATTAAAGGAATAATCAATTACCTCATCGTTGATGTTGAAAGTGAGCACTCCCTTCCTTACGCTTATGTTGGCATCCACTGTCGCCAAGAAGGGCCTTTCTAGAATAATTGGACAAGCAGGGTCCTCCGCCATATCAATAACTAAGAAATCAGTAGGGACGAAGAACTTACCTACTTGCACTGGCACATTGTCCACCATGCATGTTGGGATGACCACCGTGTTGTTCGCCATATAAAGCTTAGCATCCACAGGCTCTAGGGCACCTATCTTAATTTTGGACCATATTGATAGAGGCATTATACTCACACTGGCTCCAAGATCACATAAAGCATTAAATCAATATTGACCAAATCCAATGGTTATAGCAAACTTACCTGGATCTGGCCTTTTCTCTAGTACGTCCATCTTTCTGCACTCCTCTGCGATCTCAGCCATTGATCGCTTTTTGCTCAGAATCTCCTTTAGGAATTTGACATAGGATGGCATCTCATTAAGAGATTTTGAGAATGGTATGGTGACATTGAGCCTCTAAAGCATCTTGATGAAACGCTGAAACTTCTTCTCTGCTGGATCCCTTGGAGATTTTGTCGGGAAAGACAACTTCTTTTTTCCCGGAGGTGCTGAGGTTTTGTCGACGTCGAGCACAGGTTGGTCGACGCCAAGTATGGTCCGGTCGACATCGACTACAGTAGTCGACTTCGGGTTGGGCGCAACGTTCTGGTCGACTTCGAGTAAGGGGTCTTCGACGTCGAGTAGTGCTGGTTGACATCGACTGGTTTACTCGATGTCGAGTACTCCTCAGTAGCTTCTCCCTCCGTGCTTTGTTCGGGCGTTTGTGTCTGACGTCCACTCCTTAGATTCATGGCAGATACTTGCCCCGCAGATTTGCCCTTAGGGTTGGGTTCAGAAGATCCAGGGAGCGTACCTGACTGTCTGGGGACGGATGCTGCCATTTGACCAATCTTTGTTTCCATTGATTTCCTCCATATATCAATTTCCCCAAGCCTAGAGTTGACACCATGCATCTGAGTGTAGATGGAATTGATGGACTGCTTGGTGTCTGAATGGTTTCTCCGCATTTCCTCAAGGATGGTCTGTAGGTCATCCTTCTTACCTTCTTTGTCAGGGTGACCAAGTGCTCTATAGGGAGTGGGATTCTGATGCTGGGGATGGCGATAGTAGCTCCAGTTTTGATTATGGTGTGGCCCTGAGTAGTGTCCCCCCGCATACCTTACCTCTTCGTGGGTCTCTCCTTGATGTACTTGATCGACATGTGGGCACGCAGTAGTGTTGTGCCTCACAGACCCACATTCCAAACAAGGTTTATCTTTAGAGAGGAATTTAACTTGTTTGGTAAGGCGACGTACCTGATCGTTGTGAAAATGGTCCCTGACGTCTGGATCAACTTCTTTTAATGGCACATACAACGGCATATATGGGTCAGGCCTTTCATACCTTTCGTCTGAAGCGACCGCAAAAGTCCCATATGTGTTGTCGTAGTTAGCCAATGTCTCAAATACCTCCCATGCTCGGTGTGGAGTGTATCCAAGATACTCATAGTTGGTGTAGTTGTTGAGCCTATCTTTAGTAGGCGCATCCAGGCAGTTGAAGACGATCTCCTGGATGACGTAGGGCGGCTAGCCATGAGTAGTACAGGATTTCAGAAGCCTCTTGTAGCGCTCCCAGACTTGTGCTAGTGGTTCCCCTTGCTTTTGTCTGAAAGCCGTGATTTGTTGTCTGAGGGCAGCTGTCTTTGCAGGAGGAAAGAACTTGTTGAGGAACATGTCTTGTAGCTCGTTCCAAGTGCGAATTGATCGTGCATGCAATCCTTCCAGCCATTGTTGGGCTATTCTTGCAAGGGACCAACGAAAAGCCTTTAGTTTTAGATATTCAAGATTGGCACCATCAGCTATAGCTTCGCATAAGTCTATAAAAGTAGTGATATGTTCTAAAGGACATTCATTTATTCTTCCCCTAAATTGACTCCTTCTAATTTCAGTAATAAAAGAATGACGAATTTCAAAGTTAATAGCGGAAAGAATGATCGCTGATTCTGGAACTTCCAGAGTAGGATGCAGATATTCCTTTGCGTTGGCTGGGATGTACCCAACCCGCTCCTCAAGTTCCCTTCTTGCGATCTACCCTTGCCTCCCACCGTTGTTGATTCTGTGCATATTCCGCCTCTCGTCGGGCGTGTTCATCTTCTCTGGTGGTGAATGCCTCAATTTGTTGGCGGAGTTGCTTAAGCTCCTATGCAGGTGTGAGCGGGCCCGCATTCTCATTGTCGGATGTTGACATTAGTCTCCTCCTAAGCCTTTGCTAAAGATGGAAAAACCGCTCAGGCTCGAGAATTGGGTCTATAGGCGTGCGATCAGTTCTTCGCATGCACCTAAAAAGCAAACAGAAAAAGCAAATAAAAAGGAACTAAAACTAATAAAAAAATATAAAGAAAAGAAATAGAACTAAAAAGGGCGCGATTGATGGCTTCCCCTGCAACGACGCCAAATTTGTTAGGAGGAAAATCAAGTATGAAATATAAATCTCAAATTCGACTCCGTGATCTTCGCAAATTAATTACAAGACTTCCTCCCGCTTTAGTAGAAGGTAGTCAAGATCGATCCACGAAGAAGCATGTCAGCGCCCGCCTTTTCAGTTCCAAAATCCTCTCAAATTCGACCAGAAGAGTCCTCGACGTCGACTAGTGTCCTCGATGTCGACCACACAGTCGATCAGAAACTGTAACAAAAGCAAACAGAAACGCAAACAAAGCAAACACAAGCACGTCGAATAACACAGTGTACTCGACGTCGACTAGACCTACTCGACGTTGAGTAGAATTCAGGCAATGTCAAGTGATTTGCAGTGTAAAAACATGACATTTGCAATGACAGAAATAAAACAGAAGCAACACGAAAATTGGGGGAAATTCAATACACTAAAAGACTTCCAGGATCAGGGTTTCAACACCACAACGATAACCATGTAAAATAACACGTAAAGGCATAAAAGATCATGCTTTTCATCAAATAACTTTCGTTATTAACAAATAGGAATATAGAGGCTTTCGCATAAACCCTAATTTTTACTAACCCTTTTTCACATAATTAATCCGATTTGCATTAAGATCACTTTCGCTTCAATAACACAAACAAGGATCACCTTCAACTTTCGCAAAAAAATCATGCTCATAGAGATTGAAGACGAATTGCATCAAAAGATTGTACATTTATCGCATCACCTCACATGACTATCGTTGGGCTCACCCCGACCCTAGAAGTTGGGTGACTACTCGCTATTCATCATCAAGAAAGACATCAATAATAAAAGGGAACTAAATTGCATTAAATAAAATAAAATAAAGCTTAAACCGATCGAAGACAACTCGTCTCTCAACTCTTCTCTCCTCTCGCCACAAGCTCTCTCTCTCGACACAAATCCTTCTTGACTTGATAGATCTTCTCTTGAATGGATAGAATTCCACATCTCTTTGCTTGCAAGCAATTCTATCTTCTCAGCACAACTCGATCTTGGACTCGGACTCGTCTGGATTGTACTCGACTTCAACTAGAGTTAGTCGACGTCGACTGGAACTTTTCCTCCTAGGTTGCACTCGAGCTCGGACACCTTTTGAACTCGACATGTGTACTCGACTTCGAGTAGGTGTACTCGACGTCGAGTAGCTCTGGGCTCCTCGAGTGGCTCTGCTCGACTTTGTGTGAAATTCTGGCTCGGGATGTACTCGACTTCAACTAGAAGTGGTCGACGTCGAGTAGAATTATTAGCTCTCAGCATTCTGCTCTGTTCTTCAAACGCATTTTCCCGAGTCCTCGTTTGTCGGATTGACGCAAATGAGTATGCGTTAGAAAGCTCTTTTTGAGGGCTACAACTCTCATGAAGACATCAGAACTTGATTAAGAATGATGAATGGTGAAAAGTGGGCTTTTCTCCAGCTGCACCATCCTTGGCTTCTTCATAACTTTCCTTTGAGCTCCAAAGTGCGCCTGATTTCTGCGAAATATAACAAAAACTTGTGTAGACGTCCATATATTGCAAATATACATAAACTACACAGAATCTGTACTATTTTAACCCAAATGTATGAAATGCATGCATAAATCGATATAAAAGTTAAGGTAAAACATGGCAAATTAGGCTCGCAACACTAAACATTAAACATATACAAATAATCCTAGATCTAAGCACATGCAAGTATAAATTAGTTAAACTGTAGGAGAGAAGAATATTTCCCTAATTGGAACATATAGATCAAAGAAAATCTTTGATCTCCAACCGCTAGCATCGAAGGAAGCAGAAAATGGAGAAGATTGTCTTCCTTAGAGCACGAACACCAATGATTTACCATCTTCAAGCGGCTTCAATGAACATAGGAATAGTTTCGACTAACGAAATCCTAGAAACCCCAACCGAAGTGCAACCTTAGGAGAGAGAAGCACTCTTTATTTTTGAAGAGGGGAAGCTTGTGAGAGCAGTGAATACCAAAGTAACCAACTTAGTGAGGTTATATAGATAGGTCAAGCCAAACGTTGCATTGCACTTAATCCAAGTTGAGCTTCAAAACAAGCTAACGGGCTTCTGTCCATGGGCAAAGCTTTTAATTCTGGTCTTTAGAAAATCATATATGAAAACTATAGGTTATAACTCATTATGATTTCCACCTCTATTGTCCAGTGGGCGCATTAGAGGATTAAACTTATTTTGGTTCAAAACAACTTAGTCAAGCCTATCTAGAACCGAGCATCAATCATAGGTCATAACTTAGTTTTCCGTTATGATTTTCATCATCATACAACACTTGCATACAAGATACTACATATATACATATTATATGCCAAATAAGACTTAGGAAAGTAAACATATAACTTTACAAAGAGAAATGCTAATTGCTTCCATTGTAAGTGACAAAGCAGGTAAGGTGCAACCTTCTAGTGCCGACAACTAAGACGAATGCAGGAGAAGAAAAGGAGGGAAGTGCAATGAAGATGAGGAAAATGAACCTCCATCAAGAAATTGGATGACATATTTTCGAATGCATGTCTGCTTGGGTGCAAGTATTGTTGTCGTTGCACTTGATTTGTCAATGGGAAAAAAGTTGAAAGGAACTCGGTCTCAACGATACGGATGGAAATGAATTAGGTAATGTGTGGGTGCATGGAACCATTCTACCACCCTACCTACTTGGTTTAGTAACCGCCATCCCTACCATCCACCTATAATAGCAGGCAATCGCACCTACATCAAACCTTTTGTCACTCGTTGTTGTTGGTGATTCAAGTGAACAAAAATTGGTTAAACATATTTCATTGAGTATTTCTTCTCTTTTATTTTTCTAACACAAACAAAGCACACATAAATCACTATTTACCAAACTTGAATATAAAAAATTAATTATTATGAATTTTCACATAGTGAGTATGAAGATAACATGCATAAGAGCATAAAACAATAATCCATGTACCCTTTTTCTGACAAAGTCGATCAATAGGGTGTTTCCTAATGACCTAGATATATACACAAAAAATAAACACTCAAGGTAAAACAACACACAAAGAGGCATGTAATACTAGGCAATGCAAGTAAGAAGATGAGTAAGGAAAATTGAGCAACGAAAATGAAAATGATAAAGATTCATATACCTCCCTCGAGTACTCCTAAGTTGTCAATGCTTGCCCTTCTCAACATGGATGGTGCTCCTCATTAATGAACAATGATACAATGTATCATCAAATGACCTCTTTCTATCTCTTCTTCGGGTGCTCTCTCCTTCGTTTGACATTCTTAATAGCAAGCTTGTCGTGCCTACACATTAGCACGCTTGGGTCTCTCCTTCGCACATGACCAAATCATCAAAGTCTCACCTCATGCGGCTAATCCTCAATAAACATCACTCCTACCATATCACGAATAACCTTATTTTGATCTTGTCGATTCTAGTATTCTCACCTCACACGGCTAGGTGGTATGGATTGGCGCCTCTTAAGATCTCGAGTCTTATAGATGGTATCAGAGCCAACTCTGGCTTCAGAGGTACTCCAACAGTATGCTCGAGTACGCTCCTCTTGGAAGGCATTCCATTGGGCCTGATGGGTCATCAGTGATTTAAGTGGGGGACATTGTAACACCCCCATCCCACTTCGGATATTATAAGGATATTGAGCTTGATTTATAAGTGATTCAAGCCCTATCCACCTCACAAGAGCTCTTTCTTTTCAGGATCCAAGTGAGGACAATGAACTTGAGAAGTCTAGATGACATTGGTTGGCGCCTCTTAAGACCCCGGGTCTTAGAGGGTCGACATCCCTCTAAACAAAATTAATTTACAATCTCCATATATACTCTTATCTTCCTCATTTACCAAGAAGTATTTGATTTGTGAACTACTAGTTCTACTTTTGAAAGTGAAAAAATGCTTCTCTCCATTAGCAAAATATTAATTCAGAATTACATACATGGATGTCACCAAAAAATCCAACAAGGGAAGTCGTTGATGTCGATGATGATGATGACAACGAAAGAGAGTTGATAAAGTAGAGAACGAGTTGTGAAATATTAATTGATGTTGATGTTTTTTAGGAATGAAACAAGCTAAAAGATTCCAGAAAATGCACCTCGAGATTAAGCAACTATTTGTCACTCACTTGGGTCCCAAACGATGTGATTCACAACATGGGATACCAAAAGACATCATCTTGTTTATCTTTGAGATGAAACCAAATCTCCCACAAAATCCCTATAATTTCAACAAATTTTCTTCAAATGTAGATAAATCTCTACATCCATATTTGCAAAATGTTTAAAGGAACATGAACATTCCATTTTCTCAATATTTCCAATCTAACTCAAATGCTCCATATTTTAGAATTTTCAATATAACCCAAATGTTCAACACCATCCATAAGTTCAAAATTAATCATATCTCACAATACTTTCATCTCAATCACCAAACCTCAAAAGCACTAATGGGAGCTCTTCTGAAATGTATTGTTAGAACAAACAAGAAGATGTTAAATGTTCAACAATATTCAAGTTGTATATCAAGAAGATAAACCTGAGGTAGAGTTTCTATGGGAGAGCCACAATTTAAAAAGGATAATGAATCAAGTGGATCCAAGGTGAAGATTATTACTCATCGATGCTTGGATGAACACTACTATTGATTTTTTTACAAACACTTAGCAAAGTGCATTGGCCCTTTAGGAGAGAGTTGTTGAAACTACAATGTGAATAAAGTGGATGGTTGATTACGAGAAGTAGGTGATAGGGAAAGGAATGTAGTGTATATAGTCATACACATGATATTATCTAACGAATCCACAAATGAATATTGGACCTCCTTCCATGTCCCCGTGGGGGAGGTGAGCCGCATGTCGATTCTCAGTTGGTCGGCGGTCTTACCTGGAGCTCCCCTCCTCCTATCGTCTATCGTAAGTGGGGGCGTCGACCAGTGACGCGGAGACCAGAGTCGTTCGGACGGTCTTACCTTGAGTTGACCACCGTGGCTGGCGGGTGATCCTTTCCAGTGCCGCTGAGCCTAGTGCTCGGCTCATTCCACTTCTCGGGCGATGGTCTCACGAAGTGTCTGCTCATTGCTGAGTCGAGACGAACCCGCTCAGATAGGCTCGTAGAGCCCTATATTCTCGGCCTATGCTCCTAGGAATAAAATCGGAACCGACCCCTGATTCCATTCCCTCTCCCATGTATTTATAGTGTAGGCATGTATTTCCACATGGAGGCCACACATTGCCAAATGTCAAGTGCCTCATAACATGTGGTAGGGGGCATGGATGCCATGTGTCCTAGCATGCATGTGGGAGTCGCGGACGGTTTATCGTTCGTAGACGTCTTGAGTCTCTATCTTGACTCGTACTCGCCCATTTTTCATGTTTAAAAGGTTATATTTGTATAGCGGGGAGCCTTATTTATGATTATGTATTCTTTGGTGCATCATCACAGCTCCTCGAATTTCAGTTAAGTCGTGACTAAACTGGGGTTCGATAATGATGCATCGTATGCCCCTGTTTCTCCTTCATATCCCTAGTTCAAGAGGGACTTAGTTTATACTCATTCACTAGTAGAAAAAACGTTATTTAGCCCGGGCGCTTTTGATAATATAGCCCGGATATGGGCAATTTGGGGTCCGAGCATCAGACTGGTGTGATAATAGGTATAGAGCCTGGACCCCTTTCGCACGCCCGGGTTATTAGACCTGGTTGGTTTTCCACCCAAAATTTTTGAAGAAGACTTTAGAGCCCGGATATAGGTATAGAGCCCGGACCCCTTCCAAACAGCCGGGTTATTTTGTCATAATATAACCCGGATATTATAATATCCGGGCGATTTTATCCACCAAAATTCTAAAAAAAAAATACTTTATAGCACAGATATAGACAATATCCGGGTTATTTGGTACCAATATCCGGGTTATTTGGTACAATGTCCGGGGTATTTGGTTCAATATCCGGGTTATTTGGTCAACATTATCCGGGCTATTTGGTCCATTTTATGCCCAGAAAAAACAGCTTATATAGCCCGATGATTTTGAGATCCGGGCTATATAGTCCTTGTTTTTTTTGGGAAATTACCCATTTGTTTTCATAATAAACCTACCTGATATTTCTCATAGTTATCCCATGTATTCCATGTATCCATCAGGTATACTTTACAGGTCACAAGCATATATTAAACCAACCGATTTCAACAAGTGCACACAATCAACTATGATGAATTACATTACAAAAATAAATGTCACAAGTGTAATCATCCACAAGTTTATTAAAATATCATACATTATTACAATGACTTGAATATATAATTCAAATCCAATCATTATCATATTTTAAAAATGCTATCAAACATACTCCAACTAACCAGTAAAGGTGCTTCCCCATTGATGTTCCACTCCCTTCAACGATAGTTGTAATTTCATTAGTTGTCGATCTTCAAATTGTGAGAGGTTTGCTGAGTTAGAGTTTATGGAGGAGGATTAGCTGACCTTCTTGCATCTGCAATCTCCTTAGGAGTCTCTTGACATCAGATTGCATTGATTAAACATCCTTAGGTTGAGGATGGTTGGCTGACTCCATATCTAACAAAATATATGCAATTTATAAGCGATGATTGAGAGAGAGAGATTAAACATGTAATCAAATTTAGTTAATTTACAAGTATCATGACAATGGACTAGTGGGTGCATACAAGTCTAGCACCTAATGAGATTGCTGATTCCACATGTAATCAGATTTAAAATTATCACTAACCAGTTCAATTCATTAAGTCAAAATCCAGTCTTAGGTCACTAGGTATGTTTTCATATGTAGTTCAAAAAGACAAACTAGAAGCTCACATGTGAACAACTTTGAACTTAGCAAGTGGTGGCTATACAGTATCACCAATTAAGGAATATAAAGAAGTATGTACTGTGAGCTTCTAATCAGAAATAGAAGTTTGATAATTGTTTCACAAGAATGGATAGTTTTTATTTGGTAAAGCCTGATATTAGCATAAAGGCCAGATAACTAGAAGAAGAGCTACACCAAAAATATCTCAAGTTCATCTAATAGTTGATTAATGAAAATAAGAGATCAATAAAGCATGCAGGAAATAATCATTCATGGCAAATGGCCATAAGGCTGACCTGGAGAGGCTCATTCTCATCGGCAGTGCCAATCATTTCATTAACCATGAATTCTCCTTCCTCCGGACCTCCAAAAGTCAAGCACTTCTCAATGACATTGGAGACAAACTTCTGCTGGCTCATTTGAACTATTCTCCCAGCACATGTGATTTGCCATGCTCCAACACATGCTGCAAGAAGGTTGTGGGGTTATCAAATATCAGTTAAAAACATAAAAGCAACAAAACTAGCAAGTTGTTATTTTTTAAATGCCTGATAAAAGATCAGGAGACACAAGGTCAATCAACATGATAATACCCTCTGTAGAACAATACATGATCAAACTGACATTGTAACAGCAGACAAAAGCAGATTGTATACAAGACATACCTGAACAACATAATTTCCATATTGGTCCTGGGCCAACTTGGTCGTGTGTTTAGGAGGTGGAAGAGGTGAAAATTTAAGCCAACTTGGTCCTGGGCCAACTTGGTTGAGTGTTACATATATGAGTTGAAGCTGCACCTTGTCAACTTCAACTTATAATAAGAAGGGGGCAAAAGAACTTACTTTGGATATTTTATAGGCATCACCACAGCTTTCTTAAGCAGCATGGGTTCTTCCTTATTGTATTACTGATGCTCCAAAATTATAAGGTCAAGATAGGGCATTATCCAGTTAGCATGGAGAAAGCTAAATAAAAAGAAGCTAAAAGAAAACAACATGCACATACAGTGACACAAGTATAAAACTATGTTATCTTATCTCCATGAGGCACTACAAACTATGTTATCTTATCTCCATGAGGCCTTAGCTGCTCTCTTACCTCTATTGCTCTTCATTGTTATCTGCAAAGTTTAACCCAGAAAAAATAATCAATATGAAATTCAATTCTTTTGCATAAGAGGCTTCTTTGGATAGCTTTTGTTTTTGCACTCGTAGCCCACTGATATTCTCCTGAAGCTAATGATCTTCTAACTTAAGTTTCTCATTCTCCATCTTCTAACTTAAGAACATGATGATATGTATTTGTGTTAGAAAAAGGATTCAGCTTAAGATAACAGAGAGGAAGAACAGGAATTGGAGGTTGGGACCATGTGGGAAAGGTATTCAATGCAAACAAATTGGGGAGAAAAAATTCTTATGTAGGAGTACATGTTGGCTACCAATCAAAGCTGCCTAAAAGGCCATATATACACGCCTTCAACCCGGATTTGAGCACCACTGACTTCTTCTTTATCATCAAATACATCATGGAAAATAATTACACCCCGAGTTGATACGAAAGATTTGCACAAGGAAAATCAGGAAGAGAAGAGATATCAAGAAAATTTTGAAGTTGATAAGGAAATAAAGATGACAATATCAAAATAAGATTACTCCTGGTACTAGATTAGTAGATTGTTGAACTTGTAATTCCACAATTACTATGTAGCAAGGTATCAACTTTCAAACATAAAATATGGAATTGTGATGTAGAAATTCTAATTCTTATACAAGAAAGATTTGAATCTCCAACATCATTCATTAGAATCAGACGACTCCTATATATATAAGATACATGATGTGATCAGTTCCATCCATTACATTGTATAGAGGACGTCATTACAAAAATGAATGATAATGCAAAGCAAGTAGAATGTTTTTCTTTTAACAAAGATGAAGTATTCCACCTGAACATGGTGTACACCAGCTATCTTTGTTGGAGAGCTGAACAACTCAAGGATAGAGTTGCCACTGGATTTCTTAAAGTAAGGGAACTTTGTAGATAAGGGAACTTTGTAGAGAACTTTGTAGAGGATTTACTAGAGCAACACAAGTGACTCGAGGTTCAAATTAAACCACTTTCTCCCCAAGCCAAAGGGAAAAAAACAAGGTAGAAGGCAACAGATCTGTCAAAATGTTAAAAAATATTGGAAGGAAAGTAAACTAAAAGAGAAAAGGAACAAGATATCCACATGGAAGGAATCCCAACTGATAAAGTTAAATAGCTCCATTGTTCATGTTGCTAAATGACTTCCTCTTCATAAATAACCTTGTTAAAGAATGAGGGAAACATACCTATTATCTCTCAAACAATTATCCAAATGAGTAGACTGATGAAATAGTTATTCTGCCTGAAAAAACTCAATATTCTAAATAGCTACTGGATCCTTTGGAATGCAGGAGTAGACACTCTAAACCTGAACTAAACAATCCTCGGAAAAATCTTCTTTTGCCTCTACACAGTCAGAGGAGAGTTTCTCACATTAGTTGAAGTTCATTTACCCTAAAGCAAATCAATGAATTTATAAGCATTAAGATCAATGATTTGAAATATTATAAACAATTAACATTCACATTACATTTCTAACCTTCAATTATTTTAGATGCTTTTCATGTATTGGCACTTAAAATTGGCAAAATTGGAGGGTCTGGAAAAGTAGTGGTGGCATTATAAGGGGTGGGGATTCACATATTGTAGTATCCAGACAGTAGAGTTAGCCACTGCCCCACTGCTATATTAATCTTTTTCATCACTTCGAATATTTTCTTGTATTTCGTATTGAAATTGACATAGATAATTCCAATCTTCCTAGAACATGTTGTGATTTTGTCCCTACTGCTACAGTAAGCCTTTGTGAAATTGTGTAGTATCCAGACAGTAGAGTTAGCCACTGCCCCACTGCTATATTAATCTTTTTCATCACTTCGAATATTTTCTTGTATTTCGTATTGAAATTGACATAGATAATTCCAATCTTCCTAGAACATGTTGTGATTTTGTCCCTACTGCTACAGTAAGCCTTTGTGAAATTGTGTTTCACTTCACACCAAACAACTATTACTATGACATTCTTACAAAATCCAAAAGAGCACAAAATCAAATCTCAAATGTAGAAAATTGGCATAAGTGATCTAATCATCTCAACTAAGAAGCCACTTTTCACTGCTAATGTCAAGACCAGGCCATCGTAAAGTTAATTAGCTATAGCTATATGATCTAATCCCTCTTTTCACTACTCAAATCAGATAAAATTGGACTCGTCACCAGACTCACCACCAAACGGACAACAACTAGCTACAAAGAGAGAAGGCGAGAGAGGACGACCGAGTTAGGGCAAGCTTACCTCGGTGAGACAGGCAGAGGCGAAGATGGCGACGTTCCAGACGGTGAACAGTGAAGACGGCGAGCGGATACGGAGAGACGATGGGAGGTGGCGAGAGGCGTAATCTCGATCCCTTCGCTGAGCAAGCGAGCTTTAGCAGTAGACGAGGATGAAGCTGGTCGGCGAAGATGATGAAGACGGTAAAACTTTGGAAGGAAAGCTCGATCTACCTTCGGATTTCGTTTCAATTTGGGCAATCGTCCCCAGAATCTCCGTCCGAGCAAGATCTCCTTTCAATTTGGGCAAAGTCTGCGAAGTTGGTGAAGCGGAGAGGAAGACAGAGTTAGGGTTTGATTTAATTACATTTTTCCTTTTCTTTTTACTTTCTCAACCCTCTTTTATGCCCCGGATGTTAATATGGGCTTTTTTTTAGAATGGTGGAGTGGGTATAAATTAGCCCGGATCTAGGGGGTTGTTGACACGCCCGGGTCATTAGAGTATTATAATAACCCGGATATTTTAGCTCCGTGTTATTTGATTTAGGTTGTGATGAGATTTCTTTGACATTTTAACCCGGGCGTGCCATATATCCGGGTTATATACTCTATAAATTTTTTTTAAAAATAAAAATAAAAGCTTTTAACCACATTAGACCCCGGATTTACCACATCCGGCCTCTTATGTAGCGTGTTATATTCGCATTTTTCTACTAGTGATTTAAGAGTAATCTAAGTGAGCTTGAAGCTACAAGCAAAGGCCCTCCGTTACTTGGGATGGACTTAGTTTATACTCATTTAAGAGTTATCTCCGTGAGCTTGAAGCTAAAAGCGGAGGCTCTCCGTCACTCGAGAGGCACTTAGTTTATACTCACTTAAGAGTTATCTCCACGAGATTAAAGCTTCCAACAGGAGGCCCTCCGTCATCCGAGAGGGACTTAGTTTCTTCCCGCGAGCTTAAAGCTACTAGCGTGAGGCCCTCCGTCATCTGAGAGGGACTTGGTTTTTTCCCGCGAGCTTAAAGCTACTAGCAGGAGGCCCTCCCCATCTGAGAGAGACTTAGTTTTCCCGCAAGCTTAAAGCTACTAGCGGGAAGCCCTCCATCATCTGAGAGAGACTTAGTTTATACTCACTTAAGAGTTATCCCCGCGAGCTTGAAGCTACAAGCGGAGGCCCTCCGCCACTCGAGAGGTACTTAGTTTATACTCATTTAAGAATAAAATCTCCGCGAGCTTATAAAGCTACAAACGGAAGCCCTCTGTTGTTCGAGAAGGACTTAGTAAAATCTTTAATCCGGGAGGAAAGCTCTACGACCGGGTTCCCGACACGGAGCAAGGTCACGCGTCCTAGGACTAAATAAAATTTTTGATATGGGAGGCACGCTTTACGACCGGATGTCCGGCACGGAGCATGCTCACGCGTCCTGGGACTTAATAAAATCTTCAATCCGGGAGGCAAGCTCTACGACCGGATGCCCGACGCGGAGCAAGCTCCATCGTCCTGGGACTTAATGAAATCTTCAATCCGTGAGGTAAGCTCTACGACCGGATGCCTGACGCGGAGCAAGCTCCAGTATCATAGGACTTAATAAAATCTTCGATCCGGGAGGCAAGCTCACCGGATGCCTGACGCGGAGCAAGCTCCAGTGTCATGGGACTTATTAAAATCTTCGATCCAGCAAGCAAGCTCACCGGATACCCGACGCGGAGCAAGCTCCAGCATCATGGGACTTAATGAAATCTTCGATCCGTGAGGCAAGCCCTACGATTGGATGCCCGAAGCGGAGCAACCTCACGCGTCTGGGGACTTGATAAAATCTTAAATTCGGGAGGCAAGCTCTACGACCGGATACCCGACACGGATCAAGCTCACACGTCCTGTGACTTAATAAAATCTTTGATCCGGGAGGCATGCTCTACGACTAGATGGTCGACACGGAGCATGCTCACGCGTCTTGGGACTTCATAAAATTTTCAATCCGAGAGGAAAGCTCTACGACTAGATGCTCGACACGGAGCAAGTTCCAGCGTCCTTGGACTTAATAAAATCTTCTATTCGGGAGGCAAGCTCACCGGATGCCCGACGCGGAATAAGCTTCAGCGTCCTGGGACTTAATAAAATCTTCTATCCGAGAGGCAAGCTCACCGGGTGCCCGACGCGGAGCAAGCTCCAGTGTCATGGGGCTTGGTGAAATCTTCGATGTGGGAGGCTTGTGCTACGACTGTAGCCTGGTTATGGCTCGGGAGCGGGACCCTGAATGGTCTGCCATTGGCGTCACGTAAGCGCGGTCATGAGTTTTTGCAACCCTGGTGACTCGTCTCCGCGGACGGGCCTCGCACTATGGGTTCTCCTGCAAATTAGTTTTTAACATGCCAACGTCTATGTGTATACATAGGCCATGAAAAAAATCATCTAGTGCATATATATTTATATATTCACACAATATTTCAATGATAGTAAGTTGGCATGCAATTTCAACTTAATTAGCTGACCGTTTGCACCCCTGCATAAAGATGAAAGATGCGATCCTTAGGTGATTTATGACGGACCTTTCTGCAAATGGTTTGAGGCTGTATGAAGATATCGTTCACGATCAAAATCGGTGAATTTTTGAACGCGACCGAACCTTGCGACAGGCTGAATCTTTATTATCCTTCGTGTGTCGCGACTGTTCGTAGACAATTGTCTACCTGGTACTTCAAACGGGTCCAAATTCATACGAAGGCCTCAAACATGCTTTCAGATCAACAATCATTGTCCTTCGGCCTGGTGCATATTCATAGGCCTCCTGGAAATTGCTCTGTGGTATTTTTAAATTGACAAATTCTTGATGAATCGCCTCTTATAATCACCAATAAATAAAATATGTGTGAAACCATATCAAGAGCCATTCTCCAAAAGACATGACAGTAGCTACCAAGGGCAAATAAATACAACAGTCGATTGCTAATTAATTCTCATGACGGGGGCATTTGTTGTTCATCAATTATTTCACATAATTGAAACTGATAGATTACATAGGTCTCCTCTTGTACAGTGGGCTAAAAGTCCGTTAAGGCCCAATACCTTTGTAATATATATATATATATATATGTTTATCAATGAATGGAAACCCTTAAGGAGGACTTTACATCAATTCTATCTTCTACATGGTATCACAGCCTTTTCTTCCTCACGGAACCCTAATTTGATCCTCCCGCCCACCCCTCATCTTCCGTCGCCGGCGTCGTCCCCTCGCCATCGATCTCTCTCACTCTCCTAACTCCTCCTCTCTCGAATCGATCGGGAGCCACCACCGCACTTGCCTCCACCAGAAACGTGCTGCGGCCAAGGTTGTGCTCTCGCTTCCCTCGATGCGGTCCCGTCGTGCCATCACCTCCAACATCCATCGGAGCCCTCGTCTTCGATTGTCGCCGTTGAGCCACTGCAGCCTATCGCCGCCAACGAGCCCAGCCCGAGCCGCCGCCGCCGATTGGAGCCTTCGCCACCGCAGAACCTCCATTGACGCTTAATTGAAGGTTTTCCAATTTATTTCATAGAAATTACAAAACGCCTCTTATGTCTATTCTAATTTCGTTTCTGGCCCTAAGTTAGTTACTTATTAAGTTACGCAACCAATAGTTCTTAAAAAAAAATTAATGTCGCCCGATCTCATCTGCTGCGGCATCGCCCACTGCAGTGCCCGCAGCTCTACGCGGCGGCCGCCCCATACGAGGCCTCGTGACCCTCCTCCTTCAACCGTCGCCCCTCGATGGTCCCCGGTGCCTCGCTTCAACCCTCCTTGGATGCACTCCGGCTCTCCTGCCATGAGACATGCCGGTCCTCATGCCTATCTGACATCGTCAGATCAAGGCTATGTTCCGCCAGCTCTGCATCACGCCTTCTCCTCTATGCGGCCAACATCTTCAGACTCTTCTTGGTACATGGACACTGGTGCCACCTCCCACATGACGAACTCCTCAGGTAACCTCTCATCTAGTTCTTTTAAGGGTCCTGCACACTCTATTATCGTCGAAAATGGTGGTCGTCTTGCTACTTCGGGGATTGGCCACGCCACTTTACAGACCCCAACCCACCCACTACACCTTAACGATGTCCTCATTTCCCCAAAGATTGTCAAAAACCTTATCTCTGTCTGTCAGTTCACTACTGACAACAACGTTTCCCTTACGTTTGATCCTTATGGTTTCTCTGTAAACGATCTTACTACGGGGGTTACTCGAATGATATGTAACAGCACCGGGGAGCTCTACCCTGTCACACCACCTCCCGCGTCCAGTCAGTTGTGCCCGGTCGCCCTCTCGGCATCGTTGTCCAGCCTATGGCATGCATGCCTGGGCCATCCCAGTGCTGCCGTTCTAGATGTCCTCCGTTCCCAGAGTCTTGTCACCTGTACTAAAGACCCACGCTCTGGTTTATGCTCTTCCTGCCAACTAGGGAAACATGCCAGACTGTCGTTCCAAAGGTCTTTGACCTCTACCATTGCTCCCTTTGATACCATTCATAGTGACATTTAGACATCTCATGTGCCTAGCAAGGAGGGTCACAAGTACTACCTCTTGTTTCTTGATGATTACACTCATTACTTATGGGTCTTCCCATTGTATTTCAAGTCCCAAGTGTTTCATGTCTTTGCCAGATTCCATACCTACATCAAAACACAGTTTCACATATCCATAAAATGTTTCCAATGTGACAATGGCCGTGAATTTGACAACAAAGACTTTCACTCTTTCTTTGCCGCAAACGGGATATCCTATCGTTTGTCTTGCCCCTATACTTCTCAGCAGAA
Source organism: Persicaria tinctoria (assembly GCA_037127255.1). NCBI lineage: Eukaryota > Viridiplantae > Streptophyta > Magnoliopsida > Caryophyllales > Polygonaceae > Persicaria > Persicaria tinctoria. The sequence continues at coordinate 48,241,463 of JBANSL010000007.1, read as the reverse complement.
TGGCAAGGCTGAACGAATCATCAGATACATTACAAGCATGATGCGCTCTCTCCTCTTACACCCATCTATTCCCCTTCCCTATTGGCCTCACGCCTTATCCACCACATGTTATCTCCTAAACATTCTCCCATCCACTACCCTATACCATTGCTCGCCAGCTCAGGCACTTTATTACGTCATGCCTAGGTATGATCACCTTCGCACCTTCGGGTGCTTGTGTTTCCCAAACCAGTCCTCCACAACCACACACAAGCTTCACCCGCGCTCCACTCCATGTGTCTTCCTAGGCTATCCGTCTGATCATCGCGGTTACCTTTGCCTCGATATCAAGACTCATAAGTTTACTGTGTCGCGTCATGTCACATTTGATGAGTCTCGCTTTCCCTCTTCTCCTCCTCCTCTCCCCTCTTCCACACCTCCTGTGTCTCAATCAGAGTCAGAGTCACCTTTCCCGCACTTCCTTTTTCCCCAGAGCTCTCCCGGTGCTCTTGCCTCTCCCCGTCCCCCACCCCCACCGCCCCCTACCACCAGACTGATAGGCTAAAACCTACACCCACAAGTGTATGGGGTTCAGTTGTAGTATATCGAGTGTCGTATCCACAAGGACTATGTGGTATCGATCATCAATTCAAACTGATTTAACTAAGTCAAGAAAATAAAGGCGAAATGTTTATATGGATGGAGAAAGTAACCAACTAATGCGAAACAAATATGCAAAAATAGGTATTAAACAATGGATACGAGGCAAATCTAGGGTAAGGATCACCACAACGATGCTTTAGTAGATTAATATTGATATCCGTGTCACATTGTCTGAGTTTGCTAAAGGTAGATTGTCTAAGGTAATCGCAAATCTCCTTTCGGAATCAAAGCGAATGTGTCTAAATTGGTTAACAATCACCTTTCGGACTCAAGCAACCAATTTAGACTCTTTAAGTTCTTAGAATTCTAGATGATAATCATATCAACGTCGCCTTTCGGTATCGATTAATATCAAAATCATCTAAAATATCTATGACAATCTATAAATCCTCAAGAAGCTTAATTTCACTTTCGATCAACTAAACTTCAGGTTTAATCCTATGGTTCTGATGGATCCAATAGCTTTTCGGCCTAAATTCACCATCTAAATTCTAATTTAGGGTTTTAGTCTTTCGATTTCAAACCCTAAATCAGTTCTAACCAATTTTCATCAATTAGGGCTAGCGCAATAGGATTAAATCACAAATCAACAGACAAACAAATATCAATCTTAACGCTACCAAATCATCGTCGGGATAACCCAAACCCTAGATCGAAGATTCAAGCAATCATAATATGATAATCAACGAAATAAATCATAGACAAAGATAAATCGCTGAAATAAAATAGAATGCAAACCGAAACTTCGTCTTCGATCCAAAGTGTATACCGTCAAATTACTAGAACAAAGAAAAACCTAAAACTAAGAGAAGAAAGAGGCCGAAGCCTGTACGGCCAAACTTAGAACTCCCCCCAGTTCTTAAAACATACGGGAGTATATTAGTTTAGTTTTAGGAAATTACAAATTTGACCCACAAACTTAAATAACTAAATTGCATCCCAACACCCAATTATAAATTAACTTCACAAAACAGCTCCCACATTTAGCAACTTCCGCACTTGACAAGTTAGCTCCTCGGGTCCGATCCATTATGATTGCCGCTCCGCATTAAAGCTTGATTTTCCTCAATATTAGCCTCAAAATGCCTGAAACACACACAAACAAGGTGTAGACTCCGAAAATGCAAAATAAAATAAATAAAGTATAAAATATGATAAATATGCATAAAAATGACCTAAACTAATATGCAAATGTATGCCTAAAATATGACTAAAATAGATGCTATCAAATCACCCCATGCTTGAACCTTGCTTGTCCTCAAGCAAGAACAAGTGTAAATATTCACAAGAAAGATTTCCGTTTCAATCCAAGCAATGCTTTTGCTCATTTAAATCTAGATATTGGGTTCAAAACAAGAGCAAGCAAATCATGCAAGAGACAAGTCAAGACTTTAATTCCAAGACCTCACATAGGACATATTTTGTGGAACACTCTCACTCGTGTGTCTAAGGTATAAAAGTTCCGCTCTTGCTCAAATCTTGAAGACTCATCTACCATAAGCTTGAATTAGCGTCCTAACTCTCCACCACTTGGACTATGCACATAAACATAAATCATGAGGTCTTTTCATGGGTTGTAATGGGGCCAAGGTAAGAAACAAAAGGTATGGATTCTTTGGCCATGTGGTGCTAAAATCCGGGAAATAAAATTACTTCCTAAACTTCCACCACAATTCATCTTCTTTTTTCAACACATACCAAATTTCTCACAACAACTACATCACATAATCAAATAAGCTCAAGAATCACAACTTTTGATAACCCATTCCCTTTTTACAAAATATTCTCTAGTGATGAAGAAGAATTTATTCTCTTTTTTTTCTTTTTCTTTTCTATTTTTTTCCTTTTTTTTCACCCTTTTTTTTTCTTTCTTTCTTTTCTTCATCAAAAGAAACTTACAATTGAAGCACAAAATCCCCCACTCAATATATAATCACTCAAAGCCAAGTATTCTTTTTTTGTCCACAAAACGACACATAAATCTATTTCATCCTAATTCCCGGATGGGTAAACGAGGCTAAAATAGGCTTAAGGATAATCTTGTGGAGCTACAAATAAATAGGCAAATAGGCTCAATGGGCTTCAAGCAAAGGATATATGAATGGATAGGAAGGGAATAATAGGCTAACAAAATTGCCTCAATCATGTTTATGCAATGCACACAAGTCATATATGTGGTCTCGAGAGGTTCTAACGCAAGTTCTGAAGATAAAGCAATCAAGATGAGCAATTCACACACAAAGGAAAGAGGACTCATGTATGTCAGTCCTAGGCTCAGAAGCTCACATGCTTTTGTCTCAGAATCTCAATCTCAACAAGTCTCAAGCAATGATCAGTTTTGAAAGAATTAGAACATAAACCCAAAATCTCCAAATCATCACAAGCTTTTTTAACATGCCTTAGAGGATATCATCAATCAATTTCAATCAAAGAAGTGACATGTTCTTCAAGAAGAGCAAGGAATTTTTATTAGCAAGGGTTCGTCTCAAGACATCTATATGCAAATGCAATGCATGAATGCACATGAAAAATGAAAAAAAAAAAGTGTATGCAAAAACGGAGCTACACATGAACTATAAGTGAGTTGCAAGTGAGTTACCCCCACCCCATGCTTAAAACCTACTTTGTCCCCAAAGTAGAGAAAAAGAAAAAGGGAAGAGGAACTCACCAAATATATCACGCATTCTGAGCAAAATTCAGCACAAGAGGAGGTAGTGTTGTTGGAGCCATTTGTACATCCTGAAATTTCAGCAATTGAGTAGCCTTGGGAGTTCAGCATAAACTTTCAGCAAATCTTGGATGCAATTGGCATTTATGACCCGTCTCGAAGTCGGAAAAATATAGGCATCGTCTCCTTTGCAAAAGGTCCTGGCCAAGACACAAAACAAAGAGAACACACCACAAACAAGCATAGTCCAACATCCAAGCAAATATATCATCCAAGAATAAGAATAGAACAAGCATCAACCCAATTACATGATCATCCAAACTATCCAACAGGAAAGCCTTGTCCAGCAATCATTGCTTCCAGCAATTCAAGTGGGCGAACAACCAAAATTTTAAGCTAAAGTGATCAAATTCAGCTTATAAGAATTAGTCAAAGTCCACTTCTAAATTCATTTCCACTGGTAAGGGCTAGGAAAGCAACTATAGTGGGGCATCAATCTTCAGCTCAAAACAATTTCACTCTAAGCAGTCCAAAAATCAATAGAGAAGTGATGAGCTACAAATACCAACAGCTTCCCACAATCTCAACAGAGAATGGACAATTCAACTCACAATTGAAAATAAGATACTAGCAATTCTATCAAAATCGATTCAGAACCCTTTTCCATTAAATCAGGAGATCAATCATGGCCAATGATAACAATCGCACAAGCAATTTCCAACAACACCATATCCTTAAAAGTAACAGACCTCAACTCAGAAAAATCAACACCATTGCATGACAGATCAAACTGGAAATTAGAAAGACATACCTGCCTATCCGAATTCAGGATTCGCAGACTCTGGATTAGACTTGTAGTTCGGAGAGAGGCAGGCAGGCCGCAGGCACGAGCATCAAGTGGTGGTGTGATGATGGAGGCAGCCATGGACAACCAAGTGGTGCAGTGCCGGCGATGGTAGTGCAGCGAAAGGCGCCGGCGAGGTGGTGAGGAGCCTGCTGGTGGCAAGGGGAAAGGGGAGAGGAGCGGCAAAGGAGAAGGAGGTCGGTGATGTCGCTGGAGAGCCACAGGCGACGAGGGTGGCGCGGAGAAAGGAGGGTGATCTGGTGGCGCCTGGTGCGGTGGCCGGCAGGAGGTGTGGAGGCGATAGAGAAGGCGGAGAGAGGTCTGGGAGAAGGACGAAAAACGCGTCTCCATTTTTTTCATTTTCAATTTTTGTTTTTTAAAGGGATTTCTACTCGCCCGAGTGAACAACACACTCGTCCGAGTGTCGATTTTCCAGCACCCCTGGAATCCACTCGGGCCATTCTGGAAATTACACTCGACCGAGTGGAATCATCATCATTTTTTTTTTGACAGAAATATAGTATAAATATAATCTTATTCTTAATAAAAAAAAAATTCTACCTTTATTTAGAATAAAATAAAATGAAATAAAAACTCACCTTGGTTACCTCGAAAGCGTTTGAACCTTCCCGAATGGATGGTCCACGGCTCGACCCATCCATCAAGCAAAGTCTTTTCGGAGCGGATTAGTAGAGACCCGTTGAAGTTCAAGCTCCATAAAAATGTGCTCTTTCTCTTCATAAAATATCGTCCCTTTGTGTCTTCACTAAACTCAAATAATGGAACCCGCTCTTCATGCTTAAAAATCTCCATGTCTTCAAAAACCTCTATGTCAAGAAAGACAATAGTGCAATCGTCATTATCACTAACCTCACCTTCAACACAGACAACTTTGGGAAAACATGGAACATTCATTTGTTGAGCCTCTTGGATCCGCAACATCTCATCCTCAAAAACAACTTGGATCTTTGAGAGGTGGATTTCCAAGAAAGTGAAGTACTCTTCCATATAAATCAACTTGGACGATTTTTGTGCATTTTCTGAAGCTTGATCTCGACACCCAGGCGGTGCGTATCCCTCGGTGATATCCCTCTCGTAAGAAAGGTGAGGATGCAATGAGTAGTACACCTCTCGTTCATTCCCAAACAACATCGGGCAATCACTAGCTACATGATCAAAAGCCCCACAAAACTCACAATAGCTTATGTCATCCATTTGAGCACACACCTGAAATCAAAAACAAAAGGAAAAAATCAAAAGCAAAAGAATGACTTAGAAAAATCAGTCTAAACAAACAACCAATACAAACAATAGTCCCCGGCAACGGCGCCAATAACTTGATAGGCTAAAACCTACACCCACAAGTGTATGGGGTTCAGTTGTAGTATATCGAGTGTCGTATCCACAAGGACTATGTGGTATCGATCATCAATTCAAACTGATTTAACTAAGTCAAGAAAATATAGGCGAAATGTTTATATGGATGGAGAAAGTAACCAACTAATGCGAAACAAATATGCAAAAATAGGTATTAAACAATGGATACGAGGCAAATCTAGGGTAAGGATCACCACAACGATGCTTTAGTAGATTAATATTGATATCCGTGTCACATTGTCTGAGTTTGCTAAAGGTAGATTGTCTAAGGTAATCGCAAATCTCCTTTCGGAATCAAAGCGAATGTGTCTAAATTGGTTAACAATCACCTTTCGGACTCAAGCAACCAATTTAGACTCTTTAAGTTCTTAGAATTCTAGATGATAATCATATCAACGTCGCCTTTCGGTATCGATTAATATCAAAATCATCTAAAATATCTATGACAATCTATAAATCCTCAAGAAGCTTAATTTCACTTTCGATCAACTAAACTTCAGGTTTAATCCTATGGTTCCGATGGATCCAATAGCTTTTCGGCCTAAATTCACCATCTAAATTCTAATTTAGGGTTTTAGTCTTTCGATTTCAAACCCTAAATCAGCTCTAACCAATTTTCATCAATTAGGGCTAGCGCAATAGGATTAAATCACAAATCAACAGACAAACAAATATCAATCTTAACGCTACCAAATCATCGTCGGGATAACCCAAACCCTAGATCGAAGATTCAAGCAATCATAATATGATAATCAACGAAATAAATCATAGACAAAGATAAATTGCTGAAATAAAATAGAATGCAAACCGAAACTTCGTCTTCGATCCAAAGTGTATACCGTCAAAAAACTAGAACAAAGAAAAACCTAAAACTAAGAGAAGAAAGAGGCCGAAGCCTGTACGGCCAAACTTAGAACTCCCCCCCAGTTCTTAAAACATACGGGAGTATATTAGTTTAGTTTTAGGAAATTACAAATTTGACCCACAAACTTAAATAACTAAATTGCATCCCAACACCCAATTATAAATTAACTTCACAAAACAGCTCCCACATTTAGCAACTTCCGCACTTGACAAGTTAGCTCCTCGGGTCCGATCCATTATGATTGCCGCTCCGCATTAAAGCTTGATTTTCCTCAATATTAGCCTCAAAATGCCTGAAAGACACACAAACAAGGTGTAGACTCCGAAAATGCAAAATAAAATAAATAAAGTATAAAATATGATAAATATGCATAAAAATGACCTAAACTAATATGCAAATGTATGCCTAAAATATGACTAAAATAGATGCTATCACAGACCACACACCCGCAACGTCTCCGGTGTCTTCCAACCCCGTCAGATCATCTCGATGACCACCACACATCACCTTGCCGCTCAACACCATGCCTACACCCCTCCGTCGGATCGCCATGCTGCGATGTTGCGCCCGCCGCAAGACGCTACGCCCGCAGCCAATCAACGAAACCATCCCCACCCTCCGTCCCACACATTGGCGGCGCCCGCAGCATCCCTTGCAGCGCCCGCAGCAAGCCTTACGGCGCCCGCAGTATGCCTTGCGGCGCCCGCAGCCAATCGACGGAAACCAAATCAATCCTTCATGGTAGCAACTAGCTAAACAATCACATATTTTGGCATTCCCCTCCTAAAGTGAAATTTTCAAGTTCATCAGTGGGAGGCCAACTCCCGTAATTTGGTCTTGAACGCTTCATCATTGGAGGATAAATTCAAAACCCATAGCATATTGCACTCATCAAGATAAATTAAGCAAAAAACACACCTCAATGAATCACCTCTTAGGTAAAAGGGCTCACACAGCCGGTGTGCCATGCTCCGCCGCGGAGGAAGCGAACTGCTAAGCTCCGTCGTGGATGGAGAAACGAAGCAGAGAAAACGAGCTGATGTATCTCGCCGCGGACAAAGAAGTGAAGCAGGGAAAGCAAGCTGTTGTACTTCACCGTGGGTGAAGAAACGAAGCGGAGGAAGCGAACTGTTGTGCTCCGTCATGGACGAAGAAACGAAACATGGAAAGCGAGCTGATGTTCTCCGCCGCGGGTGAAGAGGAATTGTGGAAGAGCTGGGGTGCAAAGGATCCTAATCCTGAAATACGTCGCGATGTTATGGCTCATCTCTATCTTTGTTGGAGAGCACTGGAGCAATTGACAACTCAGCTCGGAAGCTCACAAGTCCAGTGAACGAGAGCAACAACAGAAGAGGCTCAGAAGAAGGAGTGAAGTGACATCAATCTAGTTTAGGAGCCTCTGGTTGTATTTTGCCTATAAATACTAGTTTCACTTTTTAGTTGCAACCAACTTGAACAAACAACAACTTTCATTCATTTCATTACATTAATACAGAAAGGGAAAAAACCCTATCGGGCTCCCATTGAATCACTCGTCTTCTTCATTTTCTGTTTTCCATATCAATTCAATTTCAAACCTTGAATTTCTTCATGATTTTCATGGTATCAGAGCACTGAGTCTCGATCAGCGCATTTTTTTTCTGTTTTTCGCATTTTGAATCATGAATCAAGAGTTTGTGAGAGTTCCTAGAGATGGCCGACGACTGGGAATCATCGAATCCTCGTGATCCTTTGTACTTGCACGCCTCGGAGAATCCAGGTGCGATTCTGGTGTCCAGGGTGTTCAACGGCAAAGGTGGATTCAGTTCATGGAAACGAGCGATGCAGATCGCAATTTCTTCTAAAAGCAAGCTAGGTTTCATCATCGGATCATGCGTTCGTCCAAAAGGCAATGAAGAAAGAAAACAAACTTGGGATAGATGCAATGGTATGGTTATTTCTTGGATTATGAATGCACTCGATAAGTACATTGGAGAAAACATATTGTATTTCAGCACAGCAAAAGACATTTGGGATGATCTTCGAGATAGATTTGATCAACCAAACGGAGCTCGTGTCTATCAGATCAAGCAATCTATTGCTTCGATTAATCAGGGTACATATCGATTCTTTGAGTATTTTACAAGGATCGAGAAGCTATGAGATGAATTGGAAAGTATGAGGAAGCTTGTAGTGTGCAATTATGGCGCGCAAACGGAGAAACACAATCAAGAACAAGAAGAGAAGTTGATGCAGATGTTAATGGGGATAAACGAGTCTTATACGGCAGTGAGAGGAGAGATCTTGTGTTGTAAGGAGGAAATCGAGTATGCAAAATAAAAGGTAAATAAACTAAGGCAAACCAGATTCCGTCCCTTGCAAATAATTACAAGACCTCCTACTGGTGTAGCAGCGGGAAGTCAGGATCGATCCACGAGGAAGCGTGTCAGCGGATCCTAGGCAGCGGAGAAATCTCACGAAAGTCGACAACAGGGGTCCTCGATCTCGACTAGGGTTAGTCGACAGAAGATCAGACCAATCGAGCACAGCGCAGCAGCAACTCCGGGTGTGGTAGTCGAGATCGAGTAAAGGGTACTCGAGATCGAGTAAGGTCCTCTACGTCGAGTTGGCTTGTTCGAATTCCTGCACACAGAAGCTACGGCGATGCTGGGATCAAAGATCAGTAACTCGAGATCGAGGAGTCCTAGTCGATCTCGAGGAAGGCAGAAAACTAAAAAACGAAACGAAAGAAAGTAAAGACAAGTGCTTTGGGATTTCAAACTAAACTGTATGTAAAAGACTTCCAAGATTGGTGATGTATAGCAATTGGCGAGGCCAGCCAATTGCAAAACTAAAAGAACGATCTTGCTTTAGCTCTTGTATCTCCGTGAATTGAGGCCGAATTTGTAACGAGTAAACTCCGTGAATAGCTTAATTAATTAACTATTGTTAACTAATTAACGACAAATCGCCAATTGAATTTACGTGGAGAGACTAGCGATTTCCAATAATAGCTTTTCCTTTGGTCGGCCGAATGCAACAACTGAAGTCAACGATTGTGGCTGGACTCAATTGCAATTGAAGTTGAATCAATCGAAATTCAATCAACGTAGAAACAAAAGGAACAACACTGCTAAACGAAACTAATTAATTGAGGTAGAACTTGAAACGAAAGAACAAGAGGTTGAAGGTAAGGAAACAAAGGTTTTGGGATTGACAATCGAAGAACCCTTAATCCATAAACGGTTTCTTCAATTCTATATTCAATCTGATTTAATTTAATAGAACTACAACGTTTAAATAGAAAACCTAAGAACCAATTCTACCATGCAAGATAGAGTTTTGGTTTCTTAAAGATAGAATTTTAATCCTAAAGATCAAGTAAACCTAGAAGATAAAACTTAATCTAAAATCCTAATATAGAAAATAATAAAATATGATAATTAAGAAAGCCTAAAGGATAGACTCTCCTAACCATCTTATTTGACCTAACTATGAAATACTAAAAATAAGCAATTCTATAATTAGACTCCAACTAACATAGGAGTTACTAAAAATAGAATATATAAAAAATAAGAAATATAAATAATAAAATAATTAACGCCGTTTCTTCAACGACTCCCAAGGTGGAGCCTTCTTCTTTCGCTTGAGGATGACATCATTCTCCTCCATTTGAAATCGACTCGTCCTCGAGTCGTCGCCTGAATCAAGATCGTTGTTTGACCCACAGAAGGCCATCTTGACCCGCATCATTCTCCCCCTCTTATCTTCGATTCGTCCCCGAATCGAGTCGACGATGATCAGCGTGGAAGGAGCAGCAACCTTCAAAGAAGATGATGGAGAAATGGGTGGAATTGGTGCCAGGAGAATTCGAGGTATAGGAACCCCAAAAACAACACCTTCATGCGCGATCGTTGAACGGACTTGATCTTCAATAAGAATAGGATCAATGAACACACAAATCTCAGCAACTGGAACTTCATGAACATGCCCAAGAGGTACAATCGCTAACTCTTGAGACACGTCATCAAGTACCTCATCCTCGTTAACGGAATCAACATGCTCCACCTCCTGCACAACACTGCAGTCGACTGTAAGTACAGATTCGGAGGTCTTCCTGGAAAAGTCTGACAACGCGTAACCCACCGTTGGAAAGCTCGTCGAGTCAGCTTCGCAACAAGACTGAGTTAACTCAATTCCAAGTTCGGGGTCAACGGGAATCTGCGAAACAAAATCATCGCGCAGTGCAGTCTCTTGGCCAATGAAAGTATCCGAAACAACCTTCTTCACCTTTCCGTCGGCCGTCTAGTCAAGAAAAATCACGTCCACATCGGGGGCGGATATCTCCAAGATCTCAGAGATAGGTGGCGCATGAGGCTGACTATTAAGAAGTTTCTGAATATAAGCCTTCCTCCAAGCGTCATCAAGCCAATTAGCTTGCCGTTGGGCCGCTTCCTCCAACTTTCGTTTTCGTTCCTCCTCAACTTCTCGTTATTGGAGAAGCCAAATCTGACGGAGGCGACGTTGTTGTTGTCGTTTCTCCTCCTCAATTGCGGCTTGACGTTGACACTCAAGGAGTTGTTGTTGTTGTCGATGGGTCTCTTCTTGCCTTTGAAGCCAAAGGTGATGCCTTTGAGCCTCTTGTTGTTGCTCTAAAGCTTGTTGTTGCAAAGCTCGTCTCTGCAACTCTTGTCGGCGTCGTTGTTGTGCAGCCCATGGATCGGGATCATCATCCCAGTCTCCCCATATAACGTCAACCATTGAATCAAATCGTAAATAACATCAAGAAAAAAAAAACAAGAACTTGCGAAACCTACGGCTCTGGTACCACTTGATACGTTTGGAATCCCCGATCCTTCACCTGTGGGCTCAGAATCAAGAACCCCAAACTATTGATGGACCGATCTTGCAATTATCCTTGCTATTCTCGATGTTTACAATTAATTACAATAAGAACTTGAAACTATTGTGAAAGAAAAGAAAACAAGTAAATAAAACTAAGTAAAAGGGCAATAGCGGCGGAAGCTGGAAGTGTGCAGCGACGGTCACTGGGATGGCCGCGGGGAGGCCAAGGGAGCCGCGGGGCGGCCCAGACAGTGGCGACGGTTCTGGGCATACTCAGCGACAGCTTCTCTGATCCAGCGTCGGTTTCTCAGGATGGGTTTCTCCTTCGTGTGTGATTTTGTGAGTATGAATGAGGAAGAATAACAATTTGAATCCAAAGCTTTTGGATTGGAGGATTGAAGAACCTTTTAATCCTAAAAAGGGTTCCTCAATATAATTTCCAATCTAGTTTTTATTGAATGTAAAACATGAGTTTAAATATACAATATACCAACTCTATCTTTTTGCAAAAGATAGAGTTTTGGTAACTAAAGATAAATCAAATAATCTATAGATATGTAAATCTTTCCTAAGATAAGTAAATCTAACTAAGGATAGAAAATTAACAACTTGGTGGACAAGAATTATATCTAGAAGAGATATAATTATTTCCACACTATTTTCCTAAATTCATAAAATAATTAAATCTAATTTAATTAAATAAATTCGAAAATATTTAAATAATGATGTAGAAATTCGTCCAAACAGAGACAGCTGCAAAGATGATGAATTTCGGCCATTCTTGAGGTTGATTCTGGAGAAGCCTTCAACAAAAAAGTTGTAGATCTTTTCGTCCTCGTTCCAAAAAAGTATAGCATGACCTCATCCGATAAATATGGACTCCGAACGACCCATTTTACTGAGACGTCGAAAAGCTGTCAAACGATCCTGAACGAACGAAAAACGTGGACCTTGGTTACCTTTGGACCCTCTTCCATGGGGGAGGGTTCTTCTTCCTTTTGAGGACAACATTCTTTGCCATCAATGGCCCTCGAATTGGTATTGAGAACTCGCCTGGATCAAGATCATTGTTTGACCCACAGAAGGTCATCTTGATCGGCATCAATTGGGGTTTGCAACAACGATAACCAAGCATGCATAAGGCAGAGATAAAACAGATAATCATGTGAATCGCATCAAAGGACTAAGCTTTCTCCTTTTCCAATAATTAAACAACTCTTTCGAGAAACCCTAATTATCTCTACTGATTTTATGTTTACAATCCAAGTTGTTAGCATGGACCTCCATTAGATGGGTAATAAACACATAACAAGTAGCAGATGCTCAAAACATGATAAAAGTTGGATCTTTACCTCAAACACGCATGGCTATCGTCGTGCTCGCCCCAACCCTAGAAGTGGTTGGACTACTCACGCTTCATTGCAACCTCAGACATTGATTGATAGGAAATAACAACTTGCATTAAACTAAATTCAAAGCCTTTACAATCCCGACAATCCAACTCTCGTTGAACGCCAAAACCCTAAAACCTTCGAACTCCTAAACCGTCTCTGTGAACTACTTCTCTACCTTCTGAATTGGATCGATTCCTAAAATCAGCCCCATGGGCTTTATTTATAGCCTTATATTCCTTGCTATTCAAGGATATAATATCTATATCTAAATCTAAATCTATATCTGAAGCATTAAAGATAAATAAATGCAACAACATAATTAAATCTAAAAAAGGGAATTATATCTAAAAGACTTCAAGTGGATAAATCTTCTCCTTCATGGTAGATCTTGATAGAATCGGATAGACTTCCTCGATCTCGAGTAAGGTGGTGGAGGACAGCTCAAACCGCGTTACGCGTCTCCGGAAGATTTCCTCGATCTCGAGTAGGCTTCCTCGATCTCGAGTAGAAGTGACGTCGACTTCAGTGGCTCGGCGTCTCGGCTAGCTCTTCCTCGATGTGGCTCAGACATGGGCTCCTGGGCGTCCTTGATCTCGAGTTGAATGGCTCATCGTCTTGGCTTTTTGGTGTTGTCGAGCAACCCTTCTCGACATGCTCGGGCTGGTGCTTTGGCCTTTTATCGACATCGAGGAAAGTCCTCGATCTAGAGTTGTGGTGTCCGGGTGCCTAGCCAGGTCGGGTAGTTTCTCCTCGGCATCCTCGGGTAAGCTCTCCTCGACTCTGGGTTGTTTCTGAGGCTTTGTCGACATCGAGTAGAGTACTCGATCTCGAGGAAGGTGGTGGAGTCGGGTTCTTCGTCTTCAGCTTCTCGACAAGAGCTCCTCGATCAGTGCAGTGCCTAGACATGTTTGTCGATATCAAGTAACATTTGTCGATATCGAGTTGGCTTAGGCTTCCGTCCTTGCTTCTTGGTTTTCTCCCGAAATGACTCCATATTCTGCAATATTAAACAGAAACTTATGTAGATCTCCTCCATTTCTGACAAATAAGCATATACTACATAAATTCGACATATTCCCAACCCGAAATATGCAAAGTGTATAGAATATGGAACTAAAATATGCATAAAAACATGGCTACTTTAGTGACATCTTCTTGCTTATGAATCCTCTTCCATCTGTTAGTCAGGCATATTCAATGATTGATCATGGATAAACTCAAAGGGAGGTAAAGGCTCTCACACAATTCTCAAACGAGTCAGCTTCCTTGAATGCTTCTACCCAGCGTCAGATAGGGTCGTATGACAGGCCTAAGCAAGGACAATCTGATTGTTCTTCTAGGCAGTTCACTCCTTCTCAGTCGACTGTGGTGTGTGATCATTGCAAGAAGCAAGGACACCCGAAGGAAAGATGTTTCAGGATAATTGGTTTTCCCCCGAATTTCAGGAATAATAGGGGACAACGAGTTGCAGGAAATGCAGAAGTTGATATCAGTACCGGTTCTAATGTTTCTAGTTCTCATGTTCTTTCTAATGATCAGATTCAGTAGATCATGAGTGTTTTGAATGGTCTCAAAACCCAGATTTCATCTCCAAATCAAGAAGTGGATGGAATCACAACAAACTTTGTTGGTATCTCTTCTATCGTTTCACACTCTTTAAATTCAGAAAATGGAAGTGTTCATATTGACAATAGCATATGGATAATTGATTCAGGTGCCAGTGAGCACATGACTTTTGATAAGTCTTTGTTATCCAATATTAGACCTTTGTCAAGGCCTAGTTTAGTATCTTTGCCCAATGATCATAAAGTAGAAGTTCGGGTATGTGGAGACATTTTGTTCAGTTTTGCAATTCATCTCAGAAATGTGTTGTTATTGCCTTCATTTCACTATAATTTGCTATCAGTTCAGAGGTTGTGTGCACAGTCTCAATCCTTGTTGATTTTCACTCATCGACATTGCATTGTGCATGCCCCTTCTCTGAAGAGGCCACTGGTAATTAGTGAAGCTCAAAATGGATTATACGTGATGTCTCAGGGTGCACAAAGACCTTTACAGTTGCTGGAGAATTCTTGCAATTCAGTGGCTTCTATTGATCATAGCATTTGGCACTCAATTTTGGGGCATCTTCCATCATATAAGTTGTTTCAAATTTCTGCATCTTTAGGTTTCAATAAAGATTCTAGTAGTGCTTCTCTGGAATCATGTGTAGTTTGTCATAGTGCTTCTTGTGCACATACTTCACAACAGAATGGTGTGGTTGAGAGAAAGCACAAGCATCTATTGGAGACTTGTAGAGCACTTTTGTCCCATTCTCATTTGCCTATAGATTTATGGGGTGATTGTCTTCTTACAGCCACATATCTCATCAACAGATTTCCTTTAAGGTTGTTGAATGGGAAATCTCCTTTTGAGCTCTTGTTCAACAAAGCTCCAGTGTATGATCATTTGAGAGTTTTTGGTTGTCTTTGTTACAAGACAGTTGTTGGCAGTGCCAGAGATAAACTGATGCCTAGAAGTGTTCCTTGTGTTTTTCTAGGTTATCCTTTTTGGTAAGAAGGGTTACAAGGTTTATGAGTTGGAAAGTAAGCTCTTTTCTGTGTCCCGTGATGTTGTTTTCTATGAACACATCATTCCTTTTGATAGCTCAGATATTTCAGTACCAAGTTCAGTCTTTCCTATGCCAGTTCCTGATGTGCCTATCGATCATCCATTATTTGATCTTTCTCCAGTTATCAATCAACCTCTTGATGGTCCTTCTGTATCAGTTCCGTCTGTTTCTGCTACCAGTGATGGATTGAGGAGATCTTCAAGGCATTCTTACCCTCCTGCTTGACTCCAAGACTATGTGTGCTCTTATGCTTCCACAGATCATGGAAATTGCTCTTTGTTAGCAGATCTTTCTCCTTCTTGTTGGAATGGTGGTTGTCCCACATTAGTAGTTTAGAGAATACTTGAACAACATATAAGGTTGGTGGGCTACTCCTCTCATTGCCAATTGGTTTTGAGATGGAACCCCGCTCGGGTTTATGTGTTGTTCGAGTCTCCCGTATGTGGGCCCGCACACACGACCTCCCTCCAGCGTCTTGACCCGCACCAGGACCAACCGAGTTTAACATGGTATCAGAGCCGGGTTCGGCTAGTTTCGGTCTTCGGATTGGTAAGGTCGGTGGCTGGCCTTGTGGCATGTCGCGGGCATTGGTTCCCATATAAGCGCATGTGGCAAGTGCAACTAGGGTCGTCTTTCGCCTCTAGTTGACAATTGGACAACGGGTCTAGCATCTCATTCTCTTTTTAGCTAGCCCAGGATCGAGAGTCGGGCCGTTTGGCTTTTCCGCTCTGATACCATACTGAAGTCCGTTGGGACTCGGGATCGGGGGTCGTGTGCACACGTGTGCCTATGCGCTAATAGCCTAGCATATAAGCCGAGCTCAGCCAAGTGCAACTTGTTGGCTAAAAAATGTCGTTGCACTTGAGGGGGCGTGTTGGAATGGTGGTTGTCCCACATCAGTAGTTTAGAGAATACTTGAACAACATATAAGGTTGGTGGGCTACTCCTCTCATTGCCAATTGGTTTTGAGATGGAACCCCGCTCGGTTTTATGTGTTGTTCGAGTCTCCCGTATGTGGGCCCGCACACACGACCTCCCTCCAGCGTCTTGACCCGCACCAGGACCAACCGAGTTTACACTTCTCACACTTCAGTAATCTCTGCATTCTCTTCCTTTAGTCAACAACTAGCATTTTCTGTTGAGAAGCTATTGACTAGGCAGGAGTATGTCGAGTATTGAAATAAATATGAAATATAGTTCAGATTGACTTCCCTGTCTCAGCAAATAAATACAAGACTTCCTCCCGTTGTAATAAGAGAAAAGTCAGGATCGAATCCACGAGGAAGCACGTCAGCAGTTCTCAGGTAGCTATCAGATTCTCACAGACACAGCAGAAAAGACAGAAACACCAGCAAAAGCAGAAATAAAACAGAAACAAATAATCCCGGCAAGGGCAACTAAAACAAAAGCAACTAAGCAAAACAAAGACAGAAATAAAAGCAAAGAAAAAATAACGCAGCAAATAAAGGGGCAAAGGCTCTCGTCGATCTCGACAAACAGTACTCGAGAACGACCAACACAGTGACTCAGAAAGTGAAAATCGACAAGAAACAGAAGAAAAGACAACTCGACTAAGACAACCCCTCCTCGACCTCGACAAGATGCTACTCGAGGTCGACAAAGCTTTCGTCTAGGTCGATGAGAAACGGAAAAAAAACAGAAATTTTAAAGCTTGCAAATTCGAACACAAAACTCAGAATTTCGGTGAAATAAATCAATATAATAAAAGACTTCCAAGGCTAGGGTTTCAACACCACAACGATAACCATGCAAAACAACACATAAAGGCATAAAAGATCATGCTTTCCATCAAATAACTTTCGTCATTAACAAATAGGCAAATAGAGGCTCTCGCATAAACCCTAATTGTTACTAACCCTTTTTCACATAATTAATCCAAGTTGCATTAAGATCACTTTCGCTTCAATAACACAAACAAGGATCACCTTCAACTCTCGCAAAAGAATCATGCTCATAGGGATAGAAGATGAATCGCACAAAAGATCTGACCTTTATCGCATTGCCTCACATGGCCACCGTCGGGCTCACCCCAACCCCAGAAGTGGGTGGACTACTCGCTCCTCATCGCAATTGCAGATATTGATTGATGAAAGAAACTAACTTGCATAAAAATAAACTCCAACTTACAACCTCTTCTCTTTATGTAACTAACTAATCGTCTCTGAAAAATTGAATGATTGAAACTGAGCCCCATAGGCTTTATTTATAGCCTTCATTCCCTAGCTATTCTAGAAAAGAAGATATCTATCTATATCTAAAATTATATCTAAATTGCTAAAAGATAAATAAATGACATAGTGTAATTAAATCAACTAGGAAAAAGATAATTCTAAATAGGGTAGGTATGTCTTCATGTTGAAAGATTCCGCCTTCCATGGATAGACTTGATAGATCTCGATAGATTTCAGCAACTTCGGATAGAATTTTTAGCCTTCGGCATCAAGGAACGTCAAGTCTACTCGGACAAGCCAAGTCGAGAAGATTCTGGAAGCGGCTCTACTCGACCTCGACAAGGTTTTGTCGACCTCGAGTAGGATTAGTCGTCTCGGCTCGCTGGTGCTCGATGTGCTCGGATCTGGGCTCCTGGGTGCTTGTCGACCTCGACCACGCCTAGTCGATCTCAAGTAAGGTTAGTCTTGTCGACTGGCTCTGCTCGGGTAAGTCTAGTCGACTGGCTCGGACAAGGAGTCAAGCTCTCGTCGACCTCGACAAGGTCTCCTCGAGGTCGAGTTGGGTGTTGCTTCCGCCTCCGCGAGCTGGCTCTTCCGCTGGCAGCGAGTGGCTTGGTCCGCGGCAGCGACTTTCCTTTTCCGCTGCAGCGAGTGCTCCTTTCCGCGGCAGCGAGTCTCCTTGGTTGTCCTCGGCTAGCTCTCCTCGACGACTCCGGGCATGGGTGTCTGGGCTTCGTCGACCTAGACTAGTGCTTGTCTAGGTCGAGTAGGGTCCGGAGTTCGGTTTGGCTGGCTCCTCGAGCAGGCTTGCTCGACTATGTCTGCTCGGACATGGCTTGTCTAGCTCGACCATGCTTACTCGAGATCGAGTAGCCTGGGCTTTTGGACTTGTTCCGCTACTTTGATCTTGGACTTCTGTAGCGGTTTTCCGAGCTTTTCTGACTTTCTGTAGAATTGCTGTAAATGCCTCGATTTCTGCAAATTAAATAGAAACTGGTGTAGATTCCATAATTTGGCAAATAAATATAAACTACATAGATTCTGTACTATTTAAACCCAAATGAATGCAATGTATACAGAAATCGATATTAAAGTTACTGTAAAACATGGCAGATTCCGCTCACAACAAACACCCCATACTTAAGCTTGTTTGTCCTCAAGCAATACTTTTATTTGTCATTCAGGGGAAGAAATCAAAACTCTCAACATATCAGATTCATTTTTATATAACCCTGCAATTAATTACCATCCTCGAAAAGGTACTAGTGTCACAGATTCATGCATGTGCAAATATGTAAAAGCAACATCTACTCACAAAAGGAGGGTTATGCAAAAACAATATAAGTGACAAAGCATTGATAATCAAGAAGACTTTAATTTAAGCTCATGAAGGAGTAGATTGGTAATAGGCTAAAAAGTGGGCAATTTTTGGCAATGTGGTGCTTTTATGATCCGGGGAAATGGAGTATTTTCCAAACTGAATTTCATACCACATTCCTTCTCCATTTGATTCATCACCTTTCATATTGCTTTTCTCAATAATAATGCTTTTACCTCTCCGACCTCAGCACTGCCTTCTCGCGAGTCGCAAACATGGGTGTCATGAATGGCCCCGGATACTTAGTACTTTGGACTCCTCACAATGTGTCCCATCTCTCTAAACTATTATCTCAGAGAGCAGGGTCAATCTATCTCCTGAGGTGATTGGATTTTTTTCTCACTCATTAAATTTTCCATATATTCAAACAATTTCCTTCCAAACTCCAATAATGATAATAACAACACAAACACCATATGACATCTCCATAATGTAACATCATTCTCAACATAATCCCCGGATAAGGTAAAGAATGGCAAATATTTAGATCATGTGGAGCAATATTTGAAGTAAGGCATATTATGGCTTTTGTGATGTGTAAGCATAGGTAAGGCTAGGAATTTAAACATATGAGCATTTATTTGGAATTTAAAGTCATCAATCATTTTATCATGCAACATGTCAAAAGCAACTTCAAATTTTACCTCCTTTCATGGTTTTCAAGAAAATATGCACTTCATTGTGACTTCCCTTTACTAGGCAATTTCATGCTATATCTCTAATGAATCTAATTTTGCATCGTCGAGTTCAATATAAGCTTCCATGACATTAATCAAAAAAAAAATTAATGGGGGTCATTTTTCTCAAATTTTTGGAAAACATGCATATAAGTACATAAATAAATAATGCATTCCAAAATAGCCATGTAGCAATTCCAAGAAATAATGCACAAGTAATGCACAAATAATGTCAAATATGGCAATTATGCGTAATGTAAGCCCTTCCCCCACCCCATACTTAAACATTACAGTGTCCTCACTGTATATAAAAAAAATGTAAAGGGTAAAGAAAGAAACTCACAAGACATGTGTGCAGAGCTGCAAAATTTCGAATGCAGCACCTCTTAGTCCGAGTAAGCTTTGGTTCTATCCATTGACCTGAAAAAGTAGAAGACATATACCCATAATAGAAACAACAAAAACCGAAGAAATGTTCAAAACCAAAAACAAAAAACAAAGTTTAAATGTCCTAAAAAGTCTATATACATGCTCTAGATTTTATAGTCGCTAGGCCGACTTCCATTAATGCTCAAGGTGGCATCTGCAGAGCCCATGTAGCCTGGGCCTCAAATAAGACTCCATTCTTGTCCATCAGCTGTAATCCTCCAGAATGGATCTTGTTCACCACGAACGGTCCCATCCGCTTTTTGTTGAATTTGTTGGGAAACCAATGATCCTTTGATTTAGAGACATAGAGCCTGTCTCCAACTTCATACTCCTTAGGCTCGTCATTGGAAATCCTGCACAATCGCACATACCAAGGCAGACCTCTCCCATGTATAGATAAATCTTTGATGGAAATAGGAGAAGAAAGATCCATACCTTGACTTACCTTTGCGGAAACGGAATCGGGCACCACGGTGTTTGGTCGATCTCGACTAGGGCTCCTCGAGATCGACGAGACTGCAGGCTCTGGTGGTGTCCTAGTCGAAGAAGCAGAAGTCGAGGAAGAGGGTGGCTCGTCGACCTCGAGTAGGCTACTCGACATCGACAAGGACTTTGCTCCTGGCGGGTGGCTCATCGAGGAGGAAGAATCGGGTGTAGAGGGCTTGTCGATATCGAGTTGGCTACTCGATATCGAGTACGGTTTTGCTCCCTATGGCTCTGGCGTCGAGGAGGAGGGCTCTGGTGGTGCCGAGTGCTGGTCGACCTCGAGTAGCTTGGTCGACCTCGACAAGGGTTCTGCTCCTGGTGTCTGCAGCGTCGAGGAAGACAAGTCTGGTGGCACTGGGTGGTCGACCTCGACGAGGGTGTGGTCGACCTCGAGTAGACTTGGCTTGTCTGGTTCGCTGCTCGACGAAGTTGGCTCTGGTGGAGTCTCCTTAGTCTGGTCGAGATCGACTAGGGTTCTACTCGATGTCGAGGAGCCCTGGTCGATCTTGACCCCATACTTAGCTCCTGTCAAGGCATCCGAAAAATAATGAATCCACAAGGACTTACTTTGATATGTGTCGATGGGATTCTCCGTGTTCTCCTTGAGGATTGCCATGATCTCCTCCACTTGGGCCTCCATGTCCCTTTTTTCTATCTCCTCAGGGGTCATATTTCTGACCTTGGGTTCCCCGCAGGTGATGTAGCCAGCTGAGATAGATTTGACCTCTTCCATTGGACCTGTATGCCGTTCAGTTTTATTAAAGGAATACTCAATTACCTCATCGCTGATGTTGAAGGTGAGCACTCCTTTCCTTACGCTTATGTTGGCATCCACCGTTGTCAAGAATGGTCTCCCTAGAATAATTAGACAAGCAGGATCTTCTTGCATATCAACAATTAAGAAATCAGCAGGAACGAAGAATTTACCTACTTGTACTGGGACATTTTCCACCATGCCTGTTGGAATGACCACCGTGTTGTTGGCCATGTAAAGTCTAGCATCCACAGGCTCCAGGGCACCTATCTTAATCTTGGACCAAATCGTTAAAGGCATTATACTCACACTAGCTCCAAGATCACATAGGGCATTAATTTTGTATGGACCAAATCCAATAGTTATAGCAAACTTACCTGGATCCGACCTCTTTTCCAATATGTCCAGATGGCTGCATTCCTCTGTGATTTCCGCCATCGATCGCTTTTTGCTTAGAATCTCCTTCAGGAACTTGACGTAGGACGACATTTCATTGAGAGCTTCTGTGAAGGGGATAGTGACGTTCAACTTCTGAAGCATCTTGATGAAGCGCTGAAACTTTTTCTCCGCTGGGTCCTTTAGAGATTTTGTGGGAAAAGGCAGCTTCTTTTCCTGATTCGGAGCCAGAACAGACGTCGGAGGTGCTGCAGATTTCTCGACCAAGGGCTCCTCGATGTCGACTAGAGTCTTGTCGAGATCGACTGGATTGGGTGCAGTCGAGTTGCTGTTCGGCGCAGACGAAGATTCTGGCAATTTCTCCTCGAGGTCGACGAGAGTTTTGTCGAGGTCGAGTACGGCCTTGTCGAGATCGACTACGGCCTTGTCGAGGTCGACTTGCTGTTCTTCGTCGTTCTGCTGCTTTCCGACCTCTGGCTCTTGCAGTTGATGGCCGCTTCTGAGTTTCACAGCGGCGATGTGTCCAGTCTTTCCCTTAGGATTTGGTTCTGAAGATCCAGGGAGTGCGCCTGACTGTCTGGGGATTCCTGCGGCTAGCTGACCAATTTGTGTATCAACTGTTTTCCGCCATATATCCATTTCCCCAAGCCTAGAGTTGACACCTTGCATTTGAGTATATACGGAGTTGAAGGATTGCCTAGTTTCTGAGTGGTTCCTCCGTATTTCCTCCAGGACTAGTTGTATATCATCCTTTTTCTGGTCCCTTTCTGGATGTCCTGGAGCTCTGTAGGGCGGGGGATTCCTAGGGACACCTTGGTTCCACTGTGGTTGCTGAAACCTTTGGTCCCCCATGTAGCGATTGGGTCCCCCTGCGTACGCTGCATCCTCATGGTGCTCTGCCAATCTAACTTGCTCTGTGTGTGGGCATTCAGGAGTGGTGTGCCTTTGCGATCCGCATTCTATGCAAGGCTGGTTGACAGAGAGATATTTGACTTGCTTGATGAGCTTTCTATTCTGATCTCTGTAGTATTGTTCCCTGACATCTGGATCAATCTCCTTTGATGGCTCATAGAGGGGAATGGATGGTGCTGGCCTGGCGTATGGGTTCTCTTCATAAGTTGCAGTAGACCCATACTTGTTGTCGTAGGTAGTGAGCTTCTCCAGCACTCCCCATGCGTCACTGGGCGGCATTGTCAGATACTCATAGCGAGTATAATTGTTGATTCTGTCCTTAGTGACTTGATCCAGAGAGTTGAAGAAGATCTCCTGAATGATGTAGGGTGGTTGTCCATGAGTAGGGCAAGATCGCAGCAGTTCCTTGTAGCGCTCCCATGCCCTTGCCAGCGGTTCCCCTTTCTGCTGTTTAAAGGCGGTGATTTTCTGGCGGAGATGTGCTGTTTTGGCAGGTGGGAAGAATTTGTTCAGAAACTCTTGCTCTACTTGGGCCCAGGTTGTGAGTGATTTTGCTTTCAGCCCTTCCAGCCATTTCAGTGCAGGTCCAGCGAGCGACCAGCGGAAAGATTTCATCTTGACATATTCTAGAGTTGTGCCTTCTGCAAGAGTACGGCACATATCATGAAAGTTAGTAATATGTTCAAGAGGACACTCATTAAATCTGTCGTAAAAGGCATTGTTTTTAAGCTCTATAAGAAATTGAGTGCGAATTTCAAAAGAGTTTTCAGGGATTAGAATCGCCGATTCCGGCACGACGAGAGTTGGGTGCATGTAGTCCTCTGCCGTGGTTGGATACTGGGCAAGCTCAGCTTGTGCTTGTTCCCTTGCTGCTCTCTCAGCGGCGATAGCAGCATCTTTAGCGTTGATAGCGGCATCCCTTGCGGCTAGTTCCCTGGTAAGCCTAGCGATCAGCTGTTCCTATGTTTCAGCGGCCGACATGATCCTTTTGAGTTTGGAGTGGATGTGCAGGTAGCGCTCCGGTTCGTCTAAGCTGTCAAACTCAGGTGTTTGACCAGAACGACGCATACACCTGCAATCTAACTCAACGAAACAGTGAGAACTGACTACCTAAGGCGCGATTGATTGCTTCCCCGGCAACGGCGCCAATTTGTTGACTAGGCAGGAGTATGTCGAGTATTGAAATAAATATGAAATATAGTTCAGATTGACTTCCCTGTCTCAGCAAATAAATACAAGACTTCCTCCCGTTGTAATAAGAGAAAAGTCAGGATCGAATCCACGAGGAAGCACGTCAGCAGTTCTCAGGTAGCTATCAGATTCTCACAGACACAGCAGAAAAGACAGAAACACCAGCAGAAGCAGAAATAAAACAGAAACAAATAATCCCGGCAAGGGCAACTAAAACAAAAGCAAATAAGCAAAACAAAGACAGAAATAAAAGCAAAGAAAAAATAACGCAGCAAATAAAGGGGCAAAGGCTCTCGTCGATCTCGACAAACAGTACTCGAGATCGACCAACACAGTGACTCAGAAAGTGAAAATCGACAAGAAACAGAAGAAAAGACAACTCGACTAAGACAACCCCTCCTCGACCTCGACAAGATGCTACTCGAGGTCGACAAAGCTTTCGTCTAGGTCGATGAGAAACGGAAAAAAAAACAGAAATTTTAAAGCTTGCAAATTCGAACACAAAACTCAGAATTTCGGTGAAATAAATCAATATAATAAAAGACTTCCAAGGCTAGGGTTTCAACACCACAACGATAACCATGCAAAACAACACATAAAGGCATAAAAGATCATGCTTTCCATCAAATAACTTTCGTCATTAACAAATAGGCAAATAGAGGCTCTCGCATAAACCCTAATTGTTACTAACCCTTTTTCACATAATTAATCCAAGTTGCATTAAGATCACTTTCGCTTCAATAACACAAACAAGGATCACCTTCAACTCTCGCAAAAGAATCATGCTCATAGGGATAGAAGATGAATCGCACAAAAGATCTGACCTTTATCGCATTGCCTCACATGGCCACCGTCGGGCTCACCCCAACCCCAGAAGTGGGTGGACTATTCGCTCCTCATCGCAATTGCAGATATTGATTGATGAAAGAAACTAACTTGCATAAAAATAAACTCCAACTTACAACCTCTTCTCTTTATGTAACTAACTAATCGTCTCTGAAAAATTGAATGATTGAAACTGAGCCCCATAGGCTTTATTTATAGCCTTCATTCCCTAGATATTCTAGGAAAGAAGATATCTATCTATATCTAAAATTATATCTAAATTGCTAAAAGATAAATAAATGACATAGTGTAATTAAATCAACTAGGAAAAAGATAATTCTAAATAGGGTAGGCATGTCTTCATGTTGAAAGATTCCGCCTTCCATGGATAGACTTGATAGATCTCGATAGATTTCAGCAACTTCGGATAGAATTTTTAGCCTTCGGCATCAAGGAACGTCAAGTCTACTCGGACAAGCCAAGTCGAGAAGATTCTGGAAGCGGCTCTACTCGACCTCGACAAGGTTTTGTCGACCTCGAGTAGGATTAGTCGTCTCGGCTCGCTGGTGCTCGATGTGCTCGGATCTGGGCTCCTGGGTGCTTGTCGACCTCGACCACGCCTAGTCGATCTCGAGTAAGGTTGGTCTTGTCGACTGGCTCTGCTCGGGTAAGTCTAGTCGACTGGCTCGGACAAGGAGTCAAGCTCTCGTCGACCTCGACAAGGTCTCCTCGAGGTCGAGTTGGGTGTTGCTTCCGCCTCCGCGAGCTGGCTCTTCCGCTGGCAGCGAGTGGCTTGGTCCGCGGCAGCGACTTTCCTTTTCCGCTGCAGCGAGTGCTCCTTTCCGCGGTAGCGAGTCTCCTTGGTTGTCCTCGGCTAGCTCTCCTCGACGACTCCGGGCATGGGTGTCTGGGCTTCGTCGACCTAGACTAGTGCTTGTCTAGGTCGAGTAGGGTCCGGAGTTCGGTTTGGCTGGCTCCTCGAGCAGGCTTGCTCGACTATGTCTGCTCGGACATGGCTTGTCTAGCTCGACCAGGCTTACTCGAGATCGAGTAGCCTGGGCTTTTGGACTTGTTCCGTTGCTTTGATCTTGGACTTCTGTAGCGGTTTTCCGAGCTTTTCTGACTTTCTGTAGAATTGCTGTAAATGCCTCGATTTCTGCAAATTAAACAGAAACTGGTGTAGATTCCATAATTTGGCAAATAAATATAAACTACATAGATTCTGTACTATTTAAACCCAAATGAATGAAATGTATACAGAAATCGATATTAAAGTTACTGTAAAACATGGCAGATTCCGCTCACAACAGAAGCATCAGGAGCCTTCCTCGTATTTTGAAGCAGTGCAACATAGTGAATGGAGAGATGCCATGGATTTAGAATTTGCATCACTAGAGGCTAACCACACTTGGGATGTGGTGGCTCTGCCTGCCGGCAAGAAACCAATTTCTAGCAAATGGGTTTTCAAAATAAAATACAAAGCTGATGGTGGTATTGAACGCTTCAAAGATCGTTTGGTCATCAAAGGAAATACTTAGAAAGTAGGGATTGATTACAAAGAGACGTTTTCTCCTGTGGTGAAGATGACTACAATTCGAAGTTTGATTGCAGTAGCTGCTAAGAAAGGTTGGGTGATGAGCCAACTAGATGTCAATAATGCTTTCCTACACAGGGATTTATGTGAGGATGTTTACATGAAGATTCCTCTTGGTTATTCTCCACCTTCTTTGGATCAAGGTGTTGCGGTTTGCAAGCTTAACAAATCACTATATGGCTTGAAACAAGAATCACGACAATGGTACTCTAGATTGTCTCGGTTTCTCCATGACAAGGGTTATCATTCTTCTAAGAATGATTATTCCTTATTCATCAATCATTTTGATAACAGGATATGTTTAGTGGTTGTGTATGTAGACGATGTTTTGTTGACAGGAGATGTTATTGAGGAGATTATTCTTCTTAAACAGCAATTACATTCTCAATTCAAAATTAAGGATCTGGGTCAGCTTAGCTATTTTCTTGGCATGGAAGTTCTCTATGGTGATTCATCAATTGTTTTGTCTCAAAGGAAGTTTCCTATTGATCTCCTTAAAGAAGCAAATGTTCCTGCTTCTCGTTCGGTGCAAGCTCCTTTGGAGCTCAATCTCAAGCTACTACCTGATCAGGGTCCCTTATTTGATGATCCACTTTGGTATAGGCGCATGGTGGGGAAACTGAATTTCCTCACTAACGCAAGACCGGATCTTGCTTTTGTTGTGCAGTTCCTTAGTCGATTCATGAAGAGCCCTAGAGTACCTCACTATGAAGCTCTCCTTCACACTCTGAAGTATCTATCGAATTGTCCTGCTCATGGTTTAGTCTTCTCCAAGGATTCCAACTATTCTCTCCAAGCTTATTGTGAATCAGATTGGAGTGCTTGCCCTTCTACAAGGAGGTCTGTCAGTGGATACTTCATTTTGCTTGGAGGAAGTCCGATTAGTTGGAAGTCTAAGAAACAACACACCATTGCCTTGTCTTCAGCTGAAGCTGAGTACAGATCCATGCGTCGTGTTATTGCTGAGCTTACATGGTTGTCACGAATTCTCTATGAGATGACTATGCCTTCAGTCACTCTTATCCCCTTGAAATGTGACAACTAAGCCGCAATTTACATTGCCCGGAATCCTGTATACCATGAGCGCACCGAGCACATTGAGCTTGGCTGTCACTTTGTGAGGGAGAAGCTCAATGATGGCTTGATCAATTTACAATTCACTTCTTCGAATACACAACTTGTTGATGTGTTTACATAGCCCCTCACCGGGGTTATCCATCAACAAACTCTGTCCAAGTTGGGTCTTTCTTGCCATCCTCCAACTTGCGGGAGAGGGGGGGGGGGTTGTGTTTCAGAGCACTGGAGCAATTGATAAATCAGCTCGGAAGCTCACAAGTCCAGTGAACGAGAGCAACAACAGAAGAGGCTCAGAAGAAGGAGTGAAGTGACATCAATCTAGTTTAGGAGCCTCTGGTTGTATTTTGCCTATAAATACTAGTTTCACTTTTCAGTTGTAACCAACTAGAACAAACAACAACTTTCATTCATTTCATTACAACAATACAGAAAGGGAGAAAACCCTCTCGGGCTCCCATTGAATCACTCGTCTTCTTCATTTTTTGTTTTCACTATCAATTCAATTTTAACCTTGAATTTCTTCAAGGTTTTCAATCTTAGATGTCGTTAGTATGACGTATGTTTGTCGACAGGCCCTTTAATGCCAATTTAGGCGAAAGGTTTCGTCTGCAGGGAGGAGGCCTTCGTGCACGCCCGCGGTCCTGCTGCTACATCCCAGACGCGGATGGGAAAGAGATTCAACCCCGTTATCTTTATCTAGTCGAGCCTTCTCCTACATGTTTGCGATTTGAGACACGCCTCAGCGATTGACCATAGCTCCTTGTTCACCCATAGCCGCGGTCGTTCATATACACCAATGATTTTATTCCAACTCATTATATTGCTCATACCCCCTTCTAACTGAGCAGTCAATTCATATTCAATCGAGACCTCCAACGAATGTCATCGGTGGCCGAATTCAAAATTTTGATACTTTCCCGCGGGAATTCACATGAACCCATTTATATATCTTAATAGAATACCTCCTAGCGTGAGAGAGTCCCTACGGACGGTGCCAGTGACGAAACCACAAATGAAAAGTGGACCTCCTTCCACGTCCCCGTGGGGGAGGTGAGCCGCGTGTCGATTCTCAGTTGGTCGGCGGTCTTACCTAGAGCCCCCCTCCTCCTATTGTCTTTCCTAAGTGGGGACATCGACCTGTGCCGCGAAGACCAGAGTCGTTCGGACAGTCTTACCTGGACTTGACCACCACGGCTGTTGGGTGATCATTTTCAGTGCTGTGAGCCTAGTGCTCTGCTCGTTCCACTTCCCGGGCGATGGTCTCACCAAGTGTCGGCTCATTGCTAAGTCGAGACGAACCTGCTCAAATAGGCTCGTAGAGCCCTATATTCCCGTCCTATACTCCTAGGAATAAAATGGGAACCGACCCCTTATTTCATTCTCCCTCTCGTGTATTTATAGTGTAGGCATGTATTTCCACATGGAGGCCACACATTGCCAAATGTCATGTGCTTCATGACATGTGGGAGGGAGCATGAACGCCATGTTTCCTAGCATGCATGTGGGAGTCGCGGAAGGTTTATCGTCCGTGGACGTCTTGAGTCTCTATCTTGACTCGTACTCGCCCATTTTTCATGTTTATAAGGTTATATTTGTATAGCGAGGAACCTTGTTTATGATTATGTATTCTTATTTACTTATGATATTGTGAATATCATTATTTATTTTTTGGTGCATCATCATTATCAAAGCTAGTCTTTTTTTAATATATACTTGAGGCAATTTGGGGTTTAGGAAACCAAATGATTCTAATAGATTTAATGGCCATGTTGATTTCAACTTCTACAGACACATCTCTTGTGAAAAAGTCAAGGGAATTTTTTAGTAAAATGAAGAGTATGAGGGTAGTGGTTCGAGATGAAATTTCGATCGATTGAAGATTGAAAATGAATTGGGTGAATGGACTAGAGTAGCTCAATTAACTCTTCAACATTATTCTCAAAGCATCGAAAGTGCTAAAGGGGTGGAGACTCAACAATCTAATTCCAGTGTACAAAAATAATGGTGATGTCCAACAATGTAGGAACTACAGAGATATAAAACTCCTAAGCCACACAATGAAGCTATAGGATAGAGTTATAGAACTAAGGATGTGAAGGCTTATTTGTGTGACCGAGAACCAATTTGTTTTTATACCAAAGAGGCCAACTAGAGAACCATTGCACTAGATAAGGCAGTTGGTGAGAAAATGCATGGATAGGAAAAAAATTGCATATTGTTTTTATTGATGTGGAGAAAGCATATGATAAAGTACCAAGAGAGCTTCTCCAGTAATGCATGAAAGCTAAAGAGGTTCCAAATAGTTACACTAGGATCATCAATGTTAGGCAAGAGGGAGCTCTAACTAGTGTGCATGCATTTGAAGGGGATATTGTATACTTTTCGATGAAGGTAGGTCTACACCTATATTCACCCCTAGCCCTTTTCTTTTCAAAATAGTAATGGATGTGGTGTTGGGATATATCCAAGGTGGGTTCCATAGTGTATTTTATTTACCGGTGACATTGATTTGGTGGATGTGATGAGAATCGTTGTAACTGGTAAGTTGGAGCTATGAAAGGAGACATTGGAAGAAAAGAGTTTCAAACTAAGCAGGATAAGGACAAAAACTATAGAGTTCGGTTTGGATTCCTTTTTTCGTGAAAACTTAATCGCCAGTTTAAGTTCCCTTAGTTTTATTGAACTGCTGGTTCTAAATTTTAGATAGTGTTAGTGAGGCTCGCCCTCATTTCTGACTTCTTGTATGAGATTCTCTGCAATAAGGTAGGAGTGATCAATATCAAGGATAAGTTAACTGAGATGACAAATCATTTCTTTTGTCATATATAGAGTAGAGGCCCAAGTAAGCTAGTGTATAGGGGCAACAACCTTGTGATCGAAAGATCGAGTCTAACATATCAAAGGATCGACCTAAGAAGAGTATAAGAAGGTGATTGGGTCTAGACCTGTCAAAACACGACCTGGCCCGATTGACCCGACCCGAACGTCCGGAACATTTTGGGTCAACACTCATAAATTTTTTTTGACCCGAACCAAAAAACCCGGTAATTTTTCGGGTCATCTAGGTTTAGACCCGGTGACTCGATTGACCTAGTAATTTTGACTTGATTGACTCGATGACTCGATGACTCGATTGACCCGATTGATTTATAATTATATATGATTTTTTGTATGGAGACTCTAATTTATTACATTTTATAATTACAATCACTTGATCTTTCATTTTCAAATCAACTTTTATATTTATTTGTATTGTGTAATACTCCCTCCGATCGATACTATTTGATTTTTTATTTTTCATCACATTTTGTAAGAAGATAAAATCTCTAAAAAAATATTAAAATATAAAAAAAAATCTATGCTTATTACTAAATGAATCAAATTATTTTTAAAAAATTATTTAAAAAATCGATATTTTATATATTTTTAAATTTTATTAAAAATTAAAAAAAAATAAAAAAAAAAGAAATATTTTAGATCAGATATAGTATATAATTACAACCACTAGAACTTATGAACCACGTCGTTAATTTTAGCATTTTAAAATTATCGCAAAATTACCATATCATGATTTTTTAATTTAAAAAAGAAAAAAATGACAAACCCGAAATCAACCCGATTTGATCCGAAACCGGGTGAAACCCAAGTTCAAGTCAATTCGTATCTACTCGGGACCCGTTTTACCCGATGTTGAGAATGTGAAGAGACAAAGTGTCCCACATTGATTATACAAACAAAGAAGTCATAACATATAAGCTAGTGGGTTACTCCTCCTATTGCCAATTGGTTTTAGGATGGAGCCCCGCTCGGCTTATGTGCTAGGCTATATGCGCATGGACGCACGTGTGCACACGACCCCCGACCCCGAGTCCCAACGGACTTCAGCATGGTATCAGAGCGGAAAAGCCAAACGGCCCGACTCTCGATCCTGGGCTAGCTAAAAAGAGAATGAGATGCTAGACCCGTTGTCTAATTGTCAACTAGAGGCGAAAGACGACCCTAGTTGCACTTGCGGGGGCGTGTTGAGAATGAAAGGAATGTGAAGAGGACCAAAAAGAGTCCCACATTGATTACATGAACAAAGAAGCCTTAGTATATAACCTAGTGGGCTACCCCACCTAATGCCAATTGGTTTTAGGATGGAACCCCGTTCGGCTTATGTGCTAGGCTATTAGCGCAAGGGCGCACGTGTGCACACGACCCCCGATCCCGAGTCCCAACGGACTTCAGTATGGTATCAGAGCGGAAAAGCCAAACGGCCCGACTCTCGATCCTGGGCTAGCTAAAAAGAGAATGAGATGCTAGACCCGTTGTCCAAGTGTCAACTAGAGGCGAAAGACGACCCTAGTTGCACTTGCGGGGGCGTGTTGAGAATGTGAAGAGACAAAGTGTGCCACATTGATTATACAAACAAAGAAGTCATAACATATAAGCTAGTGGGTTACTCCTCCTATTGCCAATTGGTTTTAGGATGGAGCCCCGCTCGGCTTATATGCTAGGCTATTAGCGCATAGGCGCACGTGTGCACACGACCCCCGATCCCGAGTCCCAACGGACTTCAGTACCCGAAACCCGAAATGACCTGACCCGACCCGAATGACTCGATTGACAGGTCTAAGTAGGTTACACCTAGTCAATTCGTATATATTTTTCTTCTTTTCTCTCTGTTTCTTTATTATTTTTAGTCCCAGTTCCTTGCATTCTTATTAGTATATGTGTCCTTTTGGGTGGGTTCTTGGTTATCCATGCATGCTTTGTCCATTGCATGTCACATTAGAGTCATTAATCTTTTGATGTAGTCGGGAAAAAAGGGTGTGTACATCTCGATCTCTCAAAGCAAAAGGGATTACATTGAAATTGTTGTTGTACTTGAGACAATTAGGTGACGACCAGATTTAAAGGGCAGCCTTTTCACCTATAACTCGTTTCATGAAGACTATATACACTATAAACTATTGTCTTTTTGGATATTGTTTAACAACGAATCGGGTATTGGACAATGTCAATTTGGACGTTAAGTAGAAAAGTTGTCGACGTTACTTGATGGTAATCGAAGGATCCAGTCGAGCCGTGCAACAACGTTGGCTTTGACGTAGCTAGTAAGAGCCAGATCGGGCCCTATATAATATTAAAAGAAGAAAAGAAAATGATGGACTCAACTAGAGCTGGCAAAATTTGACCCAACCAGAGAACCTGACCCGACCCACTTGAATCCAAACCCGAGCCCTACCCATTTTTGACCCATTGCTAAAAATGGACACAAAAAAAAGACAGACCCACTCGACTCATACCCGACCCATCTTTCTCCTGACCTGAACAAGACCCGACTTGTGCTTGTAATTACTCTAATTTGTCATTTTTAAATACACCAATAATGTGAATTACCTATAATGGGACATAATATAACTCAATAATAAATGAATTTTAATAAATAACAATTAAGATAAATAAAACCCAACTTGAAATTTATTTTGTGTGTGTGTGTCATTGTGTCCTTATAATAAAATATTTCAAACAGCCAGCCCATCTGAATAACGTCTCTACTAAACAACGTCCAATCCAACATTATACAACATTTGTTTCAACGTTAATTAATAGTGTATTATGAAGTGGATTTGCAGTAGTATATAACAACCACCAACTCGATTATATGAGTCAGGAGGCAACATAGTATTTGCAAGTCACGTGAAAGGGTAAAATTCATATTATTTCTACTTCTATTTTTCTGGGAAAAAAAGGAAGTTGAAGGTCCGAGAGAAACTTTGCAGCTGTATTTGACCGAACGTAGAAGTAACTCCAAAATCTTTGAATCTCCCAGATACAACGGTTAAGCATGATTTATTCCTCCTACCATTCAGTAATGTTTTGCCCAGTTCCACCTAGAGATACAATTATGGCTCAACTGTGATCTCATTTCCGTAGATCAGGCATGTTCTATAAGCATAACTATCTCTATAAAATAAAGGCAGCCGACACTCATTATAGTGCAGATGAGCAATACTCAAAAACAGATGCTCAATACTCAAAAACAGATGCTCAATGCTCACGCTCTCTACATTTCACATGTGAGAGCGACAAGGGTAACACGAAAGCAGAGCTTGGCATGCGTTAGTATATGATTATATACAGCCAGTCAGAGTACTACATTTCCATTTTTTCGGGATCGGACGAGCAAATTACAGTCAGCATGGAAGAACTCCCCTTGATTCTCTCAAGCTCAGTACCTCCCATTGTTGTCTAACGTTTTGCAGAAAAGCAAACCGACAAGCTGCATATGCTGTATGTACGTAGATTTTCTTGACTATTAAGGAGTGATCAAAAGATTGCTGATGTTGGCTGAGTTCAGAGTGAAGGAAAAAGAGGTTAGATAAGAAAGTGTCTGGCTCCTGTATTTGTTTTGCTTCTAATGGCATCTCCCCATGCAAATTCGTGCCGCCCAGTGAGAGAGGCTGTGCAGTTCAACGTGCCTCGGTTACTCTTAATTATTCTCAGGAACAGAAAAGCCGTCTTTTCTGTTAAGCATGGGAAAAAAAACGTGAATAGGGGGCAAGAGGTGTAGCTATGGATTACAATATATGTGGTGTAATAAGATAAACTTACACGACACTTGGATAGATGTAGGTTCTCCAGTGACTCTGTGATCTCGAGTTGCTTCATCATAGCAGAATGCAATGACTACAGAACAATGAATAGAAAATCATGTTAGTTTCACTTCATCAATCATCACTGAGCATTGTAACTGGTAAATGCTTGGAAAAAACAGGGCTGCTTACTCTCTTTGTTTTGTCAAGATCATACTCGACACACTTTATCCTATCCAAGGATTCTTTGAGCATCAATTCCTTGTCAAGAGGAATACTTGCAGGCTTACAGCTGAGCTCCTCACATAATTTCTCAATTCTCTGAAGGCGTTGAAGACAAGGCAAAATAGGGTCTTCTTTGTTCTCTAGTCTAGGGCATGTTACTTTATCCTCCACCTGGTTATCAACATTTGCTGGCAAAACTTTACACCGCCTTGGCCAGAATGTTGAAATAAGAGCCGGGATCACAGCTACAATCCTTAGAATGAGAGAGAGCATACTGCGTAGCGTAGAATAAATATTCATCTTCTCAAGTTTTCCCCAAAGGTTGCAGTGCTGATAGGCAACAGTAGTACCTGAACAGAAGAAAGCTGCTCAGTTTATTGAAATGGATATCTAGCTCCTTCAAGAAACAAAGATAGCAAGAAAGGTCAATTGCATTTATTTACCCATACCTTCAGTTCTCACTGCTCTTTCGGTTGAATTTCTAATATTGAGGACATCAACTGATGAATCATGTGAATCACAAACTCCTTGGCCATATTCAACAGCTATAGTTGCAGAGAAAGAGTCGTTGCAGCTGCTGTAAGTGTTTGAATCAGACAACCGAACCTGCCAAACTCTTATTCTTTAGCAAATGAAATGACTATACTTAATTTATTCAGATTTTAGGCAGTAATCTGAACACTAGGAAGATGGTGATGGGGGATCTTGTAAACATGATAGTACATAAATAATAAAATATGTCATGGCTTAGATCTCATTCTGCCATTTCCAGACATGAGATTGTCACTTATACTTGCGTCTAATACAGTAAGGTTGTTGTTTAAGGAATAAAATCAATTAATATGAAACAAGTAAGCACAGTTAACATAAAGTTCAACAACATACTTCTTCAAAAACAGGATCCAGACAGGCAACACCAGAGTTTGTTTGTTCAGCTGAGGAACAAGGATCATCGAGATCTGATCCCAATTCCATTGTTGAGGTGCAGCTACTTCTTCCCTGAAAATGACAAAGAAATCAGACTACAAAGACCGTTAAGTGAAATTGGGAGAAGAGTGTTTCACCTTAGTAATCTAGATCTTACCTTTAGTGGGAGCATCTGTATATAAGACTCTAATTTTTTATCACTTGACACTCTTGTGATTTGCCTCACTATGGTTGCCTCTGCATTACGTACAAGCTGAATCCAAGAAGTGTGCATTCAGTACTACACTCAAATCAATTGAAGCCACAATGCTCCATATCATTTTTTTTGCAGTTTTCCATGTCATTTCAAACAAGAGAACAAGGAATTACTCATCAACAAAGTGATGCTCTTATATAGTCTTTACCTTCATAATTTCTGGATCATTCCATGGACCTTTGTTCAAGTGAAGGCATCCTCCGTCATCGCCACATGTACATGAGCCACCCAGAAAGTCTGGCAGCTGGCTGAAAAATGAAGATTCAAAAGGAATCAGCAAACACCCTTCCTGAGATGTACAAAAGGCAAAAAACTAGAATTCAAACGGACCTTGAATCTATAACCTCCAATAATTTAGGGAGAGACTTGGCATCAAGGACCTACATTTGCAGCACATTTTATGCTCTATTTGTATAAATTCACGCAGTGTGCAAAGCAATACGAATTCAGATACCATAACTCTTACCTGTATCTTTGCAATAGTCTTTACATCAAGAAACTTTTGTGCAGCGGGCCAAAGCATTCTCTTAAAGCCAGGGCCAGCATTGACAATGAACATCCTGTGGAGTGTCTATTTGTCCAAAAAGCATGAATTAAACCATTTGTAGCAAAAAGTACAATGCGAGGATAAAATTAAAAAATAGCAGAAGCATGTACCTCTGGATAATAGCTATTATCGATTTTGGTCACAGCAGCAAGAAGGTTTGCAGCGGTTGCAGAAAAGTTTTTAATCCCCTGCAATGCAAATTTGATAAAATTTCTTAGAAATATTACATTTAAAAAAACATTGGCTTGTCTTATTATTTTAAATCATTAACATACATTTCCATCTCCCCCACAACAACTACATTTCAGTGGCAAGATAGGAGATGTATAGCACAGAGCAAATCTTCAGCCTTCCCATTAAAAACTAATGCATCAAAGCAAGGGAAACATATAGAAGGAAAGGAGACAATAGAAAACTTAGATTTCACCTTTCTAACAGTTCTGAGAAGGACAAAAACAAACTATGCAAAACTCCTAATCAATTCCACGAGATATTTGATGAGTTCAGTGATATTATACATGTTTTACCTAAACCTTAACCACCAAGGAAGGATGTGCAAAAATCACTAGAAGGTCCAGCAGGTATTCATCATAGATGAGGCCCCACCCCCCAAGTGCCCATATTCTACCCACTGGCATTTCACCACACCACCTGCTGAGATAGTTCCTAGTTCCTAATCACCTATGCTGAATGCTCATATATATCATCTCAAGAAACCAGAATCCATGCCAACCACCAAACAATTATCCTCTGCGTCAATAATAATATATCAACTGCTAAAGAACCATAACCACCAGACTGTATAGGAAACATAAAATATGTTTCGGACCTTCTGACTTTTAACAATACTACATAAATAAAACAGTGTATGATATCCAATTTAATTAAACAATATGCTAGTAATGGAACTTATATTTGATTACTTGCCAAAAGCCGTTATCTACATACACACTGTAAGAAAGGATTAAGAAGCAAACAAGGGGTGCAGGAAATGAGCCAGTAGTGAATGCCAAAACGATGTTTGGGAAAAGGGAAGCTGATAGGTTAGCTGAAGCTGATAAATTATTTGTCTTAAATATAGGTTATTAAGCTAGAGTAGTGCTTGGTAAACATAGTTGTTATGGTAGTTGATGAAAGCTTGTGAATAAAAACCCAAAAGTTCCCAAAAGATTGGGTGAGTAGTTCTTGAAAAGCTTAGATTTTAAAATCTAACTAAACAAAAATCTTATATTTGTTTCATTTAAAACTACATAATATCAAAACCATAAGCTCCGAAAAGTTGTGTACTATTTTCAAACAGAGCCTTAAATCATTGGAAGAATGACAAGAAATCTTACTAGCCCTTGCACATCAAGAATGGTTGTAGTTGAGCAAATTCTTTTCTCTGCTGCAATAGAACAGGCAGGAAATTTCTCATGCAGAGCCTTCTCAAACTCTTGGACATGGTAGTTAAGGTAGCGTTCTATAGTCGTGATACGCATCAATTTACTAGGATGAGCTCTCCCAAGTCTTTCAATGTAAATTGGCCTCCCATCCTTGTCAACCCCATGGTATCCATGTGGATAGTATTGCAAGACTTCTTCGAGCTCCTTAAACTCAAAGTCCTGCATTTAACCGATTGTTTAAGAATCCTAGAATCACTTTAAGAAACCAATTGATATCTTCTCGTTTCTCAGGTAATGGATACAAAATACCTTTTAAATAAGCTGATGACTAATTTCTCCATTCTTCATAGTTCATTATATAATGTAGAAAATGATGGTGATTCATGACTAATCCAATTACAGTGGACATTGAAGCAGTCGGAGCTTTAAAATAAAAAGGTGAAGACTTAATATAACGTTAAACAATAATTAGCCAAGCTGAATAACATCATTACCTCCATTATGGTGTCTGCTCCGAAATCTTTTCTCCAGCTAAGCATTTCTTCCCACATCTGAATTGTCTTCTCAACATTAAGATCACGAGCCTTCAAGAACCTATAAGAATAAGCAAAATATAAATTTTAATTCAACGTAATAAAATTTCGAGAGTCAGTCTGGTGAAGGATATAGCAAAATGCAAGTACAAGGCTAAACTCTAAAGGAATATTAACATGCTGGTATGCCAAGACAAACTATTATAAAGTTTTAACTATATTTAAATGATAAAAACACACATGCAACTATTCCATGACGTATCAACTATTAAGCACATAGAACTAGTATGTTTTCAATAAAAGTGTAGTTATAATACAGCAGATAATCAAGTCCTGTGTGGAATAAACCAGTTTTATAAAGTTGCTATTTCTGATTTCTGATAGAGAGCAACCAAACCTGCGCAAAGTATGGTAGTCATCATGCCTTGCCGGTAATAAACCCCGATCAAGAAGTTTCTGACGCAATTTGAAAACAACAGTCTGCTCCTTTGCATCTCGTACTTCCTCAATCGAAAGTGAAGGAACTCTGAAATCAATTCTTCTCTTCCCTCTTTTTTTCAGAGAATGGGTGATCTTATTTGAGGCATGAAGTGCCTTCTTCTTAAGAGCACCAATTTTTGAGTGTTTCCTCTCATCCTCAGAAACCTCAAAGTCAGACTTTCTTTCCGAGCCAGGGCCTTCAAGGCCTTCAATATGGAGGAAAATGCAAAAGAGTTAGAACTAAACAGCATATTATACGTACCTAACTGTTGATGGATCCAAGAAATTCTTCATTTGCAGGGACCATTTCATAAAATGAAAACTCCAATTTCAAGCAGATTCCATTATTCTTGTTCATGCTTATAACTAGAGGTGTGGGGAAACTGCAAACTAGAAGTTGCATACCTGACATATTCAGCCCGAAATTGGGTATAAACTGTAGAAAGGGATGGCAGATTGACAGAGAATCCAAGCAGTGTAATCAGCATCAATCTCGCCCTGAAAGAACATAGTTGGTAAAGTCACTAAACAATCGTAGGATAGAGACAAAATAGACATATAAACAGACGTTTTTAGTTCCCCCAACCGCAGCTTCCCATTTCCGAGGCTCCATGGGGAGGAGGGGTTCTCCCCACTCCCCAGAACATACACACATATTTCCATGTTCAAGTAAGAAACACGAATACAAGTTACAAACAACAGTAGAAGGAAGAGTTCCGCCTTAAGACTTCCAGAGATTCAAATGCACAAAAGAAGCAAATAGTTCTCACACAGGGACAAAGAGTATTTTTCACTTTAACCTTGAAATTTCATCGAATCAAATACCAAACCTAGATTCAGCTGAAATCCAATCTCATTACCAAAATTCCCCAAAAATGGGTGGAGAAAAAAAAAACGCGAGAAAAAAGTTTCAGAAGGGATAACGCAACTCCCAAGGGAAAACAAACGTAGCGAGAGTCATTAAAATACAGTGAAAACAGTTAGAGAGTCGCATCGTAATAAATAACAAAGGAATCAAAGCTCATCCGTTCAAGAACAGAGCGAACGCAACACAAAAATATCCAAACGCAATTAATAACAACAATGTAGATTCGGAAACCCCTTAAAAGTTAAAACTCCGCATTTAATCGGGATTTCCGTTTCCAAAGATCACACTAACTGCATGGAGTGGGAGGGGAACACAAATCCCAAGCCAAAAACAAATCCACTCCACACGGATCAAACATTACCAAATCAGGGATCGGGATTCCTCAAACGGATCGTCGTCGGTGAATGCACATTTCCACCAAAATCCAGCTCACGGAGTATCCCTTCGCTTGGTTTTTCCACAAAGATTCGATAAAATTCAAAGTATCGGTGAAAACGCCGAGAAATTCGTGAGAAATAGAAGTTCCTCTGGTAAATGTGAGGGTGAAGAGTGATGGAGCTCTGGTTTGGTGAGCTGCAACGGAGAATGAAGAGAAGAGATCTGGTTTTCTCCTCCTCCTCTCTCTCTCTCTCTCTCTCCCCTCTCCCCCAAATTCTGAAAGTTTCCAGCGGCTGTTTCCGTCCGCTTGCTTGTCATCGCTGTCTCCTACGAAAAAGGCTTATTGCTGACGTGGAATTTCTGTGTTTTTTTAATTCATTTTGAAAACCGATAAATCGGAAATGATTTTATATTTATTGAAGAAAAAAGTCAAGAATTTTTGCAGTAGAATCGTACCGACATATGCGTGGAGAGCCGAGATGTGTTCCTTCTTGCTTGATTTTTTTAACTGAAAAAGGTAAAAATTGAAAAACCAAGCTACTCCGTATGTGATAAAAAATTACTTTTTCTCTGGCTTTTCACAGCCTTTATTTATTTATTTATTTTTTGTTTGGAAGGAAATACATATTTTAAATTTGTTGAGATCCCGTTTTGAAGTGAAAAGATGTGAGGAGTATCTTGACCAAGATTTTGACCAAGATATGTATTTCCTTCCAAACAAAAGATTTGCCTATCTAAGATTAAAATTCTAAGATTTTGACCACTTTATATATGTTTATGAAAAAGATGTTTATGAAAAAGATTTTGACCACTTTATATATCTAAGATGTGTCTCAAACAAAAGATTTGTTGAGATCCCGTCGGAGTAGTAAGAACTGAGGAGTATCTTGACCAAGATTTTGCCTAGATTTGCCTATCTAAGATTAAAATTCTAAAATATATAGTGTAGTTCTGAATTATTGTATAATTAGGTTATATTGAATTCAAAAGATGAGAATTTAACGTTACAAATGAAAAGGGTCATGGTATTTCTTTGAAATAAAAATAATTTATGGGTGTTTTTATATAAGCTTTTATTATAAGGCCCGTTTTATGAAAACTCACATTTGGTTTTTTTATAATTTACCCTTTAATATATTTGAAAATTATTTGATATTTGCGTGAAATATTGAGGATTAATTAAAATTTTACTTTATATTTTGGCCATTTTGCATGGTTATACCAAAAAAAAATAGACTTTACAAAAATGGCACTGCCATAGCATTAATTACAAAACGTCAGTATGGAGGGTTAGTTTTGCAAATAAAAAAGTGACGCACTGAACCCTTACCAAGTAAAAAAGAAGGAAGAAATAGCAACGGGGGATGATTACCTTCTGGTTTCTTCCAACCAAATTTGAAGAAATAGCGTCAGTGGCGTCACTTAAATTTTAATTGTTTTAAACTAATTTTCAGCTATTTTAATTTCTTAAAATAAAAAAATTTATTTTTTAACTTATTTTAATTTTATCTATTTATAGATACCCACTTTATATATGTTTATGAAAAAAGATATTTCGAAGTGAGATTATTTTCGAGAGAGAGAGATACATGACACTATAGAAATGCCTTCGACGCTGAACATACAGTAAGAATGCATTTGCATGACTGGTGAAGAAAAAATCGTGCCACCTATAATATATTGTGTGAAAGAAGAAGACTTAACCCTACCAAAAAGGTTTCTGAACAGCAAAATCTTTCGAAGGGTAAGTGTAGTGGAAGCTGTCAATGTTCAGTAGATAGATGAAGAACGTGAAAGCCTCTCTGTCCAACTCATTAGCCAGAGGCGGTCCATCTATTAGTTGTTGTACATCTTGGCACTTCGTTACCATGGACTTTGTTGGATTTCATTGTGGATTTTGCTCACTTTTGTTGTTTTCAGGGCTGCACTTTTTTTTTGTTGGTCTACAACTTTTGTTGGTTTCTGGACTCATATATTTGTTTTCTTTAATCGTGGACTTTATGGATTTCCAAGCAATTTGTAGGCGTCAAAACATTATTAGCATATTTTGACACGGTGGATTGTGTTGGAGGCCTGTTTTGACACGAATGTGAAGAGGTCGTCAACGTTAGTGTACACCATTGTGTGCATCGATCTCAAGTGCAAGTGGATGTGACGTGCATCGAAATTCATGAAGACTAGTTTGTGGAAAGTCCGGAAGTATGTGCAGGAGCACACGTGCGACATATCCGTCAAACACAACCACCACGACAAGCCACCTCCGGCCTTCTTGGTAAGAGCCTCATGTCAAGGTACGAGTCCTGCCACGAATAAAAAGTACTATGTCCTAGTAAATACGAACTACGTGCCAGTGTTAGAAATCTTCGTGCTAGTAACTATATTTTTCATGCTAATTTCCAACCTGATTTCCATCCTTTGCGTTTCAGTTTCACATGTTCTCGGAAGCCGTTATCATTAGCATATTTTGCTCTTTTAAAGTATGCCTCATCTTTTGCTCACCCGCGGACACCTTTTGGGCCATCTTTTGCATTTACGTATGTAACAATGGGGTTGTACGTTTACGTGTGCCTGTGCATAACTTCGCAAGTTCTGGATAGTTTATTATGTGCAAGGGGATACATTTGTCATGCTACTAACGTCTATATGCGTGTGACTATAAACAAAACCCATGCCAGCCATTGTGACTCCGAAAAATAAACCTTATTCTAAATATAACAATAAACACCAAATTTACCATAGGCTTAACGTGCCAGTCAATAAGATTGTTGTGCTAGTATAGTGTAAGTTCGTGCCAGTATAGGTATATCTTGTGTTAAGTCTACCTAATCCAATTGAGACACCCAAGTCCAAAACATATATGTACGAGTCCTAAACCAAACATTGGGCAAACTACCACAAACATAATCAGACTGTACAAACCATAAGAGGGGGTTCTTAAACCAACATGTTCATGTAGTCCTAAAACCACCAAAAAACAAGCAAATGTCCATTACTACCACGTCTTCGAGAAGTGATTCGACCTCCCTCGGAAGTGCTTCTCCAGTGGGATCGCCAACATAGGCTGCAAGTACAACCCAAGTAATGATTAGCATCACCAACTCGATGAGGGGACATTATTCCACGTGACATTTTACAAGTATTTACCTTCTTGCTGGACGACACATGGATCTTCCCTCCTTTAACTCTGACCATGGTTGTAGGGGTTGTTCTACCTGTGAGTGAATTGTACATTTTAGTCAGAGGTTGGTAAAAGAAATGCCAGTAAATAAATAATGCATGCTAGTAATTATACAATGCGTGACAGTAAATACAGAATGTGTGATAGTAAATGATTTTCATGCCCTTTCTACGTTTATTAGACCATGACACCCATTTTTTATTATATCCCAGTGTTAACATTTTTACCAACATCCATTAAACCGAAAATTGTAGAACAAAAAATATGTAACATGAACCTGTTACCATCCTCATTGTTGCATCTTCATATTCATTCTACCCTCTCTTTTTCTTGGCTTTTTGAATCATGCTTTGTTTACCTAATGTTTAAGTAAATCTTGTGTTTTATTAATCCGTTTTGGCTTATACTTTTCTTCATCCAAACCCTAATCCAGTAATAACAGAACGCATGCCAGTAAAGAAAAAATGCATGACGATACACGATTTTCATGCCCTTTCTAGGTTTGGTCCTAGCACCTAATTCGTTTTCTATGTACACGATTTTATGCGTGACATTACACGATTTCCATTCACACACATTTAGAACTTCAATTTCAACTTCGTCTTTCTATCCCCGATGACTTCCATGACCATTTGCACATCACAACTTCCTCAATTTCCCAAGGACATCCCTCAAATCTTCTAACTCCCACAAAGTTAGAGTTAAAAAAAAAAAAATATCAATCCGGTTGCTCCCTTATCCAGCTAATTACCTGCAATAGGACAATCTACAACATTTTAGGGTTCAAGAGATAAATTAAGGGTGAGTGCTTACTTACTTGCTTTCCCTTCGTCGTCGTCTTCTTCCTTTTCAATTCACCTCCTCCTCCTCCTCTCCCTCCCTCCCTCCTCTCTCTCTCTCTCTCTCTCTCTCTCTCTCTCTCTCTCTCTCTCTCTCTCTCTCTCTCTCTCTCTCTCTCTCTACAGATGGTTCTCATGGACAAGGGTGATGCACCACTTTTATTTTGGTTGATTCTCTCTCACCGAGTTTAAATCCCTCTCTCTCACCGGGGGTTGAGGGTTCTTCTTCTTCTTTGAAACTCCGATTTCTCTTCCCCTTCGTCTTCTTCTTCTTCTTTCTTTTTAGTTAGCCTCCTCTCTCTCTCTCTCTCTCTCTCTCTA
Source organism: Persicaria tinctoria (assembly GCA_037127255.1). Lineage (NCBI taxonomy): Eukaryota > Viridiplantae > Streptophyta > Magnoliopsida > Caryophyllales > Polygonaceae > Persicaria > Persicaria tinctoria. The sequence continues at coordinate 48,197,809 of JBANSL010000007.1, read as the reverse complement.
GAGGGTTCTCATGGGCATGGGCGACCTTACCTTCCATAGGCAAGTAAGGGCAACTAGGCATTTTTGAAATATTTGGGGCACATTGACTACTTTTGCAAATTTGGGAGGGAGGGTCACTTTTGCACAAGGTTTTTTTTTGGTATATTTAGTACTAAATCCTGTTATATTTTATCACTATAGGGATATATTTTTCTTTTTTTAACTATAAACTTAATGGAATGATTCTTTATAAACTTAGATAAAAATATTATGATGTAAATGAGTTATTTAATTTATTATAAACTTGTTTGATTTTTTTTAATACACGACAATAATGGTTAACATCAGGCAATATTGATCCATCACCCAATAACGTCCTTAAAGATCAAAGTCAAGAGCTCAGGACGAGACATAACGGAGTCAAGATCGAAATGATGCAGCAACTTGATGGCCTTATTGGCCACTATATTAACTTCAAGAAAGACATGCATACATGGAACCAATAAGAATGATCGCATGAGAGCTTGAGCATCATACACGATCCCCTCTATCTCCCACGGACACTTCTAGACTTCATTGACAACATTGATGATTGCCAGATTGTCTCCTTCGACTTCAATGCACATTGGACCTAAATTTCTTGTAGAGATGAGATTGTCATGGAAGGTGATGGCTTGAGCCATCAGTGGGGAGACATATCCTCACCAAGAAGTCGAGCACTAACGATGCCTGCCATTAGAGTCATAAACCACAAAAGTTGTAGCTACATCACCATTCACTTGCATAGTTGCATAGACCCGTCGAAGTTGACTTTAAACACACCTTTTGGCGGTTTCCTGCCCTTGGGTTGGTAGATATATTTATTGAGCCAAGTTTCCCAACCTTAACTCATTCATCCTTCCAAAACTTAATTGTCTTCCATTCATCCACCTTCCATGTAAGTCATTCGCAAAATTTCTTCGTAATTTCCATTTGTTTTGTCTATTGTTAAGTGTTCATCTGTCTTTTTTCATATTCCCATAATTGTTCTCTCTTACTTCATCTATTTTCCTTTTATTATCTTTATCCATGATATCGACCAATTACTGGTCGATATCGACCAACCTCAAGTCGATATTGACCCAGCTGCACCAGTGAACTCGTTATCGACCAACATGTGGTCGATATCGAGCAACCTGTTGTGAGCTGAATCTGCCATGTTTTACACTTACTTTTATATCATTTTCTGCATACATTTCATGCATTTGGGCTAAGATAGTACAAAATCTATGTCGTTTATGTTTAATTGCCAAATTATGGAGTCTACACCAGTTTCTGTTTAATTTCGCAAATTCGAGGCAAATTACAGCAGTTCTGAGAAAGGCCGGAAAAACTCAGAAATCAACTACAGAAATCCAAGGACAAGAAGCAGCGGAACCAGTCGAATCAAGCTAGAAACCCATGTTTACTCGATCTAGAGTAAAGTTACTAGACCTCGACGAAGGTGTCCGAGCACAGGCCATATCGACTGAGCACTGATCGAGAAACTGAGCCAGAGGCAACCCGACTCCGAAAAACCTACTCGATCTCGAGTACACCTTGTCGAGATCGACAAAGCCTAGACACCATGTCCGGAGTCGATGAAGCTGTGCCATGTCGAGAAGCCGAAGACGGAGACGCCGAAGACGGAGACGCCGAGCCAACTCTACTCGATCTCGAGGAGGCTTGTCGAGATTGAGGACCACCATGCGCCAGTCCGAGTCCATGCCGAGGAGGAGTTCCTCGACCACACCAGGCCACACATCCTCGACGACTTCCCAACTCGATCTCGAGTTGCTTAGTCGAGATCGAGGACCCAGGAGCCAAGATCCGAGCTTGATCGAGCAGAGCTACCCGAGAAGCCCAGTCAGCCCAAGTCGACGACCATGTCTACTCGAGATCGACGAGCCCTGGTCGAGATCGATGAGCCGCGTCCGAAGCCGCGTTACGCGGTTTGAGCAGTCCTACACGCTGTGGGAGTCCTTAGAGCCGAAGGAGATCGAGGAAGCCGAGATCTATCCTACATCTATCTATCAACTATCCATGGAAGACAAGATCTATCAACAAGAAGATACTTACCTATTTAGATATTAATTTCCCTTTATGGAATTAATTCCTTTATTGCATTTATTTATCTTTTAAAGCTTTTAGATATAGATAGATATTTCTATCATTGAATAGCAAGGAATAGAAGGCTATAAATAAAGCCCATGGGGCTGATTTTAGGAATCATTCAATTCACAAGTTAGAGAAGTAGTTCCACATAGACAGTTTAGGAGTTCGAAGGTTTTAGGGTTTTGGCATTCAGCGAAAGTTGGATTGCCGGGATTGTAAAGGCTTTGAATTTAGTTTAATGCAAATTTCTTTTCATACATCAATGTCGGCTATTGCGATGAAGAGAGAGTAGTCCACCCACTTCTGGGGCTGGGGTGAGCCCGACGGTGGCCATGTGAGGTGATGCGGTAAAGGTCAGATCTTTTTATGCAATTCGTCTTCTATCCCTATGAACATGAATCTTTTGCGAGAGTTGAAGGTGATCCTTGTTTGTGTTATTGAAACGAAAGTGATCTTAATGCAACTTGGGTTAATTATGTGAAAAGGGGTAGTAGCAATTAGGGTTTATGCGAAAGCCTCTATATGCCTATTTGTTAGTAACGAAAGTTATTTTGATGGAAAGCATGATCTTTTATGCCTTTATGTGTTACTTTGCATGGTTATCGTTGTGGTGTTGATACCCTGGCTTTGGAAGTTCTTTCATATATTGAGTTTATTTCTGTCGAAATCTTAGAATCTGTGTTCAAATTTGCAAGTTTACAGTTTTCTGAGTTTTTACTCGATCTAGAGTAGAGGTTTTTCGATCTAGAGTAGGCACTAGTCTAGTTTGAGTTGGCTTTGGTCTATATCGAGTTGAGTTTCTGTTTCTGTTTTCGATTCCGATGTTTCGTTTTCTGCTATTTCTTGTCGATCTCGAGTTAGTTTTGTCGAGATCGAGTACTGATTTGTCTGGATTAAGCTTTTGTCGTCGATTCTGAATTTGCTTTCTGTTTCTGTTGCTGTCCTTTGTCGATCTCGAGTTGCTGTAGTCGAGATCGAGTTAGCTGCTGCCTTTGTTTTATTTCTTGTTTTCGTTTATTATTTGTGTCTTTCTTTCTTTGTTTCTTTGTTTCTGTCTTTTCTACTGTTTCTGTGAGATTTACAGCTGCCTAGGATACGCTGACACGCTTCCTCGTGGATTCGATCCTGACTTTCTCTTACTGCATTGGAGGGAGCCTTGTAATTATTTGCGTGGGCCTAAATCTGGTTTGATCTATTTTATTATATTTCATACTCGATTCCCCCCTTACAACAAATTGGCGCCGTTGTCGGGGAAGCTATCATTCGCGCCTTAGGTAGTCAGATCTCACTTTTTTCTTTGAGTTACTTTACATGTGTATGCGCCGTTCTGGTCAACCACCTGAGTTTGACGGCTTAGACGAACCAGAGTGTCTTCTATACATCAGAGCTAAACTACAAAGAGCCATGACAACCGTTGAAACACAGGAGCAGCTGATCACGAGGCTTACAAGGGAATTGGCCGCTAAAGATGCTGCTATCGCCACTGAGAAAGCAGCAAGGGAACAAGCGGAGGCTGATCTTGCCCAATACCCAACCACGATAGAGGATTATATGCACCCAACTCTCGTCATGCCTGAATCGGCGATTCTTATCCTTGAAAACTCTTTTGAAATTCGCACTCAATTTCTTATAGAGCTTAAAAATAATGCCTTTTTTGGTAGATTTAATGAGTGTCCTCTTGAACATATTACCAATTTTTATGACATGTGCCGTACTCTTGCTGAAGGTACCACTCTAGAATATGTCAACATGAAGGCTTTTCGCTGGTCTCTCGCTGGACCTGCACTGAAGTGGCTTGAAGGGCTGAAACCAAGGCCCCTCACAACATGGGCCCAAGTAGAGCAAGAGTTTATGAACAAATTATTCCCTCTTGCAAAGACAACACTCCTCCGCCAGAAAATCACCGCCTTCAAACAGAAGCCTGGGGAACCGCTGACAAAGGCATGTGAACGCTGCAAGGAACTGCTGCGATCTTGCCCTACTCATGGACAACCACCCTACGTCATTCAGGAGATCTTCTTCAACTCTCTTGATCAAGTCACTAAGGACAGGATCAACCAGTATACTCGCTATGAGTATCTGACGATGCCACCAATAGACGCATGGGGTGTGCTCGACAAGCTCACTAACTATGACAACAAGTATGGGTCTACTGCAAACTATGAAGAGAACCCTTATGCCAGGCCAGCATCATCCATGCCCCTCTATGAGCCTCCTAAAGAGTTTGATCCTGATGTAAGGGAGCAGTACTACAGAGATCAGAACAAGAAGCTCCTTAAGCAAGTAAAGTATCTTTCTATCAACCAGCCTTGCATTGAATGCGGATCGCAGCGGCACACCACTACTGAGTGCCCACACATAGAGCAAGTCAGGATGGCAGATCCAACATATGTAGGGGGTCCCAATCGCTACATGGGGGACCAAATGTTTCAGCAACCACAATGGAACCAAGGTGCCCCTAGGAACCCACCGCCCTACAGAGCTCCATGACATCCGGAAAGAGACCAGAAAAGGGATGATATAAAGACAGTCTTGGAGGAAATACGGAGGAATCACTCAGAAACTAAGCAGTCATTCAACTTCGTCTACACTCAGATGCAAGGTGTCAACTGATAGCGTCTATTCTAGCATTGTCTTTGGGCACTTTTGTGTAAAGTTTAGGGCATTTTACTAGAGTATTCTACCTATTTGTTAGCCCTTAGTGTCCCATTTCGAGGAATCGGTGTCTACCGCTAGTTTGTTATGATTTCAGGTACTTTTGAGCGGTTTTGGAGCCAATTCAAGAGGTAAATTGCATGCATCTATTGGAAGGGGATTGAAAGACAAGCAAAGAAGATGGTTCAAGGAGCAAGCATATCAAGTGAAACACTCAAAGGAGCTCAAAGTGGGTAGCACGACTCGCGGGACAAGAGAGTTTGTGCAATTTTCAGCTACAGCAAGCTATCACGACCCGTGGAAGGTCTTCACGAGTCGTGACGAGTGAACCTGTGTGTTTTGTGACTTCTGCAGGCTGTCACGACCCGTGACAGACTCTTCACGAGTCGTGACAGTGCCAGATCCGACCGACCTTTCAGATTCCCGGCTGTTTCTTTAATTTGTTTTGGATGAATTAAAAGGGATGTAATTTCCAGATTTGAAGGGGGGTTACGTTTTGGAGACAAGGGCTGGAAACACTCAGATTTTGGGGCGGAAATTGGTGAGAACCCTAGATTAGTTGGATGATAAAGTATTGCAAATTGGATGCTTAAGACGATTTCCGATATAGAAGAACAAGTATTTCTCTTACTCTTCTTGGCTATGTCATCTTATCTTGCTTTTGATTTGTTCTCTTTTATCATGTTTAGCTAATTCAATCGTTCTAGGGTTGGGGTGATTCCGCTATGTTGAGATAGACCATACTTACTATTGCTTGAATGTAGTTTGATTTTTGTTTGATTTAATCCTATTGAGCGTATAGCCTAATTGATAATCAATTAGATCCAATTAGGGGTTGAGACCGAGAGGAGATAGCCCTAATAGGAAGATAGATGATTGCATGAGACCGAGAGGTGATTGTTGTCATTGGAGCTATAGGATTACCTGAGACATTGATGTTTGCTTATGAGTGACACAATAGCATGATTCAAGGTCTCTTGAGGATTTATAGGGTGTCATAAAAATTCTAGGTTTGTTTGTTCTAATTGAGACCGAGAGGAGACATTTGAATGAACTTGCTTAGATTATAAGAGCGCAATGGACCTAACTTTAGCTTAACTTTACACGAGAGTGATTGTGAGCCGGTTAGGTACAATTTGCTATGAGACCGAGAGGAGATTAGTAATGAACTTAGACAGCCTACCTTCATTCATAATCAAATTCATTCGACCGAGAAAAATCTCTTAAGTCTATCGACGACACATGATGGTTAATCCCCAATTCTAGAATGTTTTCTCCATATTTGCCCAAAACTTCCATTTGCTTGTTTTAGTTTGTTTTATTAGTTATTTCATAAAACCTCAATTTCTCTACTATTTTGGCTTAGTCAACTGGTTGCGAAGATTCGATTAATACTCTTATAGTCCCTGAGATTCGACACCTTGATATACTACAACCGATCCCATACACTTGTGGGAGTGGGTTTCAAGCCTATCAAGTTTTTGGCGCCGTTGTCGGGGACTTAAGCTAGTATTAGTTGATTCCTTTCAATTAGTTTTTCTAAGTCGGTTTGTTATTTTGATTTGGTTTCTTTTTGGCTTTGGTTTTAGCTATTTTGCAAGTTGAATGCGAAAAGGCCGAAAAGTCGAAGAGCTTCTACCCTTTGATTCTGAACCTGAGAGGACTTTTCACAAGAGACTTGTTGAACAACGCAAAGTCAAAGAAATGAGGGACAACGCTACACGTCTCCAAGCTGAATTGGAAGCCGCTAGAGCTGAAAGTACACGAGTGATTAATGAGCTCCGTGCTCAACTACAAAATCAGTTAGCTCTTCAGGATGCTGCTGGTCCGCTTACTCTTGCTCAACGGATGGATCCGGCGCAACACACTCCAAATCCTGGGGTAGTATTTCAGAACTTGACTCCCGATAATTTTGAGCTGAAACCATCCTTGATTCAGATGATCTGTCAAAATCAGTTTGGTGGTCTTCCTTCTGAGAATCCTCATCAACACATGGCCACCTACAAGGAGCTGATGGGAACAGTTAAAATTCATGGAGTTGAGCCGGATGAGCTTATGATGCGACCATTCTCTTTTTCTTTGAGGGATAGAGCTAAGGCATGGTACAATGCTATTCCTGAAGGTTCTATAACATCATGGGATGCATTGTCTTCTGAGTTTTTAAACAAGTTCTTCCCACCGAATAAAACAGCTGAAATGAGAAGGAAGATTTATGCTTTTCAGATGCAAACAGGAGAAAATATCTACGAAGCATGGGAGCGGTTCAAGGACCTTCTACTTGATTGTCCTCATCACGGAGAGCCAAAACTGAATCTCCTTGAAGTTTTCTACAAAGGGCTCGATGATGCTACTAGGTTTATGATTGATTCCTCATCTGGTGGGACTTTCATGGAGAAGAATGTTGATGAGGCATGGGCATTTATTGAGAAAACTGCAAAGAACTGTGGCAGATACTCTACTGGGAGATCAATTGTACCTAGCACCAAGAAGAGTGCTGGTATGTTTGAGGTAGGTGCTGAAACCATGAGGGATGCTAAGCTAGATGCTCTATCTTCTGAGGTGAAGCGTTTGAGCCAATTGTTATTAAAGACTCCATCTACACAAGCTGCTTGTTCTACATCATCAAAGCCGCTCATTCCTTGTCAGTTCTGTAGTGGGACAGATCATTCCATTTCATCATGCGAGCTGTATAATTCCCACCAAGCAGAGGAACAAGCTGAGGATGTTAGATATATGAAGGACATGTATAGAAATGCTGATATGTACAAGAATCGGGATTTCAGTGGGGCACCAAAGTACACCAACTATAATACTCGTGCTCGAGATCATCCTGGTTTCTCCTATTCAAATAACCAAGGCGCTGAAAGACCACCTCCTGGATTTCAAACTGGCCCTCCACGACCTCAATACCATGCTCCAGTTGTACCCCCTGCACAACAGAGTGCTGGGACGGACAAAATGATGGAGCAATTACTTACTACAGTGCAAGCTTTGTCTGGGAATCTCCAACATCTAACAGGTGAGATGCAAAACTTAGCCAAAAGTCACAAGTTGCTAGAGACTCAAGTGGCTCAGCAAGCAGCTGCTTCACCAAGGCAATCTGGCCAACTCCCGGGACGTGCCGAGGAGAATCCTAGGGGGAACATTTCAGCAGTGACATTGAGAAATGGGAAGCAGTTGGAAGAAGTGATGGTGCCTGAGCCAAAAACAGATGAAGGGGCAGATGATCCAAATGAGAAAAGAACTCTTGAACCAGAGAAGGAATCTCCCTATGTGCCACCACCGCCTTATAAACCTCCGTTGCCATTCCCGCAAAGGAAAAACAAGGAGCTTGTGAATAAGAAATTCAAAAATTTTATGGAGATGTTGAAGAAGCTACACATAACCATACCCTTCGTCGACACTTTGAAGGAAATACCGTCCTATTCCAAGTTCTTAAAAGAGATCCTCTCCAACAAGACTAAGCTTGATGAGGTGCACACGGTGTCCTTGACTAGGGAATGTAGTGCTTTGATCCAAAATGCACTCCCACAAAAGCTAGGTGATCCAGGTAGCTTTGCAGTTCCCATTTCAGTTGGTGATAATGAATACAAGGCCTTGTGCGACTTAGGAGCAAGTGCAAGTCTTCTTCCCCTCTCTATATGCAACAAGCTGAACTTAGGAGAGTTGAAATAGGTAAAGATGAAGTTGTCCATGGCAGATGGATCGATTGCTTATGCAAATGGTGTACTTGAAGATATACCCATCCGAGTGGATAAGTTTTATATACCGGTAGACTTTGTGGTGCTAGACATAGATGAGAAGTCACCAATTCCTATCATCTTGGGGAGACCGTTTTTAGCCACAGCCGGAGCTTTGATTGATGTGAAGGAAGGTCATCTTACCTTCAATATTGGTGATGAAAAAGTTGAATTCAATTTCAACAAAGTTGTGAAGACTCCCTTGCTTGATGAGGTGTGCAAGGAATTTGAGGAAGAAGAGAGCCTTACTAGGGAACAAATCATGTGTGTTATATCTGATGATCCCCTAGAGCTCTATATCACCCAAGGAGAGCATTCTGACATTGCAGCTGAAGACATGAATATCTCTCCCGAGGCACTTGATTTAGATGACTTTGAGCCTGAGATATTGCTAGAAGATCCTGAAGCACCATTACAAGAGCTGAAATTGCTTGAGAAGCAAAAGCAGGATTGGATGAATGAGGAGCTGAAACTGGGTGACAAAGTGAAAGTTTTCCATCCAAAGTCAGCGATGTTCCCAGGGCCTAAAAGCACGAGATGGTCTGGCCCCTATGATGTGACCAAGGTGTGCAAGGATGGAAGTGGTTGTGTCGAGCTATGGCAAAAGAATTGTGGTAAATTCAAGGTACGTCGGGAAGCACATAAATGAAGATGCAAGGTCAAGCTAATGACTTTAAAGAAGCGCTGCTCGGGAGGCAACCCGAGGTAAGTAGTAGGTAACCTTTTCTTTATTTTGTTTCTTTTGTCTAAAACAAGTGTCACGAGTCGCAGGATGACTCTCACGAGTCGCGGGGGCCGACCTTGCTCCCAACTCAACTCACTGATGACTCTCACGAGTCGCGGGGAAGTCTCACGAGTCGTGACCACTTGTTTACAAGCTTTGCTTTTATTTTATTTTCTTTTCTTTTCTTTTCTTTCCTTTTTCTTTTCTTTTCTTTTTCTTCCTTTTTTCATCTTTAAAAAAAAAAACGCATCTGCGTTGTCTTCTCCATTCATCATGTTCTCTCTCCCGTGCCTGCCTTCCGCCAGTAGCACCACCGCTTGTGCCCAGCACCGGCGCGCCTCCAACCATCAGCACCGCCTCCATCACCTCATGTCGTTCGCCCCTGCAGTGCCAACATCACACCGCAGCACTGCCCTGTTCGCAACCACTCGCTTGATATAAACCTCAACCTTTAAATCCCAAATCTCCACTTGTGCTCTTAATTTTCTTCGAATTCTTTGGTCATCTAAGGTATCCTCCTACTCTAAACTTGTTATTCCTTCAATTTGTGATGCTAATTTGTGAGAATCATGTGAATTGTGAATACTTAGGGTTTAGGAGGAAGTATTTGGGGATTTCGATTGAATTGTTGCTTTTGGGGAACTATTTGTTTGAGGTAAATTGGGGTTTTTGATTGTTTAATGTCATGCTTGATTGGGATCATTCAAGTTAAGAATTTGGATTTACCTAGCTTGTTTATGAGATGATTTTGGTTGGTTGGTAAGCGAGGTGCCTGAATTGCGAATTGAGTTCAAGGTTAAATAACAAGTATGGGGTGCATTTTTGCGTCATCGGATTGCAACATTGCTATTGATTCACCTTTCCTACTTGTTGGCTTCATTGAGCATATTTGTGTTTGCTTGTGTTTTCCGTGTGTTGGTTATTTTCATGTATGTAGGATCAAGAAAGCGGAAGTCAGTTGCTTCTTCTTAATCGGGGGCTATTGATGTTGTGAAATTTGCTAATACCGCTCCGAAGGCGAAACATGAGGCCCCCTCCTCACCACCCCCTACATAGGACTTTGTGAGTTTCTCCCTTCCTCTTGTTTATTTCTACATTGGGGACAATGTAGGGTTTAAATATGGGGTGAGGGTGAATACTTCACAATTTTTGTGGTTTTTGGTGTCTATTTGACACGCACTTATTGGAATGTTTGATGATTACCTGAGCATTGAGCCATTGCCTTGTTTGACTAGCTAGATTTTTTTACCCTCTTGCTTGATTTTGTATGTTTCTCGCCTCATACTTGGATACTCGAGCTTGATTCTATGGTTGAGACCGCATTATTTGGTTTATGTGCACAATTGAAATATGATTGAGGCAGTTTTGTTAGCCCATTTCTCCTTACCTATCCTTGCATTTGATCATCTCCTTGAAGCCTTCTGAGCCTTAGAAGCCTATTTCTTTGGTAGCTCCACAAGATTTTCATAGTCGCTACTTGCCTTTCCCTAATCCGGGATTTTGGGTCATGGTGGTGTATTTTGTTGTGTGGATGTGCTTCAAGTTTGGGGTGATTTTTTCTTGATTGTGATTAAAAAAAAAGGGAAGAAAAGTCTTGGGATAAGAGGAGGATAAAATTCACTCTTATGCAAAAGTCAAGAAAAGAAGAAAATACGGTTAGTAACCGATCATGCTTGTGGAGAATAAAATTCACACAAGTAGGAAGAAGTGCAAAGCGAGGATGCCGAGACACTTAGTAACCGGGTGCATTCATCATAAATGTTTGTATTCGTGTAAAACGGTGTCGAGGCTAGAGAGGTAAGAAAAAGAGTGAAAAGGAAAAAGAAGGAATTTTTTTTTTTGAGGTGGTTGACAAAAGTGAACATGAAAATGGTTGTTGTGATGGCGTTTGTTTGGTGGATTGGTATGAGTTTGATTATTTGAAGTGGGTGTTTTTCCGGTTGTTCTCAAATGATCCTCTTTCCCGGATTTTAGCACCACATGGCCTGAAATTTTCCATACCCAACTGTTTCCACCTTTTACTCATCACCTATAAAGCCCTCATGATTTTATTGTGTGCATATTTTCAAGCGGTGGAGATTATCGAGATTGTTCAAGCTTTGTGGATGATGAGTATTGAGGTTGAGATTTAAGCGAAGTGCATTAGAGGATTTTGGTGTTTTGATTTGCTAGTCAAGCTTGATTCTTGGCAATGATATGCTAGGACGGCATTCGTCGGATAATTCTATTTAGGAGACGCTATCTTGTGTTTTATTATCTTAGTCTTGCTTGGGGACAAGCAAGGTTAAGTATGGGGTATTTTGATAGCGTCTATTCTAGCATTGTCTTTGGGCACTTTTGTGTAAAGTTTAGGGCGTTTTACTAGAGTATTCTACCTATTTGTTAGCCCTTAGTGTCCCATTTCGAGGAATCGGTGTCTACCGCTAGTTTGTTATGATTTCAGGTACTTTTGAGCGGTTTTGGAGCCAATTCAAGAGGTAAATTGCATGCATCTATTGGAAGGGGATTGAAAGACTAGCAAAGAAGATGGTTCAAGGAGCAAGCATATCAAGTGAAACACTCAAGGGAGCACAAAGTGGGTAGCACGACTCGCGGGACAAGAGAGTTTGTGCAATTTTCAGCTACAGCAAGCTATCACGACCCGTGGAAGGTCTTCACGAGTCGTTACGAGTGAACCTGTGTGTTTTGTGACTTCTGCAGGCTGTCACGACCCGTGACAGACTCTTCACGAGTCGTGACAGTGCCAGATCCGACCGACCTTTCAGATTCCCGGCTGTTTCTTTAATTTGTTTTGGATGAATTAAAAGGGATGTAATTTCCAGATTTGAAGGGGGGTTACGTTTTGGAGACAAGGGCTGGAAACACTCAGATTTTGGGGCGGAAATTGGTGAGAACCCTAGATTAGTTGGATGATAAAGTATTGCAAATTGGATGCTTAAGACGATTTCCGATATAGAAGAACAAGTATTTCTCTTACTCTTCTTGGCTATGTCATCTTATCTTGCTTTTGATTTGTTCTCTTTTATCATGTTTAGCTAATTCAATCGTTCTAGGGTTGGGGTGATTCCGCTATGTTGAGATAGACCATACTTACTATTGCTTGAATGTAGTTTGATTTTTGTTTGATTTAATCCTATTGAGCGTATAGCCTAATTGATAATCAATTAGATCCAATTAGGGGTTGAGACCGAGAGGAGATAGCCCTAATAGGAAGATAGATGATTGCATGAGACCGAGAGGTGATTGTTGTCATTGGAGCTATAGGATTACCTGAGACATTGATGTTTGCTTATGAGTGACACAATAGCATGATTCAAGGTCTCTTGAGGATTTATAGGGTGTCATAAAAATTCTAGGTTTGTTTGTTCTAATTGAGACCGAGAGGAGACATTTGAATGAACTTGCTTAGATTCTAAGAGCATAATGGACCTAACTTTAGCTTAACTTTACACGAGAGTGATTGTTAGCCGGTTAGGTACAATTTGCTATGAGACCGAGAGGAGATTAGTAATGAACTTAGACAGCCTACCTTCATTCATAATCAAATTCATTCGACCGAGAAAAATCTCTTAAGTCTATCGACGACACATGGTGGTTAATCCCCAATTCCAGAATGTTTTCTCCATATTTGCCCAAAACTTCAATTTGCTTGTTTTAGTTTGTTTTATTAGTTATTTCATAAAACCTCAATTTCTCTACTATTTTGGCTTAGTCAACTGGTTGCGAAGATTCGATTAATACTCCTATAGTCCCTGAGATTCGACACCTTGATATACTACAACCGATCCCATACACTTGTGGGAGTGGGTTTCAAGCCTATCATGAACTCTAGGCTTGGGGAAATTGATATATGGCGGAAATCAGTTGATACACAGCTAGGCCAGCTAGCAGCAGGAATCCCCAAATAGTCAGGTTCGCTCCCTCGATCTTCAGAACCAAATCCTAAGGGAAAGACCGGACACATCGCTGTTGTAAAACTCAGAAGCAGCCATCAACTGCAAGAGTCAGAAGTCGGAAAGCAGCAGAACGAAGAACAGCAAGTCGACCAGCAGCAAGTCGACGTCGACAACACATTAGTCGATCTCGAGGAGGGCATGCTCGATCTCGAGAAGAAAATACAGAAGCCCTCGTCTGCATTGCACAACAACTCGACACCACCCAATCTCGTCGAGATCGACAGGGACGTGGTCGAGATCGACGAAGGGCAGGATGAGATCGAGAAAACTGTTGCACCTCCGACATCTGTTCTGGCTCCGAATCAGAAAAAGAAGCTGCCTTTCCCCAGAAAATCTCCAAAGGACCCGGCAGAAAAGAAATTTCAGCGCTTCATCAAGATGCTTCAGAAACTCAATGTCACCATCCCCTTCACAGAAGCTCTCAATGAAATTCCATCCTATGTCAAGTTCCTGAAGGAGATTCTGAGCAAAAAGTGATCAATGGCTGAGATTACAAAGGAATGCACCCATTTGGACATACTGGAGAAGAGGCCAGATCCAGGTAAGTTTGTTATAACCATCGGATTTGGTCCATATAAAATTAATGCTTTATGTGATCTTGGAGCTAGTGTGAGTATAATGCCTTTAACAATTTGGTCCAAGATTAAGATAGGTGCTCTAGAGCATGTGGATGCTAGACTTTACATGGCCAACAACACGGTGGTCATTCCAACAGGCATGGTGGACAATGTGCTAGCACAAGTAGGTAAATTCTTTTTCCCTGCTTATTTCTTAGTTGTTGATATGCAAGAAGATCCTGCTTGTCCAATTATTCTAGGAAGATCCTTCTTGGCGACAGTTGATGCCAACATAAGTGTTGGAGGGTAAAATTTCATGAATTTTATCTATTCATGATCTTATAAATTATGTTGTCACATTTATTAAAAATGTGATTAATTTTCTCCATTTAAGCATGAAGCTTGAACAACAAAAATTGGGCCTTTGCTTGACCATTCAAAACCGGGCTGTACATATTAGAATACAAGTCCAATACAGGTTAAAAAAAGAAAGGCCCAGTCAGCCCCACAACAAGCAGTTACAATTGCTCTCTTACGTTTCAGTTAACAAAAAAATGCAAAGATTTGAAAAGGAAAAAAACTGTGTTGTAGTCTCAAAAAAAAAAAAAACCGTGTTGCAACTGCAGTACGTGGTGGGAGGAGTTTCCTTGAGTAACTTCCCCTGTCATTCCTACCTATAAAAGGGCATAACTGTTAGGGCTGGTTTTTGGGTCCCTCTTCATCCGAACATCAGAAAAAGAAGAAAGCACAAGAGGCTTTTTCTTCCTCCTCCTGGAGAAACCTACAAACAACAAACACAAGCAAACAAACACACATCAGCAAACTCTCCTGTTGCAGAAAAGAAGAGATTCAAGGTAGTTTTTCATGGTTTCCAGAATCCCCCTTACAAAATGATATAGCTTTGTACAGTTATATTGTTTTAAGTATATGGTTTGGATTTTGGAACCACAAAACTATACGTAAATCAAGTCGAAATGCTGCCGAAATTTATCCAAACCAAACAAAGAAGTGGAATCAGTCCACTCAATCAGGGGCATCTTTGAGCAGAAAAACATAAAAAAATAAAAATTCTATGAAGTTGAGGGAAAATTTGGAGATTACAGATTGCACAAACTGACTTCCAGTGAAAAAAAATCTGTAATAAACTAAACAGAGCTCGTGGCATCTCTACCCTTGACTATTTCAAAAGCACAAAGCATGAGCAATTTTCCATTAAATTGCAAATTTCAAATAAAAAGAAAGAAGGAAAAAATGATGAACAGTTGGGAAAATTGAGTATTCAAGCAGGAAGAGAGTTGATTGAGAATCTGAAATTAGGGGACAGATTACCTCGTTTGGGAACCCTCTTGCGTTTCCTTGCTCTTCAGACTCTTCACTCCTTCAAAATTTTCAAGCCTCGGTCAAAACCTTAAAATTACAATTGAAAAAAATCAGTTTAAAGTTTAAACGTCACTCGATTGGAAAGGGGTTTTGTTAAGAATCTGAAATTGAGGCTTGGAGTCATCTAAGAATTGGATTGAGCATCACAGTGAGGGCTAAAATTCGCAAAGAAAATACATGAACCCTAAGGCATACCTAGGTCGGAATGTTTGTGGCATTTTTCAACTCGTGAGTGCCTGATGGCCCTCACCCTTTCTATTGCGAGTGCCCAAGCCGAGAGCCCCTATTCGCACTGTAAAAGGGGTTTTGCTACAGTCGAAAGTTGGCAGTGCACATCGTCGGCAACGGGGGCATGTCGGTTGTCGATAGGAGAGGGAGAGAGAGCTGAGTTCACAGAAGAAAAAAAAACGCAGCTTGTGAAACAATGAAAGTGGAGATGGGTTTGTAAGACGAAATTTTTTGCAAAACAAGCACTTTTTTTGGACAAATTTACAAAATGGACACGGTTTTGGACAAATTAGTGAATTGGCCGCTATATATACTTATTTACTATTGTACGGATACTTTTCTATTTTCCGAAAATCCCAACTCTCTCCTCTCTCCAATCTCTCTCTCCGCTCCCGATTGAAGGCGATGGAAGCTCTCGAACCGGTGCCAGAACCGCTGTCTGGTGGCGGGCGAGCGGCGGAGCGAGCGAGGGAGGGAGCGAGCACCGGAGCCAGCGCCGGAGGCCGGTGCGAGGTCGATCGAGCGAGCGCCGGATCCGAGATCTCATCGAGCGAGCGAGCGAGCGAGGCTGAACGAGGAAGCGAGGGAGCGGGAGCATAGCCGGATCTCCTCCGCCAGATCTCGAATCTTCTTGCCTTCTCAGAGCGAGGGAGGCCGAGCAAGGGAGCGATGGCCGGAGATCCCCTATGAGATCGCGAGCGAGGGCTGGATCTGAGAATCCGGAGTGGCATGTGCACAAGTTCATCTGACATGTAAATACAGTTGGCTAAGAGATCAGTCGATGCACAAGTTCTGTTGGTCCGAAAATGGTGGAGGCTCCGATCTGTGATAGCTGATAAGGACTGGTTGCAGCATGTGCAGTCTTACTTGCACTACAATGTCTCAATCTCTGCATCATTGTGGATGGTATGTTGCCATGTCTTCCTAAACAGATCTTAGTTTTGTGTTATATTAATATATTCTCAATCTCAGTGTTTCATTAGAAAATGATTATGTTCATGAGGGAAATTAATTCGAAGTTTGCAATTTTCCACTACCCATGATTCTATTAAAAAATTCACACAATTGAAGATCATTTCTTTGGATTGAGCATTCAACTGCTTGACCATGGAGGGAGAACCTGGTAAGTTGTAGTTCTTTTCACAACAAAATTTTATTGCTTGCTTGGAAATTTATTTTCTGCATTTGCAAACCATATATGACTAGCAAATAATGTAAAATACAGTGAAAGTGTTCTTTCTTCATGCTATATGGGACTGCTAGCTATGATTTGATGACTCTTTTTGATTTAAAACTTCGATCTATATTGATACATATAGTATCGATATCTCATATGCTTTGTTTTTTAAAGAAAGATTAAAAATAGATTGATCAGTGGAGTTTATGTGACTGCTAGCTTAGAGTTGCACAACTCGAGCTTAGAGTTGCACAACTCGAGCTTAGAATCTATAAGCCCGTCTGATTTGGTCACTTGTTGATCTTTTGATAACGTGGTTTCATTCTTTTGTGAAAATATTGATTGGGTCTTGGAAACCATGAGTTCTTGATTAGATTTGAGCAGTTCCATTAGTTCATATACATGAGAATGCTCATGTCCAATTTGGTTGCTTCACTTGATGTTCAATCTGAAAGCGGACTGATCTAACCATTTTTGTTGTTGTTGTTTCACGTGATGTTCAATCTGAAATCGGACTGATCTAACCATTTTTGTTGCTGTTGTGTTTTCTTCTCCCTCCTAGATGTATTGGATCAAGTCACTGCAGCACTCGTGACATGGTATGTAGCTGTGCGGATTCAGAGATCCTGGTATTCACATCTGATGATATATACTCTCCCAGGTATCTTGCCGCTTATTTTTAAAAACTGATAAAGATATTATCAGCCAAAACTGAAACTGAAAATTTTGAAAACCTAGTGATTGGCTAAATGTTTGGTTTATAAAAATGCAGAAGTGGTTTAATGAAAGTCTTGTCAATTTATGAAGAGTTTTAATTAGGCTGTCTCATATATATATATATATATTTGTACTAGTTTGTGAAATGAGAAAAATGATGTACTGTAGGATTGAGAAGCTTTCCTTGCTTGAAGAGGAAGTTACGCAACGACAACCAAAGAGTGAAAGAGAGAATTAGAACTCAACACCGAGCGAAGGAAGCTGGGTCAAGAGTTGGGGAGTTGCGAAAAGTGCATCGAAACGCTTCAACACAGCAGAATAGTGCGCTGCTCCATGTCCCCCTGCGCTGTCGAACAGTTCTTGTTAAAGGGATTCCAGGGGGGCTGATGTCTTCTCATTCTTCTGAGCTGGCGTTTTGAATTCACGAATTCATATGTGCTATAGGTGAAGTGCTCCAAGTTTGTCAATTTGTCATTACCTTTTATATTACCTTTTATATTAAGAGCGTGGCAGGAGGGATGTTGCAGGTGAATTCACGAATTCTTCTGAGCTGCTCCATGTTTGTCATTACCTTTTATATTAAGAGTGTGGCAGGAGGGATGCTGCGTTGGACTGTTGGTGCCTGTTATAGTTTTGCTTCTGAATCTGGTTTATTTAGGCGTAGTAACGAATAGGAATAGTGCCAAACTAGCAGGTGATCACTAATGGGCAGCTGGACAAAAGAGCAAAGCCTAACCCAAAGAGAAAGGCATAATGAAAGCCGCATCAAAAGGAGGACAAGACTTGAGCACAACCCAAATGAATGCATTAATGCTCAATAAGATAGGGTTGTTTAGTTGAAAAAAGTGCAGAGCCATAGTTTTATCATCATTGTCCCTTTGCAGTTTGCACAATTTGGTTGATGTCAGCATTATTGTGTTTTTCGTGATCTAGTTTGTGCTTTGCTTAGTGAAATGTGTTCCTTGGTGATCTAGTTTGTGCTTTGCTTAGTGGAATGTGCTCCTTAGTGAAATGTGTTCCTTATTATTTTGTGAAGCCTATTAGCTCAAATCGGTAGAGCGCTGTGTACAAACACAAAGATACGGGTTCAAATCCCGCATAGGCTATCATGGAAAAAAATGTGCAATTTTCGTTTCAATGTGCAATTTAGAACTTAATTGTGCTCAACGTGATCTTATTTTTTCTCAATATTACTTTAAGAGTTACACGACTCTGTTGTAAGAGTTGCACGACTCTGTTGTAAGAGGTGCACGACTCTGTTAAAAGAGTTGTACGACTCTGTTTTAAGGGTTGCACGACTCTGTTGTAAGAGTTGCACGACTCTGTTGTAAGAGTTGCACGACTCTTGTTTTAAGAGTTGCACGACTCTGTTGTAAGAGTTGCACAACTCTGTTTTAAGAGTTGCACGACTCTGTTTTAAGAGTAGCATATGTCTCAAGGTTCCTATCCATGATTGACTGTCCTGAAGCACATCAACAATATGCTCGTATGCTTGATCCATAATCTATATATAAATTAACTAAAACGATTTCAATACTAAATAATACGTATAAAAAATAATCTAAATATACATAGAAAAAATAATCTAAATATATGTCTCAAGGTTCCTATCCATTATTAAATGATTGATTTTGATATAAATAATAATCGAAATATATGTCTAAATATATGTCACTTAAAATGTGCAATTTTAGTTTGAAAAAATGCAAATATAAAACTGAAAAGTGCAATTTTATAACTCAAATACAAAACTGAAAAGTGCGAATTTATAAACTAATTTTTGCACAACATAAACTTATATTTGCACAACACAATATTATTTTTGCTCAACATGATCTTATTTTTTCTCATCAATAGACTATTATTGCACAACATGTGGGATTGGTGAAATTATGCTCAACATGTTCTTATTTTTACTCAACAATAGATTATTTTTGCACAACAATTGAGACTTGTGAAATCGTATTCAAAATGATCTTATTTTTTCTCAATATTATTTTATAGTTTCTAAATAGATTATTGGACAACATGGTCTTATTTTTGCTCATCAATAGACTATAATTGCACAACAGGGGGGATTGGTGGAAATTTGCTCAACATGATCTTATTTTTGCTCAACAATAGATTATCTTTGCACAACAATTGAGACTTGTGAAATTGTATTCAAAATGATCTTATTTTTTCTCAATATTATTTTATAGTTGCTCAATAGATTATTACACAACATTGTATTATTTTTGCTCATCAATAGACTATAATTGCACAACATGTGATATTGGTGAAATTATGTTCAACATGTTCTTATTTTTGCTCAACAATAGATTATTTTAGCACAACAATTGAGACTTGTGAAATTGTATTCAAAATGATCTTATTTTTTCTCAATATTATTTTATAGTTGCTCAATAGATTATTGCACAACATGATCTTATTTTTGCTCATCAATAGAATATAATTGCACAACATGTGGGATTGGTGAAATTATGCTCAACATGTTCTTATTTTTGCTCAGCAATAGATTATTTTTGCACAACAATTGAGACTTGTGAAATCGTATTCAAAATGATCTTATTTTTTCTCAATATTATTTTATAGTTGCTCAATAGATTATTGCACAATATGGTCTTATTTTTGCTCATCAATAGATTATAATTGCATGCCATGTGGAATTGGTGGAATTATGCTCAACATGTTCTTATTGTTGGTCAACAATAGATTATATTTGCTCAATATAATCTTTTACTTGCTCAATAGATTATTGATTAATATGATATTATTTTTGCTCATCAATAGATTATACTTGCTATATATGGGCGGGGGTGAAACTTTGATGCACCTTAATGTTATATTTGCTCAATATAATCTTATATATGCTCATCTATATTTGCTTTACTTAATCTTATGTATGCTCATCTATATTTGCTTCACTCTGCATTTGATCCTTCACGATAGTTTTAAGAGTTTCTCCATTGGTGAGATCATGAGATGCCAATGTCTTATTCTAGTCATAGTATTTTTTTGAAAAACAAAACAAAACAAAACGGACGTAGGTACAAGCATTACAGAAGATACTAAAAGAAACGAAAAATAGTATATGTCTTGAGAATACATGTATATTTCAAGAGAATTCACAAAACCGAAAGGCCGGAAAGCAAAGCAACAACACGATAAGTTATAACCATAACAATTATTGAATTTTGAGAGATTTCATGCAATATTTCATCTCAATCAAAAGAAGGTTTATTTCGGATATGCTCACACATACAAATTGAAAGACCACTCAATAGTAACTAGCAAAAGTAACAGCCAACCATACACAGAATTTGTATTGAATCCATTCTGCAATAGAAACAAAAAGAAGAGGCAGCCAGAAGTGTTGAGGAGTAGAACGATTTTTCATCAACTACAAACAAAAATGAGAAGATTTTAGTGATACACCAGATATGAACTTGCACAGTGCAATATTACCGATGAACTATATCAATGAACTCATGACTGCAACATCATGCTAATAGCTATTAGGTGTTCAAGTAGATATGCAGTATGCACAAGCGTGTAATGACAGGATTATACTGGTACACAGTATGCCAAAATAGACGTTGCATGTTCATGAGAATTCAGCCAAGATCTAGGACGATGAAGAACTCTTCGTCATCTTCCTGGATCTCAAACCATGGCTTCTTGATGGGGAAGCTGTTCACCTTGGCTGTGGATTAAACCGCATTGTATGGTTGTGACATGTGAAGTTGTGGGACTTCAGCTGGGACCAAATCCTCATGTGGGATCTTCTCACCAAAGAGGCTGACATCCGACCACCAGTCCATCTCACCTAGCTCAAGTGCTCCCTTTAGTAGGAAACGGAGAAGAAAGAAACGTTAATTAAGAAATAGATCTCCACAAGTAGGAACTTTCTGTATTTTCTTTTGAACAATTTTTGGAATTTTAAAAATCTATTCCGACATTAATAATGTCACAAGTTGTGAACTGAACAAGTAGGAGACGTAGCTAGAAACAAAGTTAAACTGCAAAAATTTTAGGACCTTATTGGCAGATTCAAGCTCAGAGAACGCCAGCAAATCATCAACAGCCCATCCCGGGGACGGGGTGGAGGGAGGCTGATTCACATTCGGTTTGATGGAAATTTGTTGTGCATTTTGATTGGAAGGATCAATGCAGTTCTTCTCAGCTTCCTTTGTGCATTTTGCACCGAGGGCCACCCTAATGCTTGTAGCTAGATACCTCTGATGGTTTCTAGCAAGGCTATTGGCCAAGTGAATCGTTTGGTCGCAATCCTGACAGAAAAGAGCTCTGTCTTCCACACAGAAAATAAAAGCAGCCTTCTCCTGAAAAAAACCAGAAACATTCAGAACATGTTTATTAGGAAGAATAAATATAAACGGCAAAAAAATTTGAGTCGTTTTTATTGAAGGAATGTACAATATGTTAGTGTCAACAGCAGGCTCAAATATGCAACACCAGCCTGAACATGCTCAAATGCCTGAGAAGCAACAACATCTAGACCAGGAGAATAAAAAACTGAAGCTAAAATAACAACTCAAATCGGATGAGCAAGTTTACTCATGTAGGTTCAAACAACTGGTACCTGCACAAACCAGAGTTGGCAGCAGTGTTTTTTTTGACATATCTGTATTATAGCGATTGCAAAACTTCATGAATTATATGTGAGGAAGATGCTAAGGCAGTTAGGGGAGTCAGAATTACTAAAAACTAAAATGCCATAGTTGACCTCATGAGCAATTCTACGAGCAAGTGGCATTAGCAGACAGTATGCTCATTAACTTCAAAATGGAGTTCCACATTAACTTCAAAATTGGACAGAAATTAAGGCATAGTCCCTAGGATCAGGATGAACTCTGTCAGCATTTTTCTTGAAGCAAATCCTTTTGCTTTAAATGTGCACTCGAGCCTTCATCCTCTTGTTTTAAATGTGTACTTCTAGCAACACCTGCACTCAAATCGTTGTTTAAAGCAATTTCAAATCAAATCACCATAAAAAAAAACGCCAAATAGCACTCTTTCAAGCAAGCCAAATTAAAATTAAATACCAAAATTTAGTGGTTGGACAAACCTTCAGAAAATCATTAGCTTTGCATAAGCCTAATCAACCGGAGATTGGGCACATCAATCTCAGGATGCTTCACAAGGTTATAGTCCTTCTTGGCATAGCAAACTCCGTCTGGACGCTGCAAGAAGCAAAACTCACCGATAAGAGCAAGCAAAAAAATGATAATAAAAATAGCATCACTAGTTTGCAATGAACTGGCTAATGGCTTGCCTGAATCATCATGACTGAGGGCTTGTTGATTCTCTTGAGGTATGATCTGATTCTCTTCAATTTCTGGAGCTCTTTGTGTGCTTGGAAATTTTGGCTAGGATTGCTTGAGTTGCCTTGTGGAACTGATGTGGTAAGTTTAGAAGCAGTGATAAGCAAAAATGAACTGAAATCATGATTTTGATAGAAGAGACTACACATATCAAGATGATTGAAGATTATTCCATTGAAGCAAAAATGAACTGAAATCATGATTTAATAAAAACTAGTACGAAAAAGTAGCAGGAATGAATACATGTGACAAAGTAATCTTTGAATCACACATGCTAACAAGAGAATTAGCCAGATTATGAGCCTCGTCTATAAAAACAATATTGTTCTTCAAATCTAAACCTAGTGCCTCCCGAGATGATTTTGATAGAAGAGACTAATATGGAAGCACAATGAGATTAAATGAAGGAACCATACTCCTTGAACCATAATATGGACAAGTTCCTAAATTTCTCCCAAGCTGAACGAGATCTTCAATATCCTTAAACTCCTTTTGCAAACTCCTCTTGCAAACTCCTCTTCTTAAGCATGGGGCAACCACTTGAAACCTTGGTCCTGCGTTTTCCACCTCCAGCTCTCATGTTTTGCTCACCAAAGTAGCAATACCACCAGTGAGGATAAGTACAGCAGTAAAGGCACACAATTCTCACAAAATCACAGGAACAATCGGATGCGGTGAAAAAAGAGGGGAAAATATGGATATGCAGCAAGATTTCTAAACCCTAGTAAGCTTCCCAATGGTTGGCGGCGCCGCGGAAAACAGTCGAGATTTACACAATGCAGACATACCAAAAGGATGCAAAGATTCCAACTATTACAGCTAACAACATATGTCATATATTTTGTATGTAGCCATAAATATATATCAAAATAAAGAAGCAAAGTCAACAGAAGCAAAAAAGCAAACAAAGAAGCAAATTCAGCAGAAGCAAACAATGTCCAGTCATCACATCTTCTCCAAATCATATTCAATCAAATCACGAAGCTTAACAAGCAAAAGAGGACAAAATCTACAAACTTTAAAAACAACAAGCACAAGATTTCCCTTCGTTCAGCAATTGAAGCCATCACAGACAAGATCGAGTTCGTTATCAATCGATCTTCAATCGATTGATAACAAAAATAGTCGGAAGCAAAGATCGATTGATAACGAAAACAGTCGGAAGCAAATATCGATTTCCTTATCAATCGATCTTCGATCGATTGATAAGGATAACAATCGGAAGCAAAAATCGATTGATAAGGAAAAGAAAATCAAATTGAAAGGGAAATCGAAGCACACATCAACGAAAGAACAAACCCTAGCTTCAATTGGTAGAAGAAAAGTAGTAATTGAATATATATATATATATATATATATATATGTAAAGAAAGAAGCAGGAACCTTGTTCTTGATGGAAGGAAGCAACATTCAGCACAGTGGAGGAGAGAGAGAAAGAGAGTACCGGTGGAAGCGTGCAGGACATGAAGCCGGCGCCGGAGTTCTGATGCCAAGGCCGGAGATCGAAATTTGGAGAGAAGCACAACACAATAAGCGAATTAAAGGAGCGGGATGAGGAACTCATCAAATTCGGAGAGAGAAAGGGAGAGGAACCATCTCCATCGACTGTCATCGTCGCTCGCAGAGATGGACGGGAGAGAGAGGGAGAGCGCGTAGGAGAGAGAAAGTGCGTAGGAGGGGTTTTTATTTAGGCTATTTCACAAGTTTGTCCCAAAACGTAGCCATTTCGCAAATGAGGTCCTATTTCGTGGCTATTTCGCAAACTGCCCCTTGTAAGACCCCTTTGACCAAGCTATGAAATTGGGCTGAGCTTAAACAAATAAAGGCCGGTTTAACCAAAATCTGGAGCGTGGCGTTGTTTGGAATTGACCCATCAAATTGTTGAAACTAGTTCAAACATAAATTACATGTTTCGGCAGTGAGAAAAGATGTGCTTAAATTACATAAATTTACCCACTAAAATATAAGAATTAAAATGGGCACAAATTAAGAATTCGAGTTTGATCAAAATATAAAATTAAGCTCGTCAAATATTTTTTGCCGATTAATTCTATTGGGTCAATCTTAAACCGGCTTCGACAAAAACGGAGTCAAAATCTCAAATCAAGTTTTACAAAATATAATCTTAGTTCAATTCAGAACTACGTAAGAGTTGATACTCTTTTACGAGTTACGTAGGAAATTCGGTATAAAATTTTAAATATGCCGAATTCAGTCACCGGTTACAAATTAAATCAAATTTGTTCAAAAAGAACTACGTAAAGACTTGACGCCTCCTATCGGCTACGTAGGTAACCCGATATTAAATTCTAAAAATATATCGGGTACAATCGTCAACCTCTAAATTCCCTTTAAATGAATATGAGTTCAAAACCAAATAAATTAAATTGGTTTGTAAAAGAACTACATAAGATTTGATTCCGCTTTGCCAGATATGTAGGAAACTCGATACAAAGCTGTAGCTAGTCGAGTTCAATCACATGATCCTCAAACGATCAAATTTTTTTTAAACCAAATCAAACGGTTTCAAAAGAAAAGAACTATGTAAAGACTTGACGCCGTAAAAACGGCTACGTAGGTAACCCGATATTAAATATCAAAATATGACGGGTACAGTCGCTAACCTCTAAAGTCACTTTAAAAATGAAAATGAGGTTAAAATTAAAGTCAAATTAAATACACATGATTTTTTATGTAAGTGATAGCCGTTGAGTTGGGAAACCCTTCCGAGAAGGTGTGCTCAATTTATTCGGGTGATACATGAGAAAATATCATCCATATGATAGTGTGATTTATGTTAGGACTACCCTTCCGAGAATGTGGGTCCTAATACGATCCAATGATGCATGAAAATCTGAAAGATACTAAACCACACAAACTCAAACACTCTGAACTACGTGAGGCTTGATTCTCTTCCAAGAGATACGTAGGCAACCCGCTAAAATTCGGGTGCAGCCCAAATCACCAAAAACACCGAAATCTTGGTATCGATATGACTTCGAATCAAGAGGATAACCCAAAGGGGTCGAACTCAAATATTATAAATTAAATAAAATGTGTCGTACAATTATATCGCGCATTTTTGTTCAACAATAAGCGTGAGGAAAGGAGTGCTCACTTTCAACATCAGCGATGAGGTAATTGAGTATTCCTTTAATAAAACTGAAAGGCATACAGGTCCAATGGAAGAGGTAAAATCTATCTCAGCTGGTAACATCACTTGTTGGGAACCCAAGGTAAGAAATATGACCCCTAAGGAGCTCAAAAAGAGGGATATGGAGGCCCATGTGGAGGAGATCATGGAAATCCTAAAGGAGGACACAAAGAATCCAATCGACACAAACCAAGGTACGTCGTTATGGACTAACTATTTTTCGGATGCCTTGACAGGAACCATGTATGGGGTCAAGATCGACCAAGATTCCTCGACATCGAGGACTCTAGTCGATCTCGACCAAAACCAGGAGCCTCCACCAGCACCAGCGTCGTCGAGCAGCTAGACAGAAGCCGAGCCCTCCTCGAGATCGAGTACACTACTCGAGATCGACCAAGCACTCCCTGCCTCGACTTCACCTTCCTCGACGCTGACTCCACCAGACGGCCAAACCTACTCGAGATTGACCACCGTAGTCTAGATCGACCAAGCTTCTCCAACTCCTGCATCCTCGAGCAGCTCACCACCAGAACCTGAAAACTCTTCGAGATCGAGTACCCCTACTCGAGATCGACCAAACACCGTGGTCCCCGATTCCGTTTTTGCGAAGGTAAGCCAAGGTATGGATCTTTCTTCTCCTATTTCCATTAACGATCTATCTATACATGGGAGAGGTTTGCCTTGGTATGTGCGCTTATGTAGGATTTCCAATGATGAGCCCAAGGAATATGAAGTTGGAGACAAGCTCTATGTCTCCAAATCAAAGGATCATTGGTTCCCTAACAAATTCAACAAGAAGAGGATGGGACCTTTCGTGGTGAACAAGATCCATTCTGGAGGATTACAGCTGATGGACAACAATGGAGTTCTATTTGAAGCCCAAGCTACATGGGCCCTGCAAATGCCACCTTGAGCATAAATGGAGATGTCGGCCTAGCGACTATAAAATCTAGAGCTTGTAAATAGACATATAATTTTTGGGACATTGTTTTGTTTGTTTTTGGTTTTGAACATTTTTAGTTTTTCTATTGTGGGTATATGTCTTCTACACTTTTCAGGTCCATGGATAGAAGCAAGCTACATTAAGAGTCGGCCCAGGCGTGTTCAATCGAGTTTTTGAGGCCTTGCACACCTGTCCAGTGAGTTTCTTTCTTTACCCTTGTTTTTATACAGTGAGGACACTGTAATGTTTAAGTATGGGGTGGGGGAAGGGCTTACTTTATGCATATTTGCCATATTTGACATTATGGGTGCATATTTAGAGTTTAATTCTTATACATGGCTATTTTGGAATTCATTATTGATTTATGTGCTTATATGCATGTTTTCCAAAATTTGAAAAAATGACCCCCGTTGAAAATTTTTGATTAATGTCATGGAAGTTTTATATTGAACTCGACGATGCAAAATTGGATTCATTAGAAATATAGCAAGAAATTACCTAGTAAAGGGAAGTCACAATGAAGTGCATAATTTTATTGAAACCATGAAAGGAGGTAAAATTTGAAGTTGCTTTTGACATGTTGCATGATAAGAGGACTTTATATTTCCATATAATGCTCATATTATTATAATCCAAGCCATACCTATGCTTATGCATCACAAAAGCCATATTATGCCTTATTTTAAATATTGCTCCACATGATATAAATATTGCCATTCTTTACCTTATCCGGGGATTATGTTGAGAATGATGTTATATTATGGAGATGTTATATGGTGTTTGTGTTGTTATTATCAATATATGGAGTTTGGTAGGAGATTGTTTGGAGAATATGGAAAATTTAATGAGTGAAAGAAAATCCAATCACCTCAGAAGATAAAGGTAGATTGACCCTGCTCTCTAAAATAATAGTTTCGAGAGATAGGACACATTGTGAGGAGTCCAAAGCACTAAGTATCCGGGGCCATTCATGACACCCATGTTTGCGACTCGCGAGAAGGCAGTGCTGAGGTCAAAGAGGTAAAAGCATTATTATTTAGAAAAGGAATATGAAAGGTGATGAATCATATGAGAAAGAATGTGGTATGAAGTTCAGTTTCGAAATACTCCATATTTGAGCTTAAATTAAAGTCCTCTTGATTATTAATGCTTTGTCACATGAATTGTTTTTGCATAACCCTCCTTTTGTGAGTAGATGTTGCTTTTGTATATTTGCACATGCGAGGATTTGTGACACAAGTACCTTTTCGGGGATGGTAATTGATTGCAGGGTTATATGGCAATGAATCTGATATGTTGAGAGTTTTGATTTCTTCCCCTAAATGACAAATAAAAGTATTGCTTGAGGACAAGCAAGCTTAAGTATGGGGTGTTTGTTGTGAGTTGAATCTGCCATGTTTTACACTTAATTTTATATCATTTTCTGCATACATTTCATGCATTTGGGCTAAGATAGTACAGAATCTATATAGTTTATGTTTAATTGCCAAATGATGGAGTCTACACCAGTTTCTGTTTAATTTCGCAGAATTCGAGGCAAATTACAGCAGTTCTGAGAAAGGTCAGAAAAACTCGGAAATCAACTACAGAAATCCAAGGCCAAGAAGCAGCGGAACCAGTCGAATCAAGCTAGGAACCCATGTTTACTCGATCTAGAGTAAAGTTACTCAACCTCGATGAAGGTGTCCGAGCACAGGCCATGTCGACTGAGCACTGATCGAGAAACTGAGCCAGAGGCAACCCGACTCCGGAAACCCTACTCGATCTCGAGTACATCTTGTCGAGATCGACAACGCCTAGACCCCATGTCCGGAGTCGATGAAGCTGTGCCATGTCGAGAAGCCGAAGACGGAGACGCCGAGCCAACCCTACTCGATCTCGAGGAGGCTTATCGAGATCGAGGACCACCATACGCCAGTCCGAGTCCATGCCGAGGAGGAGTTCCTCGACCACACCAGGCCACACATCCTCGACGACTTCCCAACTAGATCTCGAGTTGCTTAGTCGAGATCGAAGACCCAGGAGCCAAGATCCGAGCTTGATCGAGCAGAGCTACCCGAGAAGCCCAGTCAGCCCAAGTCGATGACCATGTCTACTCGAGATCGACGAGCCCTGGTCGAGATCGACGAGCCGCATCCAAAGCCGCGTTACGCGGTTTGAGCAGTCCTACGCACTGTGGGAGTCCTTAGAGCCGAAGGAGATCGAGGAAGCCTAGATCTATCCTACATCTATCTATCAACTATCCATGGAAGACAAGATCTATCAACAAGAAGATACTTACCTATTTAGATATTAATTTCCCTTTATGGATTTAATTCCTTTATTGCATTTATTTATCTTTTAAAGCTTTTAGATATAGATAGATATTTCTATCCTTGAATAGGAAGGAATAGAAGGCTATAAATAAAGCCCATGGGGCTGATTTTAGGAATCATTCAATTCACAAGTTAGAGAAGTAGTTCCACATAGACGGTTTAGGAGTTCCAAGATTTTAGGGTTTTGGCATTCAGCGAAAGTTGGATTGCCGGGATTGTAAAGGCTTTGAATTTAGTTTAATCCAAGTTTCTTTTCATACATCAATGTCTGCTATTGCGATGAAGAGCGAGTAGTCCACCCACTTCTGGGGCTGGGGTGAGCCCGACGGTGGCCATGTGAGGTGATGCGGTAAAGGTCAGATCTTTTTATGCAATTCGCCTTCTATCCCTATGAACATGATTCTTTTGTGAGAGTTGAAAGTGATCCTTGTTTGTGTTATTGAAACGAAAGTGATCTTAATGCAACTTGGGTTAATTATGTGAAAAGGGTTAGTATCAATTAGGGTTTATGTGAAAGCCTCTTTATGCCTATTTGTTAGTAACGAAAGTTATTTTGATGGAAAGCATGATCTTTTATGCCTTTATGTGTTACTTTGCATGGTTATCGTTGTGGTGTTGATACCCTGGCTTTGGAATTTCATTCATATATTGAGTTTATTTCTGTCGAAATCTAAGAATTTGTGTTCGAATTTGCAAGTTTCCAGTTTTCTGAGTTTTTACTCGATCTAGAGTAGGGGTTTGTCGATCTAAAGTAGGCACTGGTCTACATGGAGTTGGCTTTGGTCTATATCGAGTTGAGTTCCTGTTTTTGTTTTCGATTCCGAAGTTTCTATTTCTGCTATTTCTTGTCGATCTCGAGTTAGTTTTGTCGAGATCGAGTACTGATTTGTCTGGATTAAGCTTCTGTCGTCGATTCTGAATTTGCTTTCTGTTTCTGTTGCTGTCCTTTGTCGATCTCGAATTGCTGTAGTCGAGATCGAGTTAGTTGCTGCCTTTGTTTTATTTCTTGTTTTCGTTTATTATTTCTGTCTTTCTTTCTTTGTTTTTGTCTTTTCTGCTTTTTCTGTGAGATTTACAGCTGCCTAGGATACGCTGACACGCTTCCTCGTGGATTCGATTCTGACTTTCTCTTACTGCATTGGAGGGAGTCTTGTAATTATTTGTGTGGGCCTAAATCTGGTTTGATCTATTTTATTATATTTCATACTCGATTCCCTTCTTACAACACAACCTCCAGTAGATATCGACTCTTCTGCATCACCTCCGACAGTTATTCTGGCTCCGAAACCAAAGATGACGCTCCCTTTCCCCTCTAAGGCGCTGAAGGATCCCACTGCATGTAAGTTTAAACGCTTTGTTAAGATGCTTCAAGAACTAAATGTTTCAATTCCTTTTACAGAAGCTCTTCAGGAGATGCCTGCATATGTCAAGTTCTTCAAGGAAATCCTTAGCAACAAGCGATCAATCTCAGAAATCGCCGGCGACTGTAAAAGGATGGACTTCCCTAAGAAGAAACCTGGCCCATGGTAAGTTTTCTATTATTGTGGGATTTGGACAATACAGATATGAGGCATTATGTGATCTAGGTGCAAGCGTGAGCATCATGCCCTTATCAATCTGGCAAAAGGTGAAGATAAGATCAATAGAGCATGTGGATGCCAAGCTATACATGACAAACAATACAGTGGTAATCCCTATAGGTATGGTCGATAATGTCCCTGTCCAGGTTGGTATGTTCTATATCCCAGCTGATTTTCTTGTTATAGATTGTGCGGAAGATCTTACTTGCCCTATTATTCTTGGTAGACCTTTCCTAGCTACTATAGATGCCAACATCAGTGTCAAGAAGCGATTGCTCACCTTCACAATAGGTAATTAGGTCTTAGATTTCTCTTTTAGCCCTACAAGGGAGGAAATTCCATGGCCGGAGGTGAAGAGCATAGGCAACCACGAGGACGAGAACACAACAACGGAGGGAAGCACCCCGAAACAGCTCGATATTGACTGCACCAGGTCAATATCGACCATGTCACTCGATATCGACCACCCCTGCTCGATATCGACCTCCTCTATTGAACTCCGAACCTGCCAGAAGCCTAAGTATGCGGTCCCTTCACTCGATATCGACCCGGTCAGCTCGATATCGACCAACCCCGAGCCCGAAGATTGCTGTTTTGGGCACGAAAAGGTAAGATCATGTATAATCCCTACCTCTCCTCCATCCATCAATAAAAATAAGATTTTTATAGGAGACGAGGCATCGTGGCGAGCTAACCTGCGTAGGATTAGGACTGGAGGGAAGAAGAAAGAAGGCAAAAGATACTTTGCAACCAACAACTTATCAACGGAGCTTGCATACTACAATCAGGACCTATATGATCCAAGCGAAGGGCCAAGCACAAGAGGGCCCCACCTTAAGGGTTCTTAAGCGCAAGCGGAGAAGTCGGCGTAGCGACTCTAAAATCTAGAGCATGTACATAAAACTTTTAAAATTTTAGGACTTTAAAACTTATGGTTTTTGTTTTGGTTTTGGTTTTTAGTTTTGTATGCTTCATGTGGAAGGTCTTTTCTTCGTGTAAAAACTAACAATTTACAGGTTGAAAAAACGGGGATCAAGTTGAAATTTTGAGGCAACTTGGTCGATATCGAGTGATACTACTCGATATTGACCCTTGAGGCAGATTTCGACCAGAAGCAGAGAAGGCGAACCAGGTCGATTTTGACCAAAAGTACTCGATATCGAGTGCATAGGTCAATATCGACCAAATCCCCCAGATTTCGACCAACTGATCACACTTGGAATCCGACGAATTGCGGTCGACATCGAGCATTACTGATCGATATCGACTTCTGGCAATCTAAAGTAGCCAAATTCCGACTCTACAACACGTTAGTCGGTGAGTTCCTTCCTTTACCCATATTTTATGTTTATTTATACACTGAGGACACTATATATTCTATGTTTGGGGTGGGGGAAAAGCTCATTATAATTATTTATTCTTGATTATGTTTATTTACGAGCAATAGAGGTCTACATAAGTTTATGTTTAATATTGCATAATTTGGAGCTGAATCATAGCGAAACCAAGAAGGAGTGGAAATACACTTGATGTCTACTGAAGGAGCTCGAAAATCAACGGAAGAGCGCCTGACATCGAGCAAAACTGAGCACGAAACAAGACATTGAAGACTGGTCGATATCGACCTATTCAACTCGATATCGACTGGACCTTGGTCGATATTCCCAGACAGACTCAACATGGACCAGCAGACACGAAAACAGAGGAAGCATAGGTCGATATCGACCAACCTTACCCGATATCGACCAAAATACAAGTCGATATTCCTCAAAAAGCCAATATCGAGTGAGATGATATGAAGCCGAGCAGACAGCTCGATATCGACCAAATTTTATCTTTTTTATCTTTTTATCTATCTTAAGGGTGGAACATTTAATTACCCTTTAGGATTTATCTTGTTTACATAAATTAGATTTATTTATTTCCAAGAAGAATTTATATCTTTAGGGTTAGATAGAGTGTCCTTACCTTGATTAGCAAGGATTAAGGCCTATAAATAAAGCCTATGGGGCTAGTTTTTATTTATCCAAATTTAGAGAGAGGAGAAGAGATAGCGAGTAGGAGAGAGAGAGTGAAGGCTGAGAGTGGTTTTGTCATGCGAGAGCATATTTGGCTCCAATCGGTTGTAAGCTCTGTTTAGTTTATTAATGCAATTTAGTTTTCTTTTATTATTGATGTCTTTTCCTATGATGAAGAGCGAGTAGTCCACCCACTTCTAAGGTCGGGGTGAGCCCGACGATAGCCAAGCGTGCTTGAGGTAAAGATTCGACCTTTATTGTGCTTTGATCATCCACTACCTTTTATATGTTTATTATCTATTTAATAGAGATTCAGGTCATAAACTTGGATTATAAACATAAAATTGGTAGATACAATTAGGGTTTCTTGAAGGAGTTGTCTAATTGTTGGAAAAGGCGAAAGCTTGTTCCTTTGATGTGATTGCATGATTATTGCTCTTTATCTTGCCTTATGCATGTTTGGTTATCGTTGTTGCAAACCCCGATCTTGGAAGTTTCCTTTACATTGCTTATTTCAAAATCTGCGAGCTTTTCTTTTATTTCGTTTTCCGCGTTTTACTCGACTTCGACTACCGTTGGTCGACGTCTGCTACTGATTGGTCGATATCGAGTTACACTGGTCGATATCGACTTCTGCTTGTTTTTGTCTCTGCAGGTACAAGTGAGGTCGAAATCGAGGATTGGTCGATATCGAGCTCTTAGGTCGATATCGAGTGCCTTGGTCTATATCGACTAACTCTCTGCAGTTGCCAGAAATCGACTGGATTTGGTCGATATCGACTAACATTGGTCGATATCGAGTGAATTCTCTGAGTCAAAATCGGACGTGATTCACTACTACCCGAGATCCGCTGACTCGCTTCCTCGAGGATCGATCCTGACTTCCTGTTGCTACATCGGGAGATAAGTCTTGTAACTATTTGCGTGGGCAAGATCTGGTTTGATTTATTTTATTGTATTTTGAATTCGATTTCCTCCTACATCAATAGTCAGGACATACCAATCATATCCACAACAAGCACTCAGCATAGAATCAGTTAATGACAATTATAATGATCTCTTTCGAGGGAAATCGTTCTCAGGCTCAATTAATATATAAGGCACATCAAGCTATTTGATGCCACTCTTCGAGGAATGACTGACACGAGGGGCAAAACCTCGTGATCTCTACCTAACTCGCCACTCCAACCACCGCGGTGCAATTCCTTGGAGTCTTCTAGGTCTATCTGTAAATAACAACTATATTTCGCTTACCCGTTCCCAACTACATTCAATAGGGATGGGCTAACGACTTTTCTACCCACTCTATCCCCTCTAGTTGATCCATCATATTTCATAAGTCGAGTTCCTATTTATTCCATTTGAGTTAGGCATATTATGTTCATTTTGCCCCTTTACAACACTTTCAAGTTCTTTGAAATCATTGGGCGGTCTTATAAAACCAATTCACAACCCATTTGTACTCGAATCGCGCAACCAGAGCTCTGATACCACCTTTGTAATGGTCCGAGTTAAGGAACCAGGGTTACGTTTCGAAGGATTAAATACCTTCGTTCGTATCTTGCAATTTGAGTACGGGATGAGTTTGAAAACAAAATTTTTGTACTAAAAGAAGGGATTTCGAGCGAAAGCATAAATGAAGTTGAATTTAAATATAATCCAAAAAGCGGTATAAAAGAGAGGAAGTGTAGTGGTTTCTCAAGCTCTCGATCTAATGCCAAAAGTCTGAACCTACCAAGCATTCACATAAACAACGATAGCGGCTAGAGGTTACCAGAATCTAAAAAAAATGAGGGGGATCTGAGAGGCATATAATAAGCATCCTATTCCTAAGATGAAATGCGTAATGCGATGCGGAAATTAAATCATATATATATACTAAAAGTTTAATATAATGCAGAAACCGATAAATGGATCCACACAGAATACCAAGTGGCATGTCCCTGTACTCCCGCACCCATGCTCGTTATTGCGGGAACCAGTCTCGTTTTATACCATTTCATCTCCCGCACCCATTCCTCGATAGTGCAAGAACCCACCGCGTTTCATCTCCAGCACCCATGCTCGTTAGTGTGGGAACCAGTTGCATTTTATCTCGTACTATACAGTCCGACTCGATGCGGACAAAACTCGATGGGACTGGGCCGTCCTATGACCCTAGCAAATGACATATGATTTTCATTTTAGATCCTAAGCCTGATTCTAAGTCGTATGTATGATGCATGGACACTAGCCTACTATATAACACCCAGTGCATAGACCGCCCATCATGAGTAAGTTCAAAGAACTTACCTGGAGTAGCAGATCAGCAAGATGAAAAGTAGCAAGATATAAGCAAGAAGGTTACAGATCACCTAGAAATCATTAATGAGTATTTAAAGTATTCTGCACAGAATGGGATCCGTCTACACAAAATCTAACAATCAATCATTAGCCATATAGTACCATCATCAACATTTATCTCCACTTACTCAACATCTTACATCATCTTATTCCGTCTTCATTTCTAAGTATCTCAGTCATACTTCCAATCATACTTCCAATTCGTATTTACTTGCAGTTCAATCATATAATTTTACGAGTCAAGACGTTATTCAAAACAATTAACCCAAAAATCATTCTTAGCCCATTTCAAAATCATAAATATCAAATCTCTAAAACCGACCCCTTTTTAAATATCGACAACTGACACATATCAATCAACCTTCAAATAATCATTTATCGGAAATGGATTAAATATCTAAATAAGTAATTAAATACTGAATAAATCATAGGTAATAAATAAATAAATAAATAAATAAATAAATAAATAAATAAATAAATAAATAAATAAATAAATAAATAAATAAATAAATAAATAAATAAATAAATAAATAAATAAATAAATAAATAAATAAATAAATAGTGGATAAATACGAACCAAACCAACGCTTATAACCCAAACCGAACCGAACCCATAAAATCCCAACCAGTTAAACAAAATAAACCAAACAAAGGAGGTGGGGCCCACGTGCATTTTTGTTCCTTTCAAATGGAGACTCCCGCTCCCTAGCTCGCCGGTGACTGGTCGACCACCTCGACGCCGCTCGGAGGTGAAGGCTCACCGGTGACTGCTCGTCCCCGCCCTTCCTCGGCCTCCTGCTGTTGTGAGCTGAATCTGCCATGTTTTACAATTGCTTTTATATCATTTTCTGCATACATTTCATGCATTTGGGCTAAGATAATACAGAATCTATGTAGTTTATGCTTATTTGCCAAATTATGGAATCTACACCAGTTTCTGTTTAAATTCGCAGAATTCGAGACAAATTAAAGCAGTTCTAAGAAAGGTTGGAAATGCTCGGAAATCAACTACAGACAGTCCAAGGTCAAGAAGCAGCGGAAACAGGACGAACCAAGCCGGAGCCCAACTTTACTCGATCTCGAGTTAATCTACTCGATCTCGACAATGGTGTCCGAGCAAGCGTTGGTCGAGCAGGGCATGATCGAGGAAACTGAAGACGAAGCAACCCGACTCCGGAAGCATTACTCGATCTCGAGTACACTATTCGAGATCGACCAAGACTCTGATGCCATGTCCGGAGTCGAGGAGCTGTGCCAAGTCGAGAAGCCGAGGACGGAGCAGTTTCCCCTCTAAGACTCCGGTAGATTACTCGATATCGACAACCATCACAGCGCCAGTCCGAGCCAGTGTCGGGGAGCAGTTTCCCGACCAATACCAAACCAGTCGATGAGACAAGACTACTCGATCTCGAGTAGGTTTACCCGATCTCGACAACCCAGGAGCACCTGTCCGAGCTTGATCGAGCACCAGCTCCCCGAGACGCCCAGCCGAGCCATAGTCGACAACCACGTTACTCGATCTTGAGTAAGACTACTCGATCTCGAGGAAACCGTGTTCGAAGCCGCGTTACGCGGTTTCCTGTCCTACGCGGTTCGGGAGTCCTTGGAGCCTAAGGAATCTGAGTTTGGCTGAGATCTATCAACATCTATCTATGGAGAGAAGACCTATCAACACAAGAAGATATTTAGCTACTATATATATAATTTCCCTGTATGGATTTAATTCCTTTATTTAATTTATTTACCTTTAAAGCTTTTAGATATAGATTTAGCTATAGATAGAGATTTCTATCCTTGAATAGCAAGGAGTAGAAGGCTATAAATAAAGCCCATGGGGCTGATTTTAGGAATCATTCAATTCACATGTTAGAGAAGTAGTTCCATAGAGACAGTTTAGGAGTTCAAAGGTTTTAGGGTTTTGGCGTTCAACGAAAGTTAGAGTGCCGGGATTGTAAAGACTTTAAATTTAGTTTAATGCAAGTTTCTTTTCATATATCAATGTCTGCTATGGCGATGAAGAGCTATTAGTCCACCCACTTCTAGGGTCGGGGTGAGCCCGACGGTAGCCATGTGAGGTGATGCGGTAAAGGTTTGATCTTTCTATGCAATTCCTCGTCTATCCCTATGAGCATGCACTACAAAAAAAAAACAATTTAGCATCGGCAATTTACCGTGGCGAAAGGCTGATATGGGGTGGCAAAACCTATTTAGCCATGGACGTAGCCACGGGGAAGTAGGGGTGGCCAAGTCTGCGGTGGCAAAATGCTAATAGCTACGGATGCTTGCCGTGGCGACCAACCTAGCCACGGCATAGCTACGGCTAAGCAACCCCATATGAAAGACACGACACATTTGCGACGGTAGGTTGCCGTAGCTAAGGTCTGGGTGGAAAATAATAAAAAAAAAACTGCTTTTTTGCCCGGATTCTTTAGACCCGGGCTAAAAAGTCCAATAATTTTTTTAAAAAAATCAAATAATACACACAATTACCTATATAATAAAATTTCATTAATTATACAAAATTTACATTTATAATAAAATGACAACAAACTACATAATTTATATAGAATAAAATACATAATTACAAAATATACATATACAATAAAATGTCCAAAACTACATTTTAACCAAAAATAAATTGTCCAAAAGACAATAGTAATTCTAACTCCAAACTTACTTAACTAAAAGACAACAGTATTACTTCAACAAGCAAGATTAACATGGCTCTTGTAAAAAAAAAAGAAACAAAGAAAGAATAACATATGGTTGTTTCAACTCACGAGAACTTGATGGAGATCAATGAACACCATGAACTTGATGAAGATCGACAAGCTGGATAAAAAAAACAAATGACATACTTTAAGACCAATGAACACCATGAACTTGATGGAGACAACATATAATGAGCAGGGCATTAAACAAACACTACCAAAATTATAACAAACATTATCATACCAAAATCATGCATAATTGTTTTAAAATCAGCAAGTATATAAGAATTGAATATCAATACTGCTCAGTACTCACTAGAGCAAATAAAAATAAATATTCATATAGAGAATTTAGGAAAGAAATGCTCATATCTGTCTCCCACCAAATTTGGTGGAACATCTAGGAAACTCTCTAAGGTGCTTGGGCAGATGAGATGGTGTGGGAGCTTTAGTGCAGGACACGGTTTCACCTTCAGTAGTTCAGGACCTCTTGATTGTGATTGTCAATGTTTCGGCCATTTCTAAAGGCTAAATAAACCCATTTCAGCATATGTAAGAGGAGCAAAGTGGGGTTTCATTCATTTTCCTTCAGATGTTCTTGTCCCTCTAATCATTATAAATCGAAACAGAAAAGGGAAAAAAGGAAAGCGTGTCAAACCTGTATCAGTATGGGGCGTGTCAAAATCAGCTAACTCCACTGTGATAACAAAAGCATCCAAGCACTCATTATGCGGAAGAGTATAAAAGCAGAAGCCTGCGACAACCAGATTAAGAGGGAATCAGCATCACTGGTATGAAAGTTTAAATAGGTATCGCTTGAATTGGTACTCAAACATACCATAACAAAGACCAGCTCTGCATTGGCAAGAGAAGTTGTGACAACATGCCTCTGCATCCCGTCTTACAACGGCTTGCAACTGTAAAGTGAGTATCGAAACAGACAATAAGAGTGCATCTTATAACATGATCTAAATTTAATAAAAGGTGAAAGAATAGTTCGCTTTGTGCTTACTGCGTGACTGTGTAACACGGTGTAAATTTAAGTAGCAAAGGAAGAAAGGGTGGGTAGGTGGTTGGAAGATAGTCACTCACTTGATGGTGATAACTCTTGACTGCTGATAAGAATCTTGTTAGCCATTTAAGAGCTTCAGACACATAGACGCCCCAAATAGATTCCTTATTAGGTGTGCTTTGATCAACAAACCCCACAGCTAGTTTAAGATATTGGCGTTCAAAGCTTCTGATAAATAATAATGATCAAGTGTTTGCTGGTAATCTCATTATGAAATGTGTGTTGTCAGCAAAGCAAACTAGTTACAGGTACCTTAAAGAATGTGCACCTTCTAGAGAGTGTTTCCTTTTGGATCTTAGCTCTCCTCATCTTCAAAAGTAACACTTATTTAGTATGTCTTCTGACGGAATTCAACAAATAAAGAACCAGCCAGCAGCTCTAAAAGACAACAGTAATTCTAACTCTAAACTTTCTAATAGCAGAATTCTAACTCCAAACTTACTGAAAGGACCAGAGGAGGAGAATATCAGCTTCCATTAGCAGAAAAAGAAAGTGGAAGACATCATGCAAGCAAGCCTTCAATTGGATGAAGTTGAGAAAAACACGCAAAGTCACATATATAATGTATAAAGGTACAACCTCCATAAAAAAAAGTATACTAAGTTGTCAAGGCAATTCTTATTCTTAATAAAAATTAATCACTACAAGAAAGTAGCCTTAGAAGTATAAACTATCCAAGAAAGACATAGAGAAAAATTTAGATAAGAGACAAGGCAAAAAGAAGGGCTGAAAAATTCAAATCTAAAACCAAAAATGAAATTCAGAAGGCGCCTACTTTCTTCATTAACATAAAGTGGAGATAGATTTCTTAAAGTGTAAGATAGTCTGCCGAGAATTTCAAGTTTAAAACTAATATTTCATTATTTAGGGTTGTTCATAATGCTAAATAAGTGCAAAACAGGAAGGGAAAAAAAACAAATAACTGAGAACATAAATTAAAAGCAAATATCAACGTCCATATGAGGACTAATATTTCATTATTTAGGGTTGTTCATAATGCTAAATAAGTGCAAAACAGGAAGAGAAAAAAAAACAAATAACTGAGAACATAAAATAAATGCAAATATCAACGTCCATATGATAAGTATTCCAACCCCGTTGGATAGCGGAAAATCTGAACTTTTACCATGATGTAATTTACCAGAAGAACCAATTTCCAAAAACATCAACAAAAGCAATACATCCACACACATATAAAACACAAATATTTTGAAATTTCAATCTTGGAATGATTGAGGATAACGGGGTCTAGATACAACAAACAAAAATAGCATTCAATAAGATACTCCGTATATAATGGTAAGCATTTATACAATTAAAATATGGATAATAAGAGCTTAAAAAAGTATACCAACACTTTCTCCAAGGTGCATTGATATTGAATTTAGCTGAGCTTTATTCTCATACAAGCGATTCACAGTTTTTCTTGAGCTCACAATTTCTCTAGCAAGAGCCTAAACATTATTCCAACAAACCCAGGAAACAAATGTCAGAAATAAGAGCATCCCCAACCGTTCTTGTAAAAATTCTCTAATATAGAGATGAAAATACCAAAATCTCTAAAAAATTTACACTCAAACTCCAACCACTTCTCTACAATCAACCACAATTGAACAATCAATGCATTTATTATATACTATAATAAATATAGAAATCTCTAGTATAATAAATGCATTTATTATAGAAATTAAGTAAAAACAATCAAATCTAAATTATGAGACCAAATAAATCAAAGAGAAATCAGTGAATAATCAACCACAATTGAACAACAATTAGCTGAAGAAATCATTTACAAACAATTGAACAAGGTAGTACGTAAACACAAGGCAACAATCAAATAGGAGCAAGATGACATTACTCAAAATCAAGCAAAAATATTAATAGAACACAAGCAATATATAAGACTTTAACTTGCAGGAATAAACAAAATACAAAAGCAAGGCTAAATGTATTAGTCACGAACAACTGAACAAGGCAGTAAACGGAAAGCAGCATTCGAAAGGAGGTACGCAAGGCAGCAATCCATGACAGATGAGGCAACCCCGATTCAATCGATAAACCATGCTGTAAATCAGTGGAAAAAATCTGGAGCCCTAATTGCAATCGACAAGCAACAGTCGATCAACATTGATTTCGAACAGCAATTGAGCAGCAACTAGACAACCATAATCGAACAACCCTTATAAATCAAACAAAAAATTTCAGCAAAGAACATTAAGAGTGAGAGAGAGGCGAAGGAGCGACGAGGCGACCTTGGGTCCCCAGCGACGAGGCGAAGGAGCGCGAGAAGGAGCGGCGTGCGTGAGCGCGAGGACTCGGGGGCGTTCAAGGAGGGAGCTGAGGAGCGGGGCTGTTCGAATCGGAGAGTGAG
Organism: Persicaria tinctoria; assembly: GCA_037127255.1. Taxonomy (NCBI): domain Eukaryota; kingdom Viridiplantae; phylum Streptophyta; class Magnoliopsida; order Caryophyllales; family Polygonaceae; genus Persicaria; species Persicaria tinctoria. The sequence continues at coordinate 48,156,711 of JBANSL010000007.1, read as the reverse complement.
AGAGAGGTGGCCTCAGATCTGGCGTCGAGGGGTCGATTCAGCAAACAAGGAGGCTTTAGCCTCCTACAATCCGGTGGCGGGCTGAAGGGAGAGCCATGGGAGGATGATGGGTGCTATGGGTGCTTGGAGGGAGCTCGAGAGAGCCATCAATGGCTGCGACCAATGAGAGAGGCGAGAGGGTGAGGGTTTGGAGACAGGCCGGTGAAGGCAGGGTCGTGGGAGGAAGAACCCTGAATGAGGAAAGTGAAGGATGCATAGTGAGGGAGACGGAATGAGGGGAGGGGAGGAGGCGGAAGCCATTGAAGAGGGGTTTGAGAGCTCGAGGAAGCGACGGCGGTAGGTGAGGAGAGAAGAAAGAGATGAAAGGGAGGGTTTGTCTGAGTGAACAGGAGGGGAGTGTTTATTAGGGTTCGGGTTAGGTATATGGCAAAGTTAGCTTCGGTGCTTTATTACCGTGGCTAAGTCCTGAAAAAACCAATTTAATGGCCACGGTAAACCTAACTGGGGTGGCAAAATCGACCCAATAGCCACGGCAAACTCACCCCGTTGCTAATATCTTGTTTTTTTTTCAGATGCAATGCTTGCCGTGGCTACTTCCGTGGCAAAAGGGCATAAATTGCCACGACAAACGCTTGCCGAAGCTAACTGGCGTGGCAAAATTAATTTTTTTTTGTAGTGATGATTCTTTTGCGAGAGTTGAAGGTGATCCTTGTTTGTGTTATTGAAGCAAAAGTGATCTTAATGCAACTTGGGTTAATTATGTGAAAAGCGTTAGTAATAATTAGGGTTTATGTGAAAGCCTCTATATGCCTATTTGTTAATAGCGAAAGTTATTTTGATGGAAAGCATGATCCTTTATGCTTTTATGTGTTACTTTGCATGATTATCGTTGTGGTGTTGATACCCTGGCTTTGGAAGTTCTTTAGTATATTGATTTATTTCTTTCGAAATCTGCGATTCTGTGTTCGAAGTTTGCCTTTACAGTTTCTGCTTTTAAGTCGATCTCGGGTACTGTTGTCGATCTCGAGTTGGACTTAGTCGATATCGAGTACGTGTTTGTCTGTATCGAGTTTCTGTTGATCGAATATGAGTTTCTGTCGTCACTGTCTTTAGTCGATCTCGAGTAGGTGTTTGTCGAGATCGAGTAAGTCTGTGTCTTTGCTTTTATTTCTGCTTTCGTTTGTTATTTCTGTCTTTTTTTCTGTCTTTCTGTTTGCTTTTCTGTGAGATTTACAGCTACCTAGGATCCGCTGACACGCTTCCTCGTGGATCGATCCTGACTTCCCACTGCTGCTTAAGGAGGGAGTCTTGTAATTATTTGCTGGGGCACGAATCTGGTTTGAATTATATTTTATATTTTAAACTCTATTTCCTCTCTGCTCACGGTTACACTATCGACCTCGTAGGAACTCGATGGAGTTCGACCAAGCTTCCCACACTCGACCCTCACTACCCTCTCGACTAGCTAAGAGCAAGGAACAACTAAAATGAAATGGAAACGAGGAAAGAAGAATCAGGGTCTCACCGGGGTGTTTGCGGATGTTGGAGCTTCAAACAGAGTTCTAGGCGCTGTCGGAGGCTCTCGCAGGGTCCTTGGACCCGCGTTGGATGTGGGTGAGTGTAATGGTAAGGCTCGAGAGTGGTTTGGATTAGAAATGAAAGAGAACGGCTTACCGGAAGGTTATTTCGCGCTCGAACGGAGGCGACGAGGCCTTGGTGGCTCGGTGGTGGCGCAGGGAGCACCGGGGCTGCTGTAGGGAGCTTGGGACGTTGGTAGGGCTCCACCGCCGTGACCTTGGAGAAAGGATGACGGAGAGGCCAAAGGTGTTGGGTGGTCCTAACCTTAAAAAACGGGGAGTACAAAGGTGTTGACTTCGGTGCTGAATAAAGGAGTGCAGATAGGACGAAGGTGATGGATGAAGGTGAAGTTTTCGAACTTTTAATAGAGGAGAAAAATTGAAAGATGGAGGAACGGATGTAGCTGATTGGAGTGATGGTGACGGTTGGAGCAGGGTCTTATCGAACGAGGAGGAGCAGCAGCTAGGGGTAGGGGAAGAGGCTAGGGGCGTTGCAGGAAGTAGCTGTAGGGTGGCTTGGATGGGAATTGCATTAATTAGGGGGGAAAGATTCAAATTAAATACCCGAAAATACATCTCGATTCTTGCTTTTTGACTTTAACCCGACGCGGAAATAGATTTAATATAATCATTCGAAACCGAATTAAATAACGAAACTCAAAAATATTTTCAAGCCTCGGAAATTTAGGGAGAAATAAATTCATGTCATAGTTTGAATAACAAGTTTATGTCAGGATTGGTCTCGAGATATAAAATATATCAGTTTATCGAGTACGCAAATTTTCAAAATTTTTCGGAGTTTCGGAACTCAAATGAAATTTAATTTAGAATAAATCTATAATTTATATAAATAATATTTTAAAAATATCGGTCCTTACAATGATCATGTATGTAATCGGTCTTGAAAATAGATAACCATGTCAATAATCAAAGATAAATGCATAGGAAGAGTAAATTACACAAGAAAACCAAAAGGAATATAGATGGTTCCCTTATAAGGCCAAAAATATCTCACAATGACAAATTTTTTATGAATATCAAGCCTGCTCACAAACTTAGATCATACATGCTCAATTATCTATGCCAAATCCCGTTTCGCACAAAAACAAATTTTAGAGACAAGGTCAAATCATTCCAGAATTCCATGAGATTTATAAGATCATGCCAACATAAAGTCAATAGGACAAACTCAAATTAGATAGGTATCTTTGATAACAGAAATATGCAATGCATGAGATTCTTTTCTTTTTTCTAGTTTTCGACATTTTCGAAAAAAAATATTCTATTTTTTTTTTGACATTTTATAGAAAAAATAACATCAACATGATGCATGAATTACAAAAATTTCGAAAATAATTAAATAAAAACAACTATAAATCTAAACATGAAACAAAAGTAAACATTAACTAATCTAACTAACTTACTTCACTTCACCCTCCCTCACACACACACTTAAATGTTGGATTGCCCTCAATGCATAAACATATACAAAAAGGAACAATGAAAAAGAAAATAAAGGGTTGAAAGAAGCAAATAAACTAACCAATTACTGCAAAAAGTGGGGTCTGGGATTCGGACCGCTGGTGGATCATATCCATCAAATTGAGACAAATGTCTTGACGTTGATCAATCTTTCCAGCCAAGATCGCGTGAGATCTGGATAATTTCTTCAGTTTAGCTGCATGTTGTGTCTCAAAATCCTTCAATTTCTTGTCCATGTAGGCAATGTGCGAGGTATCAAGAACCAAAGGCGATGTCCTCTCAATCTGCATCTCCTAAATGTGCTCACATGGGTCATAGGATCATCAGATTTCCGAAAACCAGTGTCTACAGGAACATGGCTCCGGAGGAAATCGACTAAAGTAGGACCCACAGGTAAAACAGTTGGCAGATACTGATGATGAGCCTGTTGAGGTCCAGAAATCCATCGGAACCTCTCAATAGCATATGGCAAATACAACTTCCCAACCATCTGTGCAGACACAAGAGTATCGATGTCCCACGTATAAGAAGTACTCACAGTCTGTAGTGAATCCACATCAACACCATAATATATTGCCAAAAGTGTGATCATGCCACCAAATGGGGTGACAATAGGATGGCCCTCGTGACGCCGATCACGGGCCTTCACACAATAACAGCATCCTCAACCAGGATCAACCAAGCCAGGATCAACAATAACGGCATCCTCACCCAGTTTGGCACTATAGTAGACTCAGAAGTCAGGAAGTATATAAAATTGACCAAGCCAGGATCAACAACGACGGCATCCTCAGAGTCATAGAAAGTAGATCCTAGAATCCGCAGACATATACGAAGAGCGGGATATGTAATCATATCATTAGATCTATATCTCATAAAAGTCTCAAACATCCATGTCAAAGTCCTCCAATTCTCCGCTGAATCAAGAACAAGCATGGCCTGCTCCCACTTCCTAGAACATTTTTTTGAAACACCAAATGTAGCAACAATCGAATGTCGTTGGACGAATTTACCTCCAAAGTAGTGAGGAATTCCTTGACCAGGCAGGGATAGGTTAGGACCCTTCTACAAAGAAAATCACACATCCTTCCATGTGCCATCAAAGTCATCACCGAATCAAACAAACCCACCTTTTCAATGCACCTTCATCAAAGAACTTAGTCGACCTGTAAACACGCTTCCCAAGCTCATTCCAACACTTCACCTCGGTGTCATCGAAGTAGGCCAACACATCTCTCTTACCATATCCACTCATGCTTGTCGAAGCTCAAGAAGATCGCAAGAGAACCCCACAAAAACGACCAAAAACACCCTCTCTGCAGGGGACGACGGGCACCGTGGATGGGGCGGCGGGCGCCAGTGTAAATAGAACACGAATCAACTCCTCCAAACTCAAAATCTGACGACCAAACTTGATTTCAAAGGTTTTCTTTGGCGGTAGGTATGTGAATGGTGTGTAAACGATTGAATTTGATGGATGAAGGTAGTGATGGATGTATGTTTGATGGGTAAGAAAACTCAATTGAAGCACAAGGCTTTTAGGTTTTTGGAATGGATTCAAGTAGGATCTTTGGGGTTTATGTGTTTCCTTGGAGGCAAAGCTTTGATTGATCCAAATTAGAGAATGGGATTATATGGTGGGTTGGAAAGGGAATGTTCATCTATCAAAAAGAAAAGAGAATATTAAAAATAGATAAAAATAATAAAAGAAAATAGAATAAATAAAAGATAAAATCCTACTCCTAAGATAAATAGAAACTAATGCTAGATAGAACAATCTAACCCTAAGATAGATAAAACTAACCTAAGATAGAAAAGAATCTATTCCTAAACAAGATAAATTAAAATCTAACCTAAAATAAAAAGATAGGAAATAAATATAATCCTAAATAAAGAGAAAACCAAATCTATCCTAAATATAACGGAAATAATATGAAAATATAGAAAAAAAATACTCCCTTCCAATGTTACCAAAAATCTGAAACGCGTATGAGAACAGTACAGCGGTGAGCGCCGTGGATGGGGCGGCGGGTGTCGTGGTGTATAGAATGTCATTTCGTCATTTAATCAAGGAAATTTCATCTACCAAAAAGGTTCTAACACTCCACTACTCCAATGTACAACAAAAGGACTTGTCCTACTTTATTGAATGGAAAATTAAATGCGAAAGTGAAACAATATTACCTAATCTACCTTAGGTTGCCTCCCAGGAAGCGCATTTGTTTCACGTCTTTGGCTCGACGTGATGCATTTCTTGATCAAGTTATCCCGTCAAGATCCTCCACACTTGTTTTTTTATCTTGACAAGAGGGGGAACCTTAGAAATCTCTCCAATGTATCCATCAATCGCACCAATCAATTCCTTATTGAATTGATTTTCTCCTGGAGGTTGCCCTGAAATTGCAAAAACCTCAACATTACTAGGAATCAATTTATCATAGGGAATAACAATAGAATCTCTTGAATTAGACACATTCTAATGTGGCTTAGAAAAATTCTCAATCTTCCTTTCAATGTCATCTTTCCCTAAATCAATTTTCTCTTTGTTAGAAGACTCAATAAGCAATGATTCATTATCAATAGAAGCCTCTAACAAACTATTTGATTTAGTCCTGCAATCACTATCATTAGAGTCAAGAATATCCACATAATCATTAGGAGAAAGAGTAATAGACTCAAATATAGAAAACTCAATATTTCTACCATCAAACTCCATGGTCAGCGCAAACCTTCAAATCAATCAATCTTGGTTGTTCGCAAGAATGGCCTTCCCAAGATAATGAGGGTTTCAGGCGTACCTTGTTCCATATCCAATATAAGGAAATCGGATGGAAATATCAAATCATTTACCTTAACCAAAACATCTTCAACACCTCCTCTAAGCTTAATACTAGAATGGTCAGCAAGTTGTATAGTAACACAGTTTCAGACAAAGCATTGATACCCAGAAACATGTACAAGTTGTATGCCACCACATTGATTGAAGCACTAAAATCTAGCATAGCTTTTGTGAAGCTAGCATTACCTATTGCACATGGGATAGTAAACATACCTGCATCTCCGCACTTTTTAGGCAATCTTTTTTGTAGCAAAGTAGAAACATTTTCATTCAAACTTACCTTTTCCTTCCTTCGTATCCTTTGCTTGCGTTTCATCGTGCATATTTCTTTCAAAAACTTCCCATAATGAGGCACAATTTTAATCGAATTGAAAAGTGGAATATTTACCTCAGAATGAGCAAAGGTGTCGTAAAGGATTTATTCATCTTCCCACTTACGATAAGCTCTTAAGGCATGAGGAAAGGGTGTTGCAGGTCTTGAAACCTCAGAAGACCACTCATTGGATGATTTGTTTGGAGATTGCACAATGTTAAAATTCGGATCAGACACTAGAGTGGGCGGCGGGCGCGGATGTTGGGGTGGCGGGCGCCGTCATCAACAGAACGTGAATCCGAGCTTTTGTTGTCTTCCTCACCCATGTCAATCACTTCCTTAGGCCTCTCTTCAACATTCCTAGTGGGCACATTCACTTTTCTTCCTCTTCTAAGGATCATGGCACTCACATTCTCCATCGGATTAACTACCACTTGTGATGGCAACTTCCCCGAATCTTTTTCTTTCAATTCTCCAATCTCCTTTGCCATTTGACTCAATAATTTCTCCTGAACACTCATCTTATCCAACAACAACCTTAATGTGTCATCTCTATCCTCTTGTTGAGTGCTTCTGTGACGGTTCTCAAATTGTCATCTTCCTTAATAAGGAACTCGTTGCTGCTGACCCCTGCCGTTGAATCCACTTTGGAAATTCGAATTCTAGCCCTGATTGTAACCATTGTTACCGAATTTATGGCGAGGTCCATAATCCATAGCACTCACGTCAACGTCATCCTCTTGAATCGAAGGACACTTATCATTCGGATGAGTTGGGTCTCCACAGACACCACAAGGTCTAGGCTGCTGAGGTTGAATCCACTATCTCAGTAAGCCTATCTAATTCATCTTTGCGACCATCTCTAGAATTATCCAACTTATGCATTCCTCTAACTCCTTGTTGTCTCCTATATTGCTGTGATGCATTAGCCAGCCCTTCAAAAATCTGCATTGCTTCCTGAGGTGTCTTATCCAAAATATCTCTTCTACTAGTAGTATTGATGAAACTCCTATCGGTGTCAAGAAAGCCCTTATAAAGATACAACACTAGATCATCCTCGAGTATACCATGTTGTGGACAACTATCCTTAAGCTTCTTGAACCGCTCAACATACTCAAAAAGACTCTCCGTAGGTGATTGCTCAATACTAGATAGCTATTTCTTGAGTTTGATGAGGTGAGTAGCAGGAAAGTACTTTTGAAGGAAAGCTTTATTCAATTCAACCCAAGTAGTAATGCTTTCGGGGGGTAGGTAATAAAGCCAATCGCTTGTAGAATCTTTTAAGGTAAAAGGGAACACTCTCAACATCAATTGGTCATCGGTAATGCCTTGGGGTCTAAGCCTACCACACACGCTCACAATGGTTGCAAGGTGTTTATTTGGTTCCTCCCAAGGCAATCCATGAAAGTAGGGATTTCTTTACATACTTGCCCCTCCTCATCCATGTACTTTCGGGTGTGCTCCATTCTCGAATCGCCCGATAAGCTATCATCCTAATCTCGACATTTGTTTTAAATTTTCACAAATTTGATTGTATGTTATCATCATCCTCTTCTCCACTTCTATTTATTGAGGGTTTTGGTTGATAATTTGTTCATTTTAAAATTGGGGATTTTGAAGGATGTTCTCTTGGGATTGGAGTTAGGGTTTTGGGCTGGAAATAGAGATGGATCACCATGAACTAAGGAACAAGTGTCTTCATCCTTCAACAAGATACAATAATGTTTGCAAACTTTTTGTTGGACAATCAGTAATGTTTTTCAATCAGTTGAATTTTCAATAGGTTACAGTATTGATGGCCACAATGTATCTTCTGTCCTAGTATACTAACAATTCGAGACATTTTCTCTTTGTAAAATGATGACTTTTACTTGGCAATAAGACCTTTTCCATCTGTTGCTGCAATGTTGTTATTGCAGGGGCAAGATATTGCCCATGTGGTTTCATCATTTCATTTTCTCAAATTGGGCATTTTCTTCGAAATATCTGATAGGAAGTGGGTTTGGCATGCTTGAGTTTGTATCTATTATATAATGAAAGTGCTAAGATGTTTCTCTATGATATGATATAGACTCGTATAAATAAAACAACTGCATAATAATCCTCCTTTTCATTCATTGCTATCATTTGTGGCACCACTAGCGCTTTCGTTTATAAGCACAATCCTCCTCCACCTGCATATCATCATCTTCAATGGTTTTGGTGTCAGATTATGTTTTTCTTTTGTTTCTTTCTCTTTAGGAGTATATTTTTCCATCACCGGTGTTGCAAGTGATAGCTTTTGCAATCAAGGACTGGCTTTAATGGAGAAGTGTAAGGGCGATCTGCCTATTTTATGGGTTATGAGTGCCTTCCACCTTTTAATTTTTTACAACTGTTCTTGACATCTCTCAAGTCTTTTAGTTTTTGTCCCTTCCATTTTTACTTTTGAAAACACGGTCAAAGGTGTTTACACTTAAACAGGCATTGAAGTTAGTAATGAGTTATTGGGAATTGACCCGGAAGAAAATAGCTTTCCATTTTCAATTTAAACTTTATAGAGCATTGAAGTCAGTAATGGGTCATTGTCTCATCTGCATAACCCTCTCGTGTTTGACATTCAGATAATTGCTAAGGTCAAATGAGCTCCGATTCTTCTGTCAGTTTGCCAAGCGATTGTCTTGAAAAATACTCATGGATATATGGGCCAGTATTACCCCCACAACTAGAGGTAAATTTCATACAAGTTTATTATTTTGCTCTTTTTGTGCTGCCTGTAAACCTTTTTCCATATTTGGATCATTTTAGGTCAATGCTTTAATTATCAGTTGAACTTGAAACTGTTAAAGTTCTTACTTACACATGTCATTGATAAATGCAATATTCTGATTAGAGATTTGTTATCTAGCTAACCCTATAAAAATTTGATAACGGCTTCATTAACGAGCCACCAACCTACCCTCATGTTGCGCATATCCAGAGTATTGCTTGTTGCTACAGGGATCATATTAATGAGGTTGAGGAAGATCTATACCGACAAGCCCACAACATGAACAACGTGGAGGCGGTAAATGAAGGTCTAGATGAACGTGTATCCGGTTTGGTAGCCTACAACTGCACTATGGTGAATGAATTGGAGGCGACACATGCCATTGCTGCTGTAAATGCTGCCTATGTAAAGAAGTACAAGAAGGGTATGGGCGTTGTTACTTGCGTCTTGATCGTATGTATGTTGCATATTATTCTGACGTTGGCTGGCTTCATAGGAAGATATGTGTACGTGATGTAATATTTTGTATGGTCTCCCATTGCCTCTAATGTTGGGTGTGTGATATGATCTACTAAACAATGGATCACTTTTGGGACTAAAACTCCTTTAGTGCTTTGTTCGTCCTCGTACCCTATGATATGTAAGGTCATAGTGCCTCTTTTGTCTAGACGTAGGTGGTGTGTATATGTAGCTTGTGTATGACCTTTCATGCTATGTAGTTTTCCATTATCACAAGCAATTATCATTTTGGTTTTCAAATCAGAATCTTAATTAGTTGACAGATAGCTCTTATATAAGATTTTAGCCTTATTTTAAAGTGAAAGGGAAGCATATCTTAATTTTCTTATTGAATTGAAGGATACTCTTGTGTAAAGACCAAAATTTATTTAATTATATAATTGCTCGTTTTTGAAAGTTTTCGAAAATCCATCCTCGAGCAACTTGCTATCGAGCTTCGGGCTTCGGATTTGAGATTTTGAACGTTTTTTAAATGAATTCGGCATCCTTTTGAATTTGAGATTTGATGGATCTTATTTCCGCTTTTGAGTTTCGGATTTAAAAACTTGAAGTCTAGTTGGTCGTATTGAAGCGATTTGAAATTCGATTTGGAGTTTTTGAGAGTCGGGATTCGGGTTTAGATTATCGAGATTCGAAGTCAGACCAAGCGGGATCATCTCTCTCTTTCTCCACCTCCCTCCTTCCCTCCCTCCCACTCTCTCCTCTTCTATTTGTCTTCTTTCCCATAAACCCTCATTAAACCCACCCAAGCTCCCCTATTTATATGAGACCCTAAAAATCCACATGAAAATCTTAGCCACCAAAAGCAAACACAAACCCTAAACCCTACTATCTCTCATTCATTTGAAATCCAAAAGAGAAACCCTCACCCTCTCCTTCTTTCCTCCATTGTCAATCCTCAAACACCACCCAAATCTCTTCTTTTTTGTTGTTTTCGAGCTTCAATTGTAACATCCCGGAATTATAATTTTTGGGTTACGTTTCGAGGGATGAAACCCCCCGTTGGGATGTTGCACCCCGAGTACAAGTTAAAGGTTTGAAATTCTAAACTACCGTTTTCAAAGTGGGATTTCATACCCAAAGTCGAAGCGATCGTTGGAATCCCCGGGGAAGTCCCCTGTACATGTCGTAAGTCTAAGCGTGGAAAACCGATAGTCGTGCCAATAGTGGAAGTATAGTGTAAATACAAGGATGTCACGACAGAGCCGGGTCAAAACGGAGTCTAAAACATAAGTCCAAAAAAAGTCGTGTGTCTAGTGAAGTCGGGAACTCGAGCTCTCACTCTCTGTCATGCAAAAGGACCCGTGCAAATAGGCAAGTAGCACCGATAGAACGAACATAATAGAGACCTAAAACGTTAATAGTGGGCGGGGTCAGATGATGCCCACTTGCTCTTTCCCCACCCTAAGTACACACACACACGTTATACCTAATAACCATGCTTCTAGGATGTAAGGCGTAATATTAACACACTAGCATGCCCATAATTTCAAGTGCATAAGAGTAATAGTGAAGGCCTTAACACAGAATACCAAGTGGTATGTCCCGCTTCCTAACCACCGCCCCCTTCCCGATAAGGCGGAGACTAGCCAGTTCGTGAATGCATTCCATTCCATTGATGGGATATGGTTCATATTGGTACCCGACCCCATATTGCATGCTTATCAATCAATCATGAATGTGGTCTTACAAGAGAAAAATAGGAGTAACGTGGATAATAAATAATGTGTGGTGATAACATCGTTGCCATGACTCGAATGACTCAGGACGAGACCCGGTGAGACTGGGCCGTCCTATGACCCTAGCAAAGACTCTAATTACGTCATAGATAACGGTCATTCTATTTACACACGCATACAAAAATAGAATGGTCAATGGTCAATGCAACCTAGCATGATACTATATGGCATGCTGATCATGAATGCAATAACCTAGTATATCATGCACATAAAGTAGGGAGTTTTCTCAATCAATTTGAGTAAGCTCTAAAGAGACTTACCTGGCTAGCAGAACAACAAAAGTATGATCCCAACAATTAGCACGAGCAATCAGATAATATCACCTAATTTCATATCAGAACATCCATATAAGTCAACATTTAACCATTTAATGACATAAACATAAATCATTCAATAAGTATAACCACATCGTAATCATCATCTCGTCAAGTTCAACCACTCATCATGTTTCCATATTCAATGAGACCACATCATTCCATTCAGCTACATTCATATACTCGCAACAATATATCTGCAAAGTCACATATCTCAACTTCATCATATTCATCATATCTCATAAGGCATAAGTCAATGATACATAACCTTAACATTTCATCATGCTATTAGTAATTCAGTGATGCCATTAGTCCACATCGATCATGATATTATGCAATCATTCACATCAACATGCTAGTTAGTCATCGATCACATAATTCCCGAGTCAATCCTGAAAACCATTTGAAAACCAAGTTACCGATTAGAACACTCGACCTTAAACGCTTATGAAATTCATTTCCCAAGACTCATAATCCAACCATTAACTCTGTCTTTGAAATCCCCCAAAAGCGTTGAAAATGAGTTTCGAAAACGATTGTCGAAAATGTTAAGAAACGAAGTCAAAACCGTATGATAGAAAGCTTGTCAGGGCCGCGAGAGAGCCTCTTGTGCCCATGAGACCCGGCACCACAGAGGTCATCACAGTCGCGAGCCTCTTGCCGTTGCGAAGCTCGATTACGGTCACGAGTTTTAGGATCCCCTCCTAGGGCATCCCAGAACACCACCTAGCCGCTGCGAGTCACCTCTTTCGCGGCCGGGAGCAAGAACCCTAGACAAGGTGTTCTTCCTCACAGCGGGAACAACGGAGCTGAATCGTTGATTCAAGCTCTGTTTGTGGCCTCTTTTGGTGTTTTTAGCCTCACCCCTTTTTTCCAATTTTTTTTAGAGCTTCCAGGCATAGGTTAGTACAAAAATAACGAGAAAATACTCAAGGATTTGAAGAGATTTCTCACCCAACTCTTCCTGGCTTCACTTTTTCTTCTCTCGGGTGACTCTTGATGCGATTTGAGGCCGAATCTCCTAGATCCGCTTGTTGGGCGAGGAGGGGGATTTAGTTTGAGAGTAAAAGAGGAAACTTGAAGGGTTTGGAAGTGAATGGAAAAGAAAGGAGCTAGCTTACCCTTTCCAAACCCAAAACCGACCAAAAGAAATCTGGGGCTTTGATCCTTGACTTCTGGGTTGTTGAGTGGCTCCCAAACACCTCCTTTGGCTCCTTAGAAGGTTGTTGTACCTGATTGACTCCTTGGATCTTGTGGTGGAGGAGAAAGAAGGTTGGGTGGTGGTTCTTTAGAGGAAAGTCGAGAAAGAGAGAGGGGGAGGAGGGGTTCTCCTTGGTGGTTGATGGGGTGTTTGGGGGAGAGGAGGGGCGGCTATGGTGGTGGAGGGTGGTGGTTGTGGGTGACAGCACAAGGTAAGAGAAGGAGAGAATGAGAGTGTTTGAGGGTTTGAGGGTTTTTAGGTTTCCTTGGGGGTTTCTCTCTTCAAGTACAAATTGGATAAGATGGAATGAGTGAATCCTTGTGTCTTATTGGAGAAGCAAGCCAAGATCAGATTTTTCCCTTGGGATGGGTTGATTCATTGATTTGATGGCGTCGAAGGATAAGAAGGAGAGTTGTCTCTTTCCAAAAGAAAGGCATGCAAGGAAGGAGAGGATCAGAGGAAGGAAAGGTGTTTATGGATGTCTCACCCAAATAGGGCAAGCATCTTTGACCCATTCAAATTCAAATCTCACGTGATCATTTGGGGTTAGGGTTTGGTGTGGGAAAACTTGGCTAGGGCTAGGAGAGTGGGAGTGGGAATCTTGGTTTCGATGTTGCAAGCTTGAATCCCGAGGGGCGCCGCGAAATTAGTTCCCGATTCCTACTCTCTCTTCGCGAAATTAGAATTTTTAAATCCGTTAATTGAGGATCGAGGTTGCCATGTAAATTCTAAAAAATTTAGTTAGGTCAGAAATCTACTTTTCGAGTTCAAAGTCCGACCTAAAGAGTTTTTTCCGCTAAATTACGCTTTTAAATTCATTTTGATTTTCTTTTTATGAGAAATTAGGATTAAAAATTTTCGAGCCTTTACATGAATACCACCAATATACATCCCATCCTTTCCCCTTTGAAGATCTAGTGGAGAGAAGCCACCAGTGATGCCAAATCTGAGAGAACAAAAGTTGCAAAAGGAATTTCGTAGCCGCAAGAAGGATCCCAGGAGTGCCCTGTTCATCACCGCTCGTGGTAATCCCTCTTGTTCTCCCTCTCCTTGCTTAATTCGTTTCTCTCCAAAACCTCTTAAAGGTGAACCTTCACTAAGTTTTCTACCCTCCAAGGTTGAAAGGAAGTACATCTAACCCATGGAAGTGCAAGATCGAGCCTCTTCTTCCCTCTTTCCCCTGTTTTCCGAAGGTAAGTCTCTCTTGTTTTCATTCGTTTTGGTCTCAAATCTTCATAAAAGAGGACTTTTACTCATCTTCTATCTTCCCTAGGCCCGACCTTTCACTTTCCTCGTCGATTTGAGCTCGAAGGAACACCATTGAAGCTTGTGAAGATTTCTCAAAGACCCTTGGTTAATCCCTCTTCCGCTCTTCCCCTCTGGTCCTCGTTGGTATCTTTGTCTGTCCGTTATGGTCGGGATAGATAGTAGTGTGTCTAGGTTTAATTTGGGAAAGAATGGGATTGATTCAAGGAAAAAACAAGCCAAAACGTTCGAATCTCACCGCGACGAGTTAGAACATATATAGCCCAGAGAGGAAGAAGGCGACATTTTGTGGCTGCGAGTGATCCTTTCACCATGCCAAAAGAGGTCTCTTGAAGCCAGCGAGATCTTGTGTTCACGGGAGCCCTGGGAATGAGTTTTGCTGCGGTGAGCGGCCATTTCGCTGCGGAGAAACTAGCCCCAATAGCCTTGGTCGAGGTTGGCTCTCCCTTGATTTCTTGGATCTCGGCTTGGTTTTGGGTCTGAACCGACGTACTATATTATTATCTATAATACGATTGGATTACAATGAGACTGAGATTGGATGTATGAATGATGAGGAATTATGATAATTGATATGAAATGGTTAACCATTGGATATCTCGGCTCTCGGACATCTTCTTGTATTTCGAGTCGTTTGAAATATTTTGACTTATCGAATGATTTTGAAAATACTTTTGAGTATGTGTTCTCTTTGTGGTTAGTTCGTGGGACTGTTTAACTTATATTATTATCTACATATATTAGGCGCTTATTGACTTGCTTGGACTTCTGCTACCTATTATTGGCTTTGCTGTTTAGCTTTACATGTAAGTTCCCTTGTGGAGCTTACTCAGATTGATTCTCACATGCATGTAGTGACATGATATACTAGATGTTGCATATGGAGAAGAGAATGATTCATGCAGTATCCTGCTTAGGAATTTTGCTATGAATGAGCATTTGTCTTCTTTATGCGTTTGAAAAGAGAACGACCATTTTCTGTGAGTCTTAGAGTCTTTTCTAGGGTCATAGGACACCCAACACCATCGGGTTGTCTTTATTGAGTCAAAAGAAAGCATGATCATGATTTAGGTATTTAAGGTTCGACAGCTGTCGAGCGTCCTACCTCGGCGGTGGTACGGACATATAGAATTTATACACTTATGGTTCGGCACCTGCCAAGCGTCCTACCCTGGTAGTGGTACGGACACTTTACCGCTGTTGGGGTATAGTTGGAAATATGGGGATATGCCACTTGACATTCTGTGTGTATCCATCTAATCGCTTTCTGCATATTATATATCCTAATAAGCATGACTTGTGTGTTTAAATTCCGTATTGCATTAGAAGCATCTTTATTTAGGTTTAGCGTGTATGATGTGATTGCAGTGGGACCGAGTCACGTGTGTGAGCCTTAGTCTGATCTCATTCCCTACATTATTTTTTAAGATATGATTGCATATTGATGCTTGATTGCTCAATACTTCTATGATTGGGTAATCTTTTTGGCACGATTGTCGACCGAGAGACTGACTTCCACTAGACTTCATATATCTGGATGTTTTACATACTTGTTTTATACTCGGTTTTGACCCGGTCACGCCGTGGCAAGTTGTACTATGATTGCCACTTATTTCGTTTTAGATTTCAAATGGTTTTGAGTGACTTAGTCGAATAGGACAAGTTCTGGGTACCCAATTGCCCTTCGCGTATTCGTGGTTCGGAATCCTCTCTTTCAAAGACTAATTTTTGGGTTTGAAACCTCGACCTGTACTTGGATCGCAAGATCCGAACGAAGGTATCCAACCTTCGAAACCTAACCCGAATATTTATATTTGGGTCGTTACATCTTGTGTGTTGGATTACACTTTAATGTCTTGTGGATGTAACAGGAGAGGAGGCATAAATTAGATCAATAGATTGACAGTAAAAGGGTGCGTGGTGCAGCGGAAATTAATGCTTTTAAAGGGGCATATTATAATGGACTTTCATTGAGTTTGTATGACAGATAGTTCCCCTTTTCTCTTTTACTATCATTGAGTTAGTATGGAAAAAGGGATGTATGACATAATAAAGAATTAAGTTTTGAAAACCAGATTATAAAAAGACGGAGGCAACTCTCATTTTCCCTATGATAAATGAGGGAGGAACATGCAAATGAGTGTGCTGTTGATTAGGTGACTCTCAAGATTCTGATTTTCAAATCAGATTTTAAAGATGGATGAGCTTGTAAATGAGCGCGCTGATGCAAATAACTCATTTTCCCTATTTTATATCTCATTTCAGGCTGCATTAGTTCAAGAATTTTCTAAGTTAACATCACTAGGCATGTGACTCTCATTTTCCATGTTATGTATCTCATTTCTAACTGCATTAGTTTCTGAATTACGATTGATGCCTGAGTTTTTGCTGGTAATGATTTTGAAAAATCAGATTGGTAATGACTTTCTCACTGACTACAATCTTTCTCACTGGATTCTAAACAAATAGGATTATACAAACACCTTCTGTCTGACCTGAAACCCAAGTTTGAAGTTAGGAGTTCTTGTTTGGAAATTACCCAATTGAAACCTAGTTCAATTGCTATACTGATTTGGTGGCCCAAGCTCGTAGAAATTTACAAAATCCTCCAAGTATTTGTCTTCTTTGTGGGTTTTTAAACAACCATCGAACTAGGGTCATTCAGCGAGTGGGTTTTCTGGATCTTGATGGCTAGGGGATCATGATGCCGACTAGTTTTGGTTCATTTATTAGCTTTGGCATAGAGATAAATTTTGGTTCACTTATTAGCTTTTATCTCAAACTTGAATGGAGTTGATCATAAGCTTCCCATGTGAACAAATTATTGAATGAGTATATGATACCCTTTTTTACATATTTTCGTAGCCAATAATTTAGAGATATGATGATAAGTTGTCTTGAATGCCATTAATGTTGACCTTCAGACGATATGCCTATTACCTTCTTCTCTCCACTGTATTATGCAAATCTGGTTTCTTGGATGTGACCTTATATGCTTATCTATTGCCTATAATTCCTCAACATCTTCATAGCAAAACTATTTTCTTGGATGTGACCTTATATTCTTATCCATTGTGTAAATGACAACTTTTATGGTTTCAGAATTTTTTCACTCAACATCATCTTTTAGAAACATTCTTGCAATGAATATCAAATGCAAGCATCTTTGTTATTGCAAGAATAAAAATCATATTTATAGAATCAGACTTATATAAAGGAGAAAATTGAGAGAATTTAAAAAAAAAAATAGGCCAGAACTAAAAAATCATTCACAGATTCTAAAAAATCTGATTATAAGAATGTTTCAGGATGTCCTTCACTTTCTATGATAGCAAAAGTAAAGTAGGAAAGTTATGAGTGTGATGTTGTTAATGTTTCCGAAAAAATAATATTTGCATTCAATTTTTATGACAACGAAAGTAAAGGAGGAAGGTTACGTGTGTATTGATGCAAATTTCTCACTGAAAAATCAGATTTGCATTTAATGTCTATGACATCTCAAAATTAATAGAGGATGTTTACATGTGGATTGAATGCGAATTCTTCATTTAGAAAATGCACTTCTACATTTACAAACACACAAGGCCGGACTACCCATCACAGAAACATTAGTGTCAAAACAGTAGTTTCAAAACATAATTAACTTCACACAGCAACATTAGTTTAAGAACATTTACATTAAAGTTGTTTTTCCTACCAAGCATATAATACTATACTATATACAAAAGACGCACCATGACAATAGAGAATTCCTAATGATAAAAAAAATGTTGATCATCTACAGAAAATGAGGGTGATCGACCATCTCCAAACAAAAGTAAAAATATCGTTCACCCAATGGTCATATTCCATGGCGCTCATTCCATATTCTTATTGCAATGGCATCTCAAAGTGCCTTCATCCCCTCGGGGCTCGCATCTTCATTTCTCCTTCTAACACCGACCTAGCTCTCGCATAATAGGATTCTAGCCGTTGTTCCGTCCGTTCCAAGTACTTGTCATGATCAGAGTATTGGATGATGTAATTATGGAGAGAAAAGCATTCCATTGTGATCTTCCATCTCTTCTTCAACACTCCAAAACAAAGCTCAATGCAACGTCGAAGGGATGAATGGATACAGTTAAATGCCTCCTTCATGTTCTTTGGTGGAAGTCTCTCAAACTGTGATGGGTGATACAATACTTCCAATTGGAATATGGGACCATGTACCCTTCTATATCTGGATATCCCTTGTCCACCATATAATATTTGCCTACAACACTCAATGGATTGAACTTGTATTATTAACAAGTAAAAGATATGAACTTGAAATTCACCACATCTGAATCAATTGACTTATACAATACCTGGTGGTAGCTTGGGGAAATGAACGGCTGGAGTACGTAGAGCATGATCTAACACCCGAGCATCATGAGCACTGCCCTCCCAACCAACTAAAATGAAGGTAAATCACATGTCAAAATCACAAACATACATGACATTGAATGAACAATAGCCCTTTCGACCTTTAAATGGTAGTTGGTTGGCCATCGGAACATATGCATTGATGGGTGTTCCATCAATGCACCCAATGACCCCCTAGAAAATAGAATTGCAAGATGTGAGACTTGACAAGTGCAACCTTATTCATGCTATATATGAAATTCAAACATAGTTATACCTTAAAGTGTATGTATTTGTCATATGTGAGCTTCCATGGACCGTGGTAAATTAAGGGTCAATTGGACGTATCATGTATCTAGCTAGCCCATGAAAACCACACTTTCTTTCTACAATGGACTTTAGAAATTGATGGATAACCCGACTAACAGTCTCACCAACAAGTTGATGTAAAGGCTAGATTTTCAAATCCCAATTTTCGGGGAAAAAAAAATAAAAGTGAATTTAATGTGGATATTTCCAGAAAACTAGTCCTCAACCTAACAAATCGGATTTAAAGCTCATGGAATGGATTTCCGACCTAAAATAAAATTTTGGAAACTAACTTGACATGGCGACATCCTTTCTTGGATTTTTTAAAAAATCTAATTGATCGAGAGAGCGAGAATTGAGAAACTAACATGGGAAAAATAACATCTGGAACTAACCTCGAGATTCGAACTCGCAATATTGGAATGAAGACTGTCACCCTTATTCTCCCGAGACAAAACCGAAAACCCTAGTCCAATAGGTGGAGACATGTGAACCATTTGAGTTTAAGTCAAAGATTCCTTGCCAAAAATGGAGAAACACCCACAAACCTCGTGTTCTCTCTTCTTCTCTTGCATACCCCTCTTTGGGAATAAGGTAATCCATCACTATCCCATCTCTTCTACCCAAATCAGCCCTTATCTCCTTGGGAGATCAAGCTTTGACTCACTCTCTCCTCATTCAAACAACCCTAGACACAAATCTTATCCAAAGTCTTGGAGAAAATCCAAGAAAACCCTAAACATAGTCTCATCTCTCTTCCTACCTTGTTGTGCCATGAGAGGCTAGGGACTCCTCCCTCCCTTGCCTCTAGCAGCCACCCCACTACCAGCCACCTCCGACTACCCATCCACCACCACCATCACCTCTTTCCTCCTTCCTTCCTCCTTTCTTCATCCTTGGTCCACACAGAGTCAAACACCACCAAACCACCTCCATTCTCTCCATTCTTCTTCGAACATCCAACCATGGCTTCCTCAGCCTCCCATTGAGGTCCTCCAAGTGGAAGAAGGAGCCCTGCAGCCCGGAGGAACTTCCAAGAAGCCATTGAAGCACATAGAAGACCATCTCACCGTTTTTGACTTTAAGGAGTGTTAAGAGCTCGTTTTCCCCTCCTTTCACCTCCTACTAACTCAAAGGTCATACCTTTAACACCTTCTAATAATCCTAGGCACCCTCGCACAAGAAAGGGCCCAATTGGAGCCTAAACAAAGCTTCACGAGAAAACTGAAGGAAAATAAATAAACTTGGGTGAGGATCCTTATTTCTCTCCATTTTCTCTCCATTTTCTGGGGTGAGAGTTAGGAAGGCTAACAACAACAAATGAGGCCAAACCGAGCTCAAATCAGTAGCTCTCAAGGCCGAACTCGCGGTCGCGAGTAAGAACTCGTGATCGCGAGTTAGAACAAGACATGGGGTTCTATCTCGCCACGACGAGTTGCCCCTATCACCGCGGTGAGTGGGATGTCAAGGGAGGCCCTTGGGGCTCCTCAGCTTCGCGACCGCGAAAACTACTTTCGCGGGGTACTCGCAGGGAGTGTCTCATGGTGCCGAAAACCATTTTTGCCGCGGCGAAACACCCCCTGGTCATGAGTTTTAACTTATTAACTCGGGGATTCTTTCCAAACGATTTCAAAAACTGGATTTGACATTTTGGGGATTTAAATGACTGACTTGATGACTTAAACTCGGGTTTCAGAAAATGAACTTGACGAGTATTTCAAAGGTTGGAAGTCCAAACTATTTAACTCGAATTTTGAAACGGGTTTCGATACTAACTTTGAAAATAGACTTGATCAGTGACTAACTAGCATGATGTTATGATTGTTTGACTAACGACATGTATGTGTGAATAATATCATGTGTGAATGACTAATGGCATGATTTCGTAGTAGTATGATATATGATGAGTATAGTCTTGCAGAATATTATACATGATGAGATGTTATATATGATTATGATCTTATAAGCATGCGGATTTGGGTAAGTATAATATGGGCATTGTCATAAGTTGATGAATGGGCAAGTTATGTGGAATACGGTATAAGATGTGCAATGGTTGATCATGGACAATGGAAAGTATGGTTGATGGAAGTTGTTTACCTATCTGATTATGATGTGTGTGATATGTATCCTTAGAGTAGCCTTAGCGGTAGACTCATTATATTTCCGATATGCATCTAGGTGATACTTTATGAATGTGACTTGATGTGTGTGGCGGATATACTATTATGTTGCTCTGTATAGCCAGGTAAGTTTCTTCGGAGCTTACTCAGATTAAATAGAAAATGTTTCGGAAGGAAATCAAGTATGCAAATATAAAACTATATGAAAGAAAACCAACTCCCTGTCTCAGCAAATAAAATACAAGAAAATCTCCTGCTATAGTGGTAGGGTATTCAGGATCATATCCATCAGGAACCGTGTCAGCGCTCGCCTTTCTCGTTCCAAATCACGCCTCGAATTCGACCAGGGAAGTACTCGAAATTGAGTAAAGGTACTCGATATCGACCACCAGTAGTTGAGTAGACCTGCAACTGCACCACGGAAGACGAAACAAAGCCTACGTCGAGTAAAAAGTACTCGACGTTGACTACAGTACTCGATGTCGACTAGTCTTGTTGATGTCGAGTGCGTCAGTGCAGTGTAAAAACGTAACTTTTGCGAAGTAAAAACAACGAAAGTAAACACGAAATTGGGGATTCAAATTTAATAAACTAAAAGCTCCTAGAATCGGGGTTTCAATGCCACAACGATAGTGATATAAGAATCAAGGTAAAGGTATAAAAGATCATGCATTTTCATCAAATAACGTTCGTTATTAACAAATAGGAAGCGAGAAGCTTTCGCATAAACCCTAATTGTTACTAACCCTTTTAACATAGTTAATCCATGTTTGTATTAAGATCACTTTCGCTTCAATAAAACAAATAAGGATCATCTTCGACTGTCACAAAAGAATCATTTAAATCAGGGATAGAATATGAAATCGCATAAAAAATTGTACCTTTATCGCATCATCTTACATGGTTGTCGTCGGGCTCACCCTAGCTCTAGAAGTTGGGTGACTACTTGATGCAGTGCAAATGTCGATGACTCCTTGTGACATTGAGGACAATATGAAGATGCCGTTTGATTGTCCTATGACTCGTGCAAGGGCCAAGAAGATTCAAGATGCAACCAAGGTACATCTCATTCGTTACCAAGGAACTATGGAGCAAGGGTTCATGCCATCTTGGATCACTTTGCTCAAGACTAGACCACCGGCACAAGAATTGAGCTTGCGTCCACAAACGGAGCTCATGAAGACTCGACAACACCCACCATGGCAAGACATAGCTCGGCACAACAAAAGGTCACTCGGGCCTAGGCCATGTCGAGTGAGAGAAGGGATGTCGAGTGCGCCTTGGCCCATGTCGAGTGCTCTTGAGGCCCATGTCGAGTAGCTTGGATGTGTGGGCTGATTTCCCCAATGTTATTTAGATATATTTAATTTATTGAATTTAGAAATAACGTGGAATTAATTATAGGGTGATTTTGGTACATAGCCCCTTTTGAATGTTTAATTGGGTACTTAGACCCCAAACTAATTTAATTAGTTTTGGTGGACAATAAAGTTACATAGTATCTATTTTTATTTGAGTGGAATGGTCAATTATAGGGTGATTTATCTTTAGTTACCAAAACTCTATCTTTGCAAGATAGAATTGGTACAAGCAACTTCTATATGAAAATTTGGTATTTTTTACACATTGTAAGATTTAATTAGCTAATTAACTATTTTCAATATTTTTTTAGGCGTGCTAGTCTATTTTGAAAGTCTTTTAGTCCTGTAACCCTTCCTTCTTGAGAGAGATTTCAGACGGAGCGAATCAGCGAATGTTATGATTTCAACGGGCTCCCTCCTCCTCCCAGTCCCAACCATGGAAGTGGTGCTCAAGCTCCGCCTCCCTGACGCAGCGTCTCTACAATCTTTTTCTTCCCTCTTCTCCCCCTTCCTCCTCCACAGTCACCACCAGTACAACCTCATTTTCGACGACGCCGCCTCCTAACTCGCCTCTCGGTGTGTCGTTGCTCTGAATTCGAACCCCATCCTCGTAGACGGCATCAGCCGCGTGGAGGAGGATTGAGGAGGATCTGGATCTTTCAATTGGCTTGGCCATACACGAGGATCCGTTCTTGATTGCATCGGATTCGGCGTCTAGGGTTTTGAGCAAGGTGAGAGGGGAATTTGTGCTTGATTGCATCCGATCCATTCTTGATTCCATCGGATTCAATTGGCTTGGCCATAATAAGGTCACTGACCGGCGAGAGCATCTTCGGCACCTTGGCAGGTGTGCGTCCGCCCCAAAATTGCCTTTTTTTTCTCCGCTCAATTCGATTTTCCTATTGCTAAATTAGGGCTTGTGTTCATCTTTTTCTTTGGTTTGGTTCAGATATGATTGGTTACTCTCTGACAAGCTGTTGGATCCGGAGACTGAGCTTATGCTTGGTTTTCTGGATCATCTTCTGTTGGAAACCCCCACCTCTCTTTTACGGAAGATATTATTGGAAAGTGGGTTATGGGAAGCTATTGTAGGAGGTAGAAGAAAAACAGATTTTAGATAAAGTGAAAGCTAGCATGACCCAAGAAGACTTGGTTGAGTTAGCACGAGCTACACAAGAGCTATGGATGAAGCAAGAAACTCCTGATTCCAAGTTTGTCTTTGAGTGACATTACGAAAAAGCCTATCCATGTTCCAGTAGAGGTGGTTATGTTTTGATTTGTGTTGGTTCTATCTATCATTTTTGACAAAAACAGCTCTCATTTTTATGACTTACTAGTGTAATTATGACATTAGTAGTTGTTGTTCTCCCTTTGGGCATTGGATATGTAATTTCTATTTTCATTAATAACAAATATTGGTGTATTGCTCTTTGTTTATTGCTTGCTAGGTAGGTGATAACATGTTTTTAACTACGCTTGTATTTTGGTACACAACCATTCCCAAGCCAAAAAAAAAAAAGGGGAGACATGTTGTGTGGTACTTCATGCTATTAGATTCTTAAATGTCATCACAAATGTGTCACCAATCAAAATGTCACCAATAAAAGGTAATCAAATTTCATGCTTATATCAATTTAATAAAAATGTCATCAACAAACAATGTCATCACAAATGATTGAGATCAATAAAGTGTAATCACAAATATCATTAATGAATTAAAAATGTAATAAGCATGTCACCACAAGTGATTGCATCAATGAAATGTAATCACAAACGTGTCATAACTGAATAAAAGTATAATCGATGAAAATACATCGATATACAATTGGTTAAATTAAAAAAAAGTGACATCAAACAATTTGATTAAAAAAGTGGCATCATATAATTACATTAGAAAAATGGCAGCAAAACACTACTTTGAAAAAGTTGCATCACATTAAAGAAAAATAATGTTATCAAAACACTACTTTGAAAAAATATGGCATCACGGTAAAAAAATATCATCAAAAAATTGACATGAAAAAAGTGGCATCAGTACTCAATAGTAAATAACGTTCGTTATTGACAAATAGGAAGCGAGAAGCTTTCGCATAAACCCTAATTGTTACTAACCCTTTTAACATAGTTAATCCATGTTTGTATTAAGATCACTTTCGCTTCAATAAAACAAATAAGGATCACCTTCGACTGTCACAAAAGAATCATTTAAATCAGGGAAAGAAGATGAAATCGCATAAAAAATTGTACCTTTATCGCATTATCTTACATGGCTACCGTCGGGCTCACCCTAACTCTATAAGTTGGGTGACTACTTGATGCAGTGCAAATGTCGATGACTCCTTGTGACATTGAGGACAATATGAAGATGCCATTTGATTGTCCTATGACTCGTGCAAGGGCCAAGAAGATTCAAGATGCAACCAAGGTACATCTCATTCGTTACCAAGGAACTATGGTGCAAGGGTTCATGCCATCTTGGATCACTTTGCTCAAGACTAGAGCACCGGCACAAGAATTGAGCTTGCGTCCACAAACGGAGCTCATGAAGACTCGACAACACCCACCATGGCAAGACGTAGCTCGGCACAACAAAAGGTCACTCGGGCCTAGGCCATGTCCAGTGAGAGAAGGGATGTCGAGTGGGCCTTGGCCCATGTCGAGTGCTCTTGAGGCCCATGTCGAGTAGCTTGGATGTGTGGGCTGATTTCCCCAATGTTATTTAGATATATTTAATTTATTGAATTTAGAAATAATGTGGAATTAATTATAGGGTGATTTTGGTACATAGCCCCTTTTGAATGTTTAATTGGGTACTTGGACCCCAAACTAATTTAATTAGTTTTGGTGGACAATAAAGTTACATAGTATCTATTTTTATTTGAGTGGAATGGTCAATGATCAACTGTTTGACCGCTGACCGGTCAACGGTTGACCGTTGACTAGTCAACGTTGACCAACTCATTTGGTTTTTTTTAGTGATGACGTTTTTTGTGATGACATTTTTTAACGTTTTGATGCCTTTTTGTATTATATTGTATTTTCACTTTGATGCTACTTTTTTAATGAAATGAGTTGGTGACAAATTTTGAATGACACTTTTAAAACCTTGATGGCATTTTTTTGTTCACTATATCGTCACGTTGACCATTGATGCTATTTTTTTTACTGTTGACTACTGATGACATATTTTAATTTTTTTTTTACTGTCAATTTTTTGGTGATTTTTTTTACCGTGATGCCATATTTTTTCAAAGTAATGTTTTGATGACATTTTTTTCTTTAATGTGATGCAATTTTTTCAAAGTAGTGTTTTGATGACATTTTTCTAATGTAATTGTATATCGATATATTTTCATCGATTCTACTTTTATTCACTGATGACACGTTTGTGATTATACTTCACTGATGCAATCACTTGTAGTGACATGTTTATTACATTTTTATTCATTATTGGCATTTTTTTATTAAACTTCATTAATCTCAATGATTTGTCATGACATTTTTTGTTGATGACATTTTTATTGATAAAATTTTGATACAATTGATAACATATGAGCATAAAATATGATTGCACTTCATTGATGCCATTTTTTTATCCACCGATGACATGTTGTGATTACACTTCATTGTTGCAATTAGTTGTGATGACATTTTTTTTACCTTCTTATACAATTGATGATACAAGAGCATAAAATGTAATTAAACTTCATTGATGAAATCTTTTATTGATGACTTTTATGCATTAATGACATTTGTGATTACACTTCATTGATCTCAATTATTTGCGATGACATTATTTGTTGATGACATTTCTCTTAATAACATTTTTATACAATTGATAACATATGAGCATAAAATTTGATTATTCTTCATTTGTGACATTTTTATCTCCCCTCCTCTTTTTTTTCCCGGGCTTGGGACCGGTTGTGTACAAATACACAAGCGAAGTTAAAAACATGTTATCATCTAGTTAGCAAGCAATAAAGAGTAAACAGACAAATTAATGAAAATAGAAAATATCAAAATTCTCTGAAATTTCATCATAAGCATGTTAACAAAATTGGAGTGGTCATTGCCCACTTGCCATAATGGTGGTGAAAATTGAGTTAGCACGAGCTACACAAGAAACTCCTGATTCCAAGTTGGTTGAGTTAGCACGAGCTACACAAGAGCTATGGCTGAAGCAAGGAACTCCTGATTCCAAGTTTGTGTTTGAGTAGGCAGAAGAAAAACAAATTTTAGAGAAAGTGAAAGCTAGCATGACCCAAGAAGACTTGGTTGAGTTAGCACGAGCTACACAAGAGTTATGGCTAAAGCAAGAAACACCTGATTCCAAGTTTGTCTTTGAGTGACATTACGAAAAAGCCTATCCATGTTCCAGTAAAGGTGGTTATGTTTTGATTTGTGTTGGTTCTATCTATCATTTTTGACAAAAACAGCTCTCATTTTTATGACTTACTAGTGTAATTATGACATTAGTAGTTGTTGTTCTCCCTCTGGGCATTGGATATGTAATTTCTATTTTCATTAATAACAAATATTGGTGTATTGCTCTTTGTTTATTGCTTGCTAGGTAGGTGATAACATGTTTTTAACTCCGCTTGTATTTTGGTACACAACCATTCCCAAGCCAAAAAAAAAAAGGGGAGACATGTTGTGTGGTACTTCATGCTATTAGATTCTTAAATGTCATCACAAATGTGTCACCAATCAAAATGTCACCAATAAAAGGTAATCAAATTTCATGCTTATATCAATTTAATAAAAATGTCATCAACAAACAATGTCATCACAAATGATTGAGATCAATAAAGTGTAATCACAAATATCATTAATGAATTAAAAATGTAATAAGCATGTCACCACAAGTGATTGCATCAATGAAATGTAATCACAAACGTGTCATAAGTGAATAAAAGTATAATCGATGAAAATACATCGATATACAATTGGTTAAATTAAAAAAAAAGTGACATCAAACGATTTGATTAAAAAAGTGGCATCATATAATTACATTAGAAAAATGGCAGCAAAACACTACTTTGAAAAAGTTGCATCACATTAAAGAAAAATAATGTTATCAAAACACTACTTTGAAAAAATATGGCATCACGGTAAAAAAATATCATCAAAAAATTGACATGAAAAAAGTGGCATCAGTAGTCAATAGTAAATAAAAAATGGCATCATGGTCAACGTGACATCACAATAAAAAATAATGTAATACAAAATGGAATAAATGGTCAACTTGGCATCACAATAAAAACTTTAAAAAAGTGTCATCAGTATTCAACAGTAAAAAAAATTGGAATAAATGGTCGACGTGGTATCACAGTACCCAAAAAATGTCATCAAGGTTTAAAAAAAATGTTATTAAAAAAGTGGCATCAAAGCGAAAATAAAATGTGGTAAAAAAAATCTACATGAGTTGGTCAACGGTCAACCGTTTGACCGGCTGATGGTCCAACAGTTGACCATTGACCATTCAATACCCCATTTGGGGAATGGACTAACTAACCTAATTAAATAAGTTTATTATCTAATTAGTTAATTGAAGTTTCTAAATAGACTACTTACCTAAATCACCCCAACTTCTATTTAAACCTTTGTATTCCCTTTAACTTTAATTAGATTGGAATTATATTGTGGAACCCTTTTTAGGATTAAAAAGGTTCTACAATTCCCAATCCCAAAGCTTCAAGTTATCTTATGTGAAATTGCAATCGATTCAACTCAAGCTCCAAACAATCCTACTCAACCATAGCCAAACAAACACAACCCTAAGTCCAACAGATCCGTCGCAAGAAGAAAGGAAGCAACCAGCGCTCGGGACCTCGGCACCATCTTGGAGTCCTCGGCGCTTGGCGCCTTGGCAGTCCAGTTCTCGCGCACACCTGCACGCACCCGCGCCCGGTTCTGCGAGCATGCGGCTCCACACTCCTCGGCGCCCTCGCTCTCTCGTTCCCTTGCTTTGATTTCGTTGCTATTTCTAAGTTATTGTTTGCTGGAATTTTATCCAAGTGTAAATTGTCGCCATATCAGATTCTAAATACTTTTCTTATTGTTCCCAAATCAGGAGATATCAAACAACATTGCAAGATCGGGCAAATATACGGCGAGGTTCTTGATCCTGCACCCACAGGAAAAGTATTGGGAATTCCAAACGTATCAAGTGGTATCGGATTCTCAGGTGTATGCAAGTTCTTTACTCTCTTGATTCTTTATTTTGAGTGATTATTTTCGTGCCATATTTTTCACCATTCTCGCTGCATAAATTGTAGATTTTTGTTATTCACCCTAAAAATTGGCACTTTATTTGAGTTTATTTTCTTGTTGGGTCTATAATTTGGAAGAATTGAGTTTTTTGTTGCAATTTTGATTTTTATTCATTGATTGCTCCATATCATGCCTATGAATGTGATTCTTGGATTAAAGTATGGTTATGAACTTGCACCACTAAAGAACCCTAATTTTCCCAATTTGATGCATATTTCCCTTATTTTCTTTATTTTTTCTTACTTTTAGATCATCGTAGCTTAGTTTCTTTGTATTTTCTTTTGTTTTCTTTTCTGTCGTCATTCCTGCAGTAGCTTACAGCGACAGTTGTTAATAAAAAAAAACAGTAATAGTCGAGACCTTCAAAAAGAAAAAAGGAACGAAAAAGAATAACGTAACTTCATTTGTTTGAGTTAGTAACTCTTGCATCTTGTTATTTCTTTTTATTAGCCACTTGCAATTGATAATCTATTTGGTGTCAAGCACCACAAAGAACCCTACTTGTGTAATTTTGTGCTGTGCCGACATAGGAGCCTTGGTCACACCCCTCTTTATCTGAACCGTGTTGCAACCGTCAGATAATAGTTGACGGAGTGTGTGCACTTGATTGCCCTTGTGATTGCATTGCTATTATTACCATCTTGCTGAATTTTCGTGCATCACATTGTATTCTTTCTTTCTTACACATTAGCCGCTCGTTCATACTTGCTATCCTTGTTATCCGGGTTGTGGCTGATTTATTTGCAATTTGATCTTTACTTGCTATCTTCAATATTGCATAATTCAGTATCAAAGGAAGATTGTTTGAATACTGTGCCTAGTTTTCTCGCCTAATTGATTTCTAAAACCTAATCACTCTTAGAATCAAAAGGTCTTGCATTACATGGTTTCTGGTTTTTGCTCCGTTTACTTGGTACTCTTTTGATATTGTAGGAACATGTCTAACAATAAAGACGGCCATAGCTCTTCCCCTCCCTCTCCTGGCACCATTTCTGCTGCCAATATGAATTTCATCATTGAGGCCGTGACAAATGCTTTCGGTGGACAAACTAAAGGGTATCCCCAATACCTATGACGAACGTTGGAACCAGCGTTTTAACGACGCTATGATTCAACAGAGCGCCCAGATTACTACTCGCACCATCACCGAGGTACTATGACACCCCCATTAGGTAAGCCATCCCTTTCTGGTCAATTACATTTTAATCTTAAGTCTACTACGCCGAACCCTTTTGAAGGAGAGAATGATAATGATCTGTTATCCAACTTTAACGGTCAAGACAACCGACGGGAACACACACTCCCTCGGCATCAGCAACAAGGGCGGCATCAGCAGCAACAACAGTCTCGTGCCAATCCTTTATTCATCAGATCTAATTGGGATGACAGTCGTAGCAACGTTGATCTCAACGACAGGCCCCATTTGGAGGACGCTTATGTTGTAGGAGGAAATCAAGTTTAAAATATAGAAATATAAATCAAACCAGATACATGCCCACGCAAATAATTTCAAGACCTCCTCCTGATGTAGCAGCGGGAAGTCAGGATCGATCCTCGAGGAAGCACGCCAGCGGATCTCAGGTAGCTGTAAATCTCTCAGACAGAAAAGCAAACAAAAAGACAGAAATATTAAATAAAAGATGAAAATAAAGTAAAGCAACAGAAACTACTCGATATCGACTAAAAGTCCTCGATATCGACTAAAACTATTCGACACTAGAAACTCAATATCGACCACAGAAACGAAGACCAGCGGAAGCAACTCGATTTCGACAAACTCTCCTCGATATCGACTAAAATATCTCGATATCGACCAAAAATTCCCCGAGATCGAGTTATGACAAAAACTTAAATTGTAACCTTTTCGAACACAGAACACGAAATTCGATGAAATAAATCAATAAACTAAAGACTTCAAAGATCAGGGTATCAACACCACAACGATAACCATACAAAATAACACATAAAGGCATAAAACATCATGCTTTTCATCAAATAACTTTCGTTATTAACAAATAGGAAGATAGAGCCTTTCGCATAAACCCTAATTGTTACTAACCCTTTTCACATAATTAACCCAAGTTGTATTAAGATCACTTTCGCTTCAATAACACAAACAAGGATCACCTTCAACTTTCGCAAAAGAATCATGCTCATAGGAATAGAAGACGAATTGCATAAAAAGCTCAGACCTTTACCGCATCATCTCACATGGCTACCGTCGGGCTCACCCCGGCCCTAGGAGTGGGTGGTCTACTCACTCTTCATCGCAATCGCAGACATCATGGATGAAAAAGAACTAACTTGCATTAAACTCAACCAAACTTACAACCTATTCTCCTTCTCTCTCTCTACTTGTAACTAATTGTCTCTGAAATTAAATGAATAAAACTCAGCCCTAAGGCTTTATTTATATGTTTCCAATCCTTGCTAATCAAGGTAAGAAAGTCTATCTATATCTATGTTTATTTATCTACTTACTTAAAGATTAAATAATGGAATGAAAGAAATAAATCAACTAGGACTATATCTAATTTGTGGATAAATCTTCCATGGAGTTGATAGATCTTGATAGGAGTTGATGGAATTTGATAAAATTTGATCTCGAAAGTATCTCCATCGGCTTCGGGATAGAAACATAACAAGATTCTCGGACAGCTCCTCGTCGACAACTGAGGTTTCCTCGATATCGAGTAGCACCTTCTTGGTCTTCCGCTCAGCAACTTGATTCCGGCTTCATGACGCCACATCGACTAAGTTTTTACTCGACATTGAGGAAATTTCCTGGACATATATTGACTAGAGTTTGGTCTGTCTTCAGCTTCTTCGTCGATCTCGGCTCCAGGATGTGAAAATCGACTAAGTCTTCCTCGATATCAAGTAGATTTTCTCGATATCGAGTTGCATGTTCATCTCCCAGCTTCCTTGTCGATTTCTGGAACTCAGCTCAATTTTAGGTATACTCGATATCGAGTAAAACAACTCGATATCGACTAAGTCTCTCAGCTTTCTGCTCTGTTCTTGAAACGCACTTTCTCGAGTCCTCGTTTGTCGGATTGACACATATGACCATGCGTTGGAAAGCTCATTTCGAGGGATACAACTCTCATGAAGACTTCAAAGCTTGATTCGAAATGATAAATGGTGAAAAATGGCATTTTATCCAGCTGCACCATTCTTAGCTTCTCCATGACTTTTCTTTAAGCTCCAAAGCGCGTCCGATTTCTGCGAAATATAACAAAAACCTGTGTAGACCTCCATATATTGCAAATAAACATAAACTACACATATTTTGTACTATTCTATCTCAAATGTATGAAACGCATGCAGAAATCGATATAAAAGTAAGTGTAAAACATGGCAATTTAGGCTCACAACAAACACCCCATACTTAAGCTTTCTTGTCCTCAAGCAATACTTTTAATTGTCATTCAGGGGAAGAAATCAAAACTCTCAACATCATAGATTCATTCTCATATGTCCTTGCAATTAATTACCATCCTCGAAAAGGTACTAGTGTTAGAAATCCATGCATGTTCAAATAAAAAGCAACATCTACTCACAAAAGGAGGGTTATGCAAAACATTCATAACTGACAAAGCATTAATAATCAAGAGGACTTTAATTTAAGCTCAATAAGGAGTAGAGTGGTAAAAGGCTAAAGGTGGGCAATTTTTGGCCATGTGGTGCTTAATAATCCGGGGAAATGGAGTATTTTCCAAACTTTCTTAACCACATTCCTTCTTCATAAGATTCATCACTTTTCCATATTGCTTTTATTAATAATAATGCTTTTACCTCTCTAATCTCAGCATTGCCTTCTCGTGAGTCGCAAACATGGGTGTCATGAATGGCCCGGATATTTAGTGCTTTGGACCCCTCAGCTTGTGTCCTATCCTGGGGAACTATTATCTCAACGCAGGCAGGGTCGATCTACCTTTATCTCATGAGGTGACCGGATTTTCTTTCACTCATTAAATTTTCCATACATTTCAAATATTCTTGCCAAACTCCAATAATGGTAACAACAACACAAACACCGTATAATAATCTCCATAATGTAACATCATTCTCAACATAATCCCCGGATAGGAAATAAGGTAGAAAATGAGCAATATTTAGATCATGTGGAGCAATATATGAAATAAGGCATAATATGGCTTTTGTGATGCATAAGCATAGGTAAGGCTAGGATATAACAATATGAGCATTATATGGAAATATAAAGTCCTCCATCCTCTTATCATGCAACCTGTCAAAAGCAACTTCAAATTTTACCTCCTTTCATGGTTTTCATCAAAATATGCACTTCATTGTTATTTCTTTTTATTAGCCACTTGCAATTGATGATCTATTTGGTGTCAAGCACCTCAAAGAACCCTACTTGTGTGATTTTGTGTTGTGCCGACATAGGAGCCTTGGTCACACCCCTCTTTGTCTGAACCGTGTTGCAACCGTCAGATAATAGTTGACGGAGTGTGTGCACTTGATTGCCCTTGTGATTGCATTGCTATTATTACCATCTTGCTGAATTTTCGTGCATCACATTGTATTCTTTCTTTCTTACACATTAGCCGCTCGTTCATACTTGCTATCCTTGTTATCCGGGTTGTGGCTGATTTAATTGCAATTTGATCTTTACTTGCTATCTTCAATATTGCATAATTCAGTATCCAGGGAAGATTGCTTGAATATTATGCCTAGTTTTCTCGCCTAATTGATTTCTAAAACCTAATCACTCTTAGAATCAAAAGGTCTTGCATTACTTGGTTTCTGGTTTTTGCTCTGTTTACTTGTTGCTCTTTTGATATTGTAGGAACATGTCTAACGATAAAGACGGCCATAGCTCTTCCCCTCCCTCTCCTGGCACCATTTCTGCTGCCAATATGAATTTCATCATTGAGGCCGCGACAAATGCTTTCGGTGGACAAACTAAAGGGTATCCCCGATACCTATGACGAACATTGGAACCAGCGTTTTAACGACGCTATGATTCAACAGAGCGCCCAGATTACTACTCGCACCATCACCGAGGTACTATGACACCCCCATTAGGTAAGCCATCCCTTTCTGGTCAATTACATTTTAATCTTAAGTCTACTACGCCGAACCCTTTTGAAGGAGAGAATGATAATGATCTGTTATCCAACTTTAACGGTCAAGACAACCGACGGGAACACACACTCCCTCTGCATCAGCAACAAGGGCGGCATCAGCAGCAACAACAGTCTCGTGCCAATCCTTTATTCATCATATCTAATTGGGATGACAGTCGTAGCAACGTTGATCTCAACGACATGCCCCATTTGGAGGACGCTTATGTTGTAGGAGGAAATCAAGTTTAAAATATAGAAATATAAATCAAACCAGATACATGCCCACGCAAATAATTACAAGACCTCCTCCTGATGTAGGAGCGGGAAGTCAGGATCGATCCTCGAGGAAGCACGCCAGCGGATCTCAGGTAGCTGTAAATCTCTCAAACAGAAAAGCAAACAAAAAGGCAGAAATATTAAATAAAAGCGGAAAATAAAGCAAAGCAACAGAAACTACTCGATATCGACTAAAAGTCCTCGATATCGACTAAAACTATTCGACACTAGAAACTCAATATCGACCACAGAAACGAAGACCAGCGGAAGCAACTCGATTTTGACAAACTCTCCTCGATATCGACTAAAATATCTCGATATCGACCAAAAATTCCCCAAGATCGAGTTATAACAAAAACTTAAATTGCAACCTTTTCGAACACAGAACACGAAATTCGATGAAATAAATCAATAAACTAAAGACTTCGATGATCAGGGTATCAACACCACAACGATAACCATACAAAATAACACATAAAGGCATAAAACATCATGCTTTTCATCAAATAACTTTCGTTATTAACAAATAGGAAGATAGAGCCTTTCGCATAAACCCTAATTGTTACTAACCCTTTTCAGATAATTAACCCAAGTTGTATTAAGATCACTTTCACTTCAATAACACAAACAAGGATCACCTTCAACTTTCGCAAAAGAATCATGCTCATAGGAATAGAAGACGAATTGCATAAAAAGCTCAGACCTTTACCGCATCATCTCACATGGCTACCGTCGGGCTCACCCCGACCCTAGGAGTGGGTGGTCTACTCACTCTTCATCGCAATTGCTGACATCATGGATGAAAAAGAACTAACTTGCATTAAACTCAACCAAACTTACAACCTCTTCTCCTTCTCTCTCTCTACTTGTAACTAATTGTCTCTTAAATTAAATGAATAAAACTCAGCCCTAAGGCTTTATTTATATGTTTCCAATCCTTGCTAATCAAGGTAAGAAAGTCTATCTATATCTATATTTATTTATCTACTTACTTAAAGATTAAATAATGGAATAAAAGAAATAAATCAACTAGGACTATATCTAATTTGTGGATAAATCTTCCATGGAGTTGATAGATCTTGATAGGAGTTGATGGAATTTGATAAAATTTGATCTCGAAAGTATCTCCATCGGCTTCGGGATAGAAACATAACAAGATTCTCGGACAGCTCCTCGTCGGCAACTGAGGTTTCCTCGATATCGAGTAGCACCTTCTTGGTCTTCCGCTCAGCAACTCGATTCCGGCTTCAGGACGCCACATCGACTAAGTTTTTACTCGACATTGAGGAAATTTCCTGGACATATATTGACTAGAGTTTGGTCTGTCTTCAGCTTCTTCGTCGATCTCGGCTCCAGGATGTGAAAATCGACTAAGTCTTCCTCGATATCAAGTAGATTTTCTCGATATCGATGTGCATGTTCATCTCCCAGCTTCCTTGTCGATTTCTGGAACTCAGCTCAATTTCAGGTATACTCGATATCGAGTAAAACAACTCGATATTGACTAAGTCTCTCAGCTTTCTGCTCTGTTCTTGAAACGCACTTTCTCGAGTCCTCGTTTTTCGGATTGACACATATGACCATGCGTTGGAAAGCTCTTTTCGAGGGATACAACTCTCATGAAGACTTCAAAGCTTGATTCGAAATGATGAATGGTGAAAAATGGCATTTTCTCCGGCTGCACCATTCTTAGCTTCTCCATGACATTTCTTTAAGCTCCAAAGCGCGTCCGATTTCTGCGAAATATAACAAAAACCACTGTAGACCTCCATATATTGCAAATAAACATAAACTACACAGATTTTGTACTATTCTAGCCCAAATGTATGAAATGCATGCAGAAATCGATATAAAAGTAAGTGTAAAACATGGCAGTTTAGGCTCACAACAAACACCCCATACTTAAGCTTTCTTGTCCTCAAGCAATACTTTTAATTGTCATTCAGGAGAAGAAATCAAAACTCTCAACATCATAGATTCATTCTCATATGTCCTTGCAATTGATTACCAGTCTCGAAAAGGTACTAGTGTCAGAAATCCATGCATGTTCAAATAAAAAGCAACATCTACTCACAAAAGGAGGGTTATGCAAAACATTCATAAGTGACAAAGCATTAATAATCAAGAGGACTTTAATTTAAGCTCAATAAGGAGTAGAGTGGTAAAAGGCTAAAGTTGGGCAATTTTTGGCCATGTGGTGCTTAATAATCCGGGGAAATTGAGTATTTTCCAAACTTTCTTAACCACATTCCTTCTTCATAAGATTCATCACTTTTCCATATTGCTTTTATTAATAATAATGCTTTTACCTCTCTAATCTCAGCATTGCCTTCTCGTGAGTCGCAAACATGGGTGTCATGGATGGCCCCGGATATTTAGTGCTTTGGACCCCTCACCTTGTGTCCTATCCTGGGGAACTATTATCTCAATGCAGGCAGGGTCGATCTACCTTTATCTCATGAGGTGACCGGATTTTCTTTCACTCATTAAATTTTCCATATATTTCAAATATTCTTGCCAAACTCCAATAATGGTAACAACAACACAAACACCGTATAATAATCTCCATAATGTAACATCATTCTCAACATAATCCCCGGATAGGAAATAAGGTAGAAAATGGGCAATATTTAGATCATGTGGAGCAATATATGAAATATGGCATAATATGGCTTTTGTGATGCATAAGCATAGGTAAGGCTAGGATATAACAATATGAGCATTATATGGAAATATAAAGTCCTCCATCCTCTTATCATGCAACCTATCAAAAGGAACTTCAAATTTTACCTCATTTCATGGTTTTCATCAAAATATGCACTTCATTGTGACTTCCCTTTACTAGCTAGGCAATTTCATGTTATATCTCTAATAAATCTAATTTTGCATCGTTGAGTTCAATAAAAGCTTCCATGACATTAATAAAAAATTTCAATGGGGGTCATTTTTAAACATTTTGGAAAACATGCAAATAAGCCCATAAATCAATAATTAATTCCAAAATAGTCATGTGTAAGAAATTCAAGAAATAAACTTAAAAAATGCACACATAATGTCAAATAAAACCAAATATGCATAAAGTAAGCCCTTGCACCACCCCATACTTAAACATTACAGTGTCCTCACTGTATAAAAAAAATAAGGGTAAAGAAAGAAACTCACTAGGCAGGTGTGCTAATCGTCAGAATCGAGTGCTATTCCGCTGGGTCTAGTCGGCTTTGAGCTTGCTTCTATCCCCATGGACATGAAAAATGTAGAAGAGAAAATACCCACAATAGAAAAACTAAAAGTTCAAAAGCAAAAACAAAAAGCAAAAAAGTCCAAAAGTCCCAAAAATAATTGTCTATTTACAAGCTCTAGATTTTATAGTCGTTGGGCCGACTTTCTCCATTAAGCTCAAGGTGGCATTTGCAGGGCCCATGTAGCTTGGACTTTAAATAGGACTCCATTCTTGTCCATCAGTTGCAATCCTCCAGAATGGATCTTGTTCACCACGAAGGGCCCTAACTTCTTCTTGTTGAATTTGTTTGGAAACCAATGATCCTTTGATTTGGAAACATAGAGCTCGTCTCCAACTTCATACTCCTTAGGCTCATCATTGGAAATCCTATATAATTGCATATACCAAGGCAAACCTCTCCCATGTATAGATAAATCTTTAATTGAAATAGGAGAAGAAAGATCCATACCTTGGCTTACCTTCGCAAAATCGGATTCGGGGACTTCTTATTTTGGTCGATTTCGAGTAAATGTACTCGACATCGAGGAAGTATCTGCTTCTGGTGGGTTGCTGCTTGAGGAAGGAGTAGTCGAGGAAGGCGGTATTTGGTCGACATCGACCAATTTGGTCGATATCGAGGAGTCCAACTCGTCTGGTGGAAGCTCAGTCGATACGGAGGAGGATGGCTTGACATGGTCTGGTCGATATCGACCAAGGTTGGTCCATATCGAGTTGCCTGGCTCGATATTGGCTGGCTCTGGCTTGATAGGAGGGGAAATCGAGTCGGTGTGGTTTGATCGATATCG
This sequence comes from Persicaria tinctoria, assembly GCA_037127255.1. NCBI lineage: Eukaryota > Viridiplantae > Streptophyta > Magnoliopsida > Caryophyllales > Polygonaceae > Persicaria > Persicaria tinctoria. The sequence goes on along the minus strand of JBANSL010000007.1, from coordinate 48,118,862 downwards.
ACCAAGATTGGTCGATATCGAGTAGTGTTGCTCGATATCCCTCTGCTCGATTTCTGGTAGGCTCAACTCTGTATGGTTTGGTCGATATCGACCTAGAGTACTCGATATCGAGTTGTTCAGTGGCTCTACCGATTTCTCCTGGTCGATATTGACCCCACACTTAAGACCTGGCAAGGCATCCGAAAAATGGTTAGTTCATAACGACGTACCTTGGTCCGTGTCGAGTGTATTCTCTGCTTCTTTTGTCAGGATGGCCATGATCTTCTCCACCCGAGCTTCCATATCCCTCTTTTTCAGCTCTTCATGAGTCATATTTCTTACCTTAGGCTCCCCGCAAGTAATGTAACCAGCTGATATAGATTTTACCTCTTCCATGGGACCTGTGTGCCTTTCAATTTTATTAAAAGAATACTCAATTACCTCATCGCTGATGTTGAAAGTGAGTACTCCCTTTCTTACGCTTATGTTGGCATCCACCGTTGCCAAGAATGGCCTTCCTAGAATAATTGGACAAGCAGGGTCCTCTGCCATATCAATAACTAAAAAATCAGCAGGGACAAAGAACTTACCTACTTGCACTGGCATATTGTCCACCATGCATGTTGGGATGACCACCGTGTTATTTGCCATATAAAGCTTGGCATCCACAGGCTCTAGGGCACCTATCTTAATCTTGGACCATATTGTTAAAGACATTATACTCACACTAGCTCCAAGATCACATAATGCATTAAATTTATATTGACTAAATCCAATGGTTATAGCAAACTTACCTGGATCTGGCCTTTTCTCAAGTATGTCTATATGGCTGCACTCTTCTGTGATCTCAGCCATTGATTGCTTCTTGCTTAGAATCTCCTTGAGGAACTTGACGTAGGATGGCATTTCATTGAGAGCTTTTGTGAAGGGTATGGTGACATTGACCTTCTTGATGAAGCGCTGAAAGTTCTTCTCTGCTGGATCCTTTGGAGATTTTGTTGGGAAGGGCAGCTTCTTTTTGTGGTTCGGAGCTAGAACAGATGTCGGAGGTGTTGCAGCTTGCTCGACGTCGACTTGGTTCTCGACATCGATCAGATGTTCCTCGATATCGACTATTTTTCTCGATGTCAAGTTGTTGTGCTATGCAGGCGAATGGTGGTCCTATTTGTCCTCGACATCGAGTTGGCCTTCCTCGATATCGACCAGGGTTTGGTCGACATCGACTTGTTGTTTATCGATATCGAGTTGCTGATCTACTCTGTCCTGCTGCTTTGCGACTTCTGGCTTGCATAGTTGGTGCCCGCTCCTGAGTTTTACAACAGCGATGTGCCCGGTCTTCCCCTTGGGATTTGGCTCTAAAGATCCAGGGAGCGTACCTGACTGTTTGGGGACGCTTGCTACTAGCTGGCCAATCTGTGTCTCCATTGATTTCCGCCATATATCAATCTCCCCAAGCCAAGAGTTGACACCTTGTATTTGAGTGTAGACTGAGTTGAAGGACTGTTTGGTGTCTGAATGATTCCTCCACATTTCCTCTAGGATGTTCTGTAAGTCATCCCTCTTTTGGTCCCTTTCCGGATGTCCTGGAGCTCTGTATGGCGGGGGCTTCCTAGGGGCACCTTGGTTCCATTATGGTTGCTGAAACCTTTGGTCCCCCATGTAGCGATTGGGACCCCCTGCGTAAGCTACCTCTTCATGGTGTTCTACCAGCCTGACTTGCTTTGTGTGTGGGCATTCAGTAGTGGTGTGCCACTCTGATACGCATTCAATACAAGGCTGGTTGACAGAAAGATACTGTACTTATTTGAGGATCTTGCGATTCTGATCTCTGTAGTACTGCTCCATGACATCTAGATCAATCTCCTTAAAAGACTCATAGAGGGGCATGGATGGGGCTGGCCTGGCATAAGAGCTCTCATCATAGTTTGTAGTAGCCCCATACTTATTATCGTAGTTGGTGAGCTTGTCGAGTACACCCCATACTGATTGATCCTATCCTTAGTTGTTTGGTCAAGAGAATTAAAGAAGATCTCCTGAATGACATAGGGTGGATGTCCATGAGTAGGGCAAGATTGCGGCTCCCCAGGCTTCTGTATGAAAGCTGTAATCTTCTGGCGGAGGAGTGCTGTCTTGGCAGGAGGAAAGAATTTGTTGAGAAATTCCTGCTCTACTTGAGCCCATGTGGTGAGGGATCGTGGTTTCAATCCTTCCAGCCACTTCAATGCGGGACCAGCGAGAGACCATCGGAAAGCCTTCATCTTGACATATTCTAGAGTAGTACCTTCAGCAAGAGTACGACACATGTCAGAAAAATTGGTAATATGTTCAAGAGGGCATTCATTAAATCTTTCATAAAAAGCATTATTTTTTAGTTCAATAAGGAAGTGAGTGCGGATTTCAAAATTATTTTGAGAGATTAGAATGGCCGATTCAGGCACAACGAGAGTCGGGTGCATGTAATCCTTTGCAGTGGTAGGGTATTGGGCAAGCTCAGCTTCTGCTTGCCTTCTTCGCTCAGCTTCCTGTTCCCTGTATGCTCTCTCAGTGGTGAGAGCAGTATCTTTGGCGACTAGTTCCCTCTAAAGCCTTTGTATCAGCTGTTCCTGTGTTTCTGCGGCCGCCATGGCTCTTTTTAGTTTAGCGTGGACGTGTATAAGGCGTTCCGGTTTGTCTAAGCCGTCAAACTTAGGTGGTTGACCAGAACGGCGCATACACCTGGGAAGTAACTCAAAGCAAACGTGAGATTTAACAACCTAAGGCGCGAATGATTGCTTCCCCGGCAATGGCGCCAATTTGTTGTAGGAGGAAATCAAGTTTAAAATATAGAAATATAAATCAAACCAGATTCGTGCACACGCAAATAATTACAAGAACTCTTCCTGATGAAGCATCGGGAAGTCAGGATCGATTCTCGAGGAAGCCCGTCAGCGGATCTTAGGTAGCTGTAAATCTGTCAGACAGAAAAGCAAACAAAAAGACAGAAATAACAAATAAAAGCGGAAAATAAAGTAAGGCAACATAAACTACTCGATATCGACTAAAAGTCCTCGATATCGACTAAAACTAATCGACACTAGAAACTCAATATCGACCACAGAAACGAAGACCAGTGGAAGCAACCCGATTCCCCGAGATCGAGTTACCACAGAAACTTAAATTGCAACCTTTACGACCACAGAACACGAAATTCAATGAAATAAATCAATAAACTAAAGACTTTCAAGATCAGGGTATCAACACCACAACGATAACCATGCAAAATAACACATAAAGGCATAAAAGATCATGCTCTTCATCAAATAACTTTCGTTATTAACAAATAGGAAGATAGAGGCTTTCGCATAAACCCTAATTGTTACGAACTCTTTTCACATAATTAACCCAAATTGTATTAAGATCACTTTCGCTTCAATAACACAAATAAGGATCAACTTTAACTTTCGCAAAAGAACCATGCTCATAGGAATAGAAGACCAATTGCATAAAAAGCTCAGACCTTTACCGCATCATCTAACATGGCTACCGTCGGGCTCACCCCGACCCTAGAAGTGGGTGGACTACCCGCTCTTCATCGCAATCGCAGACATCATGGATGAAATAGAACTAACTTGCATTAAACTCAACCAAACTTACAACCTCTTCAACTTCGATCTCTCTGTCTCTGAAATTGAATGAATAAAACTCAGCCCCTAAGGCTTTATTTATATGCTTCCAATCCTTGCTAATCAAGGTAAGAAAGTATATCTATATCTATATCTATTTATCTACTCACTTAAAGATTAAATAATGGAATAAAAGAAATAAATCAACTTGGACTATATCTAATTTGTGGATAAATCTTCCATGGAGTTGATAGATCTTGATAGGAGTTGATGGAATTTGATAAAATTTGTTCTCGAAAACATCTCCATCGGCTTTGGGATAGAAACTTAACAAGATTCTCGGACAGCTCCTCGTCGGCCACTGAGGTTTCCTCGATATCGTGTAGCACCTTCTTGGTCTTCTGCTCAGCTACTCGATTCCGACTTCTGGACTCCACATCGACTAAGTTTTTACTCGACATCGACTAGAGTTTGGTCCGTCTTCAGCTTCTTCGTCGATCTCGGCTCCAGGATGTGAAAATCGACTAAGTCTTCCTCGATATCGAGTAGATTTCCTCGATATCAAGTTGCATGTTCAGCTCCCAGCTTCCTTGTCGATTTCTGGAACTCCGCTCGATTTCAGGTTTACTCGATATCGAGTAAAACAGCTCGATATCGACTAAGTCTCTCAACTTTCTGCTCTGTTCTTGAAACACACTTTCCCGAGTCCTCGTTTGTCGGATTGACGCATATGACCCTGCGTTAGAAAGATCTTTTCGAGGGCTACAACTCTCATGAAGACATCAAAGCTTGATTCGAAATGATGAATGGTGAAAAACGGCCTTTTCTCTCCAGCTGCACCATTCTTAGCTTCTCCATGACTTTCCTTTAAGCTCCAAAGTGCGTCCGATTTCTGCGAAATATAACAAAAACTTGTGTAGACCTCCATATATTGCAAATAAACATAAACTACATAGATTTTGTACTATTCTAGCCCAAATGTATGAAATGCATGCAGAAATCGATATAAAAGTAAGTGTAAAACATGGCAATTTAGGCTCACAACAAACACCCCATACTTAAGTTTTCTTGTCCTCAAGCAATACTTTTAATTGTCATTCAGGGGAAGAAATCAAAACTCTCAACATCATAGATTCATTCTCATATGTCCTTGCAATTAATTACCATCCTTGAAAAGGTACTAGTGTCACAAATCCATGCATGTGCAAATAAAAAGCAACATCTACTCACAAAAGGAGGGTTATGCAAAACATTCATAAGTGACAAAGCATTAATAATCAAGGGGACTTTAATTTAAGCTCAATAAGGAGTAGAATGGTAAAAGGCTAAAGGTGGGCAATTTTTGGCCATGTCGTGCTTAATAATCAGGGAAAATGGAGTATTTTCCAAACTTTCTTAGCCACATCCTTTCTTCATAAGATTCATCACTTTTCCATATTGCTTTTATTAATAATAATGCTTTTAACTCTCTAACCTCAGCACTGCCTTCGCGCGAGTCGCGAACATGGGTGTCATGAATGACCCCGAATATTTAGTGGTTTGGACTCCTCACCTTTTGTCCCATACTGGAGAACTATTATCTCAACGCAGGCAGGGTCAATCTACCTTTATCTCCTGAGGTGACCGGATTTTCTTTCACTCATTAAATTTTCCATATATTTCAAGTATTCTTGTCAAACTCCAATAATGGTAACAACAACACAAACACCATATAATAATCTCCATAATGTAACATCATTCTCAACATAATCCCCGGATAGGAAATAAGGTAGAAAATGGGCAATATTTAATTTAGATCATGTGGAGCAATATATGAAATAATGCATAATATGGCTTTTGTGATGCATAAGCATAGGTAACGCTAGGATATAACAATATAAGCATTATATGAAAATATAAAGTCCTCCATCGTCTTACCATGCAGCATGTTAAAAGCAACTTCAAATTTTACCTCTTTTCATGGTTTTCATCAAAATATGCACTTCATTGTGACTTCCCTTTACTAGGCAATTTCATGCTATATCTCTAATGAATCTAATTTTGCATCGTCGAGTTCAATAAAAGCTTCCATGACATTAATAAAAAATTTCAATGGGGGTCATTTTTATAAACTTTGGAAAACATGCAAATAAGCTTATAAATCAATAATGAATTCCAAAATAGCCATGTGTAAGCAATTCAAGAAATAAACTTAAAAACTGCACACATAATGTCAAATAAAACCAAATATGCATAAAGTAAGCCCTTCCCCCACCCTATACTTAAACATTACCATGTCCTTACTGTATAAAAAAATAAGGGTAAAGAAAGAAACTCACTAGACAGGTGTGCCAATCGTCAGAATCGAGTGCTATGCTGCTGGGCCTAGTCCGATTTTAGCTTGCTTCTATCCCCATGGATTTGAAAAATGTAGAAGAGAAATACCCACAACAGAAAAACTAAAAGTTCAAAAGCAAAAACAAAAGGCAACAAAGTCCAAAAAATAATTGTCTATTTACAAGCTCCAGATTTTATAGTCGTTAGGCCGACTTTCTCCATTAAGCTCAAGGTGGTATTTGCAGTCCTCCAGAATGGATCTTGTTACCCACGAAGGGCCCCATCTTCTTCTTGTTAAATTTTTTAGGAAACCAATGATCCTTTGATTTGGAAACATAGAGCTTGTCTTCAACTTTATACTCCCTAGTCTCATCATTGGAAATCCTAAATAATCTAACATACCAAGGCGAACCTCTTCCATGTATAGATAAATCTTCAATTGAAATAGGAGAAGAAAGATCCATACCTTGGCTTACCTTCGCAGAATCGGATTCGGGGACTTCTGATTTTGGTCGATTTCGAGTAAGTGTACTCGACTTCGAGGAAGTATCTGCTTTTGGTGGGCTGTTGCTCGAGGAAGGAGTAGTCGAGGAAGGCGGTATTTGGTCGACATCGACCAATTTGGTCGATATCGAGGAGTCCATCTCATCTCGTGGAAGCTCAGTCGATATGGAGGAGGATGGCTTGACATGGTCTGGTCGATATCGACCAAGGTTGGTCGATATCGAGTTGCCTAGCTCGATATTGGCTGGCTCTGGCTTGACAGGAGGGGAAATCGAGTCGGTGTGGTTTGATCGATATCGACCAAGATTGGTCGATATCGAGTAGTGTTGCTCGATATCCCTCTGGTCGATTTCTGGCGGGCTCAGTTCGGTATGGTTTGGTCGATATAGAGTTGTTCAGTGGCTCTGTCGATTTCCGCTGGTCGATATTGACCCCATACTTAAGACCTGGCAAGACATCCGAAAAATGGTTAGTCCATAACGACGTACCTTGGTCCGTGTCGAGGTCTACAACCCTCTTTTGCAGCTCTTCAGGAGTCATTTTTTTTTTACCCTAGGCTCCCCGCAAGTAATGTAACCAGCTGATATAGATTTTACCTCTTCCATGGGACTTGTGTGCCTTTCAGTTTTATTAAAAGAATAGTCAATTACCTCATCGCTGATGTTAAAAGTGAGTACTCCCTTCCTTACGCTTATGTTGACATACACCGTTGCCAAGAAGGGCCTTCCTAGAACAATTGGACAAGCAGGGTCCTCTGCCATATCAATAAATAGAAAATCAACAGGGACAAAGAACTTACCTACTTGCACTGGCATATTGTCCACCATGCCTGTTCGGATGGCCACCGTGTTTTTTGCCATATAAAGCTTGGCATCCACAGGCTCTAGGGCACCTATCTTAATCTTGGACCATATTGTTAAAGGCATTATACTCACACTAGCTCCAAGATCACATAATGCATTAAATTTATATTGACGAAATCCAATGTTTATAGCAAACTTAGCTGGATCTAGCCTTTTCTGAAGTATGTCCATATGGCTACACTCTTCTGTGATCCCAACCATTGATCACTTCTTGCTTAGAATCTCCTTGAGGAACTTGACGTAGGATGATATTTCATTGAGAGCTTCAATGAAGGGTATGGTGACATTGAGCTTCTGAAGAATCTTGATGAAGCGCTGAAAATTCTTCTCTGCTGGATCCTTTAAAGATTCTGTTGGGAAGGGCAGCTTCTTTTTCTGGTTCGGAGCCAGAACAGATGTCGGAGGTGTTGCAGCTTTCTCGACGTCGACCTGGTTCTCCTCGACATCGACCAGATGTTCCTCGATATCGACTATTTTTCTCGATGTCGAGTTGTTATGCTGTGCAGATGAAGGGTGGTCCAATTTGTCCTCGACATCGAGTTGGCCTTCCTCGATATCGACCAGGGTTTGGTCGACATCGACTTGTTGTTTATCGATATCGATTTGTTGATCTGCTCTGTCCTGCTGCTTTTCGACTTCTGGCTCGCATAGTTACTACTCGCTCCTGAGTTTTACAACAGCGATGTGCTCGGTCTTCCCCTTGGGATTTGGTTATGAAGATCCAGGGAGTGTACCTAACTGTCTAGGGATACCTACTGCTAGCTGGACAATATCTGTCTCCATTTATTTCCGCCATATATCAATCTCCCTAAGCCTAGAGTTGACACCTTGTATCTGAGTGCAGACTGAGTTGAAGGACTGCTTGGTGTTTGAATGATTCCTCCGCATTTCCTCTAGGATGGTCTGTAAGTCATCCCTCTTCTGGTCCTTTTCCAGATGTCCTGGAGCTCTGTATGACGGGGGGTTCCTAGGGGCACCTTGGTTCCATTGTGGTTGCTGAAACCTTTGGTGCCCCATGTAGCGATTGGGACCCCCTGCGTAAGCTACCTTTTCGTGGTGTTCTGCCAGCCTGATTTGCTCTGTGTGTGGGCACTCAGTAGTGGTGTGCCGCTGTGATCCGCATTCAATGCAAGTCTGGTTGACAGAAAGATACTGTACTTGTTTGAGGAGCTTGCGATTCTAATCTCTGTAGTACTGCTCCTTGACATCTAGATCAATCTCCTTAGAAGGCTCATAGAGGGTCATGGATGGGGTTGGCCTGGCATAAGAGCTCTCATCATAGTTTGTAGTAGCCCCATACTTATTATCGAAGTTGGTGAGCTTGTCGAGTACACCCCATGCGTCAATTGGTGGCATCGTCAGATATTCATATCGAGTATACTGATTGATCCTATCCTTAGTGGTCTGGTCAAGAGAATTAAAGAAGATCTCCTGAATGAAATAGGGTGGCTATCCATGAGTAGGGCAAGATCGCAGTAGTTCCTTATATCGTTCCCATGCTTTTGTCAGCGGCTCCCCAGGCTTCTGTTTGAAAGCTGTAATCTTCTCGCGGAGGAGTGATGTCTTGGCAGGAGGATAGAATTTGTTAAGAAACTCCTGCTCTACTTGAGCCCATGTCGTGAGGGATCGTGGTTTCAGTCCTTCCAGCCACTTCAATGTGGGACCAGCGAGAGACCATCGGAAAGCCTTCATCTTGACATATTCCATAGTAGTACCTTCATCAAGAGTATGTCACATGTTAGAAACATTGGTAATATGTTCAAGAGGGCATTCATTAAATCTTCCATAAAAAGCATTATTTTTTAGTTCAATAAGAAAGTGAGTTCGAATTTCCAATATTATTTAGAGGGATTAGAATGGCCGATTCAGGCACGACGAGAGTCGGGTGCATGTAATCCTCTGAAGTGGTAGGGTATTGGGCAAGCTCAGCTTCTGCTTGCCTCCTTCGCTCAGCTTCCTGTTCCCTGCCTGCTCTCTCAGTGGTGAGAGCAGTATCTTTGGCGGCTAGTTCCCTCTAAAGCATCTGTATCAACTGTTCCTGTGTTTCTGTGGCCGCCATGGCTCTTTTTAGTTTAGCGTGGATGTGTATAACGCGTTCCGGTTCGTCTAAGCCGTCAAACTCAGGTGGTTGACCAGAACAGCGCATACACCTGCGAAGTAACTCAAAGCAAACGTGAGATTTAACTACCTAAGGCGCGAATGATTGCTTTCCCGGCAACGACGCCAATTTGTTGTAGGAGGAAATCAAGTTTAAAATATAGAAATATAAACCAAACCAGATTCCTGCCCACGCAAATAATTACAAGACCTCCTCCTGATGTAGCAACGGGATGTCAGGATCGATCCTCGAGGAAGCACGTCAGCGGATCTCAGGTAGCTGTAAATCTCTCCGATATCGACTAAAAGTCCTTGATATCGATTAAAAAAAATCGACACCAGAAACTCACTATCGACCACAGAAACGAAGACCAGCGGAAGCAACCCGATTTTGGCAAACTCTCCTCGATATCGACTAAAATACCTCGATATCGAACAAAAATTCCCCGAGATCGAGTTACGCCAGAAACATAAATTGCAACCTTTTCAAACACAGAACACGAAATTCGATGAAATAAATCAATAAATTAAAGACTTCCAATATCAGGGTATCAACACCACAACGATAACCATGCAAAATAACACATAAAGACATAAAAGATCATGCTTTTCATCAAATAACTTTCGTAATTAACAAATAGGAAGATAGAGGCTTTTGCATAAACCCTAATTGTTACTAACCCTTTTCACATAATTAACCCAAGTTGTATTAAGATCACTTTCACTTCAATAACACAAACAAGGATCACCTTCAACTTTCGCAAAAGAATCATGCTCATAGGATAGAAGACGAATTGCGTAAAAATCTCAAACCATCACCGCATCATCTCACATGGCTACCGGCTCACCCCGAGCCTAGAATTGGGTGGACTACTCGCTCTTCATCGCAATCGCAGACATCATGGATGAAAAAAAAACTAACTTGCATTAAACTCAAGCAAACTTACAACCTCTTCTCCTTCTCTCTCTCTACTTATAACTAATTGTCTCTGAAATTGAATGAATAAAACTCAGCCCCTAAGGCTTTATTTATAGGCTTCCAATCCTTGCTAATCAAGGTAAAAAAGTTTATCTATATCTATATCTATTTATCTACTTACTTAAAGAATAAATAATGGAATAAAAGAAATAAATCAACTAGGACTATATCTAATTTGTGGATAAATCTTCCATGGAGTTGATAGATCTTGATAGGAGTTGACGGAATTTGATAAAATTTGATCTCGGAAATATCTCCATTAGCTTCGGGATAGAAACTTAACAAGATTCTCGGACAGCTCCAAGTCGGCCACTGAGGTTTCCTCAATATCGAGTAGCACCTTCTTCGTCTTCCGCTCAGCAACTCGATTCCGGCTTCTGGACGCCACATCGACTAAGTTTTTACTCGACATCGAGGAAATTTCTTCGACATTGACTAGAGTTTGGTCCGTCTTCAGCTTCTTCGTCGATATCCTCTCCAAGATGTGAAAATCGACTAAGTCTTCCTCGATATCGAGAAGATTTCCTCGATATCGAGTTGCATGTTCAGCTCCCAGCTTCCTTTTCGATTTCTGGAACTCATCTCGATTTCAGGTTTACTCGATATCGAGTAAAACAACTCGATATCGACTAAGTCTCTCAGCTTTCTACTCTGTTCTTGAAACACACTTTCCCGAATCCTCGTTTGTCGGATTGACGCATATGACCATGCGTTGGAAAGCTCTTTTCAAGGGCTACAACTCTCATGAAGACTTCAAAGCTTGGTTCGAAATGACGAATGGTGAAAAGTGGCCTTTTCTCCAGCTGCACCATTCTTAGCTTCTCCATGACTTTCCTTTAAGCTCCAAAGTGCGTCCAATTTCTACGAAATATAACAAAAACCTGTGTGGACCTCCATATATTGAAAATAAACATAAACTACACAGATTATGTACTATTCTAGCCCAAATGTATGAAATGCATGCAGAAATCGATGTAAAAGTTAGTGTAAAACATGGCAATTTAGGCTCACAACAACTTACCAAGAGGTAGATCCTAATTTTGATGATTTACCTAATCCTAATTTTGGTCGTTCTAGATTTGATAATTCACAGGCTATCCAACGATGAGATGTTAAGATTAAATTAGAAACTTGTGATGGTACTAATGATGCTGAGGCTTATTTTGTTTCGGAGGATCATACTAATTATGTACTTGAGCATCTTCGCTGTGATGAAACGGAAAGGTTGGAGGTTGTTACTTTACACTTAACAGGTATGGCTCGCTCTTGGTGGTTTTGCACTCGTGAAATCCGTCGTCGTCAACTTAAGCAGCATGTTGAAACTTGGCCTCAACTGCGCTATCTAATGAAGAAGAGACACGTGCCAGAAGAGTACACAGAGACGATGAGGATGCGTTTGGCTTCATGTCTCAAGGGATCTCGCTCTCCTATGGAATACAGAGACGAGCTTGAATGCCTCACTCATCAGGCTAATATTTATCTTACTGAATGTGCTTTAGGTACTCAGTTTCATGCTAGTCTTCACATTTCTATTAAAAATCCTTTGTCTATTCATTCTATTAGAGATATTAACACTTTAACTCACAAAGCGCGGCTTCTTGATGATCAGCAGCAATAGCAAAGGGCCAGAACCGTTCAGTCTTCACAAGGCCGCAGGTTTGTTCCCTTTACTTTTTCTAGTCAATCCAGATCTTCTCCTAACCCTTCTATGTAGCAAAAGGGAGTTCCCAACTCACGTAAACAGGCTTTTCAAGTCGAAACTAGAAGAGTTGTTGCACCATCCAAAGAACGCAACAAAGACATCCACTCATTCACTTGTGGTGGTTCTGGACATGTCTCTCCTGAATGACCTCAGAAAAGAAAGGTTATTCCTAATGATTTGGGAGAAGAGGAGACTTTCAGGAACACCTAATTTCAAGTGAGTGAAGAAGGACCAGACGCATGACCCTGATGAGGAGATCGACCCCAATGGCTTTCGGGACGCTCTTTGCCTTGTCAATCGCTGGGTCCTACACATTTAGGAAGCTCCCATGGCTGATCAAAGGGAGAACATCTTCCACACCAAGTGTGTGGTTCGCGAGGCTACCTTGAACGTCATCATCGATGGACGGAGTTGCTGCAACCTCATTAATGAAAACTTAGTTGATTTCTTACACTTGACTACTACCCCTAGAGCTACTCACTATGGACTGAATGGTATTACTGATGATGGATCTGATATTATGGTAACTAAACAATGCTTGGTTTCTATTTCTAATGGTTCCCATCATGATAAGATTTTATGTGATGTTGCTAGGATAGATTGTAATCATATTTTACTTGGTTGTCCTTGGTTATATGATCGTTCTGTTATACATGGTGGTTATGCAAATACATATGTTGTGAGGTGAATCTGCCATGTTTTACAGTAACTTTTATATCGATTTCTGTATACATTGCATTCATTTGGGTTTAGATAGTACAGAATCTATGTAGTTTATGTTTATTTGCCAAATTATGGAATCTACACCAGTTTCTGTTTAATTCGCAGAAATCGAGGCATTTTACAACAATTCTACAGAAGGTCGGAAAAGCTCGGAAAACCGCTACAGAAGTCCAAGGTCAAAGCAGAGGAACCAAGCTGAAGGTCAAGGCTACTCAATCTCGAGTAGGCCCTACTCGACATAGACGAGCATGTCCGAGCACAGCTTGGTCGAGCAGAGCCTGATCGAGCAAGCCAGACCAATCCGGCTCCGGACCGTACTCGATCTCGACAAGCCCTAGTCGAGATCGACGAAGCCCAGACACCACACCCGGAGTCGACAAGGAGAAAAGCCGAGGACGGAGCCGAGGACGACCAGGCAGGACTCGCTGCCAGCGACTCGACTCGCTACAGCGGATCGCTCGCTGCCGCGGAAAAACTCGCTGCGAGCGGTAGAGGCAAGTCGCGGAAGCGGAAAGGAAGGACACCGCTCTAGTCGATCTCGAGGACCCTTTGTCGAGGTCGACGAGCGCCTGAGTCCAAATCCGGAGTCCATCGAGTAGAGTCACTCGAGAAGACCTAGTCGGCAAGCCAGTCTACTCGAGGTCGACTAGGGCTTGTCGAGATCGACGAGCGCCTGAGGAGCCTTGTCCGAGCCTTGTCGAGTAGAGCCACCCGAGGAGACCTAGTCGATGACCAGTCCTACTCGACATCGACAAGAGCTACTCGAGGTCGACGAGCCCATTGAGCCAAGTCCGAGCACATCGAGCAGATCTAGCCGAGGAAGTCCAGTCGACGAACCACCTTACTCGAGGTCGACGAGCCGTGGTCGAGGTCGAGTAGACCAGATTCCAGAAACTTCTCGACGAGACCTGTCCGAGTATAATTGAGATTCCTTGGGAGCGAAGGAGTCGATTTGTCCGAAATTCTATCCGATTCCATCAAGTTCTATCCAAGGAGACAAGATCTATCAAGACATGAAGACTTACCTATTTAGTTTTATCTTTTCCTTTTAGATTTATTTCCATAAAACAATTTATTTATCCTTTCAAGTTTTAGATATAGTTTTAGATAGAGATAGATATCTTCTTTCCTAGAATAGCTAGGGAATAAAGCCTATAAATAAGGCCCTAGGGGGCTCAGTTTTATTAATTCCATCACGATTCAATTTCAGAGACAATTAGTTAGTTCCACAGAGAAGTTTAGGAGTTCTAAGGTTTTTAAGGTTTTGGCTTTCTGCGAAAGTTGATTGCCAGGATTGTAAAGGCTTTTGAATTTAGTTTTATGCAAGTTATTTCTTTTCATCAATCAATGTCTGCGATTGCGATGAGGCGTAAGTAGTCCACCCACTTCTGGGGCTGGGGTGAGCCCGACGGTGGCCATGTGAGGCGATGCGATAAAGGTCAGATCTTTTTGTGCAATTCATCTTCTATCCCTATGAGCATGATTCTTTTGCGAGAGTTGAAGGTGATCCTTGTTTGTGTTATTGAAGCGAAAGTGATCTTAATGCAACTTGGATTAATTATGTGAAAAAGGGTTAGTAACAATTAGGGTTTATGCGAAAGCCTCTATTTGCCTATTTGTTAATGACGAAAGTTATTTGATGGAAAGCATGATCTTTTGTGCCTTTAAGTGTTACTTTGCATGGTTATCGTTGTGGTGTTGAAACCCTGGCTTTGGAAGTCTTTTAATATATTGAAGTTTATTTCTGTTAAATTTCTGAGTTCTGTCGAAAATCTGCGATTTTATATTTTCCGTTTTTAGTCGACCTAGAGTAGTGCTTTGTCGATCTCGAGGAAGTTGTGGTCGAGATCGAGCAGGGCTTGGTCTTGGTCGAGTTGGTTTTCTTCTGTTTTCGTCGATTTTCACTTTCTTTTGTTCACTGTCTTGTCGATCTCGAGGAGCTGTTGTCGAGATCGAGTACGCCTTTGCTTTGTCTTTGCTTTATTTCTTGCTTTTGTTTTAGTTGCCCTTGCCGGGTTTATTTGTTTCTTTCCTTGTTTCTGTGCTTCTGTCTTTCTGCTGCTTCTATGAGAATTTACAGCTACCTAAGAACTGCTGACGTGCTTCCTCGTGGATTCGATCCTGACTTTCTCTTACTACAACGGGAGGAAGTCTTGTAGATATTTGTTGAGACAGGGAAGTCAGTCTGAACTTTATTCTATATTTATTTCATACTTGACCATCCTCTTGCAACAACAAATTGGCGCCGTTGCCGGGGAAGCTATCAATCGCGCCTTAGGTAGTCAGTTCTCACTGTTTCTTTGAGTTACTTTTCAGGTGTATGCGTCGTTCTGGTCAAACACCTGAGTTTGACAGCTTAGACGAACCGGAGCGCTACCTACACATCCACTCCAAACTCAAAAGGTTCATGGCGGCCGCTGGGACACAGGAATAGCTGGTCGCTAGGCTTACCAGGGAATTGGCCGCAAAGGATGCTGCTATCGCCGCTAAAGATGCTGCTATCACCGCTGAGAGAGCAGCAAGGGAACAAGCACAGGCTGAGCTTGCCCAATATCCAACCACGGCAGAGGACTACATGCATCCAACTCTCGTCGTGCCTGAATCGGCGATTCTAATCCCTGAAGGTACAACTCTGGAATATGTCAAGATGAAATCTTTCCGCTGGTCTCTCGCTGGGCCTGCACTGAAATGGCTGGAAGGGCTGAAAGCAAAATCACTCACAACCTGGGCCCAAGTAGAGCAAGAGTTTCTGAACAAATTCTTCCCACCCGCCAAAACAGCACATCTCCGCCAGAGAATCACCGCCTTCAAACAGAAGCAAGGGGAACCGCTGGCAAAGGCATGGGAGCGCTACAAGGAACTTCTGCGATCTTGCCCTACTCATGGAGAGCCACCCTACGTCATTCAGGAGATCTTCTTCAACTCTCTGGATCAAGTCACAAAGGACAGGATCAACCACTATACTCGCTATGAGTATCTGACAATGCCGCCAAGTGACGCATGGGGTGTGCTTGAGAAACTCACTAACTACGACAACAAGTATGGGTCTACTGCAACCTATGAAGAGAACCCATACGCCAGGCCAGCACCATCCATGCCCATATATGAGCCACCTAAGGAGATTGATCCTGATGTTAGGGAGCAATACTAAAGAGACCAGAATAAGAAGCTCATCAAGCAAGTAAAGTATCTCTCTGTCAACCAGCCTTGCATAGAATGTGGATCGCAAAGGCACACCACTCCTGAGTGCCCACACATAGAGCAAGTCAGGCTGGCAGAGCACCATGAGGATGCAGCTTACGCAGGGGGTCCCAATCGCTACATCGGGGACCAAAGGTTTCAGCAACCACAATGGAACCAAGGTGACCCTAGGAATCCCCCGCCCTACAGAGCTCCAGGACATCTGGAAAGGGAGCAGAAAAAAGATGATATACAGAAGGTCCTGGAGGAAATACGAAGAAACCACTCAGAAACTAGGCAATCTTTCAACTCAGTCTATACTCAGATGCAAGGTGTCAACTCTAGGCTTGGGGAAATTGATATCTGGTGGAAAACAGTTGATACACAGATTGGTCAGCTAGCAGCAGGAATCCCCAGACAGTCAGGGTCACTTCCAGGATCTTCAGAACCAAATCCTAAGGGAAAGACTGGACACATCGGTTGCTATAAAACTCAGAAGCGGCCATCAACTGCAAGAGCCAGAGGTCGGAAAGCAGCAGAACGACGAGGAACAGCAAGTCGATCTCGACAAAGCCGTGGTTGACCTCGACAAGAGCCTCGTCGACCTCGAGGAGACACTTCCAGAATCTTCGTCTGCACCACACAGCAACTCGACTGGGCCCAATCTGGTCGATGTCGATAAAGGCCTTGTCGATGTCGAGGAGCCCCTGGTCGACATAGAGAAGTCTGTAGCATCTCCGACGTCTGTTCTGGCTCCGAATCAGAAAAAGAAGTTGCCTTTCCCCACAAAATCTCTAAAGGACCCGGCAGAGAAAAAGTTTCAGCGCTTCATCAAGATGCTTCAAAAGCTCAACGTCACCATCCCCTTCACAGAAGCTCTCAATGAAATGCCATCTTATGTCAAGTTCCTGAAGGAGATTCTGAGTAAAAAGCGATCGATGGCTGAAATCACAGAGGAGTGCAGCCATCTGGACATATTGGAGAAGAGGCCAGATCCAGGTAAGTTTGCTATAACTATTGGATTTGGTCCATACAAAATTAATGCCCTATGTGATCTTGGAGCTAGTGTGAGTATAATGCCTTTAACGATTTGGTCCAAGATTAAGATAGGTGCCTTGGAGCCTGTGGATGCTAGACTTTACATGGCCAACAACACGGTGGTCATCCCCACAGGCATGGTGGAAAATGTCCCAGTACAAGTAGGTAAATTCTTTGTCCCTGCTGATTTCTTAATAGTTGATATGCAAGAAGATCCTGCTTGTCCAATTATCTTAGGAAGACCATTCTTGGCGACGGTGGATGCCAATATAAGCGTAAGGAAAGGAGTGCTCACCTTCAACATCAGCGATGAGTTAATTGAGTATTCCTTTAATAAAACTAAAAGGCATACAGGTCCAATGGAAGAGGTCAAATCTATCTCAGCTGGCTATATCACCTGCGGGGAACCCAAGGTTAGAAATATGACCCCTGAGGAGCTGGAAAAGAGGGACATGGAAGCCCAGGTGGAAGAGATCATGGCAATCCTCAAGGAAAACACAGAGAATCCAATCGACACGGACCAAGGTAAGTCGTTGTGGATTCATTATTTTTCGGATGCCTTGACAGGGACTAAGTATGGGGTCAAGATCGACCAAGGCTCCTCGACATCGAGTAGAGCCCTAGTCGATCTCGACCAGACCAAGGAGCCTTCACTAGCACCAGCTTCGTCGAGCAGCAAACCAGAGGAGCCACCCTACTCGGCCTCGATTAGACTTGTCGAGGTCGACCACCAGTGCCCTAACTCGACTCCATCCTCCTCGACACAGCTTCGTCGAGCAGCAAATCAGAGGAGCCACCCTACTCGGCCTCGATTAGACTTGTCGAGGTCGACCACCAGTGCCCTAACTCGACTCCATCCTCCTCGACACAGAAGCCGCCGGATGAACGAGCCTCGTCGATCTCGACTAAGCTTGTTGAGATCGACCACCACCCGGCGCCACCAGAGCCTGCTTCATCGGCGTTGCAGCAACCAGGAGGAGAGCCCTCGTCGATCTCGACTAAGCTTGTCGAGATCGACCACCACTCGGAGAGCCCAACCCCGCCTTCCTCGATGAGCAAACCACCCGGAGCGGAGTCCTCGTCGAGGTCGACCAGACTTGTCGAGGTCGACAGGCCCCTGTCTTCATCGACTTCTGCCTCTTCGACCAGACCACTACCAGGACCAGCAGTCTTGTCGAGATCGACTAGCCCTAGTCGAGATCGACCAAACACAGTGGTTCCCGATTCCGTCTCTGCGAAGGTAAGTCAAGGTATGGATCTTTCTTCGCCTATTTCCATTAAAGATTTATCTATACATGGGAGAGGTCTGCCTTGGTATGTGCGATTGTGCAGGATATCCAATAATGAGCCTAAGGAATAAGAAGTTGGAGACAAGCTCTATGTCTCTAAATCAAAGGATCATTGGTTTCCCAATAAATTCAACAAGAAGCGGATGGGACCGTTCGTGGTGAACAAGATCCATTCTAGAGGATTGCAGCTGATGGACAAGAATGGAGTCTTATTTGAGGCCCAAGCTACATGGGCCCTGCAGATGCCACCTTGAGCATTAATGGAAAGTCGGCCTAGCGACTATAAAATCTAGAGCTTGTAAATAGACATTTATTTTTGGACTTTTGAGACTTTGTTGCTTTTGTTTGTTTTTGTTTTTTATTTTTTCTATTGTGGGTATATGTCTTCTACACTTTTCAGGTCCATGGATAGAACCAAGTCATACTCGGCCCAGGAGGTGCTTCCATTCGACATTTTGAGGCCCTGCACACCTGTCTTGTGAGTTTCTTTCTTTACCCTTGTTTTTATACAGTGAGGACACTGTAATGTTTAAGTATGGGGTGGGGGAAGGGCTTACTTTATGCATATTTGGTTTCATTTGACATTTTTGTGCATATTTAGAGTTTATTTCTTTGAATTGCTTATACATGGCTATTTTGGAATGCATTATTGATTTATGTGCTTATATATGCATGTTTTCCAAATCTTCAGAAAAATATGTTTTCCAAAATTTAGAAAAAATGACCCCCATTGAAAATTTTGAATAATGTCATGGAAGCTTATATTGAACTCGACGATGCAAAATTAGATTCATTAGAGATATAGCATGAAATTGCCTAGTAAAGGAAAGTCACAATGAAGTGCATTATTTATTGAAAACCATGAAAGAAGGTAAAACTTGATATTGCTTTTGACATGCTGCATGATAAGATGGTGGAGGACTTTATATTTCCATATAATGCTCATTGTTATAATTCCTAGCCATATCTATGCTTATGCATCACAAAAGCCAAAATATGCCTTATTTCAAATATTGCTCCACATGATCTAAAAAATTGTCATTCTTTACCTTATCCGGGGATTATGTTGAGAATGATGTTACATTATGGAGATGTTATATGGTTGTTGTGATTGTTATCATTATTTGGAATTTGGAAGGAAATTATTTGAAATATATGGAAAATTTAATGAGTGAAAGAAAGTCCAATCACCTCAGGAGATAAAGGTAGATTGACCCTGCTCTCTAAGATAATAGTTTGGAGAGATGGGACACATTGTGAGGAGTCCAAAGCACTAAGTATCCGGGGCCATTCATGACACCCATGTTTGTGACTCGCGAGAAGGCAGTGCTAAGGTTAGAGAGGTAAAAGCATTATTATTGAGAAAAGCATTATGAAAGGTGATGAATCAAATGGAAGAAGGAATGTGGAAATTCAATTTGGAAAGTACTCCATTTCCCCGGATCATTAGCACCACATTGCCAGAAATTGCCCACCTTTTAGCCTTTTACCAATCTACTCCTTCATGAGCTTAATTAAAGTTTTCTTGATTATCAATGCTTTGTCATATAAATTGTTTTTGCATAACCCTCCTTTTGTGAGTAGATGTTGCTTTTACATATTTGCACGTGCATGAATCTGTGACACTAGTACCTTTTCGAGGATGGTAATTGATTGCAGGGACATATAAGAATGAATCTAAGATGTTGAGAGTTTGAATTCTTCCCCTGAATGACAAATAAAATTATTGCTTGAGGACAAGCAAGCTTAAGTATGGGGTGTTTGTTGTGAGCTGAATCTGCCATGTTTTACAGTAACTTTTATATCGATTTCTGTATACATTGCGTTCATTTGGGTTTAGATAGTACAGAATCTATGTAGTTTATGTTTATTTGCCAAATTATGGAATCTACACCAGTTTCTGTTTAATTCGCAGAAATCGAGGCTTTTTACAGCAATTCTACAGAAGGTCGGAAAAGCTCGGAAAACCGCTACAGAAGTCCAAGGTCAAAGCAGCGGAACTAAGCGGAAGGTCAAGGCTACTCGATCTCGAGTGGGCCCTACTCGACATAGACGAGCATGTCCGAGCACAGCTTGGTCGAGCAGAGCCTGATCGAGCAAGCCAGACCAACCCGGCTCCAGACCCTACTCGATCTCGACAAGCCCTAGTCGAGATCGACGAAGCCCAGACACCACACCCGGAGTCGACATGGAGAGAAGCCGAGGACGGAGCCGAGGACGACCAGGCAGGACTCGCTGCCAGCGACTCGACTCGCTGTAGCGGATCGCTCGCTGCCAGCGGAAGAGGCAAGTCGCGGAAGCGGAAAGGAAGGACACCGCTCTAGTCGATCTCGAGGACCCTTTGTCGAGGTCGACAAGCGCCTGAGTCCAGATCCGGAGTCCATCGAGTAGAGTCACTCGAGAAGACCTAGTCGGCAAGCCAGTCTACTCGAGGTCGACTAGGGCTTGTCGAGATCGGCGAGCGCCTGAGGAGCCTTGTCCGAGCCTTGTCGAGTAGAGCCACCCGAGGAGACCTAGTCGATGACCAGTCCTACTCGACATCGACAAGAGCTACTCGAGGTCGACGAGCCCATTGAGCCAAGTCCGAGTACATCGAGCAGATCTAGCCGAGGAAGTCCAGTCGACGAACCACCTTACTCGAGGACGACGAGCCGTGGTCGAGGTCGAGTAGACCAGATTCCAGAAACTTCTCGACGAGACCTGTCCGAGTAGAATTGAGATTCCTTGGGCGCGAAGGAGTCGATTTAGCCGAAATTCTATCCGATTCCATCAAGTTCTATCCAAGGAGACAAGATCTATCAAGACATGAAGACTTACCTATTTAGTTTTATCTTTTCCTTTTAGATTTATTTCCATAAAACAATTTATTTATCCTTTCAAGTTTTAGATATAGTTTTAGATAGAGATAGATATCTTCTTTCCTAGAATAGCTAGGGAATAAAGCCTATAAATAAGGCCCTAGAGGGCTCAGTTTTATTAATTCCATCACGATTCAATTTCAGAGACAATTAGTTAGTTCCACAGAGAAGTTTAAGAGTTCTAAGGTTTTTAAGGTTTTGGCTTTCTGCGAAAATTGATTGCCAGGATTGTAAAGGCTTTTGAATTTAGTTTTATCCAAGTTATTTCTTTTCATCAATCAATGTCTACGATTGTGATGAGGCGTGAGTAGTCCACCCACTTCTGGGGCTGGGGTGAGCCCGACGGTGGCCATGTGAGGCGATGCGATAAAGGTCAGATCTTTTTGTGCAATTCATCTTCTATCCCTATGAGCATGATTCTTTTGCGAGAGTTGAAGGTGATCCTTGTTTGTGTTATTAAAGCGAAAGTGATCTTAATGCAACTTGGATTAATTATATGAATAAGGGTTAGTAACAATTAGGGTTTATGCGAAAGCCTCTATTTGCCTATTTGTTAATGACGAAAGTTATTTGATGGAAAGCATGATCTTTTGTGCCTTTATGTGTTACTTTGCATGGTTATCGTTGTGGTGTTGAAACCCTGGCTTTGGAAGTCTTTTAATATATTGAAGTTTATTTCTGTTAAATTACTGAGGTCTGTCGAAAATCTGCGATTTTATATTTTCTGTTTTTAGTCAACCTAGAGTAGTGCTTTGTCGATCTCGAGGAAGCTGTGGTCAAGATCGAGTAGGGGTTGGTCTTGGTCGAGTTGGTTTTCTTCTGTTTTCGTCGATTTTCACTTTCTGTTGTTCACTGTCTTGTCGATCTCGAGGAGCTGTTGTCGAGATCGAGTACGCCTTTGCTTTGTCTTTGCTTTATTTCTTGCTTTGTTCTTTGCTTTTGTTTTAGTTGCCCTTGCCGGGTTTATTTGTTTCTTTCCTTGTTTTTGTGCTTCTGTCTTTCTGTTGCTTCTGTGAGAATTTACAGCTACCTAAGAACTGCTGACGTGCTTCCTCGTGGTTTCGATCCTGACTTTCTCTTACTACAACGGGAGGAAGTCTTGTATTTATCTGCTGAGACAGGGAAGTCAGTCTGAACTTTATTCTATATTTATTTCATACTTGACCATCCTCTTGCAACAACAACATATTCCTTCACTTTTGATGGGAGGAGAGTTACTCTCCTACCCCTTTCTCCTCAAGCTATTTTGAAGGAACAAGTGCGCAAGCAACAACAACATGACGCTTAGAAGGAGGCCCAGAAGAAGGTTTTGAGCCATGATACACCCCCTACAACCGCACCTCACCCCGCGCCTGCGGCTCCCACAACAACCACGCCTTCCCCCTCTTCTTTAGCTTCGGCCAGATCTTCAGCAGCTCCCCCTTCTATTCCGCTTAAGGGCACTGTTGAACGATAATATCTGTTCTCTCAGCCTCAACAACAAACTATCACTTGGAATACTCATCGACCTCATATCCTATTGGTAATTAAAGAAGTATTTCTTAATGTTGTTGATTTGAGTCATATTCCTGCACCTATTGCTGCTCTTCTGCAAGATTACCTCGATGTGCTCCCAGCTAAGCTACCACAAGGCTTGCCTCCCATTAGAGGGATTGAGCATCAAATTGACTTCGTCTCTGGCGCAACCTTTCCTAATCGCGCCGCCTACAGAGGTAGCCCTGAGGAAACAAAGGAGTTGCAATGCCAAGTCACGGAGCTTATGGACACAGGCTTTCTTTACGAAAGCCTAAGCCCCTGCGCCGTTCTAGTCATCTTGGTCCCAAAAAAGAATGGCTCTTGGCGCATGTGTGTTGATTGCAGGGCAATGAACCAAGTAACGGTTAAGTATCGTCACCCTATTCCTCGTTTAGATGATATGCTTGATGAATTATATGGTGCTTACATCTTTTCTAAAATTGATCTTAGAAGTGGCTATCATCAAGTTAGGATGAAACGAGGACATCAATGGAAAACGGCTTTTAAAACTAAGTATGGCTTATATGAATGGTTAGTAATGCCTTTTGGATTAACTAATGCTCCTTCCACTTTTATGAGGCTTATGAACCATGTGCTTAAAAGATACTTAGGGAAATTTTTCGTTGTTTATTTTGACAATATCTTGATTTATAGTAAGAACATGCATGATCATTTAAGTCACTTAAAATTGGTTTTTGATTGTCTTAGAAAAGAGAAATTATATGCCAGTTTGAAAAAGTGTTCTTTTGCTTCTGAATCTACTATTTTTCTTGGATTTGTTGTTTCTACATCTCGTTAGAAAGTAGATGAGGAGAAGGTTCGAGCTATACATGAGTGGTCCCAGCCACACACTCCCACCCATGTCCTCTCTTTCTTGGGCTTTGCTGGCTTCTATCGACGCTTCATCAAGGATTTCAACACCATTGCTGCCCCCCTACATGAGCTATAACGAAGAATGATGTGATGTTTTGCTGGACAGATTCACATCAGAGGGCATTCGATGCTCTCGAGGATCGACTCACACATGCCCCAGTGCTACAACTACCTAACTTCGCACAGCCGTTAGAGTTCGAGTGTGATGCTTCTGGCACTGGCATTGGTGGGGTCCTTCTGCAGAATAGACGCCTTATTGCCTATTTCAGTGAGAAGTTGGGCCCCACTGAGCTCAACTATTCTACCTACGACAAGGAGTTGTTCGCGCTGATTCGATGCTTACAAACATGCCAGCACTACCTTTGGCCTAAGAAGTTTGTGATTCATTTGGATCATGAAGCTCTGAAGTACCTCAAATGTCAGACAGTGCTCAGCAGGCGCCTTGCTCGATTGGTGGAGTTCTTGGAGACCTTTTCCTATGTGGTTCAAAATAAAAAGGAAAAGGATAACGTGGTAGCTGACGCTCTATCACGCAGGTATGCCCTCTTGAACCATATAGATGCACATGTTTTGGGTTTTTCTTTGATAAATGAATTGTCTGCTTCTGATGGTTTCTTTAAGACTATATATGCTCAATGTGTGTCCAAAGGTGAATTTGATTCTTACTTTCTTGATAATGGCTATTTGTTTAAGACGGGCAAGCTTTGTATTCCATCTTCATTTATTCGAAGACTATTAACTCAAGAAGTGCATGAATCTAGAGGACATGGAGGTTTCGAAAAGACTTTAGCTGGATTAAAGGAACATTACTTTTGGCCTAAAATGACTAATTATGTGTTGAGATTTGTCAAAAGTTATGTTACATGTGCTAAAGCTAAATCGAAATTGAATGCTACGACCTATATCAACCCCTACCTATTTCGAATGCACCATGGGAAGATGTTTCTATGGATTTTATTGTTGGCTTGCCTAGAACTTCTAAGGGCCATGATTCCATATTTGTGGCAGTGGACATATTTTCCAAAATGGCTCATTTTATACCATGTCACAAAACTGATGATGCTATTCATGTTGCTATGCTTTTCTGTAAAGATGTTGTTGGCTTGCATGGATTGCAATTTTCTATTGTGTCTGATCGCGATTCAAAGTTTTTGAGTTGGTTTTGGAAAACTTTATGGTCTAAGTTGGGTACTAAGTTTTTATTTTCTACATCTTGTCACCCTCAAACTGATGGCCAAAATGAGGTTACTAATAGAACTCTTAGGGCTCTCCTAAGAGTCATGCTGCGTACTAACCTCCGGAGGTGGGAAGAATGCCTACCATTTGTTGAGTTTGCTTATAACAAGTCTAGGCACTCTACAACAAAGAAGACTTCTTTTGAGGTTGTCTATGGGCAAAATCTGCTTACGCCTGTGGACATGATGCCTCGGCCATTAAAGGAAAAAGAGAGATGGATGCAGCTAAGCAAGTGGACTTCATCAAGCGCTGTCATGAGCGAACCAAGGCGCAACTGGAAAGGAAAAGCGCTCAATACAAGGCGGTGAAGGACAAGCATCGCAAGGATGTGCGGTTTAACGTTGGTGACCTTGTATGGCTGCATCTCAGGAAGGAAAGGAGTCTGCAACAACGGAAATCTAAGCTGGATCCCAGAGGAGATGGACCATTTCGAGTGGTTCAGAATATGGGTCCTAATGCTTACAAGCTAGATCTCCCTACCGACAAGTACAACGTGTATTCAACCTTCAACGTCGTCGATCTATCCTTGTCCGTGCCTAACGGTGACTCTAACGATGATTTGAGGACAAATCGAACTCAAGTGGAGAAGAATGATGTAGTGAAAATGTCGATGACTCCTGGTGACATTGATGACAACATGAAGGTGCCATTTGATGGTCCTATCACTCGTACAAAGGCCAAGAAGATTCAAGATGCAACCAAGGTACTTCTCTTTCGTTACTAAGGAACTATGGAGCAAGGGTTCAGGCCATCCTGAATCACTTTGCTCAAGACTAGACCACCGACACAAGAATTGACCACCGACACAAGAATTGAGCAAGGGTTCAGGCCATCCTGAATCCTGAGGGGTGCAGCGAAATTACTTCCCGACGTTAGCTTCCCAATTCCCGCTCTCTCTTCACGAAATTAGAATTTTGAAATCCGTTAATCGAGGATCAAGGTTGCCATGTAAATTCTAAAAAATTTAGTTAGGTCGAAAATCTGCTTTTCGAGTTCAAAGTCCGAGCTAAAGAGATTTCCGCTAAATTCCGCTTTTAAATTCATTTTGATTTTCTTTTTCCGAGAAAATAGGATTTAAAATTTTCGAGCCTTTACATGAATACCACCAATATACATCCCATCCTTTCCCCTTTGAAGATCTAGTGGAGAGAAGCCACCACCAACGCCAAATCCGAGAGAACAGAAGCTGCAAAAGGAATTTCGTCGCTGCAAGAAGGAGCCTAGAAGTGCCCTGTTCGTCACTGCTCGTGGTAATCCCCCTTGTTCTCCCTCTCCTTGCTTTCTTTCTCTCCAAAACCTCTTAAAGGTTAACCTTTACTAAGTTTTTTACCTTCCAAGGTTGAAAGGATGTAGATCTAACCCATGGAAATGCAAGTTCGAGCCTCTTCTTCCCTCTTTCCCCTGTTTTCCGAAGGTAATTAAGTTGGTCGCTCTTGTTTTCATTCGTTTGGTCTCAAATCTTCACAAAAGAGGACTTTTACTCATCTTCTATCTTCCCTAGGCCCGACCTTTCCTTTTCCTCGTCTATTCGGAGCTCGGAGGACCACCATTGAAGCTTGTGAAGATTTCTCAAAGACCCCTGGGTAATCCCTCTTCCAGTCTCCCCTTCTGGTCCTCGTTGGTATCTTTGTGTGTCGGTTATGGTCGGGGATAGATAGTAGTGTATCTAGGTTTAATTTGGGAAAGAACGGGATTGATTCAAGGCAAAAATAAGCCAAAATTCAAAGGTTTTAACCCAAATTAATATATAAAAGTCTAGAAGATTAATGTGTAACCATGATTATATTTTAAAGTTTAAGTTTTATTATACAACTTCTAGGTTATTTTAGACTTTGATTGTATTTTATATTATTATTATTTTCCCGGTTGAACAGGAAACGTTATGGTTTATGCTTATTGGCTTTGGAAAAGCTTGAACAATATGGACTATGAAGATTATCAAAGTTTATTAATTTATATAGCCTTTATTAGGTCTTTGACCTGACTTACAACTAAAAATGCATGTTAAAATAAAAAGTCCGCCTAGACCCCGTCTACTCCGCCTAGACCCTTGAACCCACCTCCCCGTCGAGCATCCGCCAAGCGTTTTTTTGAACATTGCCTGCGGCGAAACTAGCCCCAGCAGCCTTGGTCGAGGTCGAGGTCGACTCCCTTGATTTCTTGGATCTTGGCTTGGTTTTGGGTTTGAACCAATGGACTATAATACGATTGGATTACATTGAGACTGAGATTGGATGTATGAATGATGAGGAATTATGACAATATATATGAAATGGCTAACCCTTCGATATCTCGGCTCTCGCACATTTTCTTGTATTTCGAGTGGTTTGAAATGTGTTGACTTATCGAATGATTTTTAAAATACTTTTGAGTATCTGTTCTCTTTGTGGTTAGTTAGTGGGATTGTTTTACTTATATTATTTTTGATAGCATGCATTTAGGTAGGCATAATAGGTTGCATTTAGCTTAGTTAAGATGCATTTCATGGATGGATTAAGCATGATTTGCATATTAGTTCTCTATGTTGTCGGAGTCGGAATCTACACGCTTTTATTGATTATTTCAGGTAATGGTAGATCCGAGGAGAAGACATGAGTTGATAACACATTTGATGAGAATGTCTAGTTGATCGAAGAAGCTTACATGAAGATCTCAAGAGGTCCTGAGAAGAAGAAGCGAACCTAAACGAAGAACAAGTCTGCAGAAATTGTTGCCAGACATGCTGAACTTGTTTTGCACTTTCTGGAGGCCTCGGTTGTCCGATCGACTATTATGACCATGCGTTGGAAAGCTCTTTCAGAGAGCTACAACTTTCATGTTGACGTCGAAAGCTAATTCGAGATGGAATTTTCGGGAAAAACCAATGGCGTGCCCGCGCTGCAACTTGACGCGGCCGCGCTGCACCTGGCGCGCCCGCGCTGCTACCCGACGCGACCACTCTGCTAGGAGGAAGTGGCCGCGCTGCTGAACAGACAGAAGAAGCAAGATCCAAGCTGGCGCGCCCGCGTCAGTCCTGGAGTCGGATTCTTATCCGATTCTGTCTATCCTATTAGTTTTTATATTTTATTATTATAATTGTACGGGATGTTAAACCCGATTTTATTAGGTTATATAGGCCGAGAAGGCAGTAGAGGAGGAGGAGGTTATTTTCCAGAGACGTATTTTCCCTTTTCATCATCTCACAAACCCCTATGGAGAACTAACTCTCCTTTGTTGCACTTGGTTCTTTGAAGCCTTCAATTGATTTGGTTGTGAGTATTCTACTCTTGTTCGTCCGTTGTTAATTGTTTCGATCTCCTGAGCTTATTGCTTGATTGCTTATTATTGATTTATCTGGATTGATCACCTAGGTTTATCGATACTAGTCATATTGCTAGGGTTTCCAATTCCAGGTTTGGGGTTGTAGATTCATTGTAGCAAACACAATCTCCATACGCGGTTGCTTGTGGTAGATTGTGAGGGAGATTCGACTGCAAGCTATTTTAACGGGTTGTTAGAATCGCTTGTATCTCATTATAATTCATATTTGAATGCTATTGCTTTATTATTTGGTGAAGGTTTTCCCTTGTAATTTGGTGATAAGTGCTTTTAGGACTGGTAGGACTAAAAGCTATTACACGATCTGAATTGAGAACAATTACTGGACATTAGAACTTGAGATTCATAGAATGCGATGATGAACCATCTCAATTGTTGTGTGGATAATTACCTGGTGTGATACCTTTCCATCATATATTCACAACCTTTACTTGCAACTTGTTCTGTTACTATTTCTCACACACAAAACTCCCCCTTTAATCAGTTACTTTTGGGTAATAATACTTACTCTTACAATTGATTCTGTTTCCCTGTGGGTTCGACCCTAACTTACCTACTATACTTGTTATAGTTTGCATCTTAGGAATTTACTTTGATTTGGCATAGCGACTTTAAGCCTGTCAAATTTGGCGCCGTTGCCGGGGAAACGGTTTATCTTTGTTCTTGTTTGTCTTATTACTTGTGTGTTTGTCTTGTGTGTTAATTTAGCTACTGACTTTTGTTGTGAACCTATCTTACGGTTCACAACACATATGCTACTAACAGTTTAACATGTTGAGATTATCGCAGTTCGAAGGTGAAGATTTTCACCTATATCTCGATAGGTTGCAGAGGTGTGTGGACATCCGCAATGTGCGGGGTTTCCATGATAGTTTGCGAGATATGGTTGTCTGCGTTGTAGAGGGAATGACTGCTAAGACAAAGGCACGTGCTATATATATGAGCGGAGGAAGTCTAGCAAGGTTAGGTTTGATGGGAATTTGGGATCTTATCTGCTACATGGGTCACCAGGCCTTGCAGGAAGTGTCATTTGCCCAAGAACCTCAACCGATGGATTACTTTTACGCACCTTCGGATGATCTATCCATGTCCTCTTATGAGGGGAATGAGCAATTGTGTCAGCAGATCGCGGAATTGGGTGAACGAGTGCACCGAATGGTCCAAGTGGGGAATGAGATACCAACTTGTGAAGCAGGTGAACTACCGTCTCAACCGGTGGTTAACCTGATAGAGAGTCTCACCACGAACACCCT